>JALIGW010000017.1:3359632-3950763 GCA_023053685.1 Diadophis punctatus similis
GAAGATGTCTGGACTTCAACTCCCAGAATTCCCCAGCCAGCAAATGCTGGCTGGGGAATTCTGGGAGTTGAAGTCCAGACATCTTCAAGTTGCCAAGGTTGGGAAACACTGGTATAGGAGCTCCTGCTTGAGCAGGGGTTAGACTAGAAGACCTCCAAGGTCCCTTCCAACTTTGTTATTCTGTCATTTGGACCCACCTTAAAAACTGCTTATTGAGACATTTCAGTTGATGGCTCTGAATTCATGCAAAGAGAAACAACAGAATAATATATGGATAGAATCTTTTTTTTAAATTACAGTTCAGCTAGAAAAAGGCAATCGGTGACCTCCAGCGATTTTGGACTACTGCTCACCCAATTCTTTGCCACCGGCTAGGCCGGTGGAAGCCGATAAGAGCTGAAATCCAAAATATTTAAAAAGGCATCTGTTTACCCCTGATCTCATTGTTAACTCCCAAAGTTAGCCACCGTCCAACCCTGACTTCTTTTTTCTACCACTGGATTTATTGTAAAAGTAAGTAATTTATCTTCAAATTTAAGATAATCGCCTACTTCAAAGGAAGATTAGACAGGGGGAAAAAGAATTATTTTTCTTTTATTGGATGCACAGGCGAATTTAAGATGACCTCTCTTTCTAGAGATAACGTGTCTGGGAAGACAACTTTTTCCCAGTCTTTTTAGATAAATACAATACAGTTTTGCTCACTCTGGAGCTGTGATATAATAGCAAATTCAATTCTTATCAATGCTTTTCTACCTCTGCATTTTAACTCGCTTTTCTCAATCCTGTGTGTACGTGTATGTGTGTGTTTGTGGCATTTTGCTGCACAATTGTTTCAGGGTAGACAAGCACAGATTTTTTTTTTACAGGAGGCAGGATTCAAAGAACAGGACTGACAAGCTTTCAATCCTCAAAGATTAATTTCTACCACTCCCTAGTCTTCTCTTTCCGTGTTCTCAGCCACCTTATTTTGTTGGGCAACATTCAAAGAATGGATTTTTTTTCCACTTTAATATTTGTCGTTTCAATTGTTGGACTTTCTTCTGTCGGTTTCCTCTTCCGTTCCATTGGGCACTCGTACAGTTGTGGGGCTGTGTGTGAAATGATCCAGAGTTGACGTTGTCATTTTATACTTGTTAGCTGGGGTGCAATGGCTCAGTGGTTAAAGACACTGAGCTTGTCAGCTAGCTGACAGCCCGGGTTCAAGACCTGAGCTCCACAATGATGGGGTGAGCTCCCATTACTTGCTTCAGCTCCTGCCCACCTAACAATTTGAAAGCATGTAAATGGTACCACTTTGGTGGGAAGAAAACAGTGTTCCATGTGTCTTTGGCATATAGCCATGCTGACCACATGACAACGGAAATTGTCGTCGGACAACACTGCTCCCTCAGCCAAGAAATGGAGACGAGCACTGTGCCCTACAGCTGGACACAACTGGACAAGTGAAACCTTCACCTTTTTACTATGAAGTTTACTATGAAGTAAACATTCTGGGATGGGATGCGGTGGCTCAGTGGCTAAGATGCTGAGCTTGTTGATCAAAAGGTTGGCAGTTCAGCAGTTCGAATCCCTAGTGCTGTGTAATGGAGTGAGCTCCCGTTACTTGTCCCAGCTTCTGCCAACCTAGCAGTTCGAAAGCACGTAAAAAATGCAAGTAGAAAAATAGGGGCCACTTTGGTGGGAAGGTAACAGTGCTCCGTGCAACTTCGGCATTTAATCATGCCAGTCACATGACCACGGAGATGTCTTCGGACAGCGCTGGCTCTTCGGCTTAGAAATGGAGATGAGCACCGTCCCTAGAGCCGGAAACAACTAGCACACATGTAACTTTACCTTAATCATTCTGGAAAAAGGATGTGTGACCATCCCCTTTTTTGAAACCTTATCAATGGACCTGCATCAATTAAGTCCATGAAGTGATGTGTGACATCATGATTTGACTCAAGGGAAACTTTAATGCAAAAATGAAGCCCAAGAATTCAAGTAATCATATAAATTAATTGCATCGCTTTCCTTACATAGCCCATCTCACCAGGCTCAAGGTTGACTCAGCCTTCCATCCTTCCGAGGTCAGTAAAACAAGGACCCAAATGGTTGGGGGCAATAGGCTGACTCTGTAAACCACTTAGAGAGGGCTGTAAAGTACTACGAAGCGGTATATATAAGTCTGAGTAGTATTGCTATTGCTACTCTTTTCTGCTTGGGTGCAAAGAACTTGCTTTCAACTAGATGCTGTTGGACCACAGCAGCTACCATACCAGTTAGCAATTTGAAAGTTGTTGGTAGACAGGTAATTGACCCATAGTTGCCTGGTGATGCCCCTTTCATTGGATCTGCCATTATCAGGTAGGATTGGCCAGATCTTAGCCACTCTTCAATGTCACCTCCTTGCATTGTGTTGTTAAACTGCGTGGCAACGAATGGGTGCAGACCAGGGGTGGTATTCACTTACTTTCCCTACCGGTTCGCAAATGTGAGCATGCATGTGCTTCACTCGCCTGCACCACATCCATGCATGCACATGGCCTAAAACCGTGCCTAAATAGCTTGAAATAGAGCCAGGGCGGGGGGCAGGGGGCAGGGGGCAGGCCCAGCTGTGATTTCTGCTACCGGTTCGGGCGAACCAGTCCGAACCGGCAGAATACCTTCTCTGGTGCAGACCTCAACCAAAAAACATGCAGTTCATCTTCACCTGGCGCTGACCAATTCTTGAGCTTCCTTGACTTTTTTCTCCACCATTTCTGCTCTTATCACAAATCCTTAAATTTCAGCTTCTTTTTTTCCCATCCGTTATTGTTACTGTTTCTGTTTGCAAACAAAGGAGGCCAGTTTTAAACAAACTCTCTCCCTGATGATCTCGTTATCAGCGACTACACTTGAGGTCGGGTGAGTGGGAGGTAGGGTGCTTGCAGGAGAATCAAAGAAGTGTGATCCCACACATTTTCACAGCCTGGAGTGATCAAATTAATTTGCTATCTTGGGAACAAAGAATGGCCTCTTTATTTCCTTCCTCCCAATTTGGTTTTATTTTTACTTTTCCTCCTTCTCTGTGAACAGCAGATGTTCTGACAGATCTGGAGCCAGTGGGGAGCACATGAGAGGAGAGCGCCATCACACTGGTGTTGCTTTTTTCCTGAAGCTCACATGGAAGACACTTCCCTGCATTTTGTGTAAAAGTGAGAGTCAGTGGGTAAAGCAAATCTTGCTGACTTCATGTTCTGACCTAGGCTTCCTGATAAATAATAAAGCACAAACAGAGTCCCAAAAACCTCTTTTTATTTTAACGGCTGTGAATTATGTTCATTGACAGCTGTAATAAGTCCCAAACAATGTTAATTAGTCTGACAGAAGTCTTTCAGAAGAAGGCTGGTATCACCAACCTTTATCTCTCTTGACATGCTGCCAAAGACCTAATAGGCAAGGAGCTTTGCAAGGCCAAACAGAAACACTGAGTCAGAAATGCTGAGATCCGAATTGAACCAAGTTGCTTCCTGCAATGAGCACATCCGTTTGCTCCACTTTTATAACCTATAGGAGGGGTCAATCATCTCCAAGCCTTACTCCTGAGTAGTCCTTTTCCTCCGTAACTGTTCTTGCCTTCTGGCAGCTCTGCGCATGCACGCATTGGGAACAGGCTCCTCCTGTTCCTCTGCCTCACTCATGTCAGCCTCTGGAGGCTCTGGAGTCAGCACAGACTTCCCAGATGGCCCGGGCTGGATCTCTGCCTCTGGCACCGAGCCTTCTCCAGACTCCAGGCCTGGCCCATGTTCCTCCCCAGCCTCCTCGCTGTCTGATTCTGCTGCCAGTTCCGCATGCCGCTGGCGGACCACAACACTTCACTAACTTTCCCACAGCTGAAAGTAGGACACACAGAAACACACAGAAACACACAATGCTTTCACACAAGGCAAGTAGCTACCCCATCCAACTGTTATGCCAGGAGAGATAGCTAAACTTTTCTGAACCAAAGTTTTAGATGAGGAGATGCACTAAAGTTTTAGGTAGAGGAAAGATTTAAAATCCTGTCGAATGTTGCAAAATGCTATCAAAAAAATATGAAAATACAGAAGGAGACATTTGAAGAACAGACTCAGAAAATATCCATAATATCCACAACCTCAGCATTGTCTGTGTCAATGAATAACCTATGTCAAAATGTGTTGTTGAAGAAATGACAGATGTAGGACAAATTTGACAACATGGAAATGGTATCGAAAATGGATTTAGAACTGGGAGGCCAAAGAAATGACTTGGAAAAAGATTTTTACTGGATCAACAGGGTGGGGAGACACAAGCTGAGGTTTTCAAATTTAAAAGGGAAGTACAAATGACAAACCAAGAGAGTAACCTGGATATTTATTTATTTATTTGCTTTTGGAATGACAAAAAAGAATTGTTAAAGCCTTAAAGAATGGGACATAAAAATAAAATAAAAAATCAGATCCTATGACAATATTTGAATGAACTTTAGATTAATGCTGTTAGAAGTAAAAGGAAAGAATGTAAAGTTGGTTTATTTGATCAAGGTTAAAACAGGACATATTGTTACCCCTGGCAATCCCTTATGGACTTTCTGCTTACATCAGGAAAGATGATGTTTTATAGATGTATTTATAGACAAGAGATGGAATATGGGATGAAGAGAAATGTGAAGAGAGAGTGAAGAGTTAATACATTTCTTTATATTTGTGATGGAGGTTGAAAGTCACATCTTTATATATTTCTTTCCTCTTTATTATATTAACTTTTTTCTTTTTTTCCTACACATTTTACTTTCTATTCACGTTTCTATCTTTAATTATAATCAAAATTCTTAATAAAATTATGTACTCTTTCCATTGTTGGAGATTCCCTAATTAGAGATCATGTTCCTTTAGGGTTTCACAAAAGCCATCATTATTTTCTGCCACTTGGTTTGCTTATTTAATTTTTATTATTATTTTTAAAGAGAAAGGAAAATGGCGTAAAAAGAACAGCTTCACCAAAGATGGACTTAGATATTCCAACTTCTTTTTCCTGCGATTCATGGCCACAGATTATATGGGCTGTGAGGATAAATCAGGTACTTGGGAATTTACTGAAATAAATGTAACAAGGCATTACTTAAGAACAGGCATTAAGCACAGGCATTTTATAAGATGTGAAAAGTAAAATGTGTAGGAAAAATTGCAACTGCAAAAATATTTTATTAAGGATCAATTATCTGTTTCAAATGACTTCCAGTAAGAATTGAAGAAAACGTATTAAATGTAAGGCAAAGACAACGAATTAATTTGCGTTCAAACAAAAGACTGAAAATTAAGTTTTGGATTTTGCAAGGCATTTCACGAATGACTGATTATTGATTTGATTGTTATAATTAGTTAACATCACCGTATATGGATAATTAATGTGACTCTCACATTAATTATCTTGTTCAATTTTGTACAGTTGGTAGAGCCTTGGTGGCACAGTGGTTAGAGTGCAGTACTTCAGGCTACTTCTGCTGACTGTCGTCTGTCTGCAATTTGGCAGTTCAAATCTCACCAGGCTCAAGGTTGACTCAGCCTTCCATCCTTCCAAGGTTGGTAAAATGAGAACCCAAATTGTTGGGGGCAATATGCTGACTCCGTAAACCACTTAGAGAGGGCTGTAAAGCACTGTGAAGTGGTATATAAGTGCTATTGCTATTGTAAACTCTATTTATCTATATATTTGGAGAGCCCAATGATCTAATGGCTAAGGCAGCAGGCTAGAAACCAGTTCTGATTATGAGTTCTAATCCAGCCTTAGCCATGAAAGCCAGCTGGGTGATTTGGGGGCCATTCATTTTCTCTCAGCCCAACTCACCCCACAGGGTTGTTCTTGTCAGAAAAATAGGAAGAGGAAAGAATATTGTGTGTGTTCATGTGCCTTAAATTATTTGTAAAAATTATAAAGGCAAGATATACATACAATACATAAATAAATATCCATTTCGCTCCATCGTTTCTTTTTTCCTTTTTGTTCTTTATGGTGCTTTTAAATATTTGTTCGATAAAATGTTCTTTTGAAAAACAAAAGTGCCTACATTTATGATTGAACAAAAAGCTAAATTTCATGTAGAAGTTAATGAAATAAAATTGTAATTCCCCCCCCCCATCCAAGAGTCTAAAAACTTTGCTCTAGACCAGAGGTCTCCAACTTTGGCAACTTTATGAGGTGTGGACTTCAATTCCCAGAAGTCCTCAGCCAGCATAGCTGGCTGAGGAATTCTGGGAATTGAAGTCCACACCTCATAAAGTTGCCAAGGTTGGAGACCTCTGCTCTAGACAATGATGCACTTTTGGTATTTTATAGACACCAGATCCATGGGATCTGGCCCAATGCTTGGAAGTGATTGTCTAATATCTTATTTCCAACCTTTCTTGCACTCATTTCTTTTTTTATCTTCTTTTTGCCAGTTCCCCGCGTAAATACTTTTAAATTTGCTCTGTCCTATCCGATGTTGTAACATTTTGCAACGCACAGATGTACTTCCTTGTTTAAAGCAAAAGTTGGTTTGTTAATTTGCTTTTTATAAAAAAAATTGCAGTTCCCCGGGATAACTCTTGCTTCATTTGTTCTTTTCTTCTGCTGTGAACGGTTGCAACATATTTCGACTGAGTTGGGATTAAAGACTGAATTCCACTGGAATTCCCACAACAGGTAAAAAAAACTGGGTGAAGTCAGACAACAAATAATTCCCCCCCTGTTGTTTTAGATAATGATTAGTGAAAGAATCGGATTTTGCAAAATCACTGCCTGAGAAACGCATACACGGAGAGTTGGTTTCTTTCAGTGCTGTGTAAGTAATTATTTTTCAGTATTGAACTCGCTTAAGTAGCCTTCTACTTGTTAATCTCTTTTCTGTGATTTCTGAAGCAGAATCTTAATTATTTTTGATGGGTAAAAATGGGAGGGCAGATCCGGATGAGGTGAGCAAAACATGACAAGGAAACAGTGAATAAACTGAAATATGAAATTAATAGAGGGTTTTATTTTGTTTTTTATTTATTTATAAAATTTTAGCTCATTGGGTTGAAAGGAGGGGTCCTTGGTACTCTCTGAGTTTGCAAATGTTTCATTATCTAAACTGGGTAATATCATCAGTGCTAGACTGGTTTAGGTAATGAAATGAAAACTGGTTTAGGTAATGAAATGAAAACAACCAAGCTCAGAGAGCACCAAGGACCCCCACAGTCCTCTCCTCCTCCTCCTTTCCCCTTCTCCTCCTCCTTCTCTTCCTCCTCCTCCTCTTCCTCCCCGCAACCCCTCCTCTCTTCTAGGACTGATGATGTACCCTAGTTTGGGTAATGAAATGTCTTCAATAAAACAATAAAGCTCAGAGAGCACCAAGGATCCCATAGTCCCCCTCCTCCTCCTCCTCCTCCCCCCTCTCCTCCTCCTCCTCCTCCTCCTCCTCCTCCTCCTCCTCGCAAACCCCTCTCCCTTCAATCACTGATGATGTTCCCTAGTTGGGTAATGAAATTCTGCAAGAAAACAATTCCTTAAATATCAAATTCTTTTGCCAAATACACTGTTTCTGAAACTACACATTTCCCATTTTTATTCACAGCGAACAAAAGATGTGAAATGTTTATTATTCCACAAAGCAGTTCCTTTGTAGCAATTCTCAAAAGTATCAGATAATCTTCTGTAAAATAAAACAAACGTAGGATCAGCAAATCGGTATCTGAGGTGCAGTCAAGTTCAGTAAACAGCAGCCCCCTGAAACGTTTTAGGCTAAGTGGCAGGTATGAATTGATTATGGGCTAGATATTTAACTTCTGCATTAAATTAGTAGCGTAACAAAGATGATTTTGTGAATCATTTGATAAATAAATGATTCTATATTATATAGATTACAAGTACAACACATTTAAGCTTTGATAGGGCAGTGTTCCTATGTTTGGCTGTTCTGGAATAATTGATACCCCGAAGGATCGATGTTGATGCTACTTTACAGTAAAATCAGCATTAATGAGATTTATTAAATCTTGAGTTACACAGGAAACCAGTTATAAGCAGGAATTAAGGTAAACTAAAGGAAATTTGAAGCAGCAAGCTGAAATAAATGAAATTTGAAACAGTAAGATAAAGTAATGCATCATTACTTGGTATGTCATTGAAAGTTGTGACAGACAGTGCGACTACTTATTTACTCTAGCAGAAAAGAAGAAAGAGACAGGGAAAAAGAAGAAAATAGGGAAAGCAGAACAGAGACAAAATGTTCCAAGAGGAAAATTTGATATTTTGATGTTACCTTGAGTAGTCCATAGGGTCAAAGGTACAAAGAGTTGATGACTCAACCATTGCAATGCAGCTCCATCACAATTTCATGAGTTCAAAGTTCAAAGCCTTTATTGTCATTGTACATCATGTATACAACAAAATTGATTTAGCCTCTACTGGTGCAGTTCATGCAAGAATACAAGACAACATGAATAATATAAAGAATAATCCTTATACAGGTAGTTGTGGGGGGGGGCTAGTCATACATTTCCATATGTACGTCATATTCTGTGCAACATGTATATTACTCTGGTGTTTGATCTTATATCATGGTATATACATGTTACACACTACACTGGAATCAGTGAAATTCATCATATTAATCTGTTTGTGGTGCTATATTGTGTTTAGGAGTCTGACAGCCCATGGGTAGAAGCTGTTTTTAAACCTGTTTGTCTGGCTGGCTATACTTCGGTGTCTTCTGTCCGATGGTAAAGGTTTTTCACTTTTACACTGGCCAGGGTGTGAATCATCCCTAAGTATCTTCCTTACTCTGCTGAAGCAGCGAGACCTGACAATGTCATCCAGTGGTGTTAGGGGGCAATCAGGGGTGGGTTCTGACTTACCTCGCTGCCGGTTCGCTTCCTCCCATGCTGCGTGGACACGTGCATGTTGCGCGCCACATGGCCGTGCCATGCCACCGCACCACCACACAAGCATGCGTGAGCATGCACAGTGCCGAAAACCGAGCTTCTGCACATGCGGAAAAGCAAAAAAAAACAGCTTCTGCACATGCACAGAACCGAAAATCAAGAGAGAGAACCGGTTCGGGGGCGTGGCCATCCGGCCATTGCTGCCGGTTCGGCGAGTTGCGGTAAATTCCCGCTACCAGTTCTATAGAACCAGTCCGAACCGGCAGGAACTCACCTCTGTGGGCAACCAATGGTTTCTTGTGCCGAATTAATCACTCTCTGTAGTGCCTTCCTGTCCACGGCTGTTAAACCAGCATACCATACTGTTATACAGTATGTGAGGCAGGGATGGTTTTCATTCACCTTCCCTACTGGTTCACAAATGTGAGTCTGTGCGTGCATGCTTCACTCGCATGCACCACCTCCACACATGCGCACGGCCTCCTGGGCATGCTTTAGTCATGTGCGAGCCTTCCGTGCATGCGCCCAGACTCAAAAACATGCACAAATAGGATAGAATAGAGCCGAGGTGGGTGGGTGAGCGGGCCCACCCACAATTTCCGCTACCGGTTCCTGGCGAACCGAACCGGCTGAATAATATCCCTTATGTGAGGACACTTTCTATCGTGGACCAATAGGAAGAAGTCATCAGCCTCCTCCTCTTCATGAGGAGATACCTTTCTCCATGAGCGCCAGTAATGGCTGTTATTAGATTGCATGCATTTGATGATCTGTTGCATAATGCCCGACTGATTAACTTAATTAATACCGTTTCCCCTTCCCTGTGAAGGGCTTTCAGTGTGCCATGTCTCAAATATGCAAGCTCAGTTTTTCCCACCTCTCTTGATCTAACCTTACCTGATAAATATTGTCTTTTAAACGAGGGAAGGTTATTTCATTTTGTTTCCAGAACGACGCTGATGATTAACTAGTTCAGCAGCTATGGAAGAAATCAGATATTTGCACATGCAACTATCCGTTGAGCTTACTTAATTGTTTTCTCAGAAACAAGGAGACACTTTTTCTGTTGTTGTTTTCTAGTAGGAACAAACAGGGTCTTCTGGATTGTTACACTCCTGGTGGGTGATGCGTGGTAGTAGTAGGCCAGTAGTGGGTTCCACTTACCTTTGCTACAGGTTCAGGAATGGGAGCGCGTGGGTGCGCACACGCATTTCGTGCACACGCAATGCTTCTGTGCATGCGCAGAGCACTTTTTGATGATGTCCAGGTAGGTGGGCGGAGCCTCCCGCTGCCACTGCTACTGGTTCGCCATGCCGGGTCGAACTAGTAACAACCCACCACTGTAGTAGGCCTACAGTCCCGTTCCTTGATTTTCTTTTTTTATTATTGTTTATTTTATTCACAACATTAAAATGCAATCTCCAAAAGAAAAGAAAGAAAAAGCACATAAGAACAAAGCAAAACTAAAACAAGACATTTTAAAAGTGCATAGGTAACCACATACACATAGATTGCCCCTTCCCAGTTGAACACTGATCAATATATTTCAAGAATAATAGTCATTCCCCTCCCCTGCCAAAACAGGTCCACAATTTATGAACTTCTACAACTGTGTCTATCTTCAGTCAATTGCAAAAGGCAGCTTGGCTTGGATCAGCTTACATCATGCAACAATATCTGTAACACCACGAAACATCCACAGCAGCCCATCCCAGGTCCTTGGGAAGGGCTCGATAAGTAGATAGAAATATTACTTCCAGTCTGAACATCTGCCCGTGCGATGAAACATAATATATAGTATAAATATTCCATGATATAGAACCGTGGTGGTGAACCTATGGCACGCGTGCCACAAGTGGCACGCGGAGCCCCCTCTGTAGGCACGCGAGCTGTTGACCAGCTCAGCTCCACTGTGCATGTGTGCGTGCCTCCCGCCGGCCAGCTGATTTTCGGGTCAGACAAGCTCATGCTTTCTCCTCACTTTCTGCGGCCTGTGCCTTCCCAGATCTCTGGAGATTCCACCCCAGCGCTGCTTGGGCACTCTCCGTTTGGGGAAAGGAGGCTTTCCCCCCTCCCAGCTCTGTTTGGGGATGGGAGGCTTTTCCCCTCTCCCACCGCTGTTTTGGGATGTGAGGCCAAAACAGGGGGGTCACGCATGCATGTGCAGGGGGCGGGAGGGGCATTGAATTATGGGTGTGGGCACTCACTCATGTGCGGCAGTGCACGCGCGCACACTTTCGGCACCTGAGGGAAAAAAAGTTTGCCATCACTGGTTTAGAATCTATGAAGCACAAATGTTGTAGGTAGCATCAGGATGAACCCTGTAATGCTGTAGGTGATATAATAGTAACTGCTTGAGTAGACATTAAAACCATTTCTACTCTTCAGTCCCTCACACAATATGAAAACAAGCTTTGGTCTTCTTTGCATCTGCTGACCTCAAAACATAGAAAATAATAGGGGGGGCACCATCACCCAGGTAGTGGTTTCTCTCCAATTGATCAATGGGAAAGTGAAGGATGGGGAATGCCATCCAATCCTTGTTCCACCAACTGAAACTGGTGGAATTTGAGAGAAATCATGGCAGGGATGCGAAGATGTCTGACTGCCTTCGCAGTGTTTATTGCTGATATACAGTTTTCCAAGCAGCCAAAGGTAAAAAAGAGCAACAGCATTTTCATTGGTGAATTTCCCCCCCCCACAATCTCCCCCCACCCACCTTCTCTATGAGCATCTTGTTGTTGCAACCTAGATGAGATCACGTACCAGCCAGGGAAGGTATCTTAAATCATTCTGGCCATGTGAACTGAGTGAGATCATAGGAGCAAGGGGCCCATTTAGGGCAGGCAGTTTTCTGCTCACACCCCTCACAGGGCCCCCATCCCTACATGAAACACCACAAAATGTCAGAATGTTATTTATCCCAAACAAAAGGGAAACGAAATATGTACTATTGTCCTCCTCTTTAGGTCCCATTCTTAAGATATGCTGCTTCATGCTTTCTACACCCTGGTGCTGGGAGTGTCACTGGTGAAACCGTCAGATCCTGAGACATGCAGATGTGAGGAGAAAGTCAACATCTGCTCTGTGGTTCCTGGCATCAATGGATTGCCAGGAACCCCGGGGAGTAATGGCTTATCAGGAAGAGATGGGAAGGAAGGACCTCCAGGGCCAAAAGGAGACCCAGGTACAGCACAAACAGTTCTTTAGATTTTCTTAGACCTATGTTGACTAGGGATTCAAAAATTTTTACTACCGGTTCGGTGGGCACGGCTTGGTGGGCATGACGTGGCTTGGTGGGTGTGACAGGGCAAGGATACTGCAAACTCCCCTTTCCCTCCCCACTCCTGGGGGAATGATACTGCAAAATCTCCATTTCCTCCCCACTCCTGGGGGAAGGATACTGCAAAATCACCATTCCCTCCCCACTCCTGGGGGAAGGATACTGCAAGATTTCCATTCCCACCCCACTCCTGGGGAAGGTTACTACAAAATCCCCATTCCCTCCCGACTCCACTAACCTGCTTTCCAGCTCCGTTCTCCTGTGCAAGGCAACAAAAGAAGACCCAGCCGATCAGCTGGGACTCAGGAGGCAGCAAATAGATTGGGGGCGGGGCCAGCCAGAAGAGGTATTTGCCAGTTCTCCGAACTACTCAAAATTTCTGCTACCGGTTCGCCAGAACCGGTCAGAACCAGCTGAATACCACCTGTGACTACAAACATTAGGGCCAGAGCCATCTCCATTTCCTCCCCACTCCTGGGGGAAGGATACTGCAAAATCACCATTCCCTCCCCACTCCTGGGGGAAGGATACTGCAAGATTTCCATTCCCACCCCACTCCTGGGGAAGGTTACTACAAAATCCCCATTCCCTCCCCACCCCACTAACCTGCTTTCCAGCTCTGTTCTCCTGTGCAAGGCAACAAAAGAAGACCCAGCCGATCATCTGGGACTCAGGAGGCAGCGAATAGATTGGGGGCGGGGCCAGCCAGAAGAGGTATTTGCCAGTTCTCCGAACTACTCAAAATTTCTGCTACCGGTTCACCAGAACCGGTCAGAACCAGCTGAATACCACCTGTGACTACAAACATTAGGGCCAGAGCCATCACTCACTGATAAATTCTACATCCTGTAAGAGGAAGTAAAGACTATAAAAGCTCTGGTGTTTGCCACCAGAGAGAGTTTTCATTCATTTTTCTCCCACAGAGAAAAGCTTTTAAATGTACCACCAATGGACGGTTACATTATGTATGATGAACGATTGAGGGAAGTAGGTATGTCTAGTTTAACAAAGAGAAGGACTAGGGGTGACACGACAGCAGTCTTCCAATATTTGAGGAGCTGTCACAGAGAAGAGGGGGTCGACCTATTCTCCAAAGCACCTGATTGCAGGACTAGAAGTAATGGATGGAAACTTATCAAGGAGAGATCCAATTTAGAACTAAGTGAAAATTTCCTCACAGTGAGAATCATTAATCAGTGGAATGGCTTGCCTCCAGAAGTCGTGGGTGCTCCATCACTGGAGGTTTTCAAAAAGAGACTGGACAGCCATTTGTATAGATCAGGGGTCAGCAACCTTAAACACTCAAAGAGCCATTTGGACCTGTTTCCCCCAGAAAAGAAAACACCGGGAGCCACAAAACCCTTCCCGTGCCTGACTATTTCCTGAGCGGCCACAGAACTAGCATATGTAGTTGAATTAAATGTTCTGTTTTCTTCTGAAACTTTTCTTTTCTTGGATTTATCCATGGTTGGCCTGCCGGGGGTCGAAAAGCTCAATAAATCACATGCCATCAGGTATCACACATTGGCAGTTATGACGCATATTTTGAGTGACAGGGAGCCTCAGCAGAAGGATGAAAGAGCCACCTGCGGCTCCAGAGCCCCGGGTTGCTGACCCCTGGTATAGATATAGGGTTTCTGCTTGAACAGGGGGTTGGACTAAAACACCTCCAACCCTATTAATCTATGTTCTATTTCAGAAGTCCCCAAACTTGGCAACTTTAAGACTTGTGGACTTCAACTCCCAGAATTCTCCAGCCAGCAGGCTGGAGAATTCTGGGAGTCGAAGTCCACAAGTTTTAAAGTTGCCAAGTTTGGGGACCTCTGTTCTATTTGGTGACCAATGATGGTTCCACGTTTCCTGCGTAATATTTTCAGAGCAACTCTTTTCATCGCTTCTGATCTTGTGGCTCATGTTAGCTATGATGATAATCAGTTTCTTCACTTATCTTTTTCTGCATTTTTTAAATTTAATTGGCAGGATTAAAAGGAATACAGGGACCTCCAGGAAAAGCCGGACCTGCTGGCTCAAAAGGAGATCATGGGCTGAAAGGGGAAAAAGGAGAAAGTGCAGGTAACGGTAAGAGGTAGCAAGGAGCTGAGATTTTACAGAATGCTTTTGGTTTTCATGTAGAATGTTAAAGGAATATTGCAATGATTGTTTGCTCTCGTCACTTTGCATGGTGAAAAACATTCAAAGCTATCATCTGGGAGTAACTGAATCTTTGCCGAAGTAAAGACACTATTTATAGCTCTTCTTCTTATCCATCTTTTGGTCTGCTTAAACTTCATATATTCCCTCTATTTGTCTTTTATAAGGGTAGATTAATCAAATAAGCCTTCGACAGATCAGCTGATTGCATGGATGGATCAGCATAGCACTCTATTAAGGCCATAAAAATGATCTCTTCTTCTCAAGAGCCCAGTAATTGTCGTTATTGGAGAGTATTGCTTCTGGTGTTGTGTTTTGGGATGTTGATTTTTTATTGTTTCATGCATGATTTTTTTTAAATTGTTGTTGCTGTGAGATATCTAGCTTTAGGTCAGTGTTTCCCAACCTTGGCAAGTTGAAGATGTCTGGACTTCAACTCCCAGAATTCCCCAGCCAGCGAATGGGAGTTGAAGTCCAGACATCTTCAACTTGCCAAGGTTGGGAAACACTGCTTTAGGTAAACAACAACAAGGAAACACTCTAGTGTACAAATGGCACATGGAGTGCACATTTATGATTCGTATGACAATATTCCTTTGATTTTTGGTTGTCTTGGACTAGCAGCTCTTCTCCTACAGCACATCTAGCTATCCTAATTGTACAACTGTATCAACGTTCCATAGAAATCATAAGTTTTACATGTAAAACTTTCAAATGATCTTAGAAGCACTTTTAGAGCTTCTTTAGACTTGTGAAAGTCAAAGAAGATTCTCATCGTTCTGTAATAGGTGATCCAAGAAGAATCTGAAATGAAATACCTGTTCTGACTTCCAATCCACCAATATTCAGGAGCTCAGTAGATCCCCCCCCCCAATTTGTTGCTTTGATGATAATGATTTATCCTGATATTGAAAAGCCGAGGTGGCGCAGCGGTTAGAGTGGGGTACTGCAGTCACTTTAGCTGACTATGATCCGCAGGTCAGCGGTTCAAATCTCACCGGCTCAAGGTTGACTCAGCCTTCCATCCTTCCGAGGTAGGTAAAATGAGGACCCAGATTGTTGGAGGCAATATAAATATACATTGCTTACTGGTGTAAACCGCTTAGAGAGTGCTTGCACTGTGAGGCGGTATATAAATGTCACCAATAAATAAATAAATAAATAAAAAACATCATCATCTTGAATATTCTTTTGATCTGCTTAGTGGAAATGGACTAGGGGGAAGTTTTACATTAGTTCTAGTTTTTGTTGATAGTCATGTCTAAAACATGGCTCGAGAGGTACACTTCAATATCTAGACCATTGGCAGTATCTCATAGAGGTCCGAAGTCTCTCCCATGATGCCAACTGCTACAGAGTCTCATCAATATGGCTAGAATAAGAAATTGATAGTGGTGAATAAGATGAGGTTAGATCCCAGGAAAGAGAGACAGGTGGTTGAAATTTGCAAATGATACTTAGCTGGCAGGAATAGCCAACACCCTAGATCAGTGATGGCGAACCTTTTTTGGCTCGGGTGCCAAAAGGGTGCACATCCGTGCGTGCCCACACCCATAATACAATGCCCTCCCCCTGCTCATGTGCACAACCCCCCCGCGCTGCTCCCCCACTTATGCGCACAGGCCTCACTGAAGCCTCCGGACTTCCAGTAGGCCAGTTGGGCTGTTTTTTGCCATCCCCAGGGTTCAGGGAAGCTTCTTGAAGCTTGGGGAGAACGAAAAATGGTCCAATGAGCCAACCGGAAGTTCGGAAATGAACTTCCGGTTGGGCTGCTTTTGCCGTCACCAGGGTTTAGGGAAGCCGCCTGAAGCCTGGGGAGAGTGAAAAATGGCCAAACGGGCCAACCAGAAGTTCAGAAGCAACCTAGGCAACCTAGAAATGAGGAGAAATTTCTGGCAGTGAGAACAATCAACCAATGGAACAGCTTACCTTCACAAGTTGTGGGAGCTTCATCACTGGAAGCTTTCAAGAAGAGATTGGACTGCCATTTGTCAGAAATGGTGCAGGGTCTCCTGCTTGAATAGGGAGTTGGACTAGAAGACCTACAAGGTCCCTTCCAACTCTGTTAATCTGTTAATCTGAAATGGAAACAGGAGGGGAAAATCTGCCTTTTTTTAATGAGGTGGCACCCTGAAAGGTCTTTTGAAACAAATGTTTCTATACTTTCCTGTTTGAAAGATTTAGGATGGTTTACAATATAACCTAACATAGGAGAAAAAATAATGGGGCTGAAACCAGATTAAAAGGGTATTTATTTACATCTCTTATATATACACCCACCCATCTCACACAAGTGACTCTGGGCAGTATACAAGCATGAAAGCCCGCCCCCCCCAACAACATACAACACCAGGGGCCCAATAACAATAACCTTACACAGAGGGGGGGGAAACAATCAAACTAACATCTAACCATCTAACCTAAATTCTTTGGGGAAACAGTCAGGTCTTAAGGCGGAGCAAACTATTGATACTGTGCAAAGTATGAGCAATCTTGTGTTTAAACTCAATAAGTCTGTGTCACATTTGACACTAGGCACCAGCCAAGAAGCTTTCCGACATTGTTTTAAAAATCTATTTTGTTTCTGACAGAAGTGAAGAATAATTCTCTCCTTTCATGCCCTTTAGAGCTTGATGTTCTTAAAACTCAGATTCGTGATTTACAGGCTGAGCTGAAGGTCCTGAAAGAGACTACAAGGAAGAATCAGGAAGGTAAGACAGATCCGTCTCATTAGGAATATTTGCAGACTTTCATAAATACTTTCGAGGGGTCCTTGGTGCTCTCTGAGCTTGGTTGTTTTCTTGCAGATGTTTCATTGCCAACTCGGTAACATCATCATCATGCACTGATGATATTCATTACTTTGGTAATGAAACATCTGTAAGAAAACAACCAAGCTCAGAGAACATCAAGGATCAGTGGTGGGATTCAGCCGGTTCAGGCCGGTTCAGGAGAACCGGTAGTTAAATTGCTGGCTGGCTCCACCCCTTCCAGGAGTCCCCACGCGCCCCATTTTGGCTCCCAGGTAAGTGCAGGGAGGCCTCCTAGGCCCAAAATGGGGCATGGAGGTGCGGTGCATCCCCCGCGGCCCATTTTTGCTCCCAGGGAGGTGCAGAAGGCCGAGTGCTGCCTGTCACACCCAATGTCCATGCCCACCATGGCCACGCCCACCCAGCTGGTCATTAGGGCAGAGAACTGGTTGTTAAATTATTTGAATCCCACCACTGATTTCAAGATCCTCTCATTTCAACCTTGAGCGACACATTTTTTTCCTCTATAAATACTTTGCTCTGATACTTCCTGATGTTCCTTCAGTTCCTTTGATGTAAAGATCAGGATGGGTCCTAAAATGGAGTTCTCATCATGAAGACAACCGGGAAAGAATTCACTTCGGTTATTTTCTTTCTTAGATGTTCAGGCGTCTGCTTTCCCAACCTTCTCCATAATAGGAACCAAAAGATTTGCATCTAATGGAGCTGAAGCCAATTTTGAAACTGGCAAGGCCACCTGCTCCAAGTTTGGAGGTAAGCTTGCTTCTCCGAGAAATGCGGAGGAAAACGCTGCCCTAGCAAAACTGACTTCAAAGCTTGGAAGACACAGTTTTCTTGGGATGACCGACCGGGAGGCAGAAGGTCATTTTAAGCACCTCAATGGGGACCCAATGCAATATTCACAATGGGCAGATGGCGAACCTAATGGAGAAGCAGAAGATTGCATAGAATTGTTCCTGGATGGCCGATGGAATGACATTACTTGCAATGCAAATCGATTAATCATCTGTGAGTTTTAATCCAACCATCCTTCTCTGAATTTGACAGGGTAGCAAGAACAGATTTCCAAAGTACTAAATGACATTCACCTATAACTTCAGAACTTGAGCAAAATGACCTTATTCACGCTGATATTAAAAAAAAAACCTAGCAAGATTTTACAAGGCTTTTTACGAGGTTTGCTTGGGCAACGGTCAAAGAGACCAACAAGCATCGGAGCCATTTCGTGTAATTTAATTCAGCTTGTTGCACTTTGGAGGCTACTTAAAAAATGTGGGTTCGTGAGAAATGTTTGCGATAATACAACTAATAAATAATGTATTGGCAATTGTCATGTTTGGATAATCACATATTAAACTGTCTCCTTAATGTAATATTTATTTGTGTTTTACTAGTTAAATATACTGTATATAATGTGTGCAATGCTATATTCCACCAAACCAATATCACTTAACTGCCTTTTAACATTTTAGCAGCCATCTTATCACGACTACTTATGGCTTTTAATGCAAAATCTTTTCCAGAAGATGACAGGAGTTGGAAAAAGAAGCCCAAATAGATCATGACTGTACTATTGGGGGCGGGAAACATATTTTGATCAATAGAGTGGTCAAACAAACCTCTAATGAATTTCTTAATGGGTAAACATCCTATCTGATTCACAGAGTTTGCAGATATTGAAAGCATCCATGTACAACCCTTCTAGTTATTTCCCTATTATTTACCCATCCAAAATGTCCATCAAAGTGGGAAAAATAAAATTGATATAGAAGTTGTTTTAATGACCATCTCATGTTACAAAAAGGAACTGAAGACTGCAGGATGATCTGATGAACAATCAATGGGTCCTGGACTAAATAAAGTCTGATTTTGATCCTTGAAGTCATCAATAGTAAGCTGAAACACACATAGTTTGGGCATGGAATATGAGCAGGTGGGTAGGGGGAAATGGTTATATTGGCAAGATTAGAGGAAGAAGAAGAGTTCAAGGAATAAGAAGGAGAGTGAGAGGCTCAAGAATTTATTTGGAATGCCCTAAAATATGCTATCAATTATTCCTAGGGAGTGGTTGGGATGGTTGGCGTATGTCCAACAGTTCCCAGCAGTTGGGTCCATTTCACCAACTCCTAACTAATTAACTAGGATGGCTCCACCAGGAACCATCTACTCCAAGCATTCAAAGCAGATCAAAGGGTTCTAGATTGTCTTTTGATCTAAGAAAATGAGGCTTTCCTATAGAAGATACTCTGTGTGAATGTGGTCAAGAACAATCCATCTCACACATGCTACAGTACATACAATGTCCTTCAACAGAAGACCTCATACTAGTGAGAGAATACGCTGTCAACGTAGCCCACTATGTCACTTAGTTTTAATACTATTTATTCTACATACTTTTTACACGTGCTAGATTTCTATGACCTATTTTATTTGCTTAGTGTTGAATGTTACACGTCTACAATCTGTAGGTGCTTCTGACACGCACAAAGAAAGCAAAAGGTTCAAAGGGCAACAGGTCACAAATTCAAATGCTAGAACTGCTTTTCCAAATTTCATATTCCTTCTCTTATCCAAACAATTGTAGAATGTTGTTGATGGTTATGTCATTCTGTCTCACTGATGTATCTCCTTTTGTGGCATATAATACATAAGTTAAAGAGAAACAAGGCGTGGAATCCATTATATTCAGAAAACCAGCTCAACTAGAATGTGGGGGGGGGTATTTTTTTATTTATTTTTTATTTAGAAAAGACAGAAGACAGCTGATCCATTCTGACTTCTGGTAAAAAAAGCGGCTTTCTTATTTTGGTATATATTTCCCAGAAAGAAAGAAGGCATTAATTTAACATCAACTCTCCCTGCAAATTTCCAGGAAATGGATTAAAAAAATCATAGGGTTGAAATTTGGCAGAGAAATGACCAACTTTCAGTGGCAAATTTTTGATGAGGATAAAAAAAATGAGTTGGTTTCACAAGAGCTCTGTAAACTGAAAGACTAACCAAGCAGGATCTAGAAATTGAATTGGAATACAATCATCGAATCCATCACAAAGTCAAGGTCAGAGAAATGATAGATCATTTCCTCTTTGGAAAAATTACAGATATTGTCTGTAATATCTGTCGTTTGTTCTGTTCCTGATTAATGTTTGCCATTTGTTAAACTTTCCAATGAATGGCAGGACTGAAAGAAATACAGGGTTGAGTTAAAGATTATCAAAAAGCAAACAGGGAAGAGCATTGGCCAAAAAAAAAGAGATTATTAATTGTGATAATCTAAACCAGGGCTGTCAAACTCGTGGCCTGCAGGCCGGATGTGTCACGCACTGGCCATGCCGACACCCAGTTCAGCGAAGGGGGGGAAAGTCACAATACGTCACATGACACCACCATGACGATGCGAGTTTGACACCACTGATCTAAACACACTGTAGTTTTACTGAATTCTATAAATCTACAACTACTACACTGCAAAAACATATGGACCTCAAAACTTGACCAGGACAAAACAATAGACGCAATTTACATAGACTTCTGTAAAGCCTTCGACTCAGTGGTTCACGATATAACTACTTCTGAAACTGAAATCCTACGGCACCTCCGGACCCCTTCATGACTGGATAACTGTGTTCCTGTCAAACAGACAACAAGTGGTCAAAATAGGGAGCACCCTATCTAATCCCGTTCCTGTTAACAGCGGTGTATCCCAAGGCAGCGTACTAGGACCCACACTCTTCATACTCTATATAAATGACCTTTGCGATCACATTACAAGCAACTGCGTTCTCTTTGCCGATGATATAAAACTCTTCAACACCATCGACAACACTGCTCACCTCCAAAAAGACCTTGACTTTGTGTCAGAATGATCAAACATCTGGCAACTCCAAATCTCAACCAACAAATGCTCTGTCCTACACATTGGCAAAAAGAATGAGAACACCAAATACAAGCTGGATAGACAAGACCTTGCAGATAACCCTCACTCTGTCAAAGACCTTGGAATACTCATATCAAATGATCTAAGTGCCAAAGCCCACTGCAACAACATCGCCAAAAAGGCTTCAAGAACTGTTAACCTAATCTTACGTAGCTTCTTCTCCGGTAATATCACACTACTAACCAGAGCATACAAAACATTCGCCAGACCAATCCTCGAATACAGCTCATCTGTCTGGAACCCACACTGCATATCAGACATAAATACATTAGAAAGTGGCCAGAGATACTTTACAAGAAGAGCCCTCCACTACTGTACTTGCAACAGAATACCATACGCAACCAGACTTGAAATCCTGGGCTTAGAAAGCTTAGAACTATGTCGCCTTCGCACGACCTAATCATAACTCATAAAATTATCTGCTACAATGTCCTTCCTGTCAATGACTACTTCAGCTTCAACCACAACAATACACAAGCACACAACAGATACAAACTCAAAGTGAACCACTCCAAACTTGACTGTAGAAAATACAGCTTTAGCAACAGAGTGGTTAATGCCTGGAACTCACTATCTGACTCTGTGGTTTCATCACCAAACCCCCAAAACTTTACCCTCAGACTGTCCACTGTTGACCTCACCCGATTCCTAAGAGGTCAGTAAGGGGCGTGCATAAGCGCACCAGCGTGCCTACCGTCCCTGTCCTAATGTTCCCTCTTATCAGTACCCATCTTATGTATATAAACAATGTTATATCTATGCATATTACCAATACATACTTGACAAAATAAAATAAAATAAAATAAAATGTTGGTGCATTTTAGATTAATAAAAATACAGAATGGATTGATAGATGATGCTATTAATATGGCTCTGCACTACATCCTACAACATCTTGAATCTCCAATGACCTATGCAAGGATCCTCATTGTAGACTTTAATTCAGCATTCAATACCATCATACCGGACATTCTTCTAACTAAACTAAATCAGCTAGCGGTACCTGAACACCCTTGTATGTGGATCACAAGCTTCCTAACAGAAAGGAAGCAGCAGGTGAAGCTAGGCAAAATCACATCAGATACCTGCACAATTAGCACAGGAGCCCCCCAGGGCTGTGTGCTCCCTCCTCTTCTCTTCTCTCTGTACACCAATGACTGAATCTCAAAAGATCCCTCTGTTAAAATACTGAAGTTTGCAGATGATACAACAGTGATTGGTCTCATTCAAGACAACAATGAAACCACATACAGATGGGAAGTTGAACAACTAGCCTTGTGGTGCGACCGGAACAATCTGGAACTGAACACACACAACACCATAGAAATGGTGGTAGACTTTAGGAGAAACCTTCCCATATTACCACCTCTTACAATACTAGGTCAACACAGTATCAACAGTAGAGACCTTCAAATTTCTAGGTTCTATCATATCTCAAGACCTAAAATGGATACCTAACATCAAAAGTGCACAAAAAAGCACAACAAAGAATGTTCTTTCTGCACCAACTCAGGAAGCTCAAACTGCCCAAGGAGCTGCTGATACAGTTCTACAGAGGAATTATTGTCTGTCATCTGCACCTCTATAACTGTCTGGTTTGGTTCTGCAACCCAACAAGACAGACACAGACTTCAGAGGATAATCAGAACTGCAGAAAAAATAATTGCTGCCAACCTGCCTTCCATTGAGGACCTGTATACTGCACGAGTCAAAAAGAGGGCTGTGAAAATATTTACTGATTCCTCGCATCCTGGACATAAATTGTTTCAACTCCTACCCTCAAAACGATGCTATAGAGCACTGCACACCAAGACAGCTAAACACAATAACAGTTTTTCCCCGAACGCCATCACTCTTCTAAACAAATAATTCCCTCAACACTGTCAAACTATTCACTAAGGCTGCATTACTATTACTATCAGTCTTATCATTGTTCCTTATCACCCATCTCCTCCCACTTATGACTGCAGGACTGTAACTTGTTGCTTGTATCTTTACGATTTATATTGATACTGATTGTTTCCTGATTGCTTATTTGTACCCTATGACCATCATTAGGTGTTGTACCTTATGATTCTTGATGAATGTATCTTGGGCCACATGGGGACTCCTGGGAAGGACGGGGTGAGGTGGGCGGGGCCAGCCAGGAGTGGGATTTGGGGGTTCTCCGAACTGCACAGAATCTTAGCTAGAGGTTCTCCCAAACCCATTCTATACAAATCAATCAACCAATCAATAATATTATAGCAATTTTACCTTAAAATATTGCAGGATCATATGCAAAAAGTCCAAGTAGTAGTCATTTTTATTTTTATTAAAACTATGACTCTGCAGGGCAATTTTACCGTATTTTTCAGAGTATAAGACGCACTGGAGTATAAGACGCACCTTAGTTTTGGGGGAGGAAAATAGGGGGGGGGGAAATCTGCCTACCAGGTATTCAACTGGCTAGCATCCTTAGTCTGGTCAGCTTCAGCACATTATTTTATCCCCTGGTTAGGACTTAAAAAAACCTTCTTTGGAGAGAGTAACAATGAAAGAGCCTGCAAGCCAGTAAGAGCTGGGAAGATCTGTTAGCACCTGGTTAGGGCTGGAAAAAAAAAGCTACATTCGAAGTATAAGACGCACCCAAATTTTCAGCCACTTTTAGGGAGGAAAAAGGTGCGTCTTATACTCCGAAAAGTATGGTAATTTTACTTTCTTCCACTGCATAATTAAAATAGCTCTTTTCTCAATAGACAGAGCAAAACAGCTTCAAAGCAAGAGGAAAATCCCCCTCTAAAAATCTATCGGGGCCCACAAGGAAAGCAAATAATTAATTGTGTTGATGGAAATAAGAAATACTTGACATACAACCATTGGTGATTTCTGTCTAAATCTGTCAGTCAGTCAACTGAGAATCTTTAGAGACATTTCTTCAAGACTGGGAATGGATTGAGAGCTTATCCTTAAATATTTGCTTGCACCAGATATAAAGAGCCCAGAGTGCTGCTTGCTTATGCTTGAAAACCACACGGCAATATTTGCTTTCCGATTAATATCAAACAATCAATCTAATAGAGTTGAAGGTCTTCTAGTCCACTCCCTGCTCAAGCAAGAGATCCTATATCATTTCAGACAAATGGCTGTCCAGTCTCTTCTTAAAAATCTCCAGTGATGGAGCATCCACAACTTCTGAAGGCAACTTCTGTTCCACTGGTTAATTGTTCTCACTCTTAGGAAGTTTCTCCTTAATTCCAGGTTGCTTCTCTCATTGATTACTTTCCATCCATTGTTTCTTTTTTTTAGATTTAGATTTATTATTAGAGTTGGAAGGAACCTTGTAGGTCATCTAGTCCAACCCCCTGCTCAAGCAGGAGTCCCTACACCATTTGAGACAGATGGCAGTCCAGTCTCTCCTTGAAGGTCGCAAGTGTTGGGGCTCTCACAACCTCTGCTGGCAAGCTGTTCCACTGGTTGATCGCTCTCACTGTCAGAAAGTTTCTCCTCACTTCCAGGTTGAATCTCTCCTTGGTCAGCTTCCATCCGTTATTCCTTGTTTGGCTTTCTGGTGCCATAGAGAACAGCCTGACCCCCTCCTCTCTGTGGCATCCCCTCAAGTATTGGAACACTGCTATCATGTCACCCCTGGTCCTTCTCTTCGCCAGACTGGCCAAGCTCAGTTCCTGCAACCGCTCTTCGTATGTTTTATTTTCCAGACCCTTTATCATCCTGGTTGCTCTCCTCTGCACTTTCTCTAGGGTTTCAATGTCTTTTTTGTAGTGTGGTGACCAAAACTGGATGCAGTACTCTAGTTGTGGTCTGACCAAGGCTTTATAGAGTGGTACTAGTACCTCTCTGGTCCTTGATTGTATCCCTCTATTTATGCAGCTCAGGACTGTATTGGCCTTTTTGGCTGCTGCTGCACACTGCTGGCTCATATTTAGTTGGCTGTTCTTGTCCTGCCTTCTGGTGTTTTGGAGAATAAGATGACCCCCTCTTCTTTGTGGCAGCTGCTCAAAGACTGGAATACTGATATCATGTTGCCCCTAGTCCTTCCTTTCTCTAGACTAGCCATACCCAATTTCTGCAACCATTCTTCATATGTTTTAGTTTCCAGGCCCTTAATCATCTTAGCTGCTCTTCTCTTCACATCTTTTTTGTAATGTGATGACCAAAACTGGATGCAGTATTCCAGATGTGGCCTTACTAAGGATTTATAAAGTGGTACTAATACTTCATGTGGTTTTGATTCTGTGCCTCTGTTTATGCAACCATAGATTGTATTAGCTTTTTTGGCTGCCGCTGCACACAATTGGCTCATATTTAACTGATCATCCACTAGGATTCCAAGGTCCCTCTCACAGTTACTGTTTTTGAGCCAGGTTTCACTTAATCTGTACTTGTACCAGGGGTGAAATGCTCCCGGTTCGCTCTTACCTGTCAGTTGTCACAGAGCCGATGGAGCCGGTGGCAGTCGTGGCGCGGGGCTTCTCCTGCCCGCTTTTCCCGCCCGCCTGGACGACGCCATTTGAGTTATTTTGCCCTCTGCGCATACGCAAAGCGTTCTGCATGCGCAGAGGGCAAAAGAACTCAAATGGCACCGTCCAGGCAGGCGGGGGAAGCGGGCGGGAGAAGCCCCGCTCCGCGACCGCCACCGGCTCCATTGGCTCTGCGACGACTGACAGGTAAGAGCGAACCGGGAGCATTTCACCCCTGACTTGTACCTTTGGGTTTTTCCTGCCTAGGTGTAAAACCTTGCTTTTCCCCACATTAAATTTCATTTCATTGGATAGGGCCAATTGTTCAAATCTGTCAAGATCCTTCTGGATCCTGAATTTGTCTTCTGGGGTATTAGCTATTCTTGCCAGCTTAATGTTATCTGCAAATTTGATTGACAGGGTTCTAAATAGCATCCAAAACTAAATCAGAGTCCGAGGCAAAGTATTCCTCAAAGTTCCAATTTATTAGCAGAGCCATGTTGGGACATCTGGGAGAAACTCGAATCTGAAGTCCCCGGGGTTTCTCCACCCAGTTGAAAGTTCAAGCCCTTGTCCCCACTCCCCCAAGTCCATCACGTTGACGAACCTCCAGCTGGCAACTTGGCAGGATGCACCTATCTCCTTCCGTGCAGGTGCAGGAGTGCGAAGACAAAGGATGACCTTGACTATCTAGAAAGAATTTGTTATGTCTACATACATACAGGTCTCATGCAATTCCCCCTCCCAAATTCCCACAGTAAAGAATGCACATTACAAGACTATAAAGTGTGGCAGGCCAAAGACCCCAACTAAAATGGCTTCGGCCTGACATTGATGAGTTCTCCTTTTATTCCCTCATCTAAGTCTTACATATTGTCTTACAAGAGTCAATAAGGAAGAAATGGAGAAATAATAGCCCTACGTGATACCGGGCTGTGCTGAAAAATGTGGTTTGAAAATTGTGGGTCAGAACATTTTTTCCCAAAATGCGAATGTGAAATGTGAGACCTTGTTTCATAAGTCCATGTCTATAAAAGTAAACCTTAAAGTCTACCAAATTATTCTTCCCAAGATTTCCCTGTGAAACACTGGAAATCACAAAGTAAGTGGTCTGACTTTTGACTCAACTCTGAAAAGGGATACTTCATTTAAAATCATTGGTGATTCCTTTCTAAATCTGTCAGTCAATCAGTCGAGAACCTTTAGAGACCTTTCTGCAAGCCTAGGAAGGGACTAAGAGTTTAATATTAAATATTCGCTTTCATCAACTATAAAGAGGTAGTTAGGAAGTATAAAGAGGTAGAGTTAGAGTTAGGTAAAAAAATGGCTGCTGTACTTTTCTATGCAGACTGCTGATTATTTCTAGATATATGCAGAACTAAAAGTTTATTTGATTGAGCAGTCAAAATGCTTGCTTTTATTTATGGAAGACCTCAGAAAGGTAAGCTTCACATACGAGAGAGAGAGAGAGAGAGAGAGAGAGAGAGAGAGAGAGAGAGAGAGAGAGAGAGAGAGAGAGAGAGAGAGAGAGAGAGAGAGAGAGAGAGAGAGAGATTGCCTCATCATTACCCAGCATGTTCAAGTGAAAAACTTGAAAAATTTGAACAATGACTTCAATCTAGTTCTTCCCAATGTTCAACACCAATGCTATCTATCTATCTATCTATCTATCTATCTATCTATCTATCTATCTATCTATCTATCTATCTATCTATCTATCTATCTAATTTTATGCTGCATTTTTCTTCTCTGAATGTCTTGCAAAGATTACAAGGGACACAGAGAAGTTGAGTGACCATTCTGCTGAAGGATCTGCCTTATTCAACTCATGATGAGGCTGTCTTCAAGGTATTTTCTGTTTATTTTCTACCACTGATTATTACTATGTTAAGTAGAACACTTTGACTCCTGCAATAGTCTTTCAATCCAGCTGCTGTGGCCTAGAGGTGGAGCTCTTGCCTCACAATCAGGAGGTTGTGAGTTTGATCCTAGGTAGAGGCAGATGTAGGGTCTCCTGCTTGGGCAGGAGGTTGGACTAGATGACCTGCAAGGTCCCTTCCAACGCTGTTAATCTGTTAAATCACCTATTTGTTGTTTTGTAATCTTCTCTTGTTCTCATCTTTCAGGTAAGCATGTATTGGCAGTCCAAATCTGGTTTGATTTTCTACTGTGGTACCTTACTCTTTAATACTCTTTAATACTCTTCATCTCCCAGTTCCTTCAATATTCCTCAAATATTCCTGATTACAATTGGGTTATAATTGGGAGAGAAATGCCAGAATAGCGGAAAATATATGTAGCTCAGGGTACAGTTGTTGGAACTTTGGTGATATTTGAGTTCCTCTCTTTTTCTGCATCCACTAATAATGTTAGCAATGCATATCTGCGGGTAACCAGCAATCAACAGTCCCAGATCTGGTCCCATATCCAGTACTGACAATCCAGATAGGATAACTTGTTTTATATTATTTTTGTCATCTTAGGCCTTGCATCCAAACAGTGCTGACCTTCTTAATGCTTCTTCAGCTGGCCTTCAAGGTCTCTCTCCAAGAGGGAATCACACCTAACAGAGGGGATCCCAGAATAAAAATGATCATTCGAGGTATCTAAATATTTGCATGAGAGTGTGCTGGTTTTTTTTAAGCATAGAAGGAGGGTGCAGACATTTTGTGTCTTCTCACAACCCTCTGAGTCAAGTTCAGCTTCCATGTTCTGTTCTACTGACGAAAGGTTGCAGAGATACGAAGAACTAGGAGAAAAATTCCAAAATTATATTAGGACAGTACAGTTATTAAAGCAACTCAATAACTGTACTGTTGTTGAGTGTACTAATAACTCAGATATGCAATTTTGAAGGGATGTATTTTCTCAAATAAGTAGAAAGTTCAGATCGCTATAATCAGATCCTGGTCCAATCATTCGAATCTGTATGGAGTAGCAACACACTGTAGTCGGAGCATAAGCAGTAATTCAGTAATGAATTACTAATGCACGGAAGATGTTTGCTACAAGCCATACTTTTGTCACTAATGTCTACGCATCCGGTGCATCATTTTGTAGTCTGCACAATGGTTATTGTAACTCGCATGGTGTCACTGGCCCTCCCTCACCCAACCAGTAGAGTAGAAGGCTTAGTAAGAGTTTGGAAGCAAAACCTGAGTACAGAAAGTCCTCAGTCATTTGTTTATTAAACATTCAAAGTTACAACAGTATTGTAAAAAAAAAATGACATAATGACAAAATGACATAAAAAACATTTTTCACACTAATGACCACTTGCAGATCTCTATAGTCAACCCTGTCCCTCCATTGAGGATCCAGGCCATTTGACGGAGCCAGGACTTCAGGCTCTTTCAGATTATGCTCTTTTTCTAAATACGATTTATCTTCAAAACATTCTAGTGAGATAGGCTAGGGCAGTGGTGGCGAACCTTTTTAGGCCCTCCCCCCACGCATGCGCACAACACCCCTCCATGCTGCCCCCTGCGCATGCGCACCCCCCCCACCCCCGCGCAAAGGCTTACCGGAGCCTGGGACGACGAAACCGGCAAACCGGAAGTCCAAAAAAACGCACTTCCGGTTTGCCGGTATGCTGTTTTTTGCACTCCGGAGGGTTCAGGGAAGCTCCCTGAAGCTCCAGAATGCAAAAAACTACAAAACGGACAAAACGGAAGTGCGGAAAAGTGCACTTCCGGTTTGTCCATTTTGTAGTTTTTTGCATTCCGGAGCTTCAGGGAGCTTCCCTGAACCCTCCGGAGTGCAAAAAACAGCACACCGGCAAACCGGAAGTGCGTTTTTTTCGCACTTCCGGTTTGCCGGTGGGCAACCCTCGCGTGCCGGCTTCTATGGCTCCGCGTGCCACCTCTGGCACGCGTGCCATAGGTTCGCCACCACGGGGCTAGGGCGAGAACTAGGAATCTGCTTAGCTCCCTTTACTTTAGTGAGATTTCTTGTTACATTGTGCCACAATCCTGCTCAAACCAAATCATAAGATATTAGAGTCACACACTGTTCAGCCAGGTTTCTTTCAGTCATCGTTTGCTGAAGAAATTGCAATCGGAGAAGAGCGACAAAGATGATTAGGGAACTGGAGGCTAAAACATATGAAGAACAGTTGCAGGAACTGGGTATGTCTAGTTTAATGAAAAGAAGGACTAGTGGAAACATGGTAGCAGTGTCCCAATATCTCAGGGGTTGCCACAAAGAAGAGGGAGTCAAACTATTCTCCCAAGCACCTGAGGGTAGAACAAGAAGCAATGGGTGGAAACTAAACAAGGAGAGAAGCAACTTAGAACTAAGGAGAAATTTCCTGACAGTTAGAACAATTAATCAGTGGAACAGCTTGCCTCCAGAAGTTGTGGGTGCTCCAACACTGGAAGTTTTTAAGAAGATGTTGGATAACCATTTGCCTGAAGTGATGTAGGGTTTCTTGCCTAAGCAGGGGGTTGGACTAGAAGACCTTCAAGGTCCCTTCCAACTCTATTATTATTATTATTATTATTATTATTATTATTATTATTATTATTATTATTATTATTATTATTATTATTATTATTATTATTATTATTATTATTATTATTATTATTATTATTATTCTCTGCTCTATGGCTCAGCGTTGTGTATAAACTCAACGCTTATTCTACAGACTTTGCCTTGGTTTGTGTTAACTTCACAACCACCAATTTTATCCATCCGACTCCTTGTACTGTATTTGTACAAGGTCCAAACACTTGAACTTTGATATCACTGTGGTGAGTATATCTGGTTTATAGGCCTGGGATTGGTCAAAGGATCAAAATGACAGCATTTCTTCATCTCTGACAGCAAAGCGACATAGCAGAAATTTCTTTTCTTTTCTTTTTCTTTTTTTCTTTTTGCCCACCAATACTCTTAGCTCTTTTCCTCCTCTGATATATCTTCTGCTCCTAAAAAAAAGGGGGGGGGACAGGGCCTCTTGTTCATCTATTCTTAGATCATCCCTCACAGAATTCTTCCCCAAATCTTCCTTTGCTCCCAATTTTTTGTTTTCATTTCTTGAACTTATACATATTATTTACATGAGATTGTTCTACTTCCTGTTCCAAGCAAGGGCGCAGTTATTTCACCTGCCAACCACTGAGTTAACAAACTTGCTTCTCAGGCAAACATAGTTGTGGTCCATCCAGAATGAAGGAGAGATTTAGAACTCACTATTTTCTACAGGCAAAACTTGCCCAACCAGCCTTCCTATCAATAGCTGAGTTGAAATCTGCTTAAAACACTGGAAAGTAGGATATCTATTGTTTGAGGCTGGTGAACTTCCTTCTGTCTTATGACGAAGGTTACTCTGCTTCTTGTCCAACCAATAAAGACACTGTGTTCTTTATCAGAATATTGATTGAACAGAAAAATTTAATAATATTAGGAATCAATGGTGATTATGCCCACCACAAATTTAAATATCCATATAAGAAATATCTGCAGTATTAAGTATCCAAACTCAAGGACATATAAGCCCTGAAATATTTTATATCATGAATGGGCATTTTCTGCATGAATTTGGAGCCAACCTTTGATGAATATTTATTTATTTATTTATTTATTTATTTATTTATTTATTTATTTATTTATTTATTTATTTATTTATTTATTTATTTATTTATTTATTTATTCATTCATTCATTCATTCATTCATTCATTCATTCATTTATTCATTTACTTACTTACTTACTTACTTACTTACTTACTTACTTACTTACTTACTTACTTACTTACTTACTTACTTATTATAACAACAACAACAACAACAACAGAGTTGGAAGGGACCTTGGAGGTCTTCTAGTCCAACCCCCTGCTTAGGCAGGAAACCCTACATCACTTCAGACAAATGGTTATCCAACATCTTCTTAAAAACTTCCAGTGTTGGAGCATTCACAACTTCTGGAGGCAAGCTGTTCCACTGATTAATTGTTCTAACTGTCAGGAAATTTCTCCTTAGTTCTAGGTTGCTTCTCTCCTTGTTTAGTTTCCACCCATTGCTTCTTGTTCTACCCTCAGGTGCTTTGGAGAATAGTTTGATTCTCTCTTCTTTGTGGCAACCCCTGAGATATTGGAACACTGCTATCATGACTCCCCTAGTCCTTCTTTTCATTAAAGTAGACATACCCAGTTCCTGCAACCGTTTTACATATGTTTTAGCCTCCAGTCCCCTAATCATCTTTGTTGCTCTTCTCTGCACTCTTTCTAGAATCTCAACATCCTTTTTACATTGTGGCGACCAAAACTGAATGCAGCATTCCAAGTGTGGCCTTACCAAGGCATTATAAAGTGGTATTAACACTTCGAGTGATCTTGATTCTATCCCTCTGTTAATGCAGCCTAGAACTGTGTTGGGTTTTATTTGTTTGTTTGTTTGTTTGTTTGTTTAGTCAAACATGTATATGATTACAGACAATGTATAAACATGATTGTGAATTTATAAGAAGTACAAGTATGGTTATGAGTACATGATATTTTACGAATACATGGCAACGTTTGGACAGGGATGGTAGGCATGCTGGTACACAAGGGATTTTATAAGAATGTATAATTATGAAGGATATACTTCCAATGATAGAATACCATTTATATATGTGTGTGTGTGTGTGTGTGTGTGTGTAGCATTTTTTGCTGATAAATGAAAATAAAGGGAGACTATTATAGATCTATTTCGACCTATTTAGGAATATATAAATATATTCCTAAAAGTGAAATCACTCTTAATTTAATTTCCGTCATAGTTCCTACTTCAAAATAAATGAGATGACCCTCGTGGTTTCTTTAAAAAAAGATCTGACAAATCTAATCATTGGGTGCCTGAAGTAAGAACTCTAGGAAGGAGGGTCAAGTTATTGAGTCCCTCTGACTAGATGAAAATGTTCTCCAAGGTCATGGCTATTAGAAATATCATTCTTTGCGTTGAAGAATCTCTAACTGAATTGGATATCAATGAGGAAGTCTAACTCAATTCCATTCCCATCCAGAGCTTGAAAGTCTTAAATTGAAAATAAATGAACTTCAGACTCAGACAAGCGATTCTCAAAGAATCTTCATCTACTATCTTAAAGGTAAGACATTTGGGAGAAGGGGTTAGGCACTTCTGGTATGTGTGTTTCCACATTTTGATCTAACTAACAATCCTGGGTTTCCCTGATGGTTCCCCATCCAAATATTAAACAGGGACAATTCTATTTGGCTTTCAAGGAAGCTCCGAGTTCAGTGGCCTCCAACAGTGGCTCTGATAACACAACAGGAATTCTCTCCTGTGGGTTTATTCACCACTGTACACTGATAATCCTCGATTTACAACAGTTCGTTTAGTGACCGTTCGAAATTACAACAGCAATGAAAAAAAGCAACTTAGGAGTGTTTCTCACACTTATGACCATTGCAGCATCCCCATGGTCACATGATCAAAATTCAGATGCTTGACAACTGACTCCCTTTTATGACGGTTGCATTGTCCCGGGGTCACGTGACCCTCCTCTTTTGCGACTTTCTGACAAGAAAGTCCATGGGGAAGTCAGATACACTTAACCATTTTACTCACTTAACAACTGCAGTGATTCACTTAACAAACGTGGCAAGGAAGATCCTAAAAGGGGCACGACTCACTTAACGGCAGTCTCACTTAGCAGCAGAAAATTTGGGTTATCAGGCAAGTGGTGTGTCACCAGCACACCTCTAACACTAATCAGTAAATGAGTGATAAAATCGATTGAGAATTCGGAGAGCATCTGTCAGGCGCAGATCTGTCAAAAGATTAATTGCTCCAGCCTATCCACAAGAATGTGGTCAACTAAAGTTCAATTCTAAGTTGATGCCAGTTAAGGGACTCAAGACAGAGTTGCACTTGGAACGCAATAACTCTAAGCTGATGATGCATTTAACTCTGCCCCCAGCTCTGCCTACTCTTCTCCTACAACTTCTTCGCTAAAAGAAGAAAATTTAATGCAGGTAGTAAAATAGCGCTTAGACTTATATACAGCTTCATAGTGCTTTACAGCCCTCTCTAAGTGGTTTACAGAGTTCAGCATATTGCCCCCAACAATCTGGGTCCTCATTTTACCCACCTCGGAAGGATGGAAGGCTGAGTCAACCTTGAGCCTAGTGAGATTTGAACAGCTGAACTGCTGAACTAGCAATCAGCTGAAGGTCGCAGTGCTGCTTTTAACCACTGTGCCACCTTGGCTAGTCATCCTGTCATTTCCACACTGCCATTTGTACACACAAATAAACAATGGTTGGAAACTAATCAAAGAGAGAAGCAACCTGGAATTAAGGAGCAACTTCCTATCAGTGAGGACAATTAACCAGTGGAACAGCTTCCCTTCAGATGTTGTGGGTGCTTCATCACTGGAGGTTTTTTAGAAGAGACTGGACCAGGGGTGGGTTCTGGCTTACCTCGCTGCTGGTTTGCTTTCTCGCGCGCTACATGGGCACGCCGCGCAGGCATGCTTTGCGGATGTGCATGCATGTGCAGTGCTAAAAACCCAGCTTCTGCATATGCACAGAAGCAAAAAACAGCCTCTGTGCATGTGCAGAAGTGAAAAACAAGATGGTGGCACCTATGGCACCACCGAGAGAGCTGGTTGGGGAGCATGTCCAGCCAGCCATCGCTGCCGATTCGACGAGCGGGGGGAAATTCCCGCTACCGGTTCTAAAGAACCGGTCCGAACCGGCAGGAACCCACCTCTGGACTGGACAGCTACTTGTCTGAAATGGTATATATAGGGTTTTATGCCAAAGCAGGGCATTGGACTAGATCCTCCAACTGTTATTCTATTCTATTCTATTCTATTCTATTCTATTCTATTCTATTCTATTCTATTCTATTCTATTCTATTCTATTCTATTATTTGTTCAGTTCTGAGGTCCAAGATCCAATGTTTTTCCAGTAAAAAAAATCTGAAGAGGGACTATTCGACCTAAATGAGCTGCATTGTTTCTGCTACTAACAGAAATCATGACAAGAAATCAAAATATTTTCAGGAGCAGCTTAACTCATTGTGAGATAACCAATGGTGTGTGATGACATCAGATAAAGAGGCAGGACTTGGATTTCATGTTTTAGTGTGGCTTTTTTGTTGGTAATTTTATTTTGGTGTGTGTTCTTTGCTTCATTTTTTTTCCTTTGTTACTTTAGTTACCCTTTGAGTTACATGGGATTTTGGAAAGAAATTGATTCTCTTAAAAGAGAATATTTGTAGCTTAGGTTGAAATGAGGCGTCCTTGATACTCTTATAGTTTTGTTTTGTTTTTTTCAGATGTTCCATTACCCAAACCAGGTAACATCATCAGTGTTAGACTAGCACTGATGATGTTACCTAGTTGGGTAATGAAACGTCTGCAAGAAAACAAACAGGCTCAGAGAGCATCAAGGACTCCTCAATTCCTCTTCTATTTTTCAGGGACTGCCCGAGGGGCGGGTTGCTCACTTACCGATACCAGTATGATGCACACGCATCTCCACGTTTTGGGCGCGCATGCATGCCCCCTCACACAATTTTGCTTCTGCGCATGCGCGGAAGCAAAATCGTGCCAAAATCTCACACGTGCATCCCCTCGCAAGATTTTGGCGTGATTTTGCTTCCGTGCATGCGCAGAAGCAAAATCGTGCCAAAATTCTCACAAAAAGATGGCGATGCACGCAGCAGACCGGCGGAGAAGGCACCGGAGCGGCTGAGTGCAAATTGTGCAATCAGTCGCTCCCTACCGGAGCTACGCACCAGACAGCTTCGGAAGGAACCCACCACTGAACTGCCCCTGAATGTTAGCTGCACAATTTAGAAAGTACATTTTGACAATGAAAGTAATGACCCAGAGAAGTGGGATATCTCTGCTTCATTGTCCTCAATGAGAGGATGGACAACCCTCTGGTTTTAATACTTTAATTTAGATTCCTGAATGAAGCAGGGTATCCATATTGTGATTGCCTCTAGGGTTAGAATAACAAAAGGGAGATTTGAAAGCTACCTGTAGATTTCTATATGTTTTCCTTTTTTTAATGACACATTTTTTTAAAAAAAAATAATCCATAACCAATGTATATAAAAGGCATGTAGAAAAGAAGTAAAAGTAGGATGCAGTTAATGCTCATGTACTTGCAATATAAAATGCAAGTAAGTAAGCATGGAGATGGGAACATCATGGAGGTTACAGTTTTACATCTATCATTAGTTGCTTCTCGTGTTGTGAAATGCATTAGCTTAGTTTTTAAAGAAAATAAAAAATAAAAAGCATTGTTAAGCTTTAAACTAAGAATATCTAGCTAACACTAGATATGAACTAGAGCAATGGGCTGTAATAAATCAGATCAACGTTAGGAATTTTATCTCTCTTCATTTGAAATATAACCTCTAAATCTAGAACAGTGGTTCCCAACCTTTCTAATGCCGCGACCCCTTAATATAGTTCTTCATGTTGTGGTGACCCCCAACCATAAAATTATTTTGGAGACCCAGCAAACCAAGAGGCAAACAGGGTGGGAGGGAAGAGAGAGACTGAGAGATATTAGCACAGGGCTAGCCTGATCATATGGAGCAGGGCGGTGGCGATGGACCATGCTCCGGCACCACCTCCTTCTCCAGTTCCCTCCAGCTTAGCTCCTCCTGCCCCCGGCGGTGGCGCCCTCAGCACCAAGGCTGTATGATCAGGCTAGCCCTGCGCTAATATCTCTCAGTCTCTCTCTTCCCTCCCTCCCTGTTTGCCTCTTTGTTCGCTGGGTCTCTGCGCCAGCTGAGGGCAAGAGGGCAGACAGACGATTCCGACCCAGCTGACCTGCTTCCCACAGTCATGCACTGTGAAACTTAAATGGTCGTTGGCTGGCCTTTCCCTCCCGTGACTCCCTTTCCCATCGACACCAGTGGGAAGAAATTGCCGCTGCGAGCAGGAGACAGGGGCGGACACAGATGTCTTAAGCACCGCCTTGTACTCTCCAGCGCGCAATCTTGCGATGCCCCGCCCCTTAGCTGATGCCGTCAAAGCTCGGCCGCCAGGCGTCACAAAAGCCTCTCACCGAATGGCACCTCTCCCGACCAATCGGAGGGCTCGGGCAAGTTGAGCCGATATGGCCAGGCTTGTGGCAGTGGGGGGGGAGCTGAGGATGCCGGGGCGACCTCTGGGAAATGGTCATTCGACCCCCAAAGGGGTCCCGACCCCCAGGTTGGGAACCACTGATCTAGAACAACCTGCATTTTGGTTATGGTACAAACAGGGTGGGTTCTAACTTACCTCGCTGCTGGTTTGCTTCCTCCAGCGCTCCATGGCCGCGTCTCATGGTGCGCGCATGCACAGTGCTGAAAATTCACAAAAAAAACCCCATAGCCAAAAACAAGATGGCGGTGCATGCACAGTGCCAGAAACTCGGCTTCTGCGCATGCACAGAAGAAAAAAATTCAGAAAAAAATCCCCCCCCCAAAAAAAACCCCAAATAAAAGATGGCAGCGTTCACGGACCGGCACCAACAGAACTGGTCCGGTGTTGTCATAGTGACATCACCAGAGGTTTGCTACCAGTTCGGGTGAACCGGTCTGAACCAGGAAGAATCCACCTCTGGGTACAAATCATTGTATAAAGTGGTAGTCCATGAATGGCTCCCAGTTAAAAATGAATTCGACATCCAATTTGCTTGTTGATACAAAGTTATTTTGGATCATAGGTCCATCTTTTGATGAGCTATTTTCCAGACCATGTTTTATATTTTATTGAAAAGCCTTCCTTTCCATTAAACTGCCAGAGACATAATCCTGGTACATTGTCACGTTGCAACATAAATAAACATGGCATTTGAAAGCTTTGCAATTCTCTTTCCTTCTAGTTCTCTTTGGTTCTGATTGGGCGATTGTTGGTGATAAAATTTTCAAAAGAGAAAACGATCCGAGCACTTTTGAGGGCGGCAAAGACAGCTGCAATAACAACCTTGTCTTGCCAAGAAATATGGAAGAGAACAATGCGGTCAAAAACATATCAGAACAACGTAAAGAAAGGACATTTCTGGGAATCAGATACAATGCAAATAAAAACAGGTTTGAGGATCTCAATGGTTATCTCCTAGAATTTTCCAACTGGGCTCCAGGACAACCAAAAATCCTTAAAAATCAAAAATGTGTGATAATGGTCCCAAATGGCAAGTGGAAGATTTATTATTGTAAGGAGAAGCTGGCAATCATCTGTGAATTTAAAAACTAACAGATGTTGGGTTGGGGGAAGGAAAAGAATTCCACCATAGAGCTGAAAACGAAAGCTTACTCTGTTTATCACACATACAGTCTAGCATATGGCAAGTAAGTCCTAATCCAATAGCTTCCCCTGTTTTCAGCAAGGACAGCTGAAGTCAAGTTTTACTCCGTTGACTTCAGCCTTGTCATTCCAACGGAAGTTGCCTTCTTCCACTTAAACCAACCATCTTGGAATCCTTCCTCAGTCCTCCATTGAAGTAGTGGCCAGACTTGATGCTGCTTAGCTTTTACGATCCAGCATCCGATAGACGTTGCCATCTTCCAAGTCTTCTCTAGCTTAGCTTAGATAGCAAAACTTGCACAGAAATGTAGCAGCTTATAGATCCATTTCCCACCATTTCTTAATAAATGCATTCCCTACCAGCATTTGTTGTTTGAGACTCTATTTTTTATTGACATTGAGAGGTAGCTTATTTGACATGCTACATTGCCTTGAAATCCTTGGACCATTATGCAAAGGATTCTTCAGAGCATTGGTGGGGCTAGAATTCAGGGATATGCCTATCAGGGAATATCATTTTGCACCGAAGGATCCATATTTGAATTTAAAATTTATTACAGTAGTTTTGTTGTGAGCCATGCAGTCCAAGAGGTCGGAGGTGAACCATAATAAATCCTAGCTAGCTTAGTAAAGGAAGTTTCCAGGTGCAATTCAAGGTGTTGATTATCATCTTTAAAGCCCTACATGGCTTAGGACCAGGTTATCTTCGGGACCGCATCCTACCTCATACATCCCTATGACCAGTTAGGTCCCACAGAGTCCGTCTCCTCCAGGTCCCTTCAACCAAACAATGTCGGTTGGCGGGCCCTAGGGGGAGAGCCTTCTCTGTGGGGGCTCCGGCTCTCTGGAACCAACTCCCCCCCAGAGATCCAAATCATTCCCCCTTGCTGGCCTTCCGGAAAGACATTAAGACATGGCTCTTCCTGCAGGCGGTGTGATTGTGACTGTTGCTTGTGTGGTTTTTAAAATATTTTTAATTACTATTTTACTATTGTTGTCTTATTGTATTTTTTGATAGTATTTGGTTGTTCTTATATATGCTGTACGCCGCCCTGAGTCCCCAGGGAGTAGGGCGGCCTATAAGAATCCCAAAATAATAAATAAACAAATAAATAAATAAATAAACAAACAAACAAATAAATAAATAAATAAATAAATAAATAAATAAATAAATAAATAAATAAATAAATAAATAAATAAATAAATAAATAAATAATAAGTAAGTTTGATTTGGTGGGTTCAATGGGACAATTGAATATGGCTGCCTTAACACGCCCATTTCTTCTCGGGCACTCCACCACGGCTGACACAACATGGGCATTCTTACTTGGCTAGCTCTCCTCTGGCATTCTCCCACCATTGGTTTGCCAGTGCTCTTCCCTCCCTCCTTCATCCTGGGGGCTTCACAGAGAGAGATGTGCAGAAACAATCATTTAGGAAAGCTCAACTCCAATTGATTGAAGTTAAAAGCACTTTTACTAAAGATGTTGGTTGCAGGAAGGTGAGGAGGAATCTGAAGTGCCAAGATACAAAGAGCCAAACATTCCCCAACCCTCCTTCCAATGTCCAGTCCGTTGCCACCCAATCTGGGATCACCACGACATTGTGGGAAACTCTGGGTTGTTTAGACTGCTGGAATTTCATACCCAGGGCAAGCAGCCTTGAAAATACCCAGCATAAGTGGTACAACAGCTGTGGTCTACCTCACATGTCAGCTCCCTCTCCCCCTGCCCCATTTCTCACCATGAGATACGCAGGTGTGGGTTGCCCCAAATGCCTCCCTCCTCCCTTTCCCTTTGATGGCAGGACACCAACAATTTTTATTTTTATTTTTATTTTATTTATTTATTTTGTCAACACATGTACAAGATAACAGGTATGATATAAACATAAACAAAAGCAAAGTATGTATAGGTAAAAATTAGACAATAGGACAGAAGGACAGGGACGGTAGGCACGATGGTGCGCTTATACAAGGCAGTGTTGGAAGAAATGTCCATCCGGGTTCAGTTCCAAGTGGGAAAAAAGACACTGGAAACATGGAAGTTGCTTGGAAAGAAGGTTTGTTGATGAACAGGATCACATGGCTGTGCAGAAAAGGGCCCAGATGCTGAGACTGCCTTGGTTTGATACCCTCTGTTGGGCTTTGAATTTGAGCTTGAGTTCTGATTGGTTGTCAGACTCCCATGGGGCCATGAAGGGGCAACTCTGTAGTCTGTTCTGAGTCCCAAGCTTGGTTGAGCCTTGCTGGATGATGATGTAATAAAAGGGCTTTGGGCAATTCCTACTATGGCTCTGCCTGAAGGAGGTAGATCTTTGTTATGTAGAATAGACTGGCTCAGGCCTTAATGGCCCATTGACAAAGTTGGGGACTGAGTTTATGCTTTCCTTTTAGGGGAAATATTCTGCCCTTTTAATATTTCCTAAAATATCTCATTTTCCTAGGGGAGGGGTGGGTGCTAACTTCCTTCAGCAGCAGGCTGATGATGGAGATCCTGACAGATACTTTTCCACGGCCATTTGACTGTGTGGGACATTTAAACACACATCCAAGGCAGTGGTGGTTTGCTACCGGTTCACCCCGGATTGGGCAAAATGGTAGCGGCGGCGGCAGGCAGCTCCGCCCACCCATCCGGACATCATCACGGATTATCTACACATGCGCAGAAGGTTCTGCACATGTGCAGAAGCACCCCACGCGAGTGAAGCAAGTGAGCGCGTGTGCATTCACAGTTCCAAACCAGTAGTGAAGGTAAGTGAAACCCACTACTGATCCAGGGGAACCAATGAATGTGCCAAGGGGGGAGAGGGAGAGAGGGAGGGAGGGAGGGAGGGAGGGAGAGAGCAAGAGAGAGAGAGAGGGAGAGGGAGAGGGAGAGGGAGAGAGAGAGAGAGAGACCGGAGGGAAAGGAAAGAGGAGGAGGAAGATGAGGAAGCCGAGGTGGTACAAAAAGGGGAGCTTCCCCCTTTCTCCTCCCTCTTTTTTTAACCTCCTCCCACTTTGGGAGGAGTGGAAAGAGTGAGGAGGGAGAGAAAGCAGGAAGGGTTTGTGTTTGTGGAGGGGATGTGGGAGAGAGAGAGAAAGAGAGAGAGAAAGAGTGAGCCAGGAGGGAAGCAATAATGTGGGGAAGGCAGAGCATTGCAAATGGAGTAATTCTTACTAATAGAGAAGTGATAGAGGAAGTTGCCAGAACTTTGGATGAGATTGACCATGTTATATTTGAATTCAATATAATGCAAACACAAGCAATAGAATATAATCCAACCAGTGTCTTAAACTTTAAAAGAGCTAATTTTAAGAAACTCAGAGAGAGCCTAAGCAAAATTTCATGGATAGAATTCCTAAAAGGGAAAACAACTCAAGAAGTGTGTGAAATACTGAAAAATGTTATCATAAAAGCCCAATACAATACAATACCACTGAAAAAGAAACACAAGAAATCCAAGAAGAAACCAGCATGGATCTCTCTGATAAACTGAAAGACAAAAAGGATAAGTGCAAAATATGGAAAGAGGGACACATAAGTAAGCCCAAATCTGCAAAGCCCAAATCTGCAAAGATGAAGTCAGGCTCTGAATGAACAAAGACTTGCAACAAAAGTCAAAGATAATAATTAAAACAGTTTCTTTCAACATATACAGTAAATAACAAGGGGAAAAGTCAAAGGAACAGTCAGTTTAACATAATTGTAAAAGACAGACTAGAAATAAAAATTAAAATAAGCAAGAAAATGGTAAGAGAACACCTGTCTGACCTTGATGGATATAAATCAACAGGACCTGATGGATTACGTCCCAGAGTTCTGAAGGAGCTGGTAGATGTTAAATCAGAACCATTGTACCATATCTTTTTTAAAAATCCTGGAGCACCTGGGAACTACCAGTTGATTGGAAAAAAGCTGATGTTGTTCCTATCTTCAACAAAGGGGGGGGGGGCAGAGGAATCTTTGAGTCCTAATGAATGATCACAACCAGATGGATTAACAATTGGCTGACCAACCATACCCAGCGAGTAGTCCTCAATGGCTCTAAGTCCACATGGAGAGAAGTAAGCAGTGGGGTACCACAAGGTTCCATCCTAGGCCCAGTAATCTTTAATATCTTTATAAATGACCTAGATGAGGGAATAGCAGGAGAACTAACCAAGTTTGCAGATGACACCAAGCTGGCGGGAGTAGCAAACACCCCAGAGGACAGACTCAAAATCCAGAGGGACCTCGACAGACTCGAACACTGGGCACAAACCAATAAAATGAAATTTAACACAGAGAAAAGTAAAATTCTGCACCTAGGCAAGAAGAATCAAAAATATACATACAAACTGGGCGAAACCACACTCAATAGCAGCGATTGCGAGAGGGATCTCGGAGTCCTGGTAGACAGCCAACTAAATATGAGCCAGCAGTGTGCAGCAGCAGCCAAAAAGGCCAACGCAGTCCTGAGCTGCATAAATAGAGGGATACAATCAAGGACCAGAGAGGTACTAGTACCACTCTATAAAGCCTTGGTCAGACCACACCCAGAGTACTGCATCCAGTTTTGGTCCCTATACTACAAAAAAAACATTGAAGCTCTAGAGAAAGTGCAGAAGAGAGCAACCAGGATGATAAAGGGTCTGGAAAATAAAACATATGAAGAGCGGTTGCAGGAACTGAGCTTGGCCAGTCTAGCGAAGAGAAGGACCAGGGGTGACATGATAGCAGTGTTCCAATACTTGAGGGGATGCCACAGAGAGGAGGGGGTCAGGAGGGGGTCAATACTTGAGGGGATGCCACAGAGAGGAGGGGGTCTATGGCACCAGAAAGCCAAACAAGGAATAAAGGATGGAAGCTGACCAAGGAGAGATTCAACCTGGAAGTGAGGAGAAACTTTCTGACAGTGAGAGCGATCAACCAGTGGAACAGCTTGCCAGCGGAGGTTGTGAGAGCCCCAACACTTGCGACCTTTAAGGAGAGACTGGACTGCCATCTGTCTCAAGTGGTGTAGGAACTCCTGCTTGAGCAGGGGGTTGGACTAGATGACCTACAAGGTCCCTTCCATCTCTAATAATAAATCTAAATTAGTTAAACATGAGCCAGCAGTGTGTGCTGGCAGCCAAAAAACCTAAGATAATCCTGGGTTGTATAAACAGAGGCACAGAATCAAAATCACATGAATATTAGTACCTCTTTATAAAGCCTTAGTAAGACCACACCTTGAATACTGCATCCAGTTTTGGTCACGACATTACAAAAAAGATGTTGAGACTTTGGGAAAAGTGCAGAGAAAAGAAACTAAGATAATTAAAAGCCTGTAGACAAAAACCATATGAAGAACGGTTGCAGGAATTGGGTTTGGCTAGTATAGAAAAAAGAAGGACCAGTCCATTTTTTCCAGTATTTGAGGCGCTGCCACAGAGAAGAGGGGGTCAACTTATTTTCCAAAGCACCAGAAGGCAAGACAAGAAACTATGGATGGAAACTAACCAAGGAGAGAAGCAACCTGGAATTAAGGAGAGAGTTCCTTACAGTGAGGACCAGGGGTGGGCTTCAAAATTTTTAGCAAGGGGTTCTCTGCCAGGTTGCTGGGTGGGTGTGGCCATGGTGGGCGTGGCCTAGTTGGCCTCCTGCATCATGGCAAGGGGGCATTTTTGCCCTCCCCGGGCTCTGGAGGCTTTCCTTGAGCCTCCAGGATGGCGAAAATGGCCTCCCCAGGCTCCAGAGGCCCTCTGGCCCGTTTCTGGCCTTCCCAAACTTCTGGTAGGCCCGTTTTTCACCCTCCTGAGCCTCCATGCATGCCCTGCACCAGTAGTGGGTTCCTACCGGTGCGCTCTTGGCTGTTCTTTGCCGCCGAGCCGAAGAAGCTGGCGGCGTTCGCGGCGCGGGGCTTCCCCCGCCCGCTTTCCCGGGACGCCGGGATGCCGCCATTTGCGTTCTTCTGCCCTCTGCGCAAGCACTTACCCCATGCATCCAAAATGGGCCGCATGGGGACTCCTGGGAGAGGCGGGTGGGTGGGCGGGGCCAGATAGAAGTGGGATTTGGAGGTTCTCTGAACTGCACAGAATCTTATCTAGAGGTTCTCCAAAATCCCTGCAAACCCCCAGCAGTCCACCCCTGGTGAGGACAATTAACTAGAGGAACAGCTCGCCTTCAGAAGTTGTAGATGCTTCATCACTGGAAGTTTTTAAGGAAAGTCTGGACAACCACCTGTCTGAAATGGTATAGGGTCTCCTGCTTAAGCAAGGTGTTGGACTAGAAGACTTCCAAGGTCCCTTCCAGCTCTCTTCTGATTGAAGTGTTATAATGCCTTGGTAAACCATATTTGGAATATAGCATCCAGTTTTTCTTGAAAAGGAAGGGAATTAAATTCCTGTAGTGGAAACAAACCATTTCCCTCTCAACATAGCATCTTGGCTTATTAGTGTCTGGTCTGATTTCTGTTGCATCTTTTCTGGCACAAGACTAACAGAGTGCAGACTGAATGGCCTAAGACAGCAGTAAGTACTAAAGCAGCCAGCTGTGATCTAGCACATCAGAAAGCCACTTTGGTCTAGTGTAAGGTGACCAGACGTCCCGCTTTTGGCGGGACAGACACGCTTTTCAAGCGTGTGTCCCGCGTCCCGCATTCTTTTCAAAAAGTCCAGCTTTTTTAAAAAAGAATGCGGAAACAGCGGGACGTCTGGTCACCTCTTAGAGGGGAAGTCGGGCGGAATTCCAGCGAGGCGGCTGCCTGCTGGGGGGAGGGGGAAGGGAGGCTGCTCCTCCTCTCCTTCCCCCGCCCCATCCCTAGCCCCACCCTCGGAGGCGCCGCTGCTTTGGGATGCGGGGGGAGGGACGAGGAGCCGGCAGCGCAAACAGCCCTTCCTCGTCCCCCTCCCCTTTCTTCCCTGGGACGTCTGGTCACCTTACTCAAGGGAAAACCTGCATGATTACTATGAGAATTGTCACGTACTTATCTCTATGGAGGAAATGTGAACATTCTATTTAAGGTAATACTGGGGCCGGGCGGGCGACCGGGAGACCGCGGCGCTTGGATGCCTGGAGCAGGTAAGCTGCCGGCTGCCTCCTTTCCCCGTCTCCCGCCTCCCGTTTGTTGCTTGCCAGCCCGGCCGAAGGGGAGGCGGGAGGCGAGGAAAGGCCTCCCGAAGGGGAGGCGGGCTCCCGAAGGGCTGCCGGCTCCCGAAGGGGAGGCGGGAGGCTCCGCCTCCCCTTCGGGAGCCGGCAGCCCTTCGGGAGCCCGCCTCCCCTTCGGGAGGCCTTTCCTCGCCTCCCGCCTCCCCTTCGGCCGGGCTGGCAAGCAACGAACGGGAGGCGGGAGACGGGGAAAGGAGGCAGCCGGCAGCTTACCTGTCGCGAGCTCCAGGCGCCCTCCCGCCTCCCCCCCCACCTGGACGCCGACATTTGCTGTTTTGCCCTCTGCGCATGCACAGCGTTCTGCGCATGCGCAGAGGGCAAAACAAATGGCGGCGCCCAGGCGCCCCCCCGTCCCGCTTAAAAATAAAAAAATCTGGTCACTTTAGTCTAGTGGTGAAGGCACCAGGCTAGAAAGCAGGAGACCGTAGGTTCAAGTGCCACCTTAGCCATGAAAGAAAGGCAGCTGAGCAAATGTGGGCCAGTTACTCTCTCTCAGCCAACCCACCCACACATGGTTGTTGTGGTGGGGAAAATAGGAGGAAGATAGATTAGATATTGACGAGAGGCAAAATTTATCTCACAAAGAGAAATGGATCTTTTCCTGGATGTCAGGCATTAGAAAATAAACCACAGTTTAAAAGTCTAAGTAAAAATATTTATTTCAGTACAAAACAAATAAATCCTCATTAGTCTACATTTCTGATATACAAAATAGGTCTTGCTTCGATGGAAGCTAGGAACAGAAGGAATGAACGGAGAAAGGAATGTACACATGCGTACTAGAACATATCAATCACGTGCTCAGGAATAAACCATTATATTAGATAGGGATGCTTCTCCCTGCATATACATATAACAGGCAATATAAAATCACTGCCTGACAGATATGTTTGCCGCCATGAGTTATTTATAAAAATAACAAAATTATAAATCAATCCATGCAATCATTATTCCATTTCAATATATCAGGGGCTGCCACAATGAAGAGGGAGTCAACCTATTCTCCAAAGCACCTGAAGGCAGGACAAGAAACAACAGATGGAAACTAATCAAGGGGAGGAGCAACCTGGAATTAAGGAGAAACTTCCTAACAGTGAGTACAATTAACCAGAGGAACAGCTTGCCTTCAGAAGTTGTGGATGCTCCATCACTGGAGATTTTTAAGAAGAGATTGGACAATCATTTGTCTGAAATGGTATAGGGTTTCTTGTCTGAGCAGGGGATTGGACTAGAAGTCCTCCAAGGTACCTTCCAACTCTGTTATCCTATCCCAGGGGTAGGCAAAGTTGGCTCTTCTATGACTCGTGGACCTCAACTCCCAGAATTCCTAAGCTAGCATGATTGGCTCAGAAATTCTGGGAGTTGAAGTCCATGAGTCATAGAAGAGCCAACTTTGCCTACCTATGTCCTATCCTATCCTATCCTATCCTATCCTATCCTATCCTACCCTACCCTACCCTACCCTACCCTACTATATTCTATTCATTAATATTAAAGCAATTTCACCTTAAGATTTTACAGAATCATATACAAGAATAATGAATATTATGCAAAACACCCCAAACTACTCATTTTTAATGTTTATTGAATCTGTGACATTGCAGTGCAATTTTAATTTTGCTTTCTTCCATTGCATTATTAAAATAGCTCTTGTCTCAATAGACAAAGCAAAAAAACTTCAGAAGAAGAAGAAAATCCGGCTCTAAAAATCTATTTGGGCCCACAAGGAGAGCACATATTTAATTGTGTTGATGGAAATAAGAAATGCTTGATGTAAAATCACTGGTGATTCCTTTCTAAATCAGTCAGTCAGTTGAGAATCTTTAGAGCCATTTCTGCAAGAACTGGGAATGGATTAAGAGTTTATCCTTAAATATTTGCTTCCACCAGATATAAAGAGCCCAGAGTGCTGCTTGCTTATGCTTCGAAACTCCCCAACAATGCTTGCTTTGTGATTAATATTCTTACAAGAGTCAATAAGGAAGCAATGCGTGACACCGAGCTGTGCTGAAAAATGTGGTTTGAATATGGTGACTCAGAACAGTTATTCTTAAAATGCGAATGTGAAATGTGAGACCTCGTTACATAAGCCATTGTCTATAAATGAAAACCTTAAAGTCTACCAAATTATTCTTCCCAAGACGCCTGTGAAACATTGGAAATGACAAAGTAAGTAATCTAACTTTTGACTCAACCTTGAAAAGAGATAACTTCATGTAAAATCATTGGTGATTCCTTTCTAAATCTGTCAGTCAATCAGCCGAGAACCTTCAGAGTCATTTCTCCCAGCCTGGGAACAGATTAAGAGTTTATCGTTAAATATTTGCTTTCGTCAAATATAAAGAGCTAGAGTTAGGTTAAAAAAAATGGCTGCTATATTTTTCTATGCAGATTGCTGATTATTTCTAAATATATAGAGAACTAAGAGTTCATTTGATTGAGAAATCAGAATGCTTGTTTTTATTTATGGAAGACCTCAGAAAGGTAAGCCTCCATTCTATATGCTATTTCAATATCTTTCAGCACATGTATTTCCTTTTTCAAGGCATGACTTAATTCAATGTATACTTTTTACAGTAATGAAGGTTGGGATTGAAACAGGTATATCCTTATTCCATCAGCTATTGGATAGATGGATGGATGGATGGATGGATGGATGGATGGATGGATGGATGGATGGATGGATGGATGGATAGGTAGGTAGATAGGTAGATAGGTAGATAGGTAGATAGGTAGATAGGTAGATAGGTAGATAGGTAGATAGATAGATAGATAGATAGATAGATAGATAGATAGATAGACAGACAGACAGACAGACAGACAGACAGACAGACAGACAGACAGACAGACAGACAGACAGACAGACAGACAGACAGACAGACAGACAGACGGATAGATAGGATAGATAGAGATGATATAGATAGATAGATAGATAGATAGATAGATAGATAGATAGATAGATAGATAGATAGATAGATAGATAGATAGATATAGATAGATAGGATAGAGGTAGATTAGATAGATAGATAGATAGATAGATAGATAGATAGATAGATAGATAGATAGATAGATAGATAGATAGATAGATAGATAGATAGATAGATAGATAGATAAGAGAGACAGACAGACAGACAGACAGACAGACAGACAGAGAGAGAGAGAGAGAGAGAGAGAGAGAGAGAGAGAGAGAGAGAGAGAGAGAGAGAGAGAGAGAGATTGCACTTTTTAAAAAGATGCTAAAGGTATCATTCCTTACCATAGGCTGAAATGAGAGAGAGTGATTGCCTCATCATCACCCAGCATGGTCAAGTGAAAACTTGAACAATGGCTTCAACCTGGTTCTTCCCAAGGTTCAGCACCAATTTTACTCTTCAAATAGAAGCAGCAATACTGATTAGAAATATCTATCTATCTATCCAGGCGTGGGTTCTAACTTACCTCGCTGCTGGTTCACTTCCTCCCATGCCGCATGGGTGCGCCCCATGGTTGCGCGCGCTTCGCGCATGCGCATATGCAGTGCCGAAAAATCCGGGGGGGAGGGAGCCAAAAAAAGATGGCAATTGCATGCACAGTGCAGGAAACTCAGCTTCTGCACATGCTCAGAAGAAAAAAAAATTAAAAACAAACAAAACAAAAACAAAAAAAGCCAAAAACAAGATGGTGACCGCATGCACAGTGCCGGAAACTCAGCTTCTGCACATGCTTAGAAGAAGAAAATTCAATTTTTTTTAAAAAAAATAAAAAAACAATTAAAAAAAAGATGGTGGCGCCCACAGACCGTCACCAACCGAACCAGTTCCGTGATGCCATTGTGACGTCACCAGCAGGTCGCTACCGGTCCGAACCTGGAGGAACCCACCTCTGTATCTGTCTGTCTGTCTGTCTGTCCGTCCGTCCGTCCGTCCGTCCGTCCGTCCGTCTATCTATTATCTATCATCTATAATTTCTGCTGCATTTTTCTTCTCTGAATCCTGTGTTGTAAAGATTGCAGGAGACACAGAGAAGCTGAGTGACCATTCTGCTGAAGGATTTCCTTTATTCAACTCATGATGAGTCTGTCTTCAAGGTATTTTCTGTTTATCTTCTACAGTTGATTATTACTACATAAGCAGGATACTTTGACTCCTGCAATAGACTTTTAATCACCTATTTACTGCTTTGTAATCTTCCTGATTCTCCTTGTTGTCACCTTTCAACTGGGCCTGTATTGGCAATCCAAATCTGGTTTTATTTTCTACTGTGGTACCTTTAATACTATTCATTTCCCACTTCCTTAAAATCAAATATGCCTGATTAGAATTGGCTATAATTGGGAGGAGGATTCCAGAATAATAGAAAAAATACATAGCTCAGGGTTCAATTGTTAGGACTTTGGTGGCATCTGAGTTTCTTTCTCTTTCTGCATGCACTTATATGGGAATGAAATGTCCACAGACACCCAACAAGGATTCTACAATCAACTGTTCAGGTACTGTTTCCATATTCAGATTCTGACAATGTAGGTTAACTGGTTTTATATTAATTTTTTGTCGTCTTAGGCCAAACATCCAAACAATGCTGACATTCCTAATGCTTCTTCAGCTGGGCTTGGAGGTCTCGCTCCAAGAAACCTCCAAATCAACTATTTCTCCTCAAGACTGGCTCCAAAATGCATGCATATTAATTATGTGTGCACCTAACAAAGGGGATCCCCGAAGAGAAATGGCCATTCAAGGTATCTAAACATCTGCATGAGAGTGTGCTGGTTTTTTTTTTATGCATAGAAGGAGGGGCAGATATTTTGTGTCTTCTTATAACCCTCTGACAGGGGTGGGTTCCTCCTGATTTGGACCGGTTCGCCCGAACTGGTAGCGACCCGCTGATGATGTCACGATGATGTCACCGAACCGGATCAGTCGATGCCAGTCCATGGGCACTGCCATCTTTTTTGAATTTTTTTATTTTTTTTCTTCTGAGCATGTGCAGAAGCCGAGTTTCCGGCACTGTGCATGCAGTCGCCATCTTGTTTCCGGCTTTCTTTTTTCTTTCTTTTTTTAAACTTTTTTTGAATCTTATTTTATTATTTATTTATTTTTTCTTTTGAGCATGTGCAGAAGCTGAGTTTCCGGCACTGTGCATGTGGTTGCCATCTTGTTTTTGGCTTTTTTATTATTATTATTTTCCTATTTTGGGGGGCATTGCGCATGTGTGCATGTGCCAACGAGGCATGCCCACGCGACCCAGAAGGAAGTGAACCGGCAGTGAGGTAAGTTAGAACCCACCCCTGCCCTCTGAGCCAAGTTCAGTTATGATGTTCTGTTATACTGATGAAAGATTGCAGAGATATGAAGAAGTAGAAGAAAAATTACATTAGGACAGTACAGTCATTAAAGCAATTTAATAATTGTACTGTTATTAACTGTACTAATAACTCAGATATGCAATTTCGAAAAAGGGCTTGGTTTTTCTGTCGAATAAGTAGAAAGTTCAGATCACTACAATCAGTTTCTGATCCAATCGTTTGAATCTGTGTAGAGAAGCAACACACTGTAGTTGGAGCGTAAGCAATAATTCAGTAATGCTTACTAATGTGTGAAGATGTTTGCTACAAGCCATCATTCCGTCACTAATATCCACGTAGTTTGCATGATGATGTTGTGACACCCATGGTGTGGCTGGGCCCCCATTCAACCCAACCGGTAGAGTAGAAGGCTTAGCAAGAATTAGGAAGTAAAAGGTGAGTAGTAGCAAAATCACCTCATGATTTAAAAAGTTTGAAGTCTTAGTGCTCTGTAAGGAACCTTGGCTGATAATAACACTGTAGGAGTGGGAAGTCTTCATTTGAGTCATTGAACCAATCTGTCTTTCTCTTATAAAATCACCAGGACTTCAACAGTTTTCAAGTCCATCAGAACTCCTGGGTATCTCTGCGCCAAACAAAGATAAACCGAGGAGTGGAACAAGTGGTGAGATTCATTTTCCAGAAAAGAAATTTACTATGATGAAAAAAATACTGTGACTCTACCCCCATCCCCGTCCCCCAAAGAAGGGGCTTGGATAAACTGGGAGGGGGGAAAAATTAAAGGAAGGGGAAAGGGACTATTTAAGATGCAAATACCAACAGGACATAGAAGGTAATTTAATGCACTGCACTATTTATTCATTTATTCAATTTATTGTGTCGCCTCATCTCACCCGGAGGTGACTTTAGGCGGCTTACAATCATTAAAACCCACAAAAACAATAAAACAATAAATAGTGACATTAAATTAAGATTGACAAAAATGGGGAGGGAGGGAGAAAGATGCACATGGGGAAGAGGAGGTGGAGTCTTTAATCGATTAACCAAATTAACATTATTTTGAGGACTGAGGATCCATGCCACTTGACGGAGCCAGGACTTCAGGTCTTTTCAGATTATGCTCTTTTTCTAAATACGATTTATCTTCAAAACATTCTAGTGAGATAGGCTAGGGCGAGAACTAGGAATCTGCTTAGCTCCCTTTACTTTAGTGCGATTTCTTGTTACATTGAGCCATGATCCTGCTGAAACCAAATCATAAGATATTAGAGTCACACACCATTCAGCCAGGTTTCTTTTAGATTTAGATTTATTATTAGAGTTGGAAGGGACCTTGTAGGTCATCTAGTCCAACCCCCTGCTCAAGCAGGAGTTCCTACACCATTTGAGACAGATGGCAGTCCAGTCTCTCCTTGAAGGTCGCAAGTGTTGGGGCTCTCACAACCTCAGCTGGCAAGCTGTTCCACTGGTTGATCGCTCTCACTGTCAGAAAGTTTCTCCTCACTTCCAGGTTGAATCTCTCCTTGGTCAGCTTCCATCCATTATTCCTTGTTTGGCTTTCTGGTGCTATAGAGAACAGCCTGACCCCCTCCTCTCTGTGGCATCCCCTCAAGTATTGGAACACTGCTATCGTGTCACCCCTGGTCCTTCTCTTCACTAGACTGGCCAAGCTCAGTTCCTGCAACCTCTCTTCGTATGTTTTATTTTCCAGACCCTTTATCATCCTGGTTGCTCTCTTCTGCACTTTCTCTAGGGTTTCAATGTCTTTTTTGTAGTGTGGTGACCAAAACTGGATGCAGTACTCTAGTTGTGGTCTGACCAAGGCTTTATAGTGTGGTACTAGTACCTCTCTGGTCCTTGATTGTATCCCTCTATTTTTGCAGCTCAGGACTGTGTTGGCCTTTTTGGCTGCTGCTGCACACTGCTGGCTCATATTTAGTTGGCTGTCTACCAGGACTCCGAGATCCCTCTCGCAATCGCTGCTATTGAGTGTGGTTTCGCCCAGTTTGTATGTGTATTTTTGATTCTTCTTGCCTAGGTGCAAGAGGTCATTGTTTTAGTCATTGTTTGCTGAATATATCGTAATTGGCTTTCGTTTACCCATCAAATGGTACATAGTTGCTGAAGCATGTTCCAACATCCATGCTAATGTGTTGTAGGATTTCAGCCACTGAGCTTTGTAAACTCTGCTCTATGGCTCAACGTTGTGTGTAAACTCCGCCACATATTGACTTATTCTTCAGACTCTGCCTTGGTTTTTGTTAACTTCACAACCACCAATTCCTTTCTTCTGGCTTTCTTGTATTTGTACAAGGTCCAAACGCTTGAACTTTGATATCACTGTGGTGAGTTCATCTGGTTTACAGGCCTGGGATTGCTTGAATGATCAAAATGACAGCATCCCTTCAGCTCTGACAGCAAAATGACATTGCAAAAATTTCGTGGGGTTTTTTTTTCTTTTTCTTTTGCCGTCTTAGCTCTTTTCCTCCTCTGATATATCTTCTGCTCCTCAAAGATAATCAACAGGACCTCTTGTTCACCTATTGATAGACCATCCCTTAGAGAAACCTTCCCCAAATCTTCCTTGGCTCACAGGTTTTGTTTTGTTTTGTTTTCATTTGTTGAACTTGTGCATATTTACAAAAGGTTGTTCTACTTCCTGTTCCAAACAAGGATGGAGTTATTTCACCTGCCATCCACTTGAGTTAATAAACTTGCTTCTCAGGCAAACATAGTTGTGGTCCATCCAGAATGAAGGAGAGATTTAGAACTCACTATTTTCTACAGGCAAAACTTGTCCAACCAGCCTTCCTATCAATAGCAAAGTTGAGATCTGTATAAAACACAAGAAGACAGGATATCTATTGTTTGGGGCTGGGTGAACTTCCTTCTGTCTTATTACGAAGGTTACTCTGCTTCTTGTTCAATCAAAAATACACTGTGTTTCGTAGAAAAATTCATAAGGAAAAATAACATCAGGGATCAATGGAGGCGCTTCCCACTCCAAATTTAAATATGGATGTAAGAAATATCTGTGGTATTAAGCTCCCAAACTCAAAGACATATAAGCCCTGAAATATCTCTTTATATCATGAATGGGCATCTTCTGCAAGAATTTTTGAATCAACTTTTGGTGAATACCTACTTGACAAACTCCACAAGTATGTATAGTTATAAAGGATATACTTCCAAAGATAGAATACCATTTTTCATATATTCCTAAAAGTGAATTTAGTCTTAATTTAATTTCAATCCTATTTCCTGCTTCAAAACATATGAGATAACCCTCACGGTTTCTTAAAAAAAAAAAAGATCTGACAAATCCAATCATTAGGTGCCTGAAGTAAGAACTCTATGTATGAGGGTCAAGTAACTGAGTCCCTCTGACTAGATGAAAATGTTCTCCAAGGTTATGCCTATGATAAATATCATTTTTTTTCATTGAAGAATCTCTAATTGAGTTTGATATCAATGAGGAAGTCTAATTCAATTTCATTGCCATTCAGACCTTGACCTTCTTAAACTGCAAATAAAAGAACTTCAGATTCAGATGGACATTCTCAAAGCTACTTTCAAGAAAGTTCAACAAGGTAAGACATTTGGGAGAAGGGGTTAGGCATTCAGCAGGATTCAAAACTTCTTTATATACATAATAACACATAAGGCATATATATAATACCCATGCTGGTTTTTCCAACGTGGTAGAGAGAAGAGATTGTAAGTAGGTACAAACACAGGCCGAGGCAGCAGGTATATAGGAACTCTCCTATATACCTCTGTGCTGTATAGGAGAGAGAAGAGCCTTGGTGGCACAGTGGTTAGAGTGCAGTATTGCAGGTTACTTCTGCTGACTATTGGCTGCCTGCAATTTGGCAGTTCAAATCCCACCAGGCTCAAGGTTGACTCAGCCTTCCATCCTTCCAAAGTCGGTAAAATGAGGACCCAGATTGTTGGGGGCAATATGCTGACTCTGTAAACCACTTAGAGAAGGCTGTAAAACACTTTGAAGCGGTATATAAATCTAAGTGCTATTGCTATACAGAAACAGTTGAGCTAAGCCACACCCAGGCTCCTAGCTGTCTGAACCACCAAACAGCCCCCATTGGCTGACCTTTTTGCCATGTCCCTTCCAGTCTGAATTCTTATACACTGACAACTTCTGGCGTGTGTGTTTCCCCATCTTGATCTAGCTAACAACCCTGGGTTTCCCTGTTGGTTCCCCATCCAGATATGAATTAGGGACAACCCTATTTGGCTTTCAAGGGAGCTCTGAGATCAGTGGCAGCAAATAGTGGCTCTGAAAACACAACAGGCATTCTCTCCTGTGGGTTTCTCATTATACCACAGATAATCTTCGACTTACAACAGTTCGTTTAGTGACCTTTCGAATTTACAATGGCAATGAAAAAAGTGACTTAGGACTGTTTTTCACACTTACAACCATTGCAGCATCCCCATGGTACCATGGTCATAAAATGGGGCACAACTCATTTAAGATATGCCTCATTTTATCAACAAATTTTTTTGGTTCAATTGTGGCCTTTCCCCAACCTAGCACTGATATAGAATAGAATAGAAGGGAAGGGAAGGGAAGGGAAGGGAAGGGAAAGGGAAAGGGAGGAGAGGAGAGGAGAGGAGAGGAGAGGAGAGGAGTGGAGAGAAGACAAGAGAAGAGGAGAGGAGAGGAGAGGAGAGAGGAGAGAGGAGAGAGGAGAGAGGAGGGGAGGAGAAGAGAAAAGAGAAGAGAAGAGAAGAGAAGAGAAGAGAAGAGAAGAGAAGAGAAGAGAAGAGAAGAGAAGAGAAGAGAAGAGAAGAGAAGAGAAGAGAAGAGAATTTTTTATTGGCCAAGTGTGATTGGACACACAAGGAATTTGTCTTTAGTGCATATGCTCTCAGTGTACATAAAAATAAAAGATACGTTTGTCAAGAATCATAAGGTACAACATTAATGATAGTCCGGGTACAAATAAGCAATCAAATCATATTAGGAACCAGTCAATATAAATCGTAAGGATACAAGTAACAAAGTTACAGTCATACAGTCATTTGTGGGAGGAGATGGGTGATGGGAACGATGAGAAGATTAATAGTAATGCAGATTTTGTAAATAGTTTGACAGTGTTGAGGGAATTATTTGTTTAGTAGAGTGATGGCGTTCGGGAAAAAACTGTTCTTGTGTCTAGTTGTTCTGGTGTGCAGTGCTCTATAGCGTCGTTTTGAGGGTAGGAGTTGAAACAGTTTGTGTCCAGGATGTGAGGGGTCTGTAAATATTAATATGCCGTTACCTAGTTGGGTAATAAAATGTCTGCAAGAAAACAACCAAGCTCAGAGAGCATCAAGGACCTCTCAAGCCCTTTTCTGCTTTTCAGGGGCTGCCCCTGAATGTTATTTGTTTGTTTGTTTGTTTGTTTGTTTGTTTGTTTGTTTGTTTGTTTGTTTAGTCAAACATGTACAGGATAGTAGTTGTTTGTATAGACATAACATAATTTAAAAAGTACCGATAAAAGAGGACAATAGCACAGTAGGACAGGGACGGTAGGCACAGTGGTGCGCTTATGCACGCCCCTTACAGACCTCCTAGAAATGGGGAGAGGTCTACTGTAGATAGTCTAAGGTTAGCTACACAATTTAGAAAGTAGATTTTGACAATGAAAGCAATGACCCAGAGAAGTGGGACATCTCTGCTTCATTGTCCTCAATGAGAGGATGGACAACCCTCTGTCTTTAAAACTTTAATTTAGATCCCTGAATGGAGCAGGTTGTCCACACTATGATTGAGATTAGTATAACAAAAAGGAGAAGTGAAAGCCACATTTAGATGTCTAGGTGCTTGTTCATCTTTTATAAGTTTCCCTTTTTTCAATGACACATTTTTTAAAAGTCCATAAACCAAGGTACCGTATTTTGGGGAGTATAAGACGCACCTTTTTCCTCCCTAAAAGTGGCTGAAAATTTGGGTGCGTCTTATACTCTGAATGTAGCTTTTTCAAAGCTTTTTTCCCAGCCCTAACTAGGTGCAAACAATCTTCCCAGCTCTTACCTTGCAGGCTTTTTCATTGTTACTCTCTCGAAAGAATGTTTTTCCAGCCCTAAGTCTTTGCAGGTTTTTTTTTTCATTGCTCTACTTGTTCCGAATAAGTTTTTTTTCTAGCCCTAACCAGGTGCTAACTATCTTCCCAGCTCTTACTGGCTTGCATGGTCTTTCATTGTTACTCTCTCAGAAGAAGGTTTTTTTAAGTCCTAACCAGGGGATAAAATAATGTGCTGAAGCTGACCAGACTAAGGACGCTAGCCAGATGAATACCTGGTAGGTAGATTGTTTTCCCCTATTTTCCTCCCCAAAAACTAAGGTGCATCTTATACTCCGGTGCGTCTCATACTCCGAAAAAAACGGTAAATAAAAGGCATATAGAAAAGACTAAAAAAAGAGTAAGATGCAATTAATGTTCACTTACCTGCGATGTGAAATGCAAGTAAGTAAAGCATGGAGTTGGGAGCGTCATGGAGGTTACACTTTTCAATATATCATCAGTTGCTTCTCAAGTCCTCAAGTCTTATATGCCGCCCTGAGTCCTTCGGGAGTTGGGCGGCATATAAGAATAACAAAATAAATAAACAACATAAAGTTGTGTAATGCATTAGCTTTCTTTTTAGATTAAAAAAAACAGTTTAAAGTTCTTAAGCTTTAAAATAAGAATATCTAGTTAGCAAAGTATAAATCACTAACTAGAGCAATGAGCTGTAATAAATCAGATCAAGCCTAGGGATTTTATTTCTCTTCATTTGAAATATAATCTCTAAATCTAGAACAACCCACATTTTGGTTGTGGTACAAATCATTGTATAAAGTGGTAGTCCATGAATGGCTTCCCGTTAAAAATGAATTCGACATCCGATTTGCTTGTTGATACAAAGTTATTTTGGAGCATAGACCCATCGTTTGATGAGCTATTTTCCTGACCATGTTTTATATTTTATTGAAAAAACTTCCCTTTCCACTAAGTTGCCATAGATGTAATCATGGCACACTGGCAGCGCAAGTGCAAGACAGCATTTCTATGTTTTGAAATTCTCTTTCCTTCTAGCTGTCCTGGTTCCCAATGGAGCGTTTGTGGGTGACAAAATATTCAAAAGAGTTGACGCTAAGGGGGATTTCCAGACCGCCACCGCCAGCTGTGCACACATGGGTGGCACACTTGCCTTGCCAAGGAATGCAGAAGAGAACAAAGCCCTCCAAGATATAGTAGCATGGCGTAAGGAACCGGCAATTCTGGGAATCACTTACAATGCAGCTGAAAACAAGTTTAAGGATCTCAAGGGCCAAGACCTACACTTTTTCAACTGGGCTCCAGGAGAACCAAATAACCTTGGTTACGAAAACTGTGTGGAAATGCACCCTAATGGCCAGTGGCATGATAGAATTTGTGACCTCGGCTGGTCAATCATCTGTGAAATTAACATCTAAAGGATGTTGGGGGGAAGGAAAAGAATTCTACCATAGAGCTGAAAAAGAAAGCTTACTCTGTTTATCACACATACAGTCTAGCACAGTGATGGCGAACCTTTTTCCCCTCGGGTGCCGAAAACGCGTGCGCACGTGCTGTCATGCACATGTGAGTGCCCACACCCATAATTCAATGCCTGGGGAGGGTGAAAACGGCCTCTCCCGCCCCCGCAGAGGCCCTCTGGAGGTCGGAAATGGCCCATTTCCCGACTTCCGGTGGGCCTGGTAGGCCCATTTTTCGCCCTCCCCAGGTTCCAGAGGCTTCCCTGGAGCCTGGGGAGGGCGAAAACACCCCCTCGGAGGCCCTCTGGAAACCTAAAATGCCCTCACAGAGCCTCAACACGAGCCAAAAATCAGCTGGCCGGCACGCACATGCATGCTGGAGTTGACCTAGGGCAACGGCTCGCGTGCCGGCAGATATGGCTCCGCGTGCCACCTGTGGCACTCGTGCCATAGGTTCGCCATCACTGGTCTAGCATATGGCAAGTAAGTCCTAATCCAATAGCTTCCCCTGTTTTCAGCAAGGACAGCTGAAGTCAAGTTTTACTCCGTTGACTTCAGCCTTGTCATTCCAATGGAAGTTGCCTTCTTCCACTTAAACCAACCATCTTGGAATCCTTCCTCAGTCCTCCATTGAAGTAGTGGCCAGATTTGATGCTGCTTAGCTTTTACGATCCAGCATCAGATAGACGTTGCCATCTTCCAAGTCTTCTCTAGCTTATCTTAGATAGCAAAACTTGCACAGAAATGTAGCAGCTTATAGATCCATTTTCCACCATTTCTAAATAAATGCATTCCCTACCAGCATTTGTTGTTTGAGACTCTATTTTTACTGACATTGAGAGGTAGCTTATTTGACATGGTCCTTCAATCCTCTTGCTACATTACCTTGAAATCCTTGGACCATTATGCAAAGGATTCTTCAGAGCATTGGTGGGGCTAGAATTCTGGGATATTCCTATCAGTGAATATCAATTTGCGCTGAAGGATCCATATTTGAATTTAAAATTTATTACAGTAATTTTGCTGTGAGCCATGCAGCCCAAGAGGTCGGAGGTGAACTATAGTAGCAATAGAACTTAGTGTCAGCATTCCAATAAACACCCCCAACAAAACAAGACTCCGAGGCTAGAAGTTCCTCAAAGTTCCAATTTATTAGAGATGCCATGTTGGCAACATCTGGGAAAACCCGAATCTGAAAGCTTCCAGATTTTCTCCACCCAAACAGAAGTTCAGCCCCCACATATCCATCACACAATCCAATCAGGCACCATCCAAAACTGAAGATGCCTCCCAGTCACTTCCTCGCTGCTGCAGGGCACAACAGCCTTGACTTTTTGGAAATAATGTTATTTAGACCAGTACATATCACCTACTCCATATAATCCCCCCTCTCATTTTCTCACAGTCGAAAATGTGGCAGGCCTGAATACAAAAAGGTAAAAGATGGCTTCCAGGCCTGACACTTAGACTTATATACCGCTTCACAGTGCTTTACAGCCCTCTCTAAGTGGTTTACAGAGTTCAGCATATTGCCCACAACAATCTGGGTCCTCATTTTACCAACCTCAGAAGGACAGAAGGCTGAGTCAAGCTTGAGCTAGTCAGGATCGAACTCCTGGCAGTGGGCAGAGTCAGCCTGCAATACTGCATTCTAACCACTGTGCCACCATGGCTCATAATAAATCCTAGCTAACTTAGTAAAGGAAGTTTGGCCTGTTAGTTTAACCAAAAGTTTGGTTTAATATTTTGATCGATTGGAATTAAAATATTTGGGTTATATCTCTGAAGATCCATGGGTCTAGTTAGCCTGTACTAATCAACAGCATCTTCTTCATCCTTTGTTTCCACATCCATTCCCAAACTAAGTTTGCTTTTCATTACCATATCCTACAAGAAAGTACTGCATGACAAAATAATATTCTAAGCTAAATCCGAGAAAAAAAGCACCAGAAAATGAAAAGAGAGTGAAATTCCTGTAGTGGAAATCAGCCATTCCTCTCTCAACACAGCATCTTGGCTTGCGCTGTCCAACGGGAGGAGCTCTCATTCCTTGCCTCAGCTCCTGCCCACCTAGCAGTTCGAAAGCATGCAACTGCGAGTAGATAAATTGGTACCACTTTGGTGGGAAGGTAACAGCATTCCATGCGCCTTTGGTGTATAGCTATGCTGGCCACATGACTATAGAAATTGTCTTCAAACAACACTGTCCCCTAGACAACTGGACAGGGGAAACCTTTGCCTTAATAGTGACGAACAGAGAGTCTCATGAAGGACATTGCCATTATATGGATGAGTCGCGTGTGAATTATGCAAACCCCTGCAAAAATGAATGGAATTGAAGGCATTCAGAAACATATGTGGAGACATATTCAGGCAGAACTTGGAGTGATTTGAAGTACAACCAGAACATTCTCTGGTTCTGTGAATTTTAAAGCTATTTCTCCAGCGTCTATAACGGGCGGGTTCCTAATTTTTTTACTACCACTCTGTGGGCGTAACTTATTTTGTGGGTGTGGCTTGACAGCCATGTGACCAGGTGGGCATGGCTTGCCGGCCATGTGACCAGGTGGGCGTGGCTTCTCGGACTGCTGAAGGGAGGGGAACTGAGATAGATCCTGCCGCCAATTCCCCCTCCCCTCAGCAGCTCAAGAAGCCTCAAACGTGCGAAAATGCCTAGGATCATCACCGCACGTTCATGGCTTCTCAGACTGCTGAAGGGAGGGGAATGGAGATAGCTCCTGCCGCCCGTTCTTTCAGCATCTCACGCACTCCCTCAGCCATCCTTCCCTACTTGGACTCACTGTGGGGTAGGAAGGCAGCGCATGTGCAGTGCCGGAAGCTCAGCTTCTGGGCATGCGCAGAAGAAATTTTTTTAAAAAATTTAAAAAAATTTTTTTTAAATGGCAGCGCCCAGGCACTGGCAACTGACCACACCAGTACTGTGACATCACCAGCGGGCCGCTACCGGTGCTATAGAGTGGACTGCACCGGTAGGAACCCACCACTGGTCTATACTTAAAAGCTCATACCTCTTTAATTGCCATGACTTTTTCTCAAGGAATATTAATACACTGTCCCACACTGTTCCCACTGTCTGATCTCTTAATAAAATTAATTTCTCCTTGCCTAATTCTCCCTTTCCTGCTACAAAAAGAAAATGAAATAAAACTGCTTACACAACCATAACATTTGTGTCCTTAATTAACGTTCTGTGCATTTCTTTTTCTTTTCTTTGGTGTGCTAAAAAAAAAAGTCTCAGAGCGCTTCCTTTGAGAGGAAGCCACAAAGCTATCAGTCCACCTTTCCCTTTGAAAGTATTCACGCGATGATGAGCTTGCGTTTAATGTTTTATTGATGCTAAGCAAGGAGACTCAAAGGTGTTTATGATGACATACATAATACATACCTGCATATATTTCAGGATGACAGCACCTGATGCAGCGGTGAAATCTACTTACCTTCCTTATCGGTTCAGAAGTGTGCGTTTTGCATGCGCGCACCAGGGGCAGGTTCCTAATTTTTTTACTACCACTCTGTGGGCGTGGCTTATTTTGTGGGTGTGGCTTGCCAGCCATGTGACCGGGTGGGCGTGGCTTGCCGGCCATGTGACTGGGTGGGCATGGCTTCTCGGACTGCTGAAGGGAGGGGAACTGAGATAGGTCCTGCCGCCCATTCCCCCTCCCCTCAGCAGCTCGAGAAGCCTCAAACATGCGAAAATGCCTAGGATCATCATCGCGTGTTCGTGGCTTCTCAGACTGCTGAAGGGAGGGGAATGGAGATAGCTCCTGCTGCCCGTTCTTTCAGCGTCTCATGCGCTCCCTCAGCCATCCTCCCCTGCTTGGACTCACTGTGGGGTAGGAAGGCAGCGCATGCGCAGTGCCGGAAGCTCGGCTTCTGGGCATGCGCAGAAGAAAATTTTTTTAAAATGTTAAAAAAAATTTTTTTTAATGGTGGCGCCCAGGCACCGGCAACCGACCGCACTGGTACTGTGATGTCACCAGCGGGCCGCTACCGGTGCTATAGAGTGGACCGCACCGGTAGGAACCCACCACTGGCGCACACTTGCTTTGCTCACGTGCACGCCACCATCACACATACTTTTTCACCCTCTGCGCATGCGCAGAAGGCTTTGCGCATGCGCAGAGGGTTAAAAAAGAAAGAAAATGGCAACATCCGGGCAGGTGAGCAGAGTCTCATGCTGCCGCCGCTACCAGTTCTCCGAGCCGCCGCCGGCTGCCACTACCAGTACGCCTCAACCAGGCCGAACAGGTAGCATTTCACCCCTGTTTCCTGATGTTGGGTAGTGGAATAAGACAAGAATTTCTTCCTGAAAAGAACAACCACCACAAGTGCTAGAGTGATTCATTGTAGATTGCAAGAAAAAGATTCGTTTTCTTTCGGTTTCAACTTCACCACCCTGAGCCAGAAATAAATTTGCACAAAGCTCTCTAATGTAAACAAGGCTGAGAGAATATAAATCTCTAGAGTTTATTTCAGACAGATGCAGATTGTCAAAAGTATTTCTGCTCTCATGCAGTGTTAATGAGACATCTTTGAAAAATCTCCAATGTGCCCTCAGAACAACCCAAGAACTGTCAGAAGATTTTGCTGCAGCTGGATACAAGCAAACCTTGTAGGAAAAGAGGGCAGGACGCAGGGGTGAAATGCTACCGGTTCAGCCCGGTACAGGTGTACTGGTAGCAGCGGCCGCCGGTAGTTCGGAGAACCTGTAGTGGCGGCAGTACGAGGCTCCGCCCACCAACCCGGACATTGCCATTTTATTGTTTTTAACCCTCTGCGCATGCGCAAAGCCTTCTGCAAAGTGCACGCTTCTGAACCGTTAGGGAAAGTAAGTAGATTTTACCGCTGGGCAGGAGTTGTTTATATTTCTCACCAACTGCATAAAAGTGACTTTTCATATAGTGTAATAAAATGATTTTTCCAACTTACGTTAACCTTTGCCTCTTTCCTTTTTGCTCCTTATATGCAGGTAAAATCTCTGAAAAAGTAAGACTTTAGCCTACCCTCTTAGGTTCCTGCCCCAAACTCTGGAAAACGTTCTGCACAGAAAGTACATCTTGTTGGGACAGGTCATTAGTGCCAGGACCCACAACAATACAACATCAGAGTCCTTACTAGAATTCTTGAACATCTAAACAAAATACCTTTTTTCTCTCTGCTGGCAGTAGCACCAGGGAGACACCTGAGCTCTTTCAAAACTTCCATATTCTTTCCTACATTGGCACCTCTGGCAACTGAACCACCAACCAGAAGTTCGCTTCTCTTTTTAGATACCTTACTCACCACACATGGCTGATTTGCAATGCCTGATTCAGACCTTCCCCTACCCAGGACAACTGCTTCCTGATGGACCACAATCCCCTACTCAGCCGAGTAACCATTTTCATCACAAACAGCTGGACCTGCCACCATAGCATCCCTATCAAATTCAGCAAAGGCACTATATTTATTGTGCAGGGACACACCAAAAGTTTCATATTTATGGCCCACAGCTCTGACACTGCCCAGATCCAACCATTGTCCACACTGCCCTTCTCCGGCGGGGTGTGGAAGAAGGAGGCTGATAGCAATGCAACTCAATAGAACACACTGCTGGGTTGGCCACCTAATTTCAGCCTGAATAGCACAAACTAAAGACTCTAGACAAACAATCTTCCCATGTAAACTAGCAATCTGCTTATAAATAGGAGAGTATCCAAACTTAAAAAGAGAACCACGAAAAACAGCTGCAAAACAAGGGTTTATTTTTATTTATTTATTTATTTATTTTTGTCAAGCATATATGATTATAAGCAAAGTAAAAACAAATATAGACATGATTGTATATATATATATATATATATATATATATATATATATATATATATATATATATATATATATATATATATATATATATATATATATATATATATATATATATAATAGTACAAGCATGATTAAGAGTACAAGAAGTATGAATATATGGGTACATTAGGACAGGAACAGTAGGCACAATTGTGCGCTTATGGTAAGGTGACCAGATTTTTTTTTAAAGCGGGACACCATTGACGGGGGGGGGTTTCTAGGGGAGCAAGACGGGAGGGGTCCGTCTCATCCTGCAGCTTTGTGCACCCCCCTTCATCACAGCCGGGGTGGGTTCCTACTGGCGCAGGCTTACCTGTTCGTTGGCGTAGAGCCGATGGAACTGGCGGCGGTCGCAGCGCGGGCTTCTCCCGCCCGCTTCCCGCCAGGCTGGACACCACCATTTGGGTTATTTTGTCCTCTGCGCATGCGCAGAGGACAAAATAACCCGAATGGCGGCATCCAGCCGGCCGGGGGAAGGGGGCGGGAGAAGCCCCGCACCACAACCACTGCCAGTTCCATCGGCTCTACGCCGAACGACTGGCCGGGCCGAACTGGCAGGAACTCATGGCACTTTGCATTACCCAAAAGAACAGATCTCCTTTGTTTATTTCATGATTAAAAGGTGGGAATCCCTGAATAGAGATTTGCAGAAGCCCTAGAAATGATGGGATGTATCTCATTGAAGAGAAGAAATACAAAAGAAACGAACTAGCAAATTCAAATTTAAAAGCAGGACTTTTTTGAAACGACGCGGGACGCGGGACAAATTGCTAAAAAGCGGGTCTGTCCCGCCAAAAGTGGGACGTCTGGTCACCTTAGCTTATGCACAATTTGCACCCCTTACAGACCTCTTAGGAATAGGGTGAGGTCAATGGTACAATAATCTAAGGTTAAAGTTTTGGGGGTTTGGGGAAGAAACTACTGAGTCAGGTAAAGTGTTCCAGGCATTGACCATTCTGTTGTTGAAGTTGAATTTTTTGCAATCAAGTTTGGAGTGGTTTACATTAAATTTGTATCTATTGTGAGCTCGTGTATTATTGCAGTTGAAGCTGAAGAAGTCATTAACAGGTAGGACGTTATGGCAGATAATTTTGTGAGCTACACTTAGGTCAGATCAAAGGCGGCGTAGCTACCAGACTGTTGTGGCCTGTTGGCCGCCAGCCCCTCCAGCAGCTGAATCAGATGAGGAGGCGGTGTGGGAGTCAGGGTCAGCATCAAGGCAACTTGAGAGCTCCAAGGGGGAAAGAGGGAACAGAGTTGTCAGAGAGAGAGACAGAGGCAGAGCCTGGGCCATCCATCAGCCCTCAGATGGAGAGTCAACAGCCCCCATGTCTGGAGGTGACTGATGAGGAAGAGGAGGAACAGCTGGGTCCAGTGCTTGATGCTCGGATGCACAGAAGGCAGAGGAGAGGAGAACAGTGGAAATCCATGAGCTGATCCTTGGGAAGGAAGAGCCATCACTGCTAGTGAAGCCCCACTCTGGTTCTGGGGATAAAAGCCGGGGGGGGAGATGAATAGATGTGGCAGATAACTATCCATCTCCCTGCCAGACAGACTTGTTAGCCTGCTGTGTGTGTGTGAGAGAGAGAGAGACTTTTTGCCGGGGCTGCTGGCACTCATAATAAAGGAAACATTTATTTAACTACAGAGGGTTTGTCGTGTTTGGGAGCCGGGTTAGAAAACAGACATTCTAAAATAAAATAGCAATAATGCAAGCACTTACCGAGGATGAACTTCTGGTGTTTTCAAACTACTGATGTTTAAGACTACACTCTTGCTCAGATGAACACTTCTGGTCAGAAGGTTGTATTCTCTCGTAGCCTTCCTGGTTAAGATTTTTAGTTGTGTGATTCACGTGCCGTTAGGTGCGCAGACCATCAGTTTGATCCACTGGACATACTCCCAGTTTTCTCCAACTTATGTTGAGCCACTCCCCCAGCAACTTCTGGTGCTATGCAAATGAAAATAAGCATGAAGCCAGTGAACAAGAAAATTGAAAGAAAGAAAAAAGAAAAAGAATAATAGAAAAGAAAAGAGATACAAAGAAGTAGCTCTCAATCTACTTTACAGCAATTTTCCTTAGAATTATAAATTGACCTCTTATACCAGTAATGGCAAACCTTTTTCTGCTCGGGTGCCAAAAGGGCGTGCGTGCGATAGCGCGCACGTGCGTGACCACACCCATAATGCAATGCCCTCCCCGCACATGTGTGCACAACCCCCCTGTGCTGCATGCGCACAGGTCTCACTGAAGCCTACACACTTCCGGTAGGCCTGTTGGGTCGTTTTTCGCCCTCCCCAGGCTTCAGGAAAGCCTCCTAAAGCCTGCGGAGGGTGAAGAACGGACCCAAGGGGCCTACCAGAAGTTTGTTTCCAAACTTCTGGTAGGTCTGTTGAGTTCATTTTTCGCCATCCACAGGCTCCGGAGGCTTTCCTGAAGCATGGGGAGGATGAAAACAGCCTCTCCCGCCCTCCGGAAGGCAGAAAATCAGCTGGCCAGTGCGCACATGCGCACTGGAGCTGACATAGGGCAACACCTCGTGTGCCCTCAGATATGGCTCCGTGTGCCACCTGTGGCAGGCGTGCCATAGGTTTGGCATCATGGTCTTATACTATAATTGCAACTTAACCCTCTTCCTTCTGCTGTATTATCTTGTCTAATCATCAAAACCATAAATCATAAATTCATTTGTTTCCTTTTTATGTTAAAAGTCCATTAGGGATTTCTAATCATCAATAATCATCAATATTATTTTTACAGTTTCCCTAAACATAACAAAATGTCCCTTTGCATTGTTCAGATTTCCAGTGTAATGTTTGAAGTGCCTTTATACATTCTATACAATTTGTCTGGTGACCAATATCAACATTACATCATTTTTTAAAAAATTCTCTTTATGGTTAAAACTTACCGTATTTTTCAGAGTATAAGACGCACCGGAGTATAAGACGCACCTTAGTTTTGGGGGAGGAAAACAAGGAAAAAAGGCCTCTGCCTCCCAGCAAATTGCCAAACAGCAAACAACACAGATGATATACGCTGTTTGCTGTGCATTTCTGTGCATGTGTGCCTGACCCATAGAAATAGCAAAGAATTGGAGAAATTTACATTATGCCAGAAAGTTTTCTTAAATGTAGTCACACTAACTCCTCCCAAGTTTTCTTAAATGTAGTCACACTAACTCCTCCCAATTATTTAAATAGATCTACTCCAAGGTAAGTCAGGATTTAACTCTAATACTAAATAGGACACTGTTACATTTCAGACTATACTTGTACAGAGCTATTAAAATTAATTTAAATTTCTGGAAGCATACATTATTCTCTATTATTTAAAAGAAGATACAATAGCACTGGACCTCTTCAGAGCAAGCATTTATTTTAAAAAGCTTCTGGGAGTTGAAGTCCACAAGTCTTAAAATTGCCAAGGTTGGAGAGCCCTGGCTAGAACAATAATAAAGCAGTTTTTTAAAAATAAGTCTAATAATTTGAACATTCTACAGACATTTATAGTTATTCATTTACCCCCTTGCATCCAGCAGAAAATAAAAATCTGTGTGTCTCTCCCAGCTATTTGCCTCTTTGCAGCTAATTTCACTTTCATTTTCCCAAGTGGCAAATCAGCTGTAGGTCGGGAAGCTGCTACTGACTTGCTTGGCTTTACAGGCTCTTCCCTCTTTGCTGCAAGCAAGTAAATTGCTGGAAGACAGAGGCCAAAGGGTGGGGGTGGCTGGTGGGTGGGGCTACATTCGGTGTATAAGACCACCCAAGTTTTCACCCTCTTTTGGGGGGTAAAAAGGTGTGTCTTATACTCCGAAAAATATGGTAATTAAAATGTCAATCCTTTCATCCACAAATTTTCCCATTGTTTCCATCTGTATATTCTAACCAAAGTTTTTAGCCCATTTTATCATATATTCTTTCACTTCTGTTACAAATTTCAATAAAAGTTTGTACACTTCAGCAGTAACACGTTCATCGTTTCTACACAATTCTATTTCAAACTCAGTTTTACAATGTTCAAAAACCATAAATTCTTTTCTCTACTTAAAACCCTTCTAATAATTGTAAACAAGAAAACCACTGACTACTATATTCCTCTGCCACAAGTTTTCACCAGTTTCAAAGATTTTGAAAATTTTGAAAATTTTGAAGCTGTCGTCAAAGATTCTAGTCAACAATTTATTCTGTGTTTATTTGCAACTGTGAATGGATTGCATTCTGGATGGAATCATGTTTTGGCAATAATTGCTACTCAGAACAAATGAAATGAAATGAAATAAATGAATGAATGAAGTATGAGGGCATCAAGAATTCAGAAAAGAAAAAAAAAGACCTTTTTACAAGAACTAATGTTTGGTCGGAAATATGAAACCAACTATAATTCAGGGTTAATCATTCATTCAGCTAATCCTTGAGAAGGGCAAGAGGAGTGGATAAACTACTTCTGGGAGGAAAAATGGTAAAAACAAAGAGGTAAAAACTCATGGACAATGAAAAGGTTATCTTCACTAGGTTGAACTGTTTAAAGAAGGGCTCAGAAAAATATTTGCTTGCTTTTATGTGTATTTTGCTCTGCTTTCTCACAGCTTACTTATCCCAGAAGCTTCCATGAAAGAGTTTGATGTCACATGTGACCCCTTTTTTCCCATTTTGGATAATTGCAGAGGGTTAAAAGCCATGTCTATCTATAAGCCACCCATTGCACTGCTCAAAGAGTTGGATTGAAGTGGTTTATAAGTCTGATCGATCACTCAATCAATCAATCAGTCAGTCAGTCAGTCAATTCCAAAGAGTTATGGAATTCAGCCACATGCAAATTGATCTGATCTGGCAACTGAGAGTGGTTTCGTAATAAATAAACTGGGTGAAAGTTTATACTAAGCACTGCATGCATGCCGGTAAACAGAACTATACAAAGATTAGTTTTGCAATCCAATATCTTGAGCAACAGCAGAGATAAAGTAAAACGCACATCTGCATGCATTTTTCCTCTTTCTGATTTTTTTTCTTGCTGTTGAGAAGAGAAGAGAGTCTACTCCTTCTGGATCAATCTTCATCTCTTTCTAGGGTGAAGGAACTGCTTTGGCTGACCAAGGAACACTCTGGTAAGCAATGCTGATTTCATGTTTAGCTCAAACTCTGCTTTGTAAATCTTTACAGCAAATCTTTTGCAATTTCTACTTCTATCGCCTTCTTCTAAGTAGCTTGAATCATAGGATTCCTAAGATCTGGAGAATTTAGGTTGAATGACCAATTAAATAACTCAACAATGTCACTACTTGGTTAATTTATTTATTTAGCATATGTCACCTCTACTTGGAGAATGTTGTTGATGAGTATGTAGCTTTGAACATCATCCAGATACCTCGCGCAATCTATTTTGGTCTATTAACTCTAAATGATGAATAAAACCACATAACCCCAAATAATCTCTCCTTAATTTTGTTCCCGATCCAAGGTACCAACCATGTTTTTCCTCCAACCTTTCAACATTTTGCTGCTGCTCTTCTTAGGAGCATCGTTGGCTTTGGCTGCTGCTCCTCCAGAGACAAGGAGTTGGGATACAAATTCCTGCACAGTGTTGGCTTGTGGCAACCCAGGACTCACTGGTTTACCAGGGAGAGATGGAAGGGATGGGGCCAAAGGAGAGAAAGGAGACATGGGTATAATTTCTGAAATCTCTCTCTTTTTTCTCTCTCTCTTTCTCTCTCTCACACACATACACCAACACAGTGTGTTCATTACATAACGCTGTATATTTAATCTTATTTTTGTATTTAAACAAAAAGGATATTTAACACAAAAGTTACAGATTCTTCTTTGCTTTTTGGCATGCTGGAAACCTTCCAGCTAGGCTGGAAGGAGGGGTTAAGTGAGGATCTAGCTTAGAGTCTTCCATAGCAGCAAGCAGCATAAACTTGACCTCCCCCAAGATCCACGAAGTTGGTCCATCTGGTCATTCCCAGGGGAAGGCAAGAGTCTGGGGGAAATTCTAGAATAAAGTTGCTTACTTTAGCTGTCTGAGGATGGCTTCAGTTTTCATGCAACTGATCCTTCAGCCAGGCAAAACATCATGTCATCGGCAGACATCCTTTTGAGTTGGAGATGTCTGATGGGTAGATGCTGAGTGGGGCTTGGGGAAGGGGATGGCTATTTTGGGAAAATGGAGTCCAAGAGATGCTGTTTTGTCTCAAACCCTAGGCCTCCAAGTGAAAGGTCAACAAGGAGTCCCCGGGAAGGCTGGTCCTGCAGGACCGAAGGGAAACACAGGAGCCCAAGGCCCGAAAGGACAAAAAGGAGAATTGTCAGGTAGGAAAAGTTTTTTGACGGTGAGCTTTGCCTGCATGAGAAGGAAGGGGAGTTTCAGTGGTGGGTTGCTGCCGGTTTGAAATTTGCCCCCGCTCGCCGAACTGGCAGCGATGGCTGGCTGGCCATGCCCCCAAACCGCTCCTCCAGTCACTGCTCCTTGAAAGCAGCTGGCAAAGAACCCTGTGGGCATGTGCAAAGGCTTCTGTGCATGCACAGGGGGTAATTTCCCTGATGTGACATGATGTGATGCGCACTTCCGACGTGATGCGAACCAGTAGGGACGGTAAGTAGAACCCACCCCTGGGGAGTTTCTGATATTTCCAAGAAGAGTTCAAATATGGGTTATTTTGCAATGTCCATCAATAGCAGTTGGCAACAGTTCTGCCTTTCTTGCTTTGCTAGCCTCATGTAACTTCTAGCGGGGTGGGGGTGGGGAGATTCCTTGTCTCAAACCCTGGAAGAACAAATGCAAACCTCTTGATCCTTTTAATTCAACAAAGTTCTTGAATTCCTGATTCAAGAGTGACTCTGGTTACCTCTGGCAACAATTTCTCAATTTATAGCTTATAGGGATTGGGCTCGTCCCAAGCTAGCATTTATTCTTTATTTTTATCTAAATCCTCTTATTTAACCTAAACATTGATTTTAATGGCAATATGTTTTTTAAGCAGCCCTCCTTTACGGTATATTTATACATTTATCCGCTGGCAAACAAAAAAAAAGTAAATAAAAGTATTGCATTTATAAAATAAAATGCTAGTCTCTCAAGATATGCACTAGTTAATGCTTGATCTGTTAATACCTGTATTCAGGATTTGGATTGAGCTATGATTATAGGGGCTTCATTTGCTACAAGCTTTTTCTCAGTGGGTTATTTAGTTTCTTTTGGAGTATTGGTCTTCACAGTACAATACAGATTTTTCTGGTCTAGATATAATAGACCATGAGTGTCCAACTTTGGCAAGTTTAAGACTGATGGACTTTAACTTCCAGGATTCCCCAGCCAGCATGGGGAATGGGGAAATCCAGGAGTTGAAGTCCACCAGTCTTAAACTTTCCAAGGTTGGATTACTATATAAGTAAGCAAGAAAGCATGCTCAGTGTGGTTTGGTGTGGTGAGTGGTGTTTGACGGTGTGTTCCAGATTGAAGACTCTCTGCTGCTTTACTGATTAGTAGATTACTTTATGACTGTATGGAATTGCTGTGAAGAGAAGATTAACTATCTGTGATAGTATAGAAGTGAGTGATAGCTGTAATCTTTGTTTGTGAGTTAAAGCAAAGATAGGCAAGAAGAAGAAACTTCGCATTGACTGAATAACTTTGTATGACTTGGACTTGCTATTTAACTTTGCTACTATTCAAGTAAACTATTTTGTACATACTAAAGATATTCTGTTTATTGACTGAATAGCATTCATATCAAACTGCAACACCATTACTACAACACATTTCGCTGTGTATGTGCTTAACAGCACAATAACCCCTTAACAAGGTTGGATACCCCCTCATTGGACAAATAAAATGGGTGGGGGAGTGGAAGTGGCTGAAATGGGAAAGTTAACTGTTCAACATTGTATCTTCTGGACCTCTTGCATAATTGTATGAAAGCCTCTAAAACAGGGGTGTCAAACTCGCGGCCAGCAGGCCGGATGCTTCACGCGATGGCCACGCCCAGCCCCATTTTTGTGAAGGGGGAAAAAGTCGCGATACTACGTCACGTGACGACAATGTGATTATGCGAGTTTGACAGCCCTGCTCTAAAAGATGAAATCTGATGTTCTCCTGAGTCTCAGGTCATCAAAGGAGTTTACTTGAAGAGCACACATAAAGGGATGAAAATAAATGGAAGTTTTGGTGTTTAACTAGGTTTCCTTGTCTCTGTTTTTCTCTGTAGCTGTTGATGCAGTTCAAAGGCAAGTTGCTGCTTTGGAAAAGGTGGTCCAGACATTACAAGCTGAAGTTAGCAAAAGCAAAAAAAGTAAGAAAGAATGCGGGTTTGGGGATTAGATGTTCGTTTGTGTTTGTGTGTGCAATATCTGCGGGAGGGCAGAGAAAATAACAAACGAGCAGTGTGGTCAACTCATTCCCTTCTATTCAGTGATGAGGAAAGTAAGATTCTACATTTAGGCAAGAAAACCAACTGAAAAGGTACTTGGTTCAGAGGTGGGTTCCTGCCGGTTCGGACCGGTTTGTTAGAACTAGTAGCGGGAATTTTCCCCCGCTCACTGAACCGGCAGCGATGGCCGGCTGGACATGCCCCCGAACCAGTCCTCCGGCTTGATATCTGTCCATTGGAGCCAAATTTACGTGAAAATAACTCTCTGTGAAAATAACCCTCTACGTTAAAATAACCCTCTACGTGAAAATAACCCTCTGCGCATGTGCAAAGCCTCCTGCGCATGCGCAGACCAGTTTAACCCGGGAGCAACGTGACCCCAAACCGGTAGGGAAGGTAACTGGAACCCAACCCTGACTTGGCTCAATAGTAGTAACTGCAAGAGGGATCTTGAAATCCTAGTGGACAATCACTGAAATATGAGCCAGCAGTGTGTCAACACTGAAGCCTACAAGATGGCCTCAGTCAGCCCAGCTTCAGAGTTGACACAATATGCTGCAGCAGCAAAAAAAAAAAAAAGCCAATGCAATCACTAGACTAGACATACCCAATTCCTGCAAATGTTTTTCATATGTTTAGCCTGCAGCCCTCTAATCCTCTTCGTTGCTATTTTCTGCACTCTTTCCAGAGTCTCTACCTTTTTTTAATAATATGGTGATTAAAACTGGATGTAGTATTCCAAGTGTGGTCTTACTAAGGCTTTATAAAACAGTACCGACACTTCAAGTCTGTCAAAATCCGTCTGGATGTTGAACCTATCTTCTGGAGGGTTTGGTATTCCCACCAGCTTGGTGTCATCTGCACATTTGATGAGTTCCCCTTCTATTCCCTCATCTAAATCATTTATGAAGTTGTTGAAGAGCCGAGGTGGCGCAGCGGTTAGAGGCAGTACTGCAGGCCACTTAAGCTGACTGTGATCTGCAGGTCAGCGGTTCAAATCTCACCGGCTCAAGGTTGACTCAGCCTTCCATCCTTCCAAGGTAGGTAAAATGAGGACCCAGATTGTTGGGGGCAATATAAATATACATTGCTTACTGGTGTAAACCGCTTAGAGAGTGCTTGCACTGTGAGGCAGTATATACTGTAAATCTCACAAATAAACAAATAATAATAAGAGTACTGGGAAAAGACAGAACTTTGGGGTACCCCGCTGCTTACTTACCTCCATGTAGATATAGTTATAAATAAATTCATGTAAGTGTTATCTGCCCAGTGAGGCGGCAATATTCATTTTTATTAGCTGATCTCAAAAGAAACGCCAACAAAAAACAAGAAGATGCCGTCCATCCTTTTAAACATCTATTAGATATTGATTTTGACCATTTTTTTCAAACCACATAGATATTTCCCCCTCTGCTCACCCCTTGCTTTTGAATTTCCGAAAACCGCTTAAAGAGCATTCAAGAGATTTAAATCTGGCTGCAGATAAGTAAGAAGCCTATAGGCAGGGAGTACAGTATAATGAATGGGCAAAGTGCTTTGCAGAATACACGTATACAGTGATCCCTCGTTTTTCGCGGGGGTTACGTTCCAAAAAGAACCCGTGATAGGCGAAATCCGTGAAGTAGTAACCTTTATTTTTTTTAACCCCTTCTACCCGGCTTCTGCGTTTTTGGCGCCCAAAAAAAGCCTGAAAAATCCTCCAACCTCTCCCTCTCTTGACGTCTGCTGTGGCTGCTTGGCACTGATCTCCTGAGCAAGTTTGTAGGCCGTTCCCTCGTCGATTTGGCACGAACAGCCATTTTCCCTCAGGGAAAGCTGGCAGCGCGGCCCGCCCTACAGCTGATGAGCTGCAGTCCTTCTGCGCATGCGCAGAGCTCATCGGACCGCTTTACTCACCTGCCGCTGCCAGACTGAAGCAGGAGACCATCACGCAGGCGCAGAACCCATTGGAGAGGTTTGCGAGTCCCGGAGCCGCGCGCTTTGCCGCTGACTGCCTGGCCGCCCACGCAAATCCGTGAAGCAACGAGACCGTGAAAGGTGAACCGCGATATAACGAGGGATCACTGTACACAATTCCCAGAGAGGAAAATAAAGCAAACTAACGAAGTCTCTATAAGGAAGGCAGAAAAGCTACAAGGATTAAGAATGCTATAGGGCCATGATGGCGAACCTATGGCACGGGTGCCACAGGTGGCACCTGGAGCCATATCTGCTGGCACGTGAGCTGTTGCCCTAGCTCAGGTCCAACGTGCATGTGGGCGCCCACCAGCTGATTTTTGGCTCGGACGGAGGCTCTGGGAGGGCGTTTATGGCCTCCAGAGGGCCTCCAGGGTGGCAGGGGAGAGCGTTTTTGCCCTCCCCAAGCTCCAAGAAAGCCTCTGGAGCCTGGAGAGGGCAAAAAATGGGCCTTCCGGGTCCACCAGAAGTCAGGAAATGGGGGAGCAGGGGCACGTGGGGGAGCATTGAATATGGGTATAGGCACGCGCACACGTGCGATAGCGCGCGTGTACACTATTTCGGCACCCGAGGAAAAAAAGGTTCGCCATCACTGCTATAGGGAATATCTATCCACGGCTAAGCCCTAATGATATCTGGACAGAACTCAGCTTTGCATTGGGCTAGATCAAGTTACTGGATTGGGAAAGGTGAGCTGGTGGCCCTGATTAGTCCTTGCATGGAGAATAGGCTTCGCTGGGGAATAAACCACAGTGAAGAAGGTGGTGACAAACCTGATTAACTGGTGGACCTGGTTAGTCCTTGTATGGAGAATAGGTTTCGCTGGGGAATAAACCACAGTGAAGAGGCCATGACAAATCATTTTGATATGGTTGCCAGCTAATTCCCTAAGCTAAGCTGGAAGGAGATCTGTCAATGTGCACCTTCAATGTTTGCCTTTAGATTTTAGATTTAGATTTATTATTAGAGTTGGAAGGGAGCTTGTAGGTCATCTAGTCCAACCCCCTGCTCAAGCAGGAGTTCCTACACCATTTGAGACAGATGGCAGTCCAATCTCCCTTTCAAAGTCTCAAGTGTTGGAGCTCTCACAACCTCCGCAGGCAAGCTGTTCCACTGGTTGATCGCGCCCTCACCGTCAGAAAGTTTCTCCTCACTTCCAGGTTGAATCTCTCCTTGGTCAGCTTCCATCCGTTATTCCTTGTTTGGTTTTCTGGTGCCATAGAGAACAGCCTGACCCCCTCCTCTCTGTAGCATCCCCTCAAGTATTGGAACACTGCTATCATGTGACACCTCGTCCTTCTCTTCGCCAGACTGGCCAAGCTCAGTTCCTGCAACCGCTCTTTGTATGTTTTATTTTCCAGACCCTTTATCATCCTGGTTGCTCTCTTCTGCACTTTCTCTAGAGCTTCAATGTCTTTTTTGTAGTGTGGTGACCAAAACTGGATGCAGTACTCTAGGTGTGGTCTGACCAAGGCTTTATAGAGTGGTACTAGTACCTCTCTGGTCCTTGATTGTATCCCTCTGTTTATGCAGCTCAGGACTGCATTGGCCTTTTTGGCTGCTGCTGCACACTGCTAGCTCATATTTAGTTGGCTGTCTACGAGGACTCCGAGATCCCTCTCGCAATCGCTGCTATTGAGTGTGGTTTATTTATTAATGTGCTATTGAGTGATGTTTATTTGTTTCTGCTTAGTCATCACAATGCAGGGGGCGACCGCCATAGGAGGGAAAACCTTCGTTTCAACCGGTCGGAGTGAAAATTTTGCAAATGGGAAAGCTCTCTGCAGCAATGCCGGTGGCGCTTTGGCAGTTGCCATGAATGTGGCTGAGAACAACGCCTTGGTGGCAATAGCCAAGAGGAACGCCAAGAACATATTACTAGGTATGAGTGACCTCCAGACGGAAGGCAAGTTCGTGTATTTGAACGGACAAGCGGTGAGCTTCACCAACTGGCATAGGTCAGAGCCTAACAACTTGAATGAGGAAGACTGTGTGATCCTCCTTCCAGACAGCCAATGGAATGACATCAGCTGTGACTACCAAGGCCTCATCGTTTGTGAACTTTGATCTATCTAGAACGTTGCTGTTTGTATTCCCAGGGGCATCCATGGAAGAAGAAGACAAGTGACATCATCATGACATCATTGGTGCTCTTAATGCCATGACACCCTGACACATCTTTGACATCTTTGTAGCTTGCTATAGATGCCTGTCCATGTTCTAGGAGAGGACAGAATAACTGCATAAGTGCATTGATTTTGCTTTCCAGACTGAAAATGTAATTGTGCTAGGGCAGTGATGGCGAACCTTTTTTGGTTCGCGTGCCAAAAGAGGGGGGGTGCGCGCACTAGCGCGCGCACATGTTCCAACACCCATTCCCTCCCTCCCCCCCACGCATGTGCACAACCACCCCATGCTGCCCCCTGCGCATGTGCACACACACGCACACTCGCGCAAAGGCCTTACCGAAGCCTGGGACGGTAAAAAACGACGAAACCGCCAAACCGGAAGTTCGGGCACTTCCGGTTTGTCCGTTGGGGTGTTTTTTGCACTCCGGGGCTTCAGGAAGCTTCCCTGAACCCTCTGGAGTGCTAAAAATAGCCCAATGGCAAACCGGAAGTGCGTTTTCTGAACTTCCGGTTTGTCCGTTGGGGTGTTTTTTGCATTCCGGGGCTTCAGGAAGCTTCCCTGAACCCTCCGGAGTGCGAAAAACAGCACAACGGCAAACCGGAAGTGCATTTTTCCGAACTTCCGGTTTGCCTGTGGAGCTGACAGGGCAACGCCTCATGTGCCCTCTGATATGGCTCCACGTGCCACCTGTGGCACGCGTGCCATAGGTTCGCCATCACTGTGCTAGGGGGGAAAAATGACACAATAGAGGTACTGTCTCTGTTTTTCTCCATGCATGTTTTGTCTCGCAGCATTTTATTATTATTATTATTATATTTTTAGAAAGTGTCATTCCAAGTTCCTGAACTCTTAGAAAAAGCTGTTGAGCAAAGAGAGAGAGAGAGGCAAATTGTGGAATCAATAGTCCTCTCCTTAAATCTGAAGATCAGTTGGTAACATCTCAGTTGTGCCGTTCAGATCAATCTTTGAAAAGACCTCCAAAATTCTGAGAAATGGAACATGGAATAACAGAGATGGAAGGGGTTTTCTAGTCCAGCCTTCCCCAACCTTTCCGGGTTGGCTGCCCAGTGCGTGGAGGGGGAAGAGGTGATGGTTTCATGTGGGGAACAGTCGCACGTATGTGCGTGTGCGCACACAGCTTCATTTGTGTGAGTGGCAAGTACGCCCACCCACTGTGAGCATGAGTGGGGCTGTAAGTGCCAGTGGGCACCGCTCACGCGAGCGGGATGCAAGCCACCCACCACCCATGTGGCCTGGTTGCGAATAGACCAGTGATGGTGAACCTTTTTTGGGTTGGGTGCCAAAAGGGTGCGCGCATGTGCAATAGCGCGTGTGCATATGCACACACCCATAATGCAATGCCCTCCCCCATGCATTTGCATGCACAACCACCGCGCTGCTCCCCACGCATGCACACAAACCCCCTGCTGCCTGCCCCGCGCATGTGCACAATCCTCACTGAAGCCTTCCAGTTGGCCCGTTTTTTGCCATCCCCAGGCTTCAGGAGGCTTTCCTGAAGCCTGGGGAGAGCGAAAACAGCCAAAAATCAGCTGGCCTCGCGTGCCCTCAGATATGGCTCCGCATGTCACCTGTGACACGCGTGCCATAGGTTCGCCATCACTGGAATAGGCCATGGCCTGGTAGTGGGCTATTGCCCACAGGTTGGGACCCCTGTTGTAGTCCAATCGCCTGCTCGAGCAGGAGACCTGATACCATTTCAGACAAATTGCTGTCCAGTCTCTTCTTAAAAGCCTCCAGTGATGGAGCACCCACAACTTCTGGTGGCAAGCTGTTCCACTGGTTAATTGTTCTCACCGTTAAGAAGTTTCTCCTTAATTCCAGGTTGCTTCTCTCCTTGATTAATTTCCATCTGTTGTTTCTATCTGGTAGGTCTTAACAGATTAACAGAGTTGGGAAGGGACCCTGCAGGTCATCTAGTACAACCCCCTGCCCAAGCAGGAGATCCTAACATCTGCCTCTACCTAGGATCAAACTCACAACCTCCTGATTGTGAGGCAAGAGCTCCACCTCTAGGCCACAGCAGCTGGGCTCTAGTCATATCATTCCCGTGTATTAATAGTTTGGTGGGGGGCAGGGGGATTAAAAGTTTATTCTTCTCAAAACATTTAAGAGGACTAGACTATCTTTCTCTTTCAGAAAACTAAAATTCCAGTTACAGTACAGGAATTTTTAGACCTGCATAGGGCTGGTAGACTAATAATCGGAGACCCTATGAAAGGATTTCCTTCGCAAGCAAAGAATGCTTCTGCAACAGTAGTGTTCCATAGCTTATACAACATTCAGATTCACCCATCACACTCACACACACAAACACAAACGCCCAGACAAAGACAAAAAAAAATGTGTTCTGATCTTCCACACACTGCCAAGACCAGTAAAATATTGAGACAGTAGGACTTGTTTTGGGGAAGAGTTTGGCTCCCCTCTTGTGGTCACCTTCAGAATTACACCTTTACTTCTCTGTGCATTTTGTGATAGGACTCCCTATGGCAGGGGTCTCCAACCTTGGCAAGTTTAAGACGTGTGGATTTCAAAGCTTTGCTGGCTGAGGAATTCTGGGAGTTGAAGTCCACAAGTCTTAAACTTGCCAAGGTTGGAGACCCCTGCCCTATGGGATCTGCTAGGCCAGGGGTCCCCAATCTGTGGGTGAGGGGTTTGCAACTGGGCCACGCAAACGGCCGGCGAGTGTGCATGTACGCACGTGTGCATCCTCACTTGTGTGGATTTAAATGAGTGGTGGGCGTGCATGCACGCTGCTTGTGCAAATGAAGTTGTTGTGCGCATGTGCATGTGCTCACATGGAACCGTCCCCCTCTCCCTCCCACACCAGTCCGCAAAGCCCTAAACCAGTGTTTCCCAACCTTGGCAAGTTGAAGTTGACTGGACTTCAACTCCCAGAATTCCCCAGCCAGCTTTCGCTGGCTGGGGAATTCTGGGAGTTGAAGTCCAGACATCTTCAACTTGTCAAGGTTGGGAAACACTGCCCTAAACGTTGGAGAACTCTGTGCTAGATGCCCATCATAAGACTAATCCTCCACAGTTCTGATTCTTAAGTGACATTGTGTGTGTCTTGTCATGGCTTTTTGTGCACTTTGAGACTTCATCCATCCATTCTATTTCTTTACAGTTAGATGATTCAGAGAAGAGGGACTGGGTTAGAGATTTTAAAAATATTTTACACGTTTCATGTTGAGGATTTTTTCCCTTCAGCCTGAATTGCTGAGTTCCCTTTTAGGTGGCTGATAAACCAGCATTCTTTATGAAAACCAAACTGCATATGCTCGAATTGATTGATCAATGATGATGTGACACAGTGGTGAAATCCAAATTATTTTACTACCAGTTCTGTGGACGTGGCTTGGTGGGCGTGGCAGGGAAAAGATACTGCAAAATCTCCATTCCCTCCCCACTCTGGGGCCAGCCAGAGGTGGTATTTGCCAGTTCTCCGAACTACTCAAAATTTCCGTTACCGGTTCTCCAGAACCTGTCAGAACCTGCTGAATTTCACCCCTGATGTGACATCAAGTCCTTTTCAGCTCCTAGTGACCACCAAGATAGATTTTCTCCATGATGTTCTATCTTTAACTTGTTTTTTCAGGTCTCCCAATCATGTCCTCATTGCCAGTGGAACTGAGGTATGCTGCAATGCAACAGTCAATCCATGTATACTTATGATTCACGGATGGTTAGGATGCTAACTACATACTAAGTGGAAGGCAGAATGTATAACGCCAATTGTTAGGAAACCTTATTTGTTCTGACCAGGGGGCCATTCTTTTGCTCCTACAAGAATAATGGAGGGAAACTGAGCAAGGAGAGATTCAACCTGAAAATAAGGAGAAATTTTCTGACAGTGAGAACAAATAACCCATGGAACAGCTTCGGAAGTTGTGGGAGCTTCATCACTGGAAGCTTTCCAGAAGAGACTGGACTGCCATTTGTCAGAAATGGTGTAGGGTCTCCTGCTTGGGTGGGGTGGGTGGGACTAAATGACCTACAAGGTCCCTTCCAACTCTGTTAATCTGTTAAGATCAACCTCAGATGTTTCCCCCAAAGTTGTCAAATTTCTAACAGCTGTTGCTCATTGCAGTTGCCTGGGGCCTCCTTCGTGCTACTAATTGCTTTTAGGCTGTGCAGTGTTGATTGTTATTTTATACTTTAAATGTGATACAGTACTGTGTATGGTTGTGTTGCCACGTTTTCAAAAATTGATTAACAATAACAACAATAATAAAGCGTCTGTGTGTTCTACATCTACATAGCATATATCTTTCAACCCCTTCCATACGAACAAAACTTGCTGGTGTTATACAGTAGTGGGTTCTAAAACCCTTTATTATCGGTTTGCACACGCGCTCACGCGTGCAACGGTTCTGCACATGTGCAGAAGCTTTTGCGCATGCACAGAAGCATCCCAGGCGGATGGGTGGAGCCTCCCGCCACCGCCGCTACCGGTTCTTAGAACCTGGGCGAACCGGGAGCAACCCACTGCTGGTCTTATAGATCTTTCCAAGTTAAAAAGGCAACAAACCAAATCAAGCCTCCTTATTTTAATGAGTGAATAGCACACCTCGATCAGACAAGACCATGCCGAGACCATTTCAGCTTTGAGACTTGTGCTACTGCAGACTTCTAACAACTTACAGCCACACAGCGTGCTGTTCACAGTTGTTAGGGGATTGTATAAAAGGATTTTGGATTGTCAACAGGCTGTTCTTTTCACTCCGTGCCAACACAACGCTGGGAGGGAGCAAGAGCCAGCACCTGATTAACTTCACCATGTGTTATTTTTTCACCTACAGCTATCTGCGTGACTCAGATGTGTACCGAACACTTCCCAGCCTGACCAAACAGATCCCTTCTTTTTTTAAAAAAATGTCTTAAATAACACCAATTATTTGGAGATGGCTTTCTTTTCTCAGCCATTAAACTTTATGGAGAGGCTCCGCTCAACGTTTAACTTTGCATTAATTATACATTAGCTATCTTTGCGCCAGTTGAAGCTTAGGCATATGGTGCTAATGGGGTTTTTATAGGTGTTCCGATTAGCCAATTTACACAAAGAAGAGGGACTTTTTTTGTTTGTCTGGGGTTTTTTTTTTGTAACGCTATGAACGACTTCATAGGTGTTTTGAATAAGGAAGAGTCTGTGCATTACGGAAGAATAATTATGGAAGAAGTGACCATGCTGAAAACAATTCAGAGGATTGCTTGATGGCAGCAGAGAGTTAATTTTGGATAACTCTTGGCTCCAGGGGCGGGTTCCTAATTTTTTTACTACCACTCTGTGGGCGTGGCTTATTTTGTGGGTGTGGCTTGCCAGCCATGTGACCGGATGGGCGTGGGCCTTGGGAGCTTGGCAGCGGCTGGAGAAGCAGGGGGGCATTCCACCTGCAACGCAGCCCCCCACAGTGAGAGCAGCAAGACCACGGCAGTGGTTCTTCTAGGAGGCTCCGTCCAGCCTGAATGCTTCTCCCCATTCAATGATCCTAGGCTCCTGCCGCCCATTCCCCCTCCCCTCAGCAGCTCGAGAACCTCGAACGTGCGAAAATGCCTAGGATCATCACCGTGTGTTCGTGGCTTCTCGGACTGCTGAAGGGAGGGGAATGGAGATAGCTCCTGCCGCCCATTCTTTCAGAGTCTTACGCGCTGCCTCAGCCATCCTCCCCTGCTTGGACTCACTGTGGGGTAGGAAGGCAGCGCATGCGCAGTGCCGGAAGCTCGGCTTCTGGGCATGCGCAGAAGAAAATTTTAAAAAACATTTAAAACTTGTTTTTTAAAAAATGGCGGCGCCCAGGCACCAGCAACCGACAGCATCGGTACTGTGACGTCACCAGCGGGCCGCTACCGGTGCTATAGAGTGGACCGCACTGGTAGGAACCCACCACTGCTTGGCTCCCATCTAACGCTCAGCCAGAATTCTGCAATCCAGATATGACTCTCCTCATTATGCAATTATAGATATTCCAAATATTGGAATACATAAAATATTCCAAATGGATTAGGCATCCATTTCACAGGAATGGTATAAGGCCGTGATGGCGAACCTATGGCATGCGTGCCACAAGTGGCACATGGAGCCATAGCGAAGGGCACGTGAGGCGTTGCCTTATGCCAGCTCCAGCACGCATGTGCACGCTGGCCAGCTGATTTTCGGCCTTCTGTTCGGCCATTTTCACTCTCCCCAGGCTTCAGGGAATCCTCCTGAAGCCTGGGGAGAGTGAAAATGGCCCAACGGGCCAACCGGAAGTTCATTTACGGACATTGGGCCGTTTTCGCTCTCCCAAGTTTGCCATCCCCAGGCTTCAGGAGTCCGTTGTGAGGCCTGTGCGCCAGAGGTGGGATCCTACCTCTGATTGCCGGTGCGGTTAATCGCTGAGTTCGGCGCAGAGCCGAAGACTCTGCTCCTATTCGCAGAACGGGAGCTTTCCCCGGGCGCTTTCCCCGCCCGCATGGATGCCGCCAATTGCGTTCTTTTGCCCTCTGTGCATGCCCAAAGCGTTCCGATTGCGCAGAGGGCAAAAGAACGCAATTGGCGGCATCCATGCGGGCGGGGAAAGTGCCCGGGGAAAGCTCCCGTTCCGCGAACGGGAGCAGAGTCTTCGGCTCTGCGCCGAACTCAGCGATTAACCACACCGGCAATCAGAGGTAGGATCCCACCTCTGCTGTGCGCATGTGCGGGGGGAAGTGGGGGGAAGTGCGCATGCACGGGGGATGTTATGCGCATGCATGGGAGGAGGGCATGGGGGTGGGCATGAGGATGGGGGTTAACCCTAACCATAACCCTTTTGGCACGCGAACCAAAAAAGGTTTGCCATCACTGGTATAAGGTCTCCTGCCTTGGGCAGATGTTTGAAATAGAAGACTTCCGAGATCTCTTCCAACCCTGTTATTCTGTGATTCTATAAAGGTGACTTTCTTAGATGTTTAATTATAATACAGAATAACCGAGTTGGAAGGGACCTTGGAGGTCTTCTAGTCCAAACCCTTGCTCCAGTAGGAGACCCTATACCATTTCAGACAAATGGTTGTCCAATCTCTTCTTGAAAGCCTCCAGTGATGAAGCTCCCACAACTTCTGAAGACAAAGCTGTTCCATGGGTTGATTGTTCTCACCGTCAGAAAATTTCTCCTTATTTCTAGGTTGAATCTCTCCTTGTTCAGTTTCCATCCATTATTCCTTGTCTGGCCTTCGGGTGCTTTGGAAAATAGCTTGACCCCTTCCTCTCTGTGGCAACCCCTCAAATATTTCTACCACCATTTGTCAGATATGCCTTGGGCTTACTCCTCAGGTAAGCATCGGATTTTGAAAGGAAGCAGTTTTCTGCTTCTCTACACCCAGGAAAGCATGAATACATGTTTGGTTTTCACATTGGACCTCTGTCTCAAATTTTAACTTTTTCCATCTTAATGGTAGTTCTGAGAATGCACAGAGAAACATTGGATCTTTAAAAGAACAGGAATACGTGCAGGGGTGAGTTCTACTTACCTTCCCCACCGGTTCGCATTGCAAGGGAAGTGCACATTTTGCGTGCGCGTGCATCACTTCCCAGAAATGACCCTTTGTGCGTGCGCAGAAACCTTTGCGCATGCACAGAGGGTTTTTTGGCATTCCGCGGCAACCGGAGGACTGGTTCGGGAGTGTGGACCGCCGGTAATCACTACCACTTTGGCGAGCGGTGCCAAATTTCTGCTACCGGCTCTAAAGAACCAGTCCAAACCGGCAACAACCCACCACTGAATACGTGTCTGTTCTTCAAATTGTTGCTCTGTCTCAAAATTGAAGTCTTGTGGCTGAATGGGGGTTCTCCCACCAATTGCAAGATGCGTTGGGCTAACTCTACAGGGAACCATTGGATATTGAAAAGAAGAATTTTCTTCTCCTTCTCCTTCTCCTTCTCCTTCTCCTTCTCCTTCTCCTTCTCCTTCTTTCTTCTTCTTTCTTCCTCTTCCTCTTCTTCTTCTTCTTCTTCTTGCCAGGGACAACATGAATATGAGTCTGGTTTGCAAATTGGAGCGCTGTCTCAAAATTGTACATTTCTCTCTGAATGGGAGTTCTGCCTAGATATGCCTTGGGCTAACTCCTCAGGGAACCATCTGATCTTGAAAAGAAGTAGTTTTTCTGCTTCTCCAGGTGTGGGAAAACATGAATACTTGTTCAGCACTCAAGGACTGCATTATTCTTACAGTAAACCTTCCATTTTCTCAAGATCCTACTTTCTCAAAAGCTACCTTCAACAATTTACTAATACATCATCCCTGCTTTCTACTTCTCTTTCTCTTTTCTCCCTTAAAATAATTTCTTCAGTCTATAAAGTTATATGTATAGAAAATTGCATTTCAGATTTCCCCAAAAACGGTATGCTTCATCGCATATTTCGGTTTTCAAAGGCACAGTACTCAAAATATGTCCTTTGGCGCCACCTAATGGACTCAGTAATTCTTGGGGAGAGTCCCAGAACTTCACATTGTGTGTGTGTTGGTTCTGTTCATCAATACACAGAAATTTTCTTTCCAATCAGCCTCTATTTTATTCCTGGCTTAGAACTGGACATGGATTTTTTTCTTCCAACAACTATAAACAACAAAAAGAAGAAAACATTAAGACAGTTTGAATCACAAGAGTTTTATGCCAACTAGATTGTTTCCACCCAAACAATTATTTCTCCGTTCTATGTGGCAAACAACAGACATAACAGAATCCACTTGTCAAAAAAGTAAAGGTAAAGGTTTTCCCTGACTGTTGGAAGAAATATCTGTCTGGTTCTAGTGGGAAGAAAGACACTGGAAACATGGAGGCTGTTTGGAAAGAGGGTTTATTGATGAACAGGGCCACATGGGTTTGAAGTCCTGGGCAGCTGACCACATAGAGAGTGAGAGGTATTTATACCCTCTCTTGGGCTTTGAACTTGAGCTTCCTGTTCCTGTGCAAGGGCATGTATTCTATTGGCTGCTGTCAGACTCCCATGGGGCTATGCAGGGGTCATAGGTGAGGTTGTCTGAGATAAGTTTGGTTGAACCTTACTGAGTGATGCAATGTCCTTAGGAAATTTTGAAATGCAGTCAGCCCTGATGCTAGATGGGTAGAGGGCTAATCCTATTATGTCCTGAGGGGTCGTGTCTTAATCCCATCACCCTGGAGCTGGAGGTCTTTTGTCTTGTAGATAGGCTGGCCCAGTCTTTCTTAATGGGCACCAAAATATCTGCTGGGGGCAGGGAGCTGAAGCTCTGAGTTTCTGTTTCCTTTAAGATTTCTTTTAGGGGAAATATAATATTCTGCATTTTTTATATTTCCTAAAATATTTCATTCTTCTAGGAGAGGGGTGGGTGCTAACTGTCTACAAGTCTAACTGTAGGGGGCGGTGCTAATCTCCATTTCTTAGCCTAGGCAGCATTGTCTGAAGACATTTCTGTGGTCATGTGGCCAGCATGACTCCACGCCGAGGCACACAGAACACTATTACCTTCCCACCGAAGTGGTACCTATTTATCGATTGCATTTGCATGCTTTCAAACTGCTAAGTGGGCAGGAGCTGGGGCAAGTAATGGGAGCTCACCCCATCACACAGCGCTCAGGTCTCAAACCTTGACTGTCAACTTTCCATCTGCCTTTAACCGCTGAATCATTGCACCAGTGGTGGGTTTCACTTACCTTTGCTACCGGTTCGGGAACGGGCTTTGCGCACGCCTAACGCTTCTGCGCATGCACAGAACCTTCTGCGCATGCGCAGAGCATTTTTTTTATTCAAAAAGTTTTATTAGTACAAAGTACAAGCATTTTTATCAATTTTCTCCCCCCCATCCCCCATCCCCCCTACCCACAACCCACTCCCTTCCCTCCCCCCCCCCGGACTTCCCAGAAAAAGTACAGGGCATAATATTCAATAACATAAATTTAAATTAGATTAAAATAACTTCTTAGATCCCTCATTTTTTCGGCATCTTTAACTCCAGATTAAAACTATTCAAAATGTTAAAAATTAAAGAGAAAATAAACAAATAAAGAACAAAGATAAGCAAAATAAAAAAGAAATGTAGATGAACCTCATGCACTAAACTTAATCATAATCTCAAGCATTATTGATAGCATAATTTTACAATATACCAAAGTATTAACTTCCCAATATTTAATATATACATATTGATAATGATTAGCTAACCCCTTATATTTCAACACCTTTAAACTTAAAATCCACCCACTTGTTAATAACATAATATTATATGTATTTCCTCTAAACCTCAAACCGTAAAATATACCTTAATAACAATATTCCTATACCTTAAAATATCACCTCAAAATATGTATTATCTACTATACTAAAAATACTAAGCAAAATATATAATAATAATAATAATTAAAAAAAAACCAACTCTTTATACCTCTAAATTTTTAACCTTAATCCCTATATCCTCAAAATAATGATACCAAAATATTACACTATATCCAATTTATAACTTCAAAATATTTGATATGAAAATACCATCAATAAGCAATATTAATATTTCAGGTCCCCAAATTATTGATAACGAAATATTTATAACTCCAAAATATATAATATATATCTAAAAAACAATCTAGAAATAAAATATAATACCAATAATAGACAATATTAATACAACATATATATAAAAAAAAATGATTACAATCTTGTTCATCTTTCCAACCATCCTATAAATTTCAACACCATCTGTCCTTTGGCCGTTTCCAATCTGTCGCTTCAGCTGTCATCTGATCCCATTCCTCCGCCTCCTTATCCCCATCATAAACATCTGTTTGATTCTGCCACTCTTTTGGAATCTTCGGAATTATTTCCTCTTGATCACGTATATCCGGATTTCCCTTCTCCTCCTCCTTTATTTCCATACCTTTTTCCACTGGAATTTTAGAAATATCAGCCTTTAAAACATTGATGTAGAATTCTGTAGCTTTCTTTATTGTATTTAGTCCATATCTTTTTCCCAAGAATTTAACGATTACTCCTGTTGGTACATTCCATTTATATTGTAAATTTTGTATTTTTAATTCCTGAACCAGAAAAGAATATTCTCTTCTATCTTTAAGCATCTTGGCAGGGATTTCTTTCCATATCTTTATTTCTTGACCATTTGCCAAAAGATTTTTATTATAAGTCGCCTGTATGATTCTGTTCCGCAAAGCTCTGGTGGTGAAGTATATTACAATGTCCCTTGGCAGGTGGTTTTGTTTTGCATACCAAGAATTAATTCTGTATATTTTATCGATTTTTGTAACCAATTCATCTTTAGACAATCCAGACACCTGCTCCAGTGCCTCTGTCATTCTTTCTTTCAGATTTTCAAATTTTTTCTCTTTCAAACCCCTGACTCTTATAGCAAATTTCATCTCTTGAAATTGAGACATCATTGCTTCTTTTTCCAATTTTAATATATCATTTTGAACCTTGGTTATATATTCCTCTGAAATTGTTAAATTTTTCTTATTTTTTTCCAAGTCCTTCTCCAAAATTTCCATATTTACTGCTAATCCTTTGCAAACTTTCACCACATCCGCTCTCAATTGTAAATTCATCTTCTCCATAGCAGCCTGCATCTTTTTTTCTATTTCCGCAAGTTTTGAATTAAATTCCAAAATTAATTCATTTTTCAATACTTTCAATGTATTAAAAATAGTCTCAGGTGTTAAAGACTTTGATGATGTTAAGTCAGACATAGATTGCTTCTTTACAATATGATCAAAAGAGTACTCAATTCCTTTTTTCATTACAGTCTTTTCCAATTTAGAAGCCATTTCAATGTTTTCAAAAAGAAAAGAGGAAAGAGAAATCGAGATCTTTACTTTAAAAAATAATTCCTTTCCAGATCCAAAACTATTTTATCTTTCATGAAGCTATAGATTAATCCAGAAAAAAAGAAAAAAGGGAAAAAAAAATCATTCTTAAGATCAAAAGTTTCCACAGGAAAGAGCTGATAGCAAAGTAAAAATAACTTTCTCTTCTGCCCAACGTTTCAAATCGCCATCTTGTTGCCACTCCTTATTAAGTTACTTTGTTTCTTCATAAAAACCCAAGAATGGAGTTAAAGAATAAGCTAATACCTCCAGGACTCCTGTCTTTTTCTGGCTGCTCTCTGTATTTTCAAAATAGTTATATCCCTTTAAATCAGCAGCGGTGGCTGCGGCATCTTGCTCCGCTTCTGCTAGCGGAGGCTTCCAGCTTCCCGGAGCTGCAGACAGGCTACGTGGGGAGCCCTCACCCTACGCGCCCTAAGTTGACTTTTAGGGCACTAGGGGGGCTCTACCCCACCTGTCACGCTCTCATCTCTCCCCTTTGCCCGGGGAGAGATTTTCAAGCCGCCAGACAGCTGATCTGGCGGCTTTTACGGAAAGTTGAAAGGACGCCCTGCGAAGAGCGCCAGCGACGCCGACGAGACCGGAACCGGAAGCCCTGCGCAGAGCATTTTTGATGACGTCCAGGCGGGTGGGTGGAGCCTCCCACCGCTGCCGCTACCGGTTCGCCTAATCCGGAGCAAACCAGTAGCAACCCACCACTGCATTGCACCCCTCTCACTGAAGTCAAATCTTTAAACAATTAATGTAGTAAATCCCCACTTAATGCACTTCCTGCTGGACCTTTTTATGTTCCCAACTCAGTCCAACTGATAAAAGTTTATCTCACAGCAACATCAGTTATTCTGCTTTTGGCTCTCGCTTTTCTTCTATTTTCCTCTTGTTGCTCTCCAAGTTTTGTCAATCCAGGTTGGGAAAGGTGGGGTTGGGTATTAATGAAAAAAGTAGCCAGGGTTCCTTGCCTCTTCAGAACTGCAGAAAAAAACAACCTGCCAACCTGTCTTCCATTGACAACCTGTATACTGCACGAGTCAAAAAGAGGGCTGTGAAAATATTTACTGACCCCTGGACATAAATTGTTTCAACTCCTACCCTCAAAACGACGCTATAGAGCACTGCACACCAAGACAACTAGACACAAGAACAGTTTTTCCCCGAATGCCATCACGCTGCTAAACAAATAATTCCCTCTGTCAAACTATTCACTAAGACTGCATTACTATTACTATTAATCTTCTCATTGTTCCTATCACCCATCTCCTCCCACTTACGACTGTATGACTGTAACTTGTTGCTTGTATCCTTAGATACAAGAGCCGAGGTGGCGCAGTGGTTAAATGCAGTTACTGCAGGCTACTCCAGCTGACTGCTAGTTCAGCAGTTCAGCTGTTCAAATCTCACCAGGCTCAAGGTTGACTCAGCCTTCCATCCTTCTGAGGTCGGTAAAATGAGGACCTAGATTGTTGGGGGCAATATGCTGAACTCTGTAAACCACTTAGAGAGGGCTGTAAAGCACTATGAAGCAGTATATAAGTCTAAGTGCTATTGCTATTGCTACTTACGATTTATATTAATATTGTTTCCTGATTGCTTATTTGAACCCTATGACAATCATTAAGTGTTGTACCTCATGATTCTTGACAAATGTATCTTTTCTTTTATGTACACTTTTATGTACACTTTTATGTACACTGAGAGCATATGCACCAAAGACAAATTCTTTGTGTGTCCAATTACACTTGGCCAATAAAGAATTGTATTCTATTCTATTCTTGCTACATTTTCTTAGCTTAGCTCCTAGATGAAATGCCTGAGTTTAAAAAAAAAACACCGCAAAAACCTTGGAGGGGGATGGTAGAAAGCTGCCAGTTGCTCCGTCTCCAAGCAATATTGTAAAATATGAATTGATCCAGTCAGAAAACCCCAAAGAATGAATTTAAACTCAAGCAGAGCTATACTACCTTTCCCTAATAGGCATGCCATCATCTTCTAAGAAAAACCACAGCATTTCCCCCAGGGACCTTAGTTTTTTTTTGTAAAGCTAGACTTAGCTGCTTCTGTAGGTATTTGGGCCAGGGGGTTAGGTGAGCTTTGATGTTGATGTGGTTTTTCTGAGTGAGATTATTTTTTATTTCAGGCGTCATTGATCATTGCTTATTAGTTCTTAATCCTTGTACATCACCCAGAGTCAGAGGTGGAATTCAGCCGGTTCGGACCGGTCCGCGTGAACCGGTAGTGATGTCCTGCAGGTGGGCGGGCACTATGCCATCTTATTTAGGCACGCTTTGAAGCTGTGAGCATGTGTGCAAACCACACGTGCGAGCCAAAGTGCATGCACAGAAGGCCACAAGCATGTGCGGAAGGCACGCGCATGACTGAAGAGAGCGTGCGTGCACACGCACGCTCACATTTGCGAACCAGTAGGGAAAATAAGTGAATACCTGCCCAGAGTCAATACTGTGTGATAGTGTGATTAATTAGATAGATGGACAGACAGACAGACAGACAGACAGACAGACAGACAGACAGACAGACAGACAGACAGACAGACAGACAGACAGACAGACAGACAGACAGACAGACAGACTAAACAGACAGGGAGGAAGGATCTGGAGAGAAAAACTTGCTGACATCCAACCTTCCTCATTAGACAACTTATTGTTAAAGACAGGCTGCAGAGAATATTCCTTCCAAGCACCAATTGGCTGCAGTGCCAAGCCATGCCTGCTACTATCTGTGTGGCCAATAGGAAAGGTCATCAAGATCCCAATAGTCCTAAATGGGAGAATCCATACAGTATCGGACACTTCTTGGAGAACTCATCGGGAATTTTTCCCTGATCAGAGGGTGGATTTTGGTCTCAGTGTCATTGAACATGGCCAAAAATCACCAGTAAAGAAATAAAATTGGGTAAATGGCTAAGTTAATTAAGGTAAGTACAACAGTATCTCTGTACATCCTCCCCTGTCCCATCTATAGTGAAATTTAGGGGGAAATATTGATAATAAACTTAAAGGGTCAGATGTTGAATGACTGAACTGTCCCGGTGCCTGGAAGCTGTGCGGATCTGGATGGGGAGAAACCGACTCAGGCTCAACCCTTCCAAGACGGAGTGGCTGTGGTTCCCAGCGTCTCGATATAGTCAGATGATTCCATCTCTGACTATCGGGGGCGAGTCTCTAGCCCCCGCCGAAAGGGCTCGCAATCTGGGTGTCCTCCTGGATCCACAGCTGTCCTTAGAGGACCATCTGACAGCTGTGACCAGGGCGGCCTTTTATCAGGTCCGCCTGATATGCCAGTTGCGGCCCTTTCTGGATCGGGATTCCCTGTGCACAGTCACCCATGCCCTGGTCACATCGCGTCTGGACTACTGTAATGCTCTCTACATAGGGCTCCCCATGAAGAGCACCTGGAGGCTCCAACTGATCCAGAATGCAGCCGCGCGGGTGGTTTCGGGGGCTAATTGGCACTCCCATATAACACCCCTCCTGCGCGAGCTGCACTGGCTTCCGGTGGTCTACCGGGTGCGCTTCAAGGTGCTTGTTACTACCTTTAAAGCGCTCCATGGCATTGGACCTAGGTATCTCCGAGACCGCCTGCTGCCACAAACTGCCTCCCATCGACCAGTGCGCTCCCACAGAGAGGGCCTCCTCGGGATGCCATCAGCCAAGCAGTGTAGGCTGGTGACGCCCAGGGGGAGGGCCTTCTCTGTGGGAGCACCCACCATCTGGAATCAGCTCCCTCCAGACTTAAGAACCATTCACGACCTGTCCACCTTCCGCCGTGCCCTCAAGACGTATTATTTTTATCAAGCCTGGCTGGCGTGAAAAAGTTTTTGGGGTTTTTTAAAATTTTAAGATTTTACTAAATTTTAATTGTATTAAATTAGGGCCACATAGAATATTTTCTTTTAAATGTATTTTAATGTTTATATTGTATTTTTTACTTGGCTGTTCACCGCCCTGAGTCCCCTGGAGAAGGGCGGTATATAAATTTAATTAAACTAAACTAAACTAAACTAAACTAAACTAAACTCCCTGAGGAAGGGATTCGGGAGAAGGCGTGGCTAACAGCGCGGCGCTATGGAGTTTCCCCCCACTCCACAGGAGGAAACCCCGAACCCACGCCGCCTGGGGACCTGGACCGAACGGGACTAGGTCGGATCCACCCTGAAGGGGTGGTGAAGAAGGGAGTGCTGGCTGGCAGACTGGGGGGGGGCAGCAAATCCCCCAGGAAACCAGCTTTGCTCCTTGACCGGTGGCGTGCGGAAGATGGCATTGCAGCCGTCCTCTAGCCGCGGCAGTCACATTTATTTTATTTATTTATTTATTTTGTTATTCTTATATACCGCCCAACTCCCGAAGGACTCAGGGCGGCGTACAACAAAGAGAAATACAAGAATAATCAAAATTTCATCAGCCTTTTGGAATCGGGGAGGGGATCGCAGCGCTGCCGCCTGAAAATGCTTTCCTCCCCAGGCAGAGTGGCGAGCTGGCAGGTGGGTGGAGGATTCTTCAGCTCCGCAGCTTCCTTGGGGCAGCAGCAGGACAAGGACCTGCCAACCCGCCAACCCGAGCCGTGGTTGATCCCTGAGCGACTCGCATACCTGCGCGGTGGCGGCAGTGGCAAGCGATCACCTCCCCCTCCCCTCCGCGAACGTCTGCGGTGTGCTGTCACTGCCGGCGGGCTTACGATTGGCAGCTCAGGCTGGAAGGAGGGAAATAAAAAATAAAAAAGCTCCTTCACTCTTAAAGGAGCCGCTGCCTCCTGAGGACGGGGGTGGCTCCCTGGAGATGGCTGATCGAGGGTCCTTCTCAGGCAGAGACCCCCGCAGCAGCAGGGGCTGCAATGCAACGCCCTGATCAGCGTGCAAAAAGTCCTTCCTCCAATTTTGGAATCGGGGAGGGAGCAGGGCACTCAAGGAAAGAAAAGACATTCATCTTTTTTTAAAAAAAAATAACCCTATTATGATGGATTCAACTGCCACATTACAGCTAATGGGTAATGTGAAATAAAACGTTGAGTGCAACAAATTTTTCTAAAAAGCCTTGTGTCCATAGAAACCCCACCAAAGTCAGCAGATTTATTTCAAAGAGAGGGAGGGAGGAAGAGAGGGGGGAGGGAGAGGGAGAGGGAGGGGAAGGGGGGGGAGAGAGGAGGGGGCATACCACAGTCACTTGCTAAAGTATTGAATGCTAGGTATGGCAGAATTGTTTTTTCTTGTTTTGCTCTCTTAAAATTAAGGTGTGTCCTATATTCCGGTGCGTCCTATACTCCGAAAAATACGGTACATGAAATTAAAGAATGAATGGGGAAAACTAGATACATACAGATAGTAGATTTAAGAAGGAAGAAAAGGGCTTGGGAAATGAGATCTTATTGGTATAAAGGTAAACGAAAGAAAGGGAAGAAATTAAGGAAATGGGGATGGAGGAAATACCTATATAAAACGGAATTAATTGGGAAATTAAAAGGGAACGGATGAAAACTTTGAAATATTACAAATGGATTTTTTTTCTTTTATTATTTACCTGCTTTTCTTTTTTTATTATTCTATAAGATTTAATTGTGATAAGTATGTTAAATGATTAAAATTTTGATATATAAAATTAATATAACTATCTGATTAGAAATTCAAAGATCTTTCTTCTTTTCTTTCTTTTTTTCTTCTTCCTTTTTCTTCTTATTATGAAAATTAATATTGTTGACGTGTTTGGAATAATGTGGATAAAACAATGACAATATGAGAAATATGGAATAAATATGATTATTAGAATTCAAGGGAAATTACCTAAATATTAAAAATGAACAGGGTATATTATGAATATTTATTACTTAAAAAATTTATCAAGCTGAGATTTGGTAAGTTAATCGATTTGGATTTTTCACTCTTCTTTATATATTCTATTTATTCTTTACTATTTTTTGTCTTTTCTTTTCTATTCTTTGATGTTTAAATATATCAATGGATGAATTGATAATGGTAAGATTAATTTTTTTTTATTTGATTTAATTAAATATTTGCATTGAGACAGGAAAGAAATAATTAGAAATAATGGAAATGAATTTAAATGTCAGAAAAAAGGGGTATATTATGATTGTATATTATGCTTGTGTACTACTTTTATATATGAGATTTGTTTAAATGTAAAATTTAAGATTTTCTTTATATTATTATTATTATTATTATTATTATTATTATTATTATTATTATTATTATTATTATTATTATTATTATTATTTTAAGAGTTGAAAAATTATAGAGTGGATACAATTAGTAAGAATGTTGATGATTAATATGAGAAATTAAAAGAATAATTGGGCATTTAGTTTTTTGATAGAACAAAGAAAAAAACAGAAGCAATGAATAAAGAGACAAAAGAATTGAAGGAAGCAATTAAGAAGCAGAAGACAGTAACTATCTTGGAAAGCTAAGCAAATAGCGGTCAATTTGGAAGGAAATTTGAAATTAACTGGTGAATATCCCAGATGACAAAACTAGAAATTAGAATTTTTTTGGGGGGGGGGGAGGTAAGATGGAAATAGCAGCATGTACCTAGAAAAGAGTACTACATAAAAAGAATAATATTATTATTATATTGGTTAAATTTTTATTTTTATTATAGTTCTTTTTTTAAAAAAAAGAGATATGATTAGTTTAAAATTGAGATTAGCATCAGTCTGTCATATATAAAATGAGTTACCATAAAAGCACTCAAGGAAAGGCAAAGAAGGTGAAAGAGGAAGTAGAAGGGGAGGAAGAGAAGGTGTAGAGAGGGTAGAGGAGGAGGGAAGGAGTTAGAAAGTAGGAAGAGAAGTTGGAGATAGAGAGAGGGGAGTGTAATGGAATAAAGTAGAACAGACTGATGACTGACGAGGCAAATGTTGAATAAGATATTGACTTTTGAATGATTGACTATATTGAACAAATATGTATTTTTTATTGTAATATTTTAAGGTACATGTGTATTGAATTGTTTATGAAGTGATGGCGAAAATAAAAAAATTTTGTACACACACAAAAAAGGAAGGGATTCCAATTGTTAGTTGCCATGCTTTACTTTAAACTTAGACATTTTTAAGCTTTCAGTTTTAGTATTGGTTTCATTTTAATTCTCTTCCATGTGTGTGTTGTTGTACTTTCCCTTCTTTTAATTTTTCTTTTCATTCTTTATCGTATGTACTACTGCAACCTATAGTCATAACAAAAAATGCACAGACCAATTCTAAGATACAGCTCATCTTCCTGGAATCCACACTGTATATCTGACATTAATGCAATTGAACGAGTCCAGAGGTATTTCACGAGAAGAGTACTCCACTCCTCTTCTCGCAATAGAATACCTTATGCCACTGGCTTGAAATGTTGGGCCTGGAAAAACCTAGAACGACACCGCCTACGGTCTGACCTAAGCTTAGTACACAGAATTGTCTGCTACAACGTCCTAACTGTCAATGACTACTTTAGCTTCAACAGCAATAATACACAAGCAAACAATAGATATAATAGGAATAGGAATAGAATGTAGAATATAAGAATAGAATAGAATAGAATAGAATAGAATAGAATAGAATAGAATAGAATAGAATAGAATAGAATAGAATGTAGAATATAAGAGTAGAGTAGAGTAGAGTAGAATAGAATAGGAATAGAATAGGAATAGAATGTAGAATATAAGAATAGAATAGAATAGAATAGAATAGAATAGGAATAGAATGTAGAATATAAGAATAGAATAGAATAGAATAGAATAGAATAGAATAGAATAGAATACAATACAATACAATACAATACAATAGAATAGAATAGAATAGGAATAGAATAGGAATAGGAATAGGAATAGGAATAGGAATAGAATGTAGAATATAAGAATAGGATAGAATAGAATAGAATAGAATAGAATAGAATAGAGCAGAATGGAATGGAATGGAATAGGAATAGAATGTAGAATATAAGAATAGAATAGAATAGAATAGAATAGAATAGAATAGAATAGAATAGAATAGAATAGAATAGAATAGAATAGAATGTAGAATATAATAGAGTAGAGTAGAGTAGAATAGAATAGGAATAGAATAGGAATAGAATGTAGAATATAAGAATAGAATAGAATAGAATAGAATAGGAATAGAATGTAGAATATAAGAATAGAATAGAATAGAATAGAATAGAATAGAATAGAATGTAGAATATAAGAATAGAATAGAATAGAATAGAATAGAATAGAATAGAATAGAATAGAATAGAATAGAATAGAATAGAATAGGAATAGGAATAGAATGTAGAATATAAGAATAGGATAGAATAGGATAGAATAGAATAGAATAGAATAGAACAGAATGGAATGGAATTGAATAGGAATAGAATGTAGAATATAAGAATAGAATAGAATAGAATAGAATAGAATAGAATAGAATAGAATAGAATAGAATAGCAGAGTTGGAAGGTACCTTGGAGGTCTTCTAGTCCAACCCCCTGCTTAGGTGATGGCTTTCGGGGGGGGGAATGTTCTTGTGTCTAGTTCTTCTGGTGTGCCCTAAAATGTAATAAATGCAGTAAAGTGCAACAAATACGTTCCTGTATTTATATAAAACAAGGTGCATTGAAGGGTTAACATACACAGATTAGTATGGGGCCCCTATGCTCCTGGGGCCCACGGGCAAGTGCCCATCAAAGGGGCGTGCATAAGCGCACCACTGTGCCTACCTTTTTAGATTTAGATTTATTATTAGAGTTGGAAGGGACCTTGTAGGTCATCTAGTCCAACCCCCTGCTCAAGCAGGAGTTCCTACACCATTTGAGACAGATGGCAGTCCAGTCTCCCCTTGAAGGTCGCAAGTGTTGGGGCTCTCACAACCTCCGCTGGCAAGCTGTTCCACTGGTTGATCGCTCTCACCGTCAGAAAGTTTCTCCTCACTTCCAGGTTGAATCTCTCCTTGGTCAGCTTCCATCCGTTATTCCTTGTTTGGCTTTCTGGTGCCATAGAGAACAGCCTGACCCCCTCCTCTCTGTGGCAGCCCCTCAAGTATTGGAACACTGCTATCATGTCACCCCTGGTCCTTCTCTTCGCCAGACTGGCCAAGCTCAGTTCCTGCAACCGCTCTTCGTATGTTTTATTTTCCAGACCCTTTATCATCCTGGTTGCTCTCTTCTGCACTTTCTCTAGGGTTTCAATGTCTTTTTTGTAGTGTGGTGACCAAAACTGGATGCAGTACTCTAGGTGTGGTCTGACCAAGGCTTTATAGAGTGGTACTAGTACCTCTCTGGTCCTTGATTGTATCCCTCTATTTATGCAGCTCAGGACTGCGTTGGCCTTTTTGGCTGCTGCTGCACACTGCTGGCTCATATTTAGTTGGCTGTCTACCAAGACTCCAAGATCCCTCTCGCAATCGCTGCTATTGAGTGTGGTTTCACCCAGTTTGTATGTGTATTTTTGATTCTTCTTACCTAGGTGTAGAATTTTACTTTTCTCCGTGTTAAATTTCATTTTATTTGTTTGGGCCCAGTGTTCGAGTCTGTCAAGGTCCCTCTGGATTTTGAGTCTGTCCTCTGGGGTGTTTGCTACTCCCGCCAGCTTGGTATCATCTGCAAATTTGGTTAGTTCTCCTGCTATTCCCTCATCTAGGTCATTTATGAAGATATTAAAGAGTACTGGGCCTAGGACGGAACCTTGTGGTACGCCACTGCTTACTTCTCTCCATGTGGACTTAGAGCCATTGAGGACTACTCGTTGGGTACGGTTGGTCAGCCAGTTGTTAATCCATCTGGTTGTGTAGCTGTCTATCCCGCTTTTTTCTAGCTTATGAAGAAGCAGGTTGTGGTCTACTTTGTCAAATGCTTTGCTGAAGTCCAGGTATATGATGTCTACTGCATTTCGCTGGTCTACTAGTTTGGTCACAGTGTTGAAAAATGAAATGAGGTTGGTTTGGCATGACTTGTTCTTAACAAATCCGTGTTGGCTGTTGGTTATTACTTGGTTTGTTTCTAGATGATGTGAGATCTGGTTTTTAATTATTTTTTCCAGTATTTTCCCAGGTATTGATGTTAGGCTGATTGGTCTGTAGTTTCCTGGGTCTGTTTTTTTACCTTTTTTGTAGATGGGGACCACATCAGCTCTTTTCCAGTCCTCGGGGAGTTCCCCTGTGTTCCAGGATTTGTGGACGATGTGGTGCAGTGGTTCCGAAATGACTTCTGCTAGTTCTTTTAGGACTCTGGGGTGTAATCCATCAGGTCTTGGTGCTTTGTATTCATTAAGTTCAGATAGGTGATCTCTTACTGTATTTTTGCTTAGGTTGAGTCTTGCTTCGAATCTGTTTTTTATATTTGTGTTGCTGGGTAGTTGAGCTGCAGTTTCCTTTTGTGTGAAGACTGATGCGAAGAATGTGTTCAGTAGCTCTTCTTTGTCTGTGTTGTCTGTTACTTCTTTGCCGTCTTCTCTCCTTAGTGGACCAACTGTTTCTTTGATTTTTTTCTTGTTGTTTATGTGTTGGAAGAAGCTTTTTTTGTTGTCTTTGACTTTTGTTGCGAGTCTTTGTTCATTCTGGGCCTTTGCTGTCCTGATTTTTTCTTTACAGATTCTGGCTGTCTGTTGGTACTCTGCCTTGGTTATGTGCCCATCTTTCCATTTTTTGTATTTATCTTTTTTTTCATTCAGTTTATCGGTGAGGTCTTTGTTTAGCCATGCTGGTTTCCTTTTGGATTTCTTGTTTTTCTTCCTCATCGGTATTGTGGTGTTCTGGGCTTTTAAGATCGTGTTTTTTAGGATCTCCCAGGCTTCTTGAGTTGTTTTACCCTTTAGTACTTTCATCCAAGGGAACTTCCCCAAGTTTTCTCTGAGTTTATTGAAGTCGGCTTTTTTGAAGTCTGGGATATAGGTGTTGTTATGTTCAGTTATTTGTGTTTGCTTTATGGTGAATTTTAGTATTACATGGTCACTCTCGCCAAGTGTTCCTGCAGCTTCAACTCCTTCTATTGTTTCTTCTCTGTTTGTAAGTATTAAATCCAATATGGCTGCCCCTCTAGTTCCCTCCTCCACTTTTTGGACAATGAAGTTGTCAGCTAGGCTGGTTAGGAATCTGTTAGATTTCTCACTTGGTGCTGAGTTGGTTTTCCAGTTGATATCCGGGACACCTTCCCTGTCTTACTGTCCTATTGTCCTCATTTATCTGTACTTACTTTGCTTATGTTTATGTCTATACCTATCCCTGCTATTTTGTACGTTTGACCAACAAAATAAATAAAAATCAGGCCCATGCGGTTAAGACAGCCCTGGGACCACTCTTCGGTGGCGGCTCAGCAGATCTGGGGAAGCGGGGGAGGTCTTGGCCAAGAGGCGTCACTCGTCCACACCTCCTTGCCGGAGTCCGGCCCTCCAGAAATCAGCTGACAGCGGGAAACCCCTACGGAAGGGACGGGCGGAGCTTCGGCAGGCCGGGGAAGTTTGGCCTCCAAGGGGATATGGCAGAGCGGTTTGGGAGTAGAGTAAATTGTGGGTGAGTTGGCAGCAAGCGGTCGCCGGACCCGATTCCGATCCTGGCCCTTTCAAGGCGACCTTTGGTGCCTTCCTCAAAGGTTGCTCCAAAGATACTACGCCCTCTCCCAGGGCTTCCATTTCCCTTGGGAGAAGCGGATCTCCTCCGGGCGTGCTTTTTTCCCCCATCTCCCGCTAAGAGCGGCTCTTGCCAGCGCTTTTTCTTGCCCGCCCCGCAAGATGAGAAGGCGGCTTTGGAAGGCGGAAGAAGCCCGCGAGAAAGCGGAGCAAGAGCCTCCCTTCTTTCTTTCCGCCCCTCCCTCCCTCCCTCCTCTTGGGCTCTGCTGGGTTTCTAGGGACTTTCCAGCCCTTCTGCCTTGCCCGCCCAGTTTCCCCTAGGCGTCTTTTGGCGGCGGCGAAGGCAGCAGAAGCTGTGCTTGGTTTTGGTTTTTTTTCCATTTGTAAGTTTCTCCGTCTGTTCTGTTTTCTTCCGCAGAGCCGGATTGCCAATTCCGTGATTATCAGCTAAGATCCTCATGGATGGTGAAGGCTATCCCGCGGTAAGTGCTTCCGTTGCTTTGGAAGTTTTTTTCCCCCCTCCCTCCCGGTTCACTTTGAATTGTGATCTGGGTGGGGGGGAAAAATGGGCCTGCCTTGCTTTGCCTTGCCTTCGAGTTCTCTAGTCCCAAGTTTGCATTATTATCTTTTGGGAGAATGTGCTTTGGAAAGCTTAAAATAAAAATAAAAAACCCCAAAAGTTGTCTTCTCTGCCTTTTGTTGGGCCCAAGACAAGCAAATGTGCATTACACAACAGTCCTTCCAGAGCAAAGTTGCTAGCTGATTTTGTGACAGACACAAATACACACACACACACACAAGGGAGAGGGAGGGAGGGAGAGAGAGAGAGAGAGAGAAAGAAAGAAGAAAGGAAGGAAGGAAGGAAGGAAGGAAGGAAGAAAGAAAGAAAGAAAGAAAGAAAGAAAGAAAGAAAGAAAGAAAGAAAGAAAGAAAGAAAGAAAGAAAGAAAGAAAGAAAGAAAGAAAGAAAGAAAGAAAGAAAGAAAGAAAGAAAGAAGAAAGAAAGAAAGAAAGAAAGAAAGAAAGAAAGAAAGAAAGAAAGAAAGATGGGATTTTTGTTCTCTGTAGTATGAATATATACACAGGATTGATTTTATATGTGAAGTAAGGTAAGGCTTAAGCAATAATGGGGCAAATACTTGTTTTTTCTTTTCTTTTCCCCCAAAACAACTTATTGGACAGATCATTCTCATATTTGCCTTCTTCCAGATGAGAAGTATGCCCTAGCATTCTTGTTTAGGTATTTATTGGTTTTGGGAGTTTTGGGGGTTACCTGACTTTTAAAGAGTATAGGTGGTGCCTACATATTTAAAGTGCATCTATTATGTGAATTGTAGTCTTCACCAGTGCAGGGGGTTGGATGGGAGCATTCTTTGCTGTCAGATGGCTCAGGACATCTTGCCTTAGATGAGTGGCTTTTTGTTCCCAATGCTTTCGTTTAGTTGTCATTAGTAGTAGAGACTTAATGTAGATGTCATTCCTGCTGACCTTGTTTAGAATTTTTATAATGCTGTGTCTATAATGCTTTCAATCACCTGGGTGTTAAGATGATCGGTTTTGTTCTTGATCCTTGTTTGTATGCAGTGCTTAGATGGGATAGACTATGACGATTTTCAGTTTGGTACTCATTTGATTGAGCAAAAAGAGCTGTTCATGGAGACAGGTAAGGAACCTTTTGGTAAGTTATGTGTCCTGAGGGATGTGGAAACCACAGATAACTGAGGGAAGGAGCTAATTTTCTGTTTTCATCTGCTTTGTTAATACTGTTCCTCTTAAATTGTATTACATAAGTTTATAAGTGTATTTAACATTTGGATATTCTGAATATCTTGTTTGTTTGTTCATTTGTTTTAGTTGAAGGCCCATTTGTCACTATAATCGAACAGCCAAAACAGGTAAGGAATTTCTAAGGATGCTGGGTTCCACAACTATATAAATAGAAGAGAATATATGTAGCTCAGGGTTGAATTGTGGGTTCACATCGTTGAACTTTATGCTCTCTGAGCTTATTTATTTGCAGATGTTTCATTTCCACACTAGGTAACATCTTCAGTGTAGTTTTGTAATGCCTACGAACAAACAAACAAGCTCAGAGAGCATCAAGGACTCCATCATTCCCCATTTTTTTTTGGTCTTTTAATGACCCCGTAGTCCCTTACATCGGGGTGGAGTCAGGGCCACTGAATGGAGCTGAATGTTTACTGGCCGGATGCCCTTCCTGTCACCAATGTAGAGTTCGCAGCAGATAAATTCCTCATTGTGCACAGAGAGAGAAATATCTGCCACTATCTAGGATCAAACTCACAGCCTCCTGATAATGAGCACAGCCTCCTGATAGTAAGGCGAGAACTCCACCTCTAAGCTACTGCACCACTCACTCCATCATTCCCCATCTACAGTATATCCTATTATAGGCAAACTTTTTCCTAGCAGTTTGGTTTTTTTCTGATGTAATGATAATGTTTCTGATGTAATGACTTTGCTTGAATTACTATTTTCGGCAGCGAGGTTTCCGGTTCCGTTATGGCTGTGAAGGGCCCTCACATGGTGGACTGCCTGGAGCATCTAGTGAGAAGGGGCACAAGACTTATCCCACTGTCAAGGTGAGTATCACATTCATTTATTTATCATGTTTTATGAAGAAATATTTTTTTTAAAGAGTAATCTACATGGCCTTTTCTGTCTTTAGTAAAAGTTAAATAGTTTTTTTTAATAGTCTTATTATTGGTACATATTTTATTTGGACTTTCTGATTAATTAAGATACAGTACAGAAGGTCAGTAAAGTAATTATTTTTGATACACATTTCAATACTTTTAAGTTTTCATAACATTATGCCTGGTTGTTATAGATAACTGACTGAGGTAAATACATCTGTTTTTACAGTGTTAATCTTGGGCCTTAAATCTACTACTCCTGGTAACAGGCTTTTGATTCCAGAGCAATTGAACATTTGTTCTGTAGGAATTGAAAATTTTGATTTGGCTAAATTCTGCACTAGACCGGTCTTATTACCATGGACAGAGAGCACCCAGGAATAAAAAGGAAGAGCATGTTGTGAAACCGTGATTATTGTATATTTTACCCTTCCTTATGGAAGGCATTTAGAAATTCTTTTGGAAACTGCATTCAGAATTCTAAGTGAATTTTAAAATGTTGAGTTAATTAATCTTGGATCTTTTGGTATGGGATCTAAATAACAAAAATAAAAAAAATTAATAACTTTTAAAATCAAATTATGATCAATTTTTAAAAAAGTGTATTCCAATTTGTGTTGTTTGGTTCAAAAAAAATTCCTCAAAACTAGCTGGATGGAATGTAACAAGAATTGTGTATAAAAGAAGGTTAAATATTCTGGCTAAAACATAAAAACATAATCCTACATTAAATTAAAATCAAGAAAATGTATTAAACCCCAAAATGCAAATGTATGGAATTAACCAGATTGAAAAGACCATCTGCTTCTATCCATAAGTAATTTTATTTTCACGTAATGCGAGCAGATCAGCAAGCCGGATAAACTAAGATATTTATTATACTCAAATAATTTATCAGTAAAAATAGCTGTTAAATCTAGCTTTGCATATTTTGAGGCACACTAAATCAGAATTTGGAAATTGGTTATTTCATTGCACTATTTTTACTTTGTTGCTTACTGCTTTCATAAAGGCAGAAATATGAGTATGCTGCTTGTTCATAACATGAACTGCCCAGAGTTACTTTGGGTAGTTATTTAATAAATAAGACAAATAAATAAAAATAATAACTATTTTGGTTTACTAAACTAAGATTCATGTCTGTTTGCTATATGCAAATATGATCAATGGTGTGATATGGTCTGAATTGCTGTTAGTGGCCATGGATATAAGCAATGATCCAAAACTGACTTCTGTTACTTAGCCATTTAAAGGCTATTGTAGTCTATCTATGTTAATGAAACTTGATAGGCTTGTATCATGAGCATAAATCAACTCGGTATAAATTATATATGGCAATATTTCTTTTTAAAGTTCCATGTACATTTGAAGGATGTTTCATAGAGAGATGGTGTTTATGGAAGGACCTCCTTGATGTCATTTTGTATCGTTTTATTGCAGATCTCTAATTACACTGGACACGCTAGGATAGAGGTGGACTTGGTGACACACACTGATCCGCCACAAGTGCATGCCCATAGCCTTGTGGGAAAACAGTGTAATGACGCTGGCAACTGCATTGTGATGGTGGGCCCAAAGGACATGACTGCCCAGTATGTATGACTTACTGATGAAGGAATGATGGTGGGGTTCAAAAGGCAAGACCTATTTCATGATAGCATTCTTTTTTTTTCATGTGTTAGATTGGATGGGTTGCACAATATCTTATTTAATGAAAGCTGAAGTTTTCTGCCAGTTTGCTCTGGCAAGGAAAATTCAGCACATATATATACCGTATTTTTCGCTCCATTAGATGCACTTGACCATAAGACGCACCTAGGTTTAGAGGAAGAAACAAGAAAAAAATATATATCACACAGAGCCTGAGAGGACCACAGATAGGTGTCCTCTCATGTGCCAGCTCTGCCTATTGACTCCTGCACTGCAGAAAAGAGATAGGCAATGACCAAGACAGAAGAGGCGGGGTTCAGCACTGTAAAAGGACCCCGCCGCCGCAGCCCGGTCTGTGACATAATATTCGCTCCATAAGACGCACAGGCATTTCCACCCACTTTTTAGGGGGGGGAGTGTGTCTTATGGAGCGAAAAATACGGTAATTCCATTGTGGAAAACATTGTGTGTTCCTTGTATGAAAAGATGTGGTGACTGCAGAGAAACCATACAGTGTGCAAGTATATTGAAACACGTGTTTCCACAGGACAAGCTTTAAATGCTTGGGTGTTCTCTCTGTAAAGCTTCACTCACACCATCCATTCAGATAGAGCAAGTAGTGGGCTAGATGTTCCCATTTAGTGACTGCCTTGTTTAATGTCCATTTGCAATTACAGTAGTGATAAAAAGTGACTTTACGACCTCACATTTATGACCTTCAACAGGTTGGTAAAGCAAAGGGAAGCCGAAGTAAGATCATAAGCACAATTGCACTTTTAGTGACCGCTTTGCTTAATGACTCAGTTGCTAGTCCCAATTGTCGCTAAATAAGGATTATCTGTAGAGTTATGGTAGGTTCCTAAGCAGAAACTTAAACTGTGTGTGTGTGTGTGTTTTCATAGATTTTCACGGGTATAGGTATGCAGGTCTTTTCCCGTGTAAGATTGAAAGTATCTTGGCGACGTTTCGACGAGGTCACACTCGTCATCTTCAGGCTGGTGTTTTCGGCTTCGTGCTTGTGGTCGGAGCTGTCTTCTTTCTATAAATATTGGTGTGTGTGTGTGTGGAGTGCTGGCTTAGTTGCTGTAAACGGGTTGGTTAGCTGTGTTGTAACATCTTGATTAATTGATGGAGTAACATCTTGATTAGTTGATGGAGTAATATGTATGAACTGGCAATGACTAATTAACATAGAAAATCTGGGCTATTGTAAATGAAGATATCAGCTGGTTTTCAACTGATATTAAAACATCATTAAGAAGCAAATAAAGCTACCAGTATAAAGTTTGATAACTAACTAATAAAAAAAAACCTAGAGTTGAAAAAGATGCAGAAAACAACAACGAAAAAGATTAGGAGGCTAGAGTAACTCCCCTTTGAGCAAAGACTACTGTACTTTGAACCTTTTAATTTGGAATAGAAACATATCAATTTATTCTTGTTCCAATTTTTAAGCCCCTGTTCATTCACTGAAATTGAATAAGGGAAGATTTATGATCAATAAAAGTAAGCCCATCGTTTGCATAGTTAAATTTGGTATCACCTGCATGGTTTTAAAAAGATGGGCATGGAGCATTGGGCTTTACTGCTCCCCTATTTGTTCTTTTTTAGCTCCCTGGTGCCTTTTGGTTGCTGCTATATGATATATCGTATTTTTCGGACTATAAGACGCACCTAACTTTTGGGGAGAAAACAAGAAAAAAACTCTGCCTCTGCTTCCCAGAAATTTGCCTCCTTGCAGCAAACAGCAAACAGCCTGGTCAGCTTCAGCACAGCCTGATTTAGCTGAGCAGCTGATTGGCGGTTGGATCGGCCTCCCAGAATACTGCCTATCAGCTGTTCCAGGCTGCGGGGATTGCCACCGCCCATCGCCACTGCCGCCTATCGCCGCCTCTGCATGCCCCATTTTTGGACTCCATGCATCCCGTTTTCAGCCTCTGTGCACCCCATTTTCGGCCTCTGCGCATCCTGTTTTCAGCCCATTCCAGGCGGCAGGGATAGGCGGCAGCCTATCCCTGCTGCCTGGAACAGGCCAAAAATGGGGCACGCAGAGGCCAAAAACGGGGACACGGAGGCCGAAAACGGGATGCACAGATGCTGAAAATGGGGCGCACTGAGGCGGCGATAGGCGGTGGCGATCCCTGCAGCCTGGAACAGCTGATAGGTGGTATTCTGGGAGGCAGATCCAACCACCAATCAGCTGCTCATGCTAAATCAGGCTGTGCTGAAGCTGACCAGGCTGTTTGCTGCAAGGAGGCAAATTGCTGGGAGGCAGAGGCCGAAGGGTGGGGGCTGGTGGGTTTGGCAACATTTGCTCTATAAGACACACAGACATTTCCACCCACTTTTTTTGGGGGGAGTGCGTCTTATACACCAAAAAATACGGTACATGTTTCCATGAGTAATGATAGGAAAAACTCTATGTTTTAAATGTTTGGTGATTTGCCTTGTTTTTTTTTTAATATGCTCATCTCAGTAACCGTGTCTAGAATTTGAGCAGATTGCTGCCCACGTAGACATTGTGATTGTTACTGCAAGTAGAGGATAATTTGTCTTTTCTCAGATTTAATAACCTAGGTGTGCTCCATGTGACTAAGAAAAATATGATGGAGGTCATCAGAGACAAACTGCAGAAGCAGAAGATGCGAAACAGAGTACAGCCTCTAACAGGTAACTTTGAAACAGAAAATAAAAGCTTGGGGAAGATGGATTCTAGATACGATCACAGTCTTCTCTCTCTTCATAGCCTAGATAGAAGGGATGATTGTGTTGTAGGCAATAATGAACTCGTCAAAAGGTAAGTAAGTGAATAATGTCGGAGTGGGGTTGGGGAGGGGTACGTGAAACCCAGTACATTGGCAAAGCAGGCCCAGTGCCTCTGAAGATCTGGCTGTGCACGATGGAAGGGAGATGGGTGGGTGTGCTGCAGCATCTCTGTCGGGTAGGAATTTTCCTACCAAGAGGCGATTTTAGGATCTTGCTTCCTTGAAGTCATTCATACTTAGAAAATAAAACTGAGATTCAAATCTAATTAACAAAATATTTATTTCAGTACAAAAGTAACAAAAGAATAAACCCTTAATAAGCTACATCTTCTCAGCTAATGGATTCATGTCTGCCTTCGGGCAGGCATCGAAGAAGAAGGGAGGTGGGAGTAGACAAAACTCCTGGAATGCACGCATGCGTAGTAAAACATATCACATGTCTGCTTGATTAGAAATAAACCTTAGAAAACAGTAGAGATGCACAACTGGCAATTATTCACATCGTGACAATCTCTGCGGTCGGTCATAAAGGCGAATGACCGCGGGGTCATTCTGCAAAAGGTGTAACTTTGAAACAGATCTGTCTTTAGCTTTTGGCGTGTGCATTGTAACTTCGAACATTTGTTAAATGGCCTGTCGTATCTCGAGGATTGCCGGTATTCAGATAAATACTTTATGTGTGATTTTAGCATCTAGAGGAAATTTTGCTTTGATGTGGATGCTGGATTGTTTGTAGTATTTATAACTTGGCATCTATTTTAGCAGAATCTGAAGAAGAATTGATTGAACAAGAGGCAAAAGAGTTGAAGAAGACAATGGATCTCAGCATTGTTCGTTTACGCTTCAATGCCTATCTTCGTGATAGTAGTGGAAACTTCACTTTAGCATTAGACCCTGTTATTTCCGACCCCATTCATGATAGCAGTAAGTTTAACTTTTGATCCATAGGCACGTTTGACATGATTTAAGGGTATCTACTATAATATATATCTGGTTTGGATTTGGCAGGTTTGCATTTGTGAGTACATGCATTTGTGAGTACTTTCCAGTATTCATATTTTTACAGTCTTGCTTATAAGGCTGTTATAAAATGTAGACAAAAAGCTAGACCTTGCTATATGCCCAAGTTGTGTTGATTTCTCTGTCTGCCATGAAGATAAAAAGCCTAATATTAACACCTATTTTTGAGAGGAGTTTGTTAGCCATCTTGTATGGCTCTGATCCATTTTTGGTCCGGTGAATATTGTAGATGCTATGTATTTTCTCCACTGTCATCCCAACTGGAATGGGGAGCTCATGGATTAAATGCAGTCCCGTTTTTGTGACCTCTGGAGGCTCCCATTTCATATTTCCAAAATTTGGCAGCAAAACAGTTCAGTGTTTTATATTTTTTGACAATTTAGCAATAGCACTTAGACTTATATACTGCTTCACAGTGCTTTACAGCTCTCTCTAAGCGGCTTACAGAGTCAGCATATTGCCCCCAACAATCTAGGTCCTCATTTTACCCACCTCGGAAGGTTGAGTCAACCTTGAGACGGTGAGAATTGAACTGCTGGCAGTCAGTAGAATTAGCCTGCAATACTGCATTATAACCACTGTACCGCCATGGCTCTCTTTAAGATATTTAAGATATAAAATGCATATACCTGTATTTTTCGGACTATAAGATGCTCCTGACTATAAGACACACCTAAATTTAGAAGAGGAAAACAACAACAAAAAGCTTTTGGCCTCTGCGGGCCCCATTTTTGGCCCCCTTTTTGGGCCTTTTCCAGCCTTTTTTCTGCCCGTTTTTGAGGCTTTTTTTGGCCCGTTTTTGAGGCTTTTTTCGGCCCATTTTCGAGGCTTTTTTCGGCCTGTTTTTTCAGAACAAACGGGCTGAAAAAAGCCTCGAAAATGGGCTGAAAAAATCCCCCAAAATGGGCCGGAAACAGGCCTGCAAAAGGCCGAAAAAAGGCCCAAAAACGGGGCGTGTGGAGGCCAAAAAACGGCCAGCGGTGGGTGGGGCTTCAGCAATATTCAGTCTATAAGACGCACCAGACATTTTCCTCCCCTTTTGGGAGACAAAAAAGTGCGTCTCATAGTCCGAAAAATACAGTAACTTCCAGAAGGTTTTTATAGCCCTCGGATTCCTACAAAATGGAGGCAGAATTTTCAGCCTTCTCCAGTGATATCACTGATACGAATCCTAGATCTTTCAAGTGGTACTAAAGGTAGTCCCCGGTTAACTATAATAATTGAGACCGGGAATTCCATCACTAAGTGACACAGTTGTAAAGTGCAATGGGAAGCAATAGGACGCCGTCATCAGGAAAAAAAAGTATGCCTTGTAGTTCCTCTCTTTTTTCCCCAGTCAGATATTGCAGAGTTTCTTTGCTAGAAGGAAATTAAAACTCGGTGACTTCCCTTTTTCTTCTTTTTAAATGAAGTATATTTGCAAGGTTAGTCCTCTTGCCTCTGTTTGCTTGAGTAGCCACATCTGCTGACATGCAGTCTGAGAAGTCCATGTCTGGAATTAGTATATCCCCAGAGATAAAAGGTTCTTGATTTGTTCCATCCCTTTTGAGGAATATTTGTATGCTGGAAAATCAATAATGCTACAAATGATGGCTTGGGATCGTAAATCTTTTTCTTTCAGGCCTTAAATGAAAAGTTCCTCTATCCCTGATCTTCATATCAGAGTTCTGACAGAAAAGTTTCATATTTAATTTTTAATTTTTTTTGAATCAGTAGAATTTTCTTCCTTCCTTCTGAATGTCTCCAGAACCTACCACAAGTTGAAATATCAGCCTTTCTGCTAATGTTCTATATTCTTCACTGTTTATTAAAATTAGCCAAAATTACAACCCTTACGTTTTCATAGTTGTACTATTGTTCCAGAAACAATTTTATACATCTCTGCATTTTTTTATTCTACAGAGTCTCCTGGAGCTTCCAACCTAAAAATATCTCGGATGGATAAGACCGCAGGCTCAGTGAGAGGTGGAGATGAAGTATATTTGCTGTGTGATAAAGTCCAGAAAGGTAAGTACCATATCTAATCGTGCTTATTTTTGGCATTGTTCTTTCACTTCTAAAATTGATGCAATTTTTTTTTTATTTTTAGAAACGTGCATTTGATTTCCGTTGTCCTTAAGAATGAAATTCATTTCCAAAATGTATTAGGCTTCAATAAAATATTTTTAGTAGAATTTGGGATTCCCCCCCTTCCAGATTTTAAGACTGCATGATTTGGTCTGGAATAGTAATTAGCATGAACCAATTGTCTACTTTTTATTAATAAGCATAATCCCAACTTTATCATATAATATAAAATAAATGAGAAAAGCAGATTGAAGTCTACAACTAGGATAGAATAAAATAACTCTGCTAAATATATAAAACCAATGAATATAAGCTATAATATAATAAAATAATTAGCCGGAGTAACAAGGTCAGCAAGAGGTATGGTATACAGATTCAGTTAAAAGCAGGTATATAAGGCAATTTTACCAAGGGACTCAACAAGAGTTATACTTTCTGGGCAATCTCAAAAGCTACCCCATTTAAAACACATTGTGATAATCCAGTCTGAACATTACCAGTTCAACTATTGCAGTGGTACTCATCCTTAATTGGTTCCAGGAGGTGTGATGAGGACTAAAAATGACGAGTGCCAAAAGACCACGTGACTTAACACATGACCCTTTGTTTCATCTGGGAAGAATGTCCTATCTCTTCCTTTTACTATGTCAGTGACCTTCCCACCATGGCCAACTTCCTGTCCGCCCTCTGTGGCTGTTTTCTTCTTCCTATCGCATCATGTTGATTACCACAAAAATGACAATATTTTTTGCTTCAAAAACGTATGAAATTCGATGAGTTTTGAAGCTGTTGAGTACCAGGGTACCACTGCATTTTGACAAATGGTTCCTTGCTAGGGACAATCATTGTTACCAAATGAGCTGGTGCAGGGAGGAAACAATTCTTGTAGTGTAAGACATTTGTATCAGTTTGAAAAAGACGTTCCTCAGATTGCACATTTGCTCCATCAGAGGAGGAGGAGGTACAATCTCATCTAGATGGTCATCGATGTCCTTAAATTACTGTAGAAGATAATGACATGACTGCGTTGCTTTTGACTTATCGAAACTTAATAAGATTTGGCTCATTTTTTGCTGTCGTCTAGTCCAGGGGTTTCCAACCTTGGCAACTTTTAAGACTTGTGGACTTCAACTCCCAGAATTCCTCAGCCAGCCAAAGCTGGCTGAGGAATTCTGGGAGTTGAAGTCCACAAGTCTTAAAGTTGCCAAGGTTGGAGACCCCTGGTCTAGTCCACATTTCTCTTAACTTGCATGATATGGAGAAACACTATTAGAAGTCATCAACTACCTGATAGCACCTCACCCAATATCTCTTACATTTTGTCTGATCTACAATAGATCATAAATTTATCAATGTAGTAATATAATGGTAAATGGGACAGTGTGGGGTTGGAATAAGAATTAATAGTCCAATGTTACCATTTTTTGCCTTCTCTGTTAGATGATATTGAGGTGCGTTTTTATGAAGATGATGAGAATGGTTGGCAGGCCTTTGGAGATTTCTCCCCCACAGATGTACATAAACAGGTATTGATTGATTCAATCATGAGAGCCAGTTTGAGTGGTAGTCTAAAGACATAAAAAAACCCTGTCATTTGATTCTGTAGAGTACCTTTTTGCATTGCAGTAGATCAAAGACATTTTATTTTATCACGTTCTAATCAGGGGTGGGTTCCTACCGGTGCGGTCCACTCTATAGCACCGGTAGCGGCCCGCTGGTGATGTCACAGTACCGGTGCGGTCGGTTGCCGGTGCCTGGGCGCCGCCATTAAAAAATATTTTTTTTAATTTTTTTTTTAAATTTCTTTTGAGCATGCCCAGAAGCCAAGCTTCTGGCACTGCGCATGCGCTGCCTTCCTACCCCACAGTGAGTCCAAGCAGGGGAGGATGGCTGAGGGAGCGTGTGAGATGCTGAAAGAACGGGCGGCAGGAGCTATCTCCATTCCCCTCCCTTCAGCAGTCCGAGAAGCCAGGAACGCGCGGTGATGATCCTAGGCATTTTCGCATGTTTGAGGCTTCTCGAGCTGCTGAGGGGAGAGGGAATGGGTGGCAGGACCCTAGGATCATCGAATGGGGAGAAGCATTCAGGCCAGACGGAGCCTCCTAGAAGAACCGCTGCCGCGGTCTTGCTGCTCCCCCTGCGGGAGGCTGCATTGCGGGTGGGCAATGCCCCCCCCCCACTTCTCCGGCCGCTGCCAAGCTCCCGAGGCCCATGCCCACCCAGTCACATGGCTGGCAAGCCACACCCACAAAATAAGCCATGCCCACAGAGTGGTAGTAAAAAAATTAGGAACCCGCCCCTGGTTCTAATCCTTATAAATATAAAGGCCAACATCCAATGGGGGAGCAAAGGATTTTAGAAATGAACCACTGGCTTAAACACTGGTGTCGTCAACAGAACTTCGGCTTTCTAGATCATAGTCTGCATTACCTACCTGAAGGGCTCCTGGCAAGGGATGGAGTGAACCTCACAAGAACTGAAAAGGATATATTCGGGGAAACGACTGGCACATCGTATCAAAAGGGCTTTAAACTAAAATTGAGGAGGGAGGAGGCCAATCTTCACGACCTTTAGAACCTAATTCTAAGCAAAAACCACTAGATAACCAATCACATAAGGAGGAAGGGAGTAAAGAGAAAAAAGAAATAATAAAAAAGAACCATAATGAAGTAGAAAATGATGGAAAGGATGAAAATCCAAGTTACAAAGTAGGAGATATAAGAAACATACCGAAGACCCATAAAAGATTCAAATGCCTATACACTAACGCTCAAAATTTAGGGAACAAACAGGGTGAACTTGACAGCAGATATGATATAGATGCCATTACTGAAACTTGGTGGGATGAAATTCATGACTGGAATGTACTGATGGAAGAATACAAACTATTCAAAAGAAACAGACCTAAGAAAACAGAAGGTGGAGTTGCTTTAGAAATCACTACATCTCTACATAAATACACAAAACCGAGGATGAAAATCTCCTATAATCCATATGGGTCAATATAAAAGGGGGGGAAATGACATTGCTATAAGCGTATACCACATGCCACCCAACCAAGCAGAAGAATTAGATTAACTCTTTGCTAATCAATTTACAAATGTATGTAGGAAACATACTACAGTAGTAATGGGAAACTTTAACTACCATGATATCAACTGGGAGACAAACTCCGCAGCAAGTGGGAGATCAAACAGATTCCTAACCAACTTAACTGACAACTTTGTCATCCAAAAGGTAGAGGAGGGAACTAGAGGAAAAATTATACTGGACCTAATTCTTAGTAATAGAGAAAAAGTGATAGAGGGAGTTGAAGTTGCTGGAACCTTGGGCGAGAGTGACCATTTCATATTGGAATTCAATAGAATGCAAACACAAGCAATAGAATATAATCCAACCAGTGTCTTAAACTTTAAAAGAGCTGATTTTAAGAAACGCAGAGGGAGCCTAAGCAAAATTTCATGGATAAAAATCCTAAAGGGAAAATAAGTCAAGAACCATGGGAAACACTGAAACAACATGATCATAAAAGCCCAGTCCAACACAATACCACTGAAAAAGAAAAAACAAGAAATCCAAGAAGAAACCAGCACGGTTGCAGAAAGAACTCTGAAAAACTGAAAGACAAAAAGGATAAGTAGAAAAAATAGAAAGAGGGACACATAACTAAGGCAGAATATCAACAGATAGCTATAATATACAAAAATAACCCTCGGGGGGGAAAAATCTGACTTTCAGTGCCCTGCCAGATTCACAACAAGCTGGATGATTTGACATAAATTCTAGTGGCAACCCGTAAAGCAGTTTACATGTTTAATTGATCTGATTTCACCAACTATCCAAGACAACTGCCAGCACTTTGAGAAAAGACTTGCCAGCATAGCAGCCTACTCCTCTGATGTGGGGAATCCAGTTCTCCATACCATCAATATAAGGTACCCTGCAGCAGATTCAAATCCCTCCACTCTGCCCCCTGTCGAAGCACTACAACATGCAGGAGCTTCCTAGAATAATAAGCCAACATGAAGACTACATGTTGACTGCACTTGGTCAGCCAATTACGATGGTGGTGATGCTGTCTATCATACAATTTTTATCTTACCAAGAACTAAGCTGTGGTCTACTTTGTCAAATGCCTTACTGAAGTTCAAGTGTACTATGTTCATAGCATTTCTGTCAGGTCCCATAGATCCCTATCGGGATGCTGCTATTCTGGTGGGGAAGGCCTGGATGCATTCCTCACTTTATAACCCTTTTCCTGTTGCATGCCTATCCTGTACTTTGATTTCCTGGGAATGCAAGGGGGGAGGGAATGGTTAGAGGGCCATCTGTTTTATATCAGCACCAGAGCGCCTGAGAACAAATTATTATCACCTTCTTAGTCCAAGGTTCCCAAAACAACTTCGCACCTGCAGATTGGCTTGCCTTGCACTGGACTGAGGGGAGGGGTTTCTATCTTTTTTAACATAACGGATATGTGCAGGAATCCTCAGATCCTGCCTTCTCTGTCTTGCTATCACTTTATCCCCAAAAAAAGTTTCCTTTTGAAATGCCAACTGTTTCGAGAGTTCTGCTTTCTTAAGGAGAGTGGAGAGGCAAGTTCTTACAATTTCACTGGTCCACTAATTTATTCACTTTGTCGAAGAATGAAATAAGATTTGTCTGGCACGATATGTTTTCGACAATCCTCTGTTGGTCATATTTCCTGGTTAAGAAAGACAGAAAAAAAAATATTAAAACAAAGGAATTGGCATGCTGACCTGATTTAAAGCATGGGATGCTTTGAAGATGCCTGAAAAGTAGCCAGTTTGAAGGGCTGCCTGGTAAATGCAACCCGCTTTATAGTTCCTAAGCAATGCTTCTCTTTTCATTTCTTTTACTTCTTCCCCTAATTTCTATCAGTTTTTCTCTCTGCTTCTCCATCTCCCTCTTTCTCTTGCTTATTACCATCCTGCATCCTTCTCTATCCTCTATTCTTGTTTTTTACTTTTCTTCTGGAAAAAGTAAAAAGTAACAAGCCGAGGTGGTGCAGCAGTTAGAGTGCAGTACTGCAGGCCACTTTAGCTGACTGTGATCCGCAGGTCAGCGGTTCAAATCTCACCGGCTCAGGGTTGACTCAGCCTTCCATCCTTCCGAGGTAGGTAAAATGAGGACCCAGATTGTTGGGGGCAATATAAATATACATTGCTTAATGGTGTAAATCGCTTAGAGAGTGCTTGCACTATGAGGCGGTATATAAGTCTCACTAATAAATAAATAAATAAGGATGGAAGATTTTTACTTATACCATAGTGGTTTGCATATGTGAGAAAATAAATATATATGTGATGGGATTCGTCAGTTTACAAGTTTAATACATAAATGTCTTCCTTAAAACTTGATCAGCATCCTGTAAGCTATATAGAATTATTTTGGAAAACTCAAATTCTATTAGTTCCATTTTTGAATTTGAATTTTTAACTGCTTGTCTTCATTTGTTGTATTTGTAAATAATGCAACTTTAAATGTGTTACTTGTATGGCCTTTTTAATTTTAATTATATTGTGATGCTTTATTATTTATAGATGTAAAATGTTGAGAGTTTTCTCAGTTGCAGGAGGCAACTGATAATTTTATTTAATTCAGTTCAGTTAAAGTGAAGAAGGTCCTGAAGCTGGTCATTTTTTGAGGCATGACTTCTGGCATTTACAGATAAATACATGAAAATCCATGTACATATGTATCATATATATGTGTGTGTGTGTGTGTGTGTGTGTGTGTGTGTGTGTAGGATTTTTTGCTGATAAATGAAAATAAAGGGAGTACACATATATACATATATACATATACATATACATCATATACATATACATCATATACATACACACACACACACACACACACACACACACACACACACACACACACACACATATATTAGATCTAGAATTTCTGGGATTTATTTAACTTGTATTTTACAGTCCTCCTAGATTAATAAGACTTACCAAGCATTTGTTCAGTGACCATTTGACCAGTGATTTGTTCAGTGACCATTTGAAATTATGAGTGCTGAAAAAATAATTTTACAGCCCATTTATGACCATTTATGCAGTAGAACCTTTAGGGAGATAACAGAATAACAGAGTTGGAAGGGACCTTGGAGGTCTTCTAGTCCAACCCCCTGTTCAGGTAGGAAACCCCATACCATTTCAGACAAATCTCTTCTTGAAAACTTCCAGTGTTGGAGCATCCACTTCTGGGGGCAAGTCGTTCCACTGATTACTAGTTCTAATTGTCAGGAAATTTCTCCTTAGTTCTAGGTTGCTTCTCTCCTTGATTAGTTTCCATCCAACCTTTTCAGTGACGTGATCACAATTACAGGCAATATGCATTTTCTGTGCCTAACTTGTGTTTTTTTTTTAAACCCCCCCCCCCTTGCAGAGAGACTGGAGAGAAAGGGATTATGAGAGAATAAGCTGTTTGATCTTCTACACGTTGAAAGCAGTATAAGTGCACTGGCAGTCCAGGGTTGTGAACTGTGGGCGCATTATGCAAACAGCTTATAGTACATTTGCAGCCTCCTAATTGTGGAGCAGAGGGCTTGGAGAGAAAAAGGTTCAAGAGAGTAACCTGTTTCTATTGTACTCTTGGCTCACAGCCTGGACTTTGGTGTGATTGCATTGCTTAAGATGTGTGCCAGACAATAAGCAGGCACTGGAATGTCCCAAAGAGTGAAGAAGTATATAGGCAGCAAACAAAAACAATAGGTGTGAAACTGAGTAGTCTTGTCTCTTTCCAGTTGAAAAGCACAGTTGCTGTCATGTGATTTCCTACTTAGTGACCACTTTGCTTAGTGGCAGAGTTGTTGGTCCCAATTAAAGGTAGTTATGCCAGGACTATCTGTAAACTGATTTCTTTTTGCCCTTATTTATTTGTGAGATTTTATATACCGCCTCACAGTGCAAGCACTCTCTAAGCCAGGGGTCAGCAACCCGCGGCTCTGGAGCCGCATGTGGCTCTTTCATCCCTCTGCTGTGGCTCCATGTTGCTGGTTGGCACCACAATTTTGAGAGGAGCTTCCGGTTGGGAGGGGGGGAAAAGCACAGTGCGCCAGGAGGAGACGCAAGGGGCGGGTTTTCCGGTCAGCTCCACAATTGATAGGGCTTTCAGTTAGGACAGGTAGAGGAAAAAGGACGCCACGCTAGGAGGAGACTCTATGGTGGGGGAACCGGACTTCCGGTTTGCTCCAGAATTGAACGGGGGGCTTCCGGTTAGGACCTTTATGGCTCTTTGAGTGTTTAAGGTTGCCGACCCCTGCTCTAAGCGGTTTACACCAGTAAGCAATGTATATTTATATTTCCCCCAACAATCTGGGTCCTCATTTTACCTACCTCGGAAGGATGGAAGGCTGAGTCAACCTTGAGCCGGTGAGATTTGAACCGCTGACCTGCGGATCACAGTTAGCTAAAGTGGCCTGCAGTACTGCTCTCTAACCGCTGTGCCACCTCAGCTCTTTGCCTTATTATTGCACATAGGAAAAAAGGTGAACAGTTGAAGAGTTTATGTGCTGCAAGGGTATATGACATATGTGATTGCACTAAACCCATGTCTTGTGTCCTTGCAGTATGCCATTGTCTTCCGTACTCCGCCTTATCACAAGACAAAAATAGACCGTCCGGTCACTGTGTTCCTTCAGCTGAAACGCAAGCGAGGGGGTGATGTGAGTGACTCCAAGCAGTTTACATACTACCCAGTGGTAGAAGGTACAGGGCACTCCGTGTGACGTGCTACTTTTGGTGTTTAACAGGGCGACAGGGCACATCATTGATTATTCCTCTGTATCTTTGGCTGCAGATAAGGAAGAAGTAGAAAGGAAGCGTAAGAAGATCTTACCCCAGTTCCCCCAGCACTTTGGTGGCGGTGCGCCTATGGGTGGCGCTGGTGGTGGAGCCGGTGGATTTGGTTCTAATGGAGGTAAATGTTAACACTTGGTAGGACTTTGTGGGTTTTACTTTTTTTTAATAGTCTGCTGCAATTCAACTTGAAATCAAAGGCTTTTTATTGTAGCTGTGCAAAACACACGTGATGTTCAAACCATTTTGCACTTGAAACACTCTTTTTAACCTTGAACCTTTACAGAAGTGTCCTCATATACTCTTCTGCTTTTCTGGTGTGTTCTAAACTCTTGAGGTTGGAGCAACCTTGAAATGTCCCATTCAATCAACTTGAATTTGTTTTTTGGGGGGGGGCACACCTCTACGTTTAATGTTAAACTATCCAGTTGCTTCTAGTGTGTTACAATACTGAATAATTTTCTTTAAAATACAACATGCAAATACCAACTGTCTAATTTTGATTATTGAGTGGAGAATTGAGTGGAGAAGTGCTTTTTAACTGCATCAGGTTTTGTCCATTGTTGCTAGAGTGACTGGCTTAGCAGGGTGGATTTGATTTAAATCAAGTCGGTTTAAATCACAATTTAAATCACTAGTAAAAAGGCTTCATTTAAATCGACTCGATTTAAATCATAATTTTTAGCTATTTGAGCCCAGCTCTATTTTAATCCAGTACTGTTCCCTACTTGGTCCTTGGAAGGGCAGTCTTTCTTACTCGTCTTAGCATCATTGATCACACTTTCAGGTAACAAGGTACCTATTTATGTGTGTGAATCAATGTGTCTGAGTGATTAAGAAAATCTGGTTACTTACATGTATTTTTAGTTCTCAGCCTGGTATTTAACAGATTTAACCGATTAACAGAGTTGGAAGGGACCTTGCAGGTCATCTAGTCCAACCCTGTCACGTAGTGAATATTGTCAGTTGTATGTCTATGCAGGGTGATGCACCCCTATTCTAACATTATGGTACATTCCAATATAAGCAGTACACGTGATATGAGTTGCACACGTGTGCATTCCTAAACCACCATTAATTCTCTTCTGCCTTAGCTGTTGACCTGAACGGTCGTGTTTTCTTAGCAAAGATGTAATTATTCAGGATTTATTGTTTTTGTACTGAAATAAATATTTTCTATTAGACTTTTAATCTCGGCTTTATTTCTAACTGTCTGAATTCCAAGAAAAGATCTAAATCGCCTCTATGAGATCTTATTCTCATTTCAACAAACCCCCTGCCCAAGCAGGAGACCCTTACATCTGCCTCTACCTAGGATCGAACTCACAACCTCCTGATTGTGAGGCAAGAGCTCTACCTCTAGGCCACAGCAGCTGTGTATTAAATGACCTCAATTTATTTCTTGGATTCACTGTGGCTGTCTGCCCTGGAGGCCATCTTTTATTTTGGCTCTTCAGGGCTGCCACACTTAGTGCTGTGGGAAAGTGGGAGTGGAGTTGCATGGAGTTGGTAGAGTTATTTAGCCATAAAAACATTCTTTTCTCTGAGAGTCAAGGATGTTCATCCTGCACCTGGAGTGGCGTGACTGGGAGGCGTCTCCAGTCACGCCATTGGAGGCATCTCCAGTCACGCCACACACAGCATCTCCGTCTCCAATGGATTGATTGGACAAGGTGATGGACATGTGGGTGCTGGGGCAGGGGCTTGAACTTTCTTTTAGGTGTGGAAAACTGGAAGCTTTCAGATTCGGGTTTTCCCAGCTGTGCCAATATGACATCTCTAATAAAATGGATCTTTGAGGAACTGATTGCCTCGGAGTCTTACTTGGTTGGGGGTATTACTTGGAACCCTGACAGTGGCAATCATAAGAACTGATAGAATAAAACAGCTGCTGCTACTATGCAAGAAGGGGCAAAACTACTGCCAGGAAATCTGCAACTTCTAGAAATGTAACCAAATGTGTGGATTCTCAGATAGCCACTCAAACAACTCTTAATTGCACAAGAAGGTAACCAGTTCTTATAGTTTAATTATACCAGTCTGAAGTAAATAGACTACAATAGCTGAATAGTTGAGTAGTGATTATAGTTCCCTTGTGAATTGTCATATATTGTGGCCACGGTGCGCTTACAAAGCATGTGATCATTTTGCATCTAAACAAAGCTTGCAAAAAAAAAGAGTTGACTTTTTAGGTGGTACTTACAGCAACAACCAATATAGTTATGTACAATTAAATTGACTCTTTTTGGGCACATACAGTCTAAATTGCATGACCTCTTTTTTTTTGTTCTGCTCTTCTAGCTGGTAGTCCCTGGCATTCTTCAGGATATAGTCCATACAACAACAGCATCTACCTATCTGGATCGCATCCTATGGGCAACTATCAAGGTGGAAGAGGTATCCAGATGTCCAGAACGGCTAGACTGGAAGATAGTGAACATCATCTTTCAGAAGATGGTGATTATATTGAACTGCTGCAGCATGGTATGGCTGGGGAGATAAGCAAAAACTATTTTTTTCTGTGGTTGAGAAGCATCCAGGAGCTGAGATAGCGCAGTGGTTAAAAGCAGCATTGCGACCTTCATCTGATTGCTAGTTCAGCAGTCCAGCTGTTCGAATCTCACTAGGCTCAAGGTTGACTCAGCCTTCCATCCTTCCGAGGTGGGTAAAATGAGGACCCAGATTGTTGGGGGCAATATGCTGAACTCTGTAAACCGCTTAGAGAGGGCTGGAAAGCACTATGAAGCGGTATATAAGTAAAGTGCTATTGCTATCCTGAATTTAGCTTTCATTGTTGAGATTTCTGAAGGTAAAGGTTTCCCCTGCCGAATCGTGTGCGACTTTAGGGGGCAGTCTCATCTCCATTTCTTAGTTGAGAGAGCCAGCGTTGTCTGAAGACGCTTCTGTGATCATGTGACCAGTGTGACTATACACTGATGTCAGGGGCGGGTTGCTCACTTACCTTGCTACCGGTGCGCTGCGCGTGCATCACCATATTTCGTATGCATGCGCCCTTCATTTGCGTGCGAGCACGCTGCACGCACGCACCCCTCGCACAATTTTGCTTCCGCACATGCACGGAAGCAAAACCATGCTAAAATCTTGTAAGGGGACACGCTCGTGCGCGTGATTTCAGCGATTTTTTTGCTTCCGCGCATGCACGGAAGTGAAATCTTGCTGAAATTTCGCACGCGCGTGGTCTCCTCACAAGATTTCGGCGCAATTTTGCTTCCACGCATGCGCTGAAGCAAAAATACGCCGAAAAATTTGCAAAAATATGGCAGCTCCTAGGCACCGGCAACCGACCGCACCGGGTCGGTAGCCCCTTGATGACATCACCAGGCCACCACTACCGGTGCGATTGAGTGGACCGCACTGGTAGGAACCCACCACTGGCTGATGTGCATGAAATGCCATTACCTTCCCACCAAAGTGGTAACCATTTTATCTAGTCACATTAGCATGCTTTCGAACTGCTAGGTTGGCAGGAGCTGGGGCAAGTAATGGTAGCTCGCCCCGTTGCGCAGCACTCGTGTCAAGGCTGGGATCAGGGGTGGGATTCTACTGGTTCGGACCAGTTCAGGCAAACCGGATGCTCCGACGATCAGCTGGGAGCGAACCGGTTCGCTCCGACGATCAGATGGGCCCGCCTGCCCACCCCTGTGCTTTACTCACCTATATCTTCTCAGCTGATTCGTGTGGCACAGCTGTGTTACGCCCCAGCAGCAACGAGGAAGTTAAAGTTTTTGTTGTATCGCACACGCAAAGCGCACGATCACCGAACCGGTTGTAAAACTGGCACGATCCCCACCACTGCCTGGGCTGTCAGCTTAATTTGTTTAAATGGTCCAGACTCTTTCTCTACTCTACAGTCATAAGCTCTACTTATTTACAGGAATTAAGTACGATTACACATTTATTCTTTTAATACTCTCATGAATTTTTGAATATCAAAATGATGCACAAATAAACAAAATCTTCAGAATCTCAAAGTTGTAAAATCTAACTTTTGTATTCTGAGTTACTGAAATAATATATACAGTAGTTCACATATCAAGCTTCAGCAGGAATACATTTATCTGCACTAAACAATTGATACTTGTGATGAGAAATAAGTGCTGTTGTTAGAAAGTGCTATTGTAGGTGTTACTCACTTTCACAGGACTGTCCTTTTCTTTTTGAACAATATTGTCTTGGTTTATATGTAATTTTTAAGTTATCAAATGGTTTTGGCTTTACATAGGTGAGCTCAGTTATTATGAGGGTTTCATTAACTCAGCTGAGATTTATAGTATATGTACACAAATAGTCCTTGAAATATGACTGTAATGGAGTCTGCCCATTATGGTTGCATGTTGAGACAGCTGTTAAGTGAAACAGCCTCCCTTAATGAGCTCACCTGCTCCTTTCCCTAATGCATCCCTAACCGAATGTAAGAGTCATTAAGCAGAGCACAGAGTCAGCTGCCCTGGGCCTCCCACACCTGAGGCACCTTGTGCTCCAATTTTTGCCCTTCAGGTCTCTGCGGTCCTTCAGCATCTTTCCCATCCAGCGAGCAAGGGCAGATCAGGCTGGCTGGAATTTGCAACCTCCAGCAAGCAAGGGTGCATTAGGCTGGCTGGAGTTTGCAGCCTCTAGCCAGCAAATGCAGATCAGGCCAACTGGAGCTTGCAAGCCTCCAGCTACCTTGCCACCCAAGGAATTGCAGAACTTAGCCTGTACCAGTGCCTAGGGATACCCAACCTACTTTTCTGATTTTTTGCAGCTTCTGAAAGAAGAGGCACTCAGCCCAATACAGGATCAGCTTTCTTACAGACTTAGTTTGATGGCAACGCAGGTGTTAGTCTCAAGAACCTGTAGGGTGCTCACTTTTCAAGGAGGCTCCATCAACTCCTTAAAAAAAATACTACAGTATTGTGAGAATAGAACCTGTTGCAAAATAATATGAGTTTAGCACAAGTTGCGGTGGCACAGAGGTTAGACCTACTGACCACACGAATCCCTTATAAACTCGAACACTGACACTGACATCCCCTTAACTCTGCTGAAGATGTTACCTAGCCAGGTAACGAAACGTTCGGAAACCAATCCACAAGCTCGGAGAATGAACCTTCACCCTCAGAATGCAGTATTGCAGGCTAACTCTGCCACTGCCAGGAGTTCGATCCTCATTGGCTTAAGGTTGACTCAGCCTTCCATCCTTCCGAGGTTGATGAAATGAGGGCCCAGATTATTGGGTGCAATATGCTGTCTAAACAGCTTAGAGAGTGCTGTAAAGCACTATGAAGCTATTTATTTATTTATTTATTTATTTATTTATTTATTTATTTATTATTTATTTATTTATTTATTTATTTATTTATTTATTTATTTATTTATTTATTTATTTGTGAGATTTATATACCGCCTCACAGTGCAAACACTCTCTAAGCGGTTTACACCAGTAAGCAATGTATATTTATATTGCCCCCAACAATCTGGGTCCTCATTTTACCTACCTTGGAAGGATGGCAGGCTGAGTCAACCTTGAGCCGGTGAGATTTGAACCGCTGACCTGCGGATCACAGTCAGCTAAAGTGGCCTGCAGTACTGCCTCTAACCGCTGCGCCACCTCGGCTCATTAATTGATAAGTGCTATTTACTACAACAGTGATGGCTAACCTTTTTTTGCTTGGATGCCAAAAGGGCGTGCGCATGCCCACATCCATAATGCAATCCCCTCCTCCCTCGCATGCATGTACAATTTAATTTAATTTAATTTAATTTAATTTAATAAGCGTTCTTATAAGCCGCCCAATCCCGTGGGACTCACCCCACGGGATTGGGCAGACAACCCCCCCCCCCGCGCGCTGCCTCCCCCTCCCGCATGCATGCATTTGCCGTTTTTCGCAAAAGCCTCTGAAGCCTGGGGAGGGCAAAACGGGCCCACCTGAAGTTCGGAAATGAACTTACGGTAGGCCCGTTGGGCCGTTTTTCGCCCTCCCCAGGCTTTAGGAAAGCCTCTGGAGGCTGTGGATGGCGAAAAATGAACCCAACGGGCCTACCGGAAATTCGGAAACGGGCCTACCGGAAGTTCGGAAAAAAACTAATACACTTCTGAATATAAGTCACAAATGTTTTGAATCAGATAAGAGAAAAAGAAACAAACTTCCGGTAGGCCCGTTGGGTTCATTTTTCGCCATCCACAGGCTCCGGGGGCTTTCCTGAAGCCTGGGGAGGGGGGAAATGACCTCCCCCGCCCTCCAGAAGGCCGAAAATCAGCTGGCCAGGGAGCACATGCGCACTGAAGCTGACATAGGGCAACGCCTCATGTGCCCTCAGATATGGCTCCGCGTGCCACCTGTGGCACATGTGCCATAGGTTTGCCATCATGGTACTACAAGGTTGGCTCTGTAAGAAAGTCTAATCTAACATATGTTAATATTTATTGACAGTTCATTTTTTTAAAAAGGGATGTTCAAGTACTAGAATCTGCTCATAAACCACAGGAGGTCAACTTGGAATCTTTCTTTTTTTCTCTTATCTGATTCAAAACATTTGTGACTTATATTCAGAAGTGTATTAGTTTTTTCCTCCTGTGAAAACAAAAGTTTTTTGGGGTAACATTTGGTTTTCTCTCAAAGACTGGTATACATTATCATAGTACATAGGAACTGTCGAGAATTCACACTTTTATTTTTCAAACAATAAATGGGTATATAGAAACATAAAACATATAGAGACCTAGTCATTCCTTTACATGCCTTCCAAAGTTTTCTAGCTTTCTAACTTTCTCTTACGTATACCGTATTTTTCGGAGTATAAGACGCACCGGAGTATAAGACGCACCTTAGTTTTGGGGGAGGAAAATAGGGGGGAAAAATCTACCTACCAGGTATTCATCTGGCTAGCGTCCTTAGTCTGTTCAGCTTCAGCACATTATTTTATCCTCTGGTTTCAGAGGGAGTAGGAATGAAAACAAGCCTGCAAAGACTTAGGGCAGGAAAAACTGCTTCGGAGGGAGTAGGAATAAAAAAAATGCTGCAAGCCGCTTTTTCAGAGGGAGTAGGAATTAAAACAAGCTTGGAAAGACTTAGGGCTGGGAAAAACCTTCTTCAGAGGGAATAGGAAGCCGGGAAGATCGTTAGCACCTCGTTAGGGCTGAAAAAAAAGCTTTGAAAAAGCTACATTCGAAGTATAAGACGCACTGAAATTTTCAGCCTCTTTTAGGGAGGAAAAGGGTGCATCTTATACTCCAAAAAAGTCCTTGACTTAATAACCACAGTTGAGCCCAGAATTACAGTTGTAAGTTGTACCAGTCATTTAAGCAAGTCATCACATGATTTGTGCAATGGTGAATGCTGCAGTCATTAAGCATATCCATTATCCACAATGAATGCTTTTTTGCCAGAAACCGGAAGTATATGTTGATTTCTGGCAAAAAAAAGCCCTCATAAATTGCAGTTATGTGACTACAGGATGCTGCAGATGGCCATAAATGAAGGCCAGTTGTTGAGTGCCCAAAATGTAATCATAAGATTTTGCAGGGGGGGGGTTGTCAATCAGAACTTCGAATCCAGGTCATAAATATCTCTAGAAAGTCCCATCATAACTTTGAATAGTTACTAAGTGACTGGTCATAAGTCGAAGACTACCTGTAGCAACTACAACTAACTGGAAACTAGTGGAATAGCCCTGGCTTTTGCAACATCAGCCGAACTCGTAAAAAACTAAACTACTCAAATCTGCTGACAAGCCAGTAGTGGGTTCTAAATCCCGTCGCTACCAGTTTGCTCATGCGCGTGCGTGCAATGCTTCTGCGCTTGCACAGAGGCGGCTGGGCGGAGCCTCCCACCGCCACTGCTACTGGTTCACAGAACTGGGCCGAACCGGGAGCAACCCACCGCTGTGACAAGCGCATGCTGCTGCCATAACCAACTTATCTAGGCTCGGGCATTTGGAAATGGACTTAGATCAAAGTAATCCACCCAATATTACCTACTTTGAAGGACAGGCACTATGTGATCTTTCGCATTGCATACTATTAGCATACAAAACCGTTGTTTGACTACAGTGACTTGGATACCATTCTCTTTTTAAGAAAAAAAGGGGATAGGAAGATGGAGTTGTAGCGAAGAACTGAGCGATGAATGGAGACGAATTATAAACAGAAAATGTTTGGGCTTGCACTTGTTTTAATATTCGGCCTTTCCCCATCTTGCCTAGCTCAGGAATGCAGTTCCTGGATGCTGATGGTAGCTCGACGCAGCGCCCAGGCTCTTTTGGATTATGCCGTTACTGCTGACCCACGTATGTTGTTGGCTGTCCAAAGGCACCTAGCTGCTTCTCAGGATGAAAATGGAGATACGTAAGTATATTTTGGAAAGATCAGAGTTCCTAATCTGAGATCGTTTGCAGAGAACTAGTCTTCAAATTTCTTGACACTATTCTAGTATTTTCCTCATTATGGCAATACTCTTTCCGTGCAAATTTATGTCGGCTCTGTACTAAAGACAAGGCTGTGACTTAACATATTTGTCGCTCCATAAGATGCACCTGACCATAAGATGCACTCCCATTTTTGGCCTTCGCGCACCCTGTTTTTGGCCTCTGTGCCTCCCATTTTTGGCCTTCGCGCGCCCTGTTTTCGGCCTCTGTGTCTCCCATTTTCGGCCCCTGCGCATCCTGTTTTTGGCCTTCACGCACCCCATTTTTGGCCTCTGCAAAAGTCCTGCGCTCGACCGAAGGGTGGGGGCCGGTGGGTGGGCGGGGCTTCATGTGGAGGCCGAAAACGGGGCACGCGTAGGCCAAAAATGGGACACGCGGCCAAAAACGGTCTAAGGGTGGGGGCCGGCGTATGGGCAGGGCTTCGGTAATATTCACTCCATAAGACGCACAAACATTTCCATCCACTTTTGGGAGACGAAAATGTGCGTCTTATGGAGCGAAAAATATGGTAACTAAAGAATCTTATATGGCAAAGAATTCTGTAATCCCTGGGTCAGCAAACCTTGTGAGAAACGAATTCCTCAACCCACCTAGCAAGATAGTTTTTCCTTCTTCTGAAATATGTGATATCATGCTTAAGTTGGTGAAAACTATGCCTCTCCCATGTCATATAAAATGATGGAGAGTGTGTGTATAATTTTTTTATTAAAGCAACAGGAGAAACAATTAAAATGCTTTTTTAAAAAATTAAAATGTCAGAAACAGTCATATGGGAGGCAAATAAGGCTTACAATAAGATGAATCTTAATGAAGCTTGTAGCAAACCGGGCCGGGTGGGGGTGGAAATCACAATTAAACCACAATTAAAAATAAAGGAATTAGAATTGATTCATAAACCCAAGCCAGGATGAGAAGCATTGAGATTGCTAAATAAAGTTAAACAATATTGGAAATGGTAGAACTTCATAAGATAAAATACATTAAAATAATTTTGAAAATTCAAATAAATCAGGAAATGTTTTGGCAAATTAGAAAAGACAAAGAAAGATGACAGTTGTGATTAATTACCGTATTTTTCAGAGTATAAGACGCACCTTAGTTTTTGGGGAGGAAAATAGGGAAAAAATAATCTGCCTACCAGGCATTCATCTGGCTAGTCTTTAGTCTGGTAGCTTCAGCACATTAGTTTGCTGGTTTTGAGCACCCGTGCTTGCTTTTTATCCCCTGGTAGGGAATAAAAAACAGTTTCTAAAACACTTCACTTCTCTCTCTTTTCAGAGAGAGAAACAATGAGAAAAGTAGGCAAAGGGAAGATCGCTTCGCTAGCAAAGCACAGCAGATCGGTTCACTGGTTAGCACCTCGTTAGGGCTGAAAAAAGACTTCTAAAGCCCAGAAGCCCAGCTGATTGTCAGAGGGAGCAGCAGTGAAAAAAGCAGGCAAAGGGAAAATAGGGCTGAAAAAAAGCTTAGTAAAAGCTACATTCGGAGTATAAGGCGCACCCAAATTTTCAGCCTCTTTTAGAGGGGGAAAAGGTGTGTCTTATACTCTGAAAAATACGGTAATTAGCAGGTCCCCTACAGAATACAGAATAACAGAGTTAGAAAGAGGCCTTGGAGGTATTCTAATCCAACTCCCTACTCAAGCAGGGGACCCTAGACCAGGGGTAGGCAAAGTTGGCTCTTCTATGACTCGTGGACTTCAACTCCCAGACTTTCTGAGCCAATCATGCTAGCTCAGGAATTCTGGGAGTTGAAGTCCATGAGTCATAGAAGAGCCAACTTTGCCTACCCCTGCCATAGACCATTCCAGACAAATGGCTGTCCAATCTCTTCTTAAAAACCTCCAGTGATGGAGCACCCACCACTTCTGGAAGCCATTCCACTGATCAATTGTGCTTGCTGATAAGAAAGTTCTCCTCAATTCTAGGTTGGACCTCTCCTTGATAAGCTTCCATTTGTTACTTCTTGTTCTGCCCTCAGGTGCTTTGGAGAATAAGTTGACCCCCTCTTCTCGGTGACAATCCCTCAAATATTGGAAGGTCGCCATCATGTCTCCCCTGGTCCTTCTCTTCATTAGACTAGACATATTTAGCTCCCTCAACTGTTCATTGTATGGTTTAGCCTTCATCCCTTAATAAACTTTGTTCTTCTTCTCTGTACTCTTTCTAGAGTCTTAGCATCTTTTTGTGGAGGTCAAAACTGGACTCAGTATTCCAAATCTGGTCTTGATCTTGCAGTATTCCAAGTGTGGTCTTAGCAAGGCCTTATAAAGCAGTACGGACACTTCCCCTGATCTTAATACTAACCTGTTGATGCAGCCTAGGACTGCATTTGCATTTTGGCAGTTGCAGTACACTGCTAGCTCATATTTAAGTGGTTGTCCACTAAGACTCCTAGATCCCTCTCACAGTTACTGGTATCACTTATTCCATACTTGTGCATTTGCTAAGGCAGGACTTCCCTCAGACCATCCCTCACTCTCATTATAATCCTTCCTTCCTTCCTTCCTTCCTTCCTTCCTTCCTTCCTTCCTTCCTTCCTTCCTTCCTTCCTTCCTTCCTTCCTTCCTTCCTTCCTTCCTTCCTTCTCTTTTCTTCTTCCTTCCCCTCTTTCCTTATTTTTCTTCGTCTTTCCTCTTTCTCTTTCTCTTTCTTCTTTCCTGTCCCTTCTTGCATACTCAAATGCAAAAGGGGAAACATTTCTCCTTTTGTTTTGTTTTTAGTTTGTTTTGCTAGCCCTCTGCCAGTGAAAATGGGCTCCGTTTTCGGCCGGGACGACCTCCTGCAGCCCTCTGCCAGCAAAAATGGAGCTTGGGAGGGCCACTTTCCGTTTTCGCTGGCAGAGGCACTGTGTGCTAGTTCTTTGCTCCTTTCCAGGATGGCCCCGCAGGCCAGATCTAAACACCCCAGGGGCCGGATTCGGCCCGCAGGCTTGAGTTTGACACCCCTGCTTCAAATGGTCACTAAACGAATAGTTATAAGTTGAGGACTAACTGTAGAATGAAAATAAACACTGGAATGTTAAAAGAAAAAAAAAACCTACATGAGGTGTACTTACTTTTTCACATGGCTATCAATTGTTACTGAATTTCCATCACTTTACATCACACCAAAATAAAACAGTCCGTAATTAACTAACACCATATATAATCCACAGCAGTAACTGTCTGTTCAAAGAAAGATGAATAAAAGTTTGCTTCTTTGGAACTTCTTCAGATCAGACTAATTGCAAATTCAAGAATCAATCAGAAACAGAATCCCGATGATATGATCCACTTAGTTCCGTTACAAACCACAAGAAGAGCTCAGTTAGTTTCTGCTCTGTTATGTAGAAACCACTGTTCCCTCTAAGGTGCGCAGTTGCGCACGTAATGAGAGAACGCCACGTGAAAGTTTCTAACTTCCGCCCAGCATTTTCTAATTGCAGAGGCCGTGCGCCTGCGCGGCCGCACACATGAAAAGAAAACGCCGCGCAGCAGTTTTTAACTGCTGCGCGCCGTTTTCTAATTTTACAGGGAACATTGGTAGGAACTGCCAGACATGCCTAGGGGAACGGCAGAGTACAGTTTGTGGGCAAATGGGAAAAGGCTTTAGGGGTTGCAATTCTCATTTCTGGTTGTTGACTAGTATTGCTGTTACAGTGAGCGGCTACATGTCCTTGTTCTTACATCCATATTTTTCCCCCATAGGCCTTTGCACTTAGCTATTATTCACGAGCAGACAGCTGTGATTATGCAACTGGTCCAGGTGGCTGTAAGCATTCCTAATCAACAGATCATCAACATCACAAATCACTTACAGCAGGTATAATAGGTAGTGTCTCAAATTCAGTGGTAACACATTTGCGGGGAGAGGCGGGTGTGCACGAACGTAGGGGAGAAACTGATCAGGAGGTATACTTGCATTCACTTGAACATAAGTATAGGTAGCCCCCGACTTACAACCACAATAGACCCCAACATTTCTTAAGTGAATTTTGCCCCATTTCATGACTTTTCCACAATTGTGAGCCGACGTGGCGCAGTGGTTAGAGTGCAGCACTGCAGGCTACTTCAGCTGACTGCTAGCTGCAGTTCAGCTGTTCAAATCTCACCGGCTCAAGGTTGACTCAGCCTTCCATCCTTCTGAGGTCGGTAAAATGAGGACCCAGATTGTTGGGGGCAATATGCTGACTCTGTAAACCGCTTAGAAAGGGCTGTAAAGCACTGTGAAGCGGTATATAAGTCTAAGTGCTATTGCTATTGTTAAGTGAATCACTGCGGTTATTTAGTAAGACGGTTGTTAAGTGAATCTGGCTCCCTCATTGACTTTGCTTGTCAGGAAGGTCGCAAAAGGTGATCCTATGAGCCCAGGACACTGCAACCGTCATAAATATGAGTCAGTTGCCCAAGCATCCAAATTTTGATCATGTTCGCATGGAGATGCTGCAACTCCTACCCTCAAAATGACGCTATAGAGCACTGCACACCAAGACAACTAGACACAAGAACAGTTTTTCCCCAAACGCCATCACTCTGCTAAACAAATAATTCCCTCAACACTGTCAAACTATTCACTAAGGCTGCATTATTATTACTATTAATCTTATCATCGTTCCTATCACCCATCTCCTCCCACTTATAACTTGTTGCTTGTATCCTTACGATTTATATCAATATTGATTGTTTCCTGATTGCTTATTTGTACCCTATCACAATTATTAAGTGTTTTACCTCATGATTCTTGACAGATGTATCTTTTCTTTTATGTACACTGAGAGCTTATGCACCAAAGACAAATTCCTTGTGTGTCCAATCACACTTGGCCAATAAAGAATTCTATTCTATTATATTCTATGGTTGCAAGTGTGAAAAATGGCCATAAGTCACGTTTTTCAGTGCCATTGTAAGTTTGAACTGTCACTGAATGAACTGTTGTATACTGAGGGCTACCTGTAGAGCTCTGTGTAATTTGATTTCTGGATTGTGCATACGGGTAAATTTGCAATTGGAAATATAAATCACTAGTAGAAATTCTCTCTGGAGAAAACCTGTTGATCCTGTTAGCTTGCTCTGATCTTTTGATGGAACTTGGTTCTGACCCTTTTTTTTTCTCAGACACCATTACATCTGGCTGTGATCACCCATCAGCCCAGGGTGGCTGGTTTCTTACTTCAAGCTGGAGCAGATCCCACTTTGGTGGATCGATACGGCAACTCGGTTGTGCATTTGGCGGTGCATTTGGATGATGAAGAGATGTTGAAGACTCTCCTCTGTCATTTGGGCCCCCAGACTCTCCCACTTCTTGAGATACCTAACTATCTTGGTGAGTAATGTGGGAATTGTAAGAAACCCGAGTCTCTTGTCACAGGACCATTGTAATCAAATTGGATGTTGAAGGAAGGGTGACTGTGATTGTGGTCATAAGTCGAGGGACTACCTGGACTATACTGTCTACTGCAGGGGTGTCAAACTCGATTTCATCGAGGGCCACATCAGGATTGTGTTTCACCTTGGGGGGATAGGGTGGCGTGGCCAGCACGGCATCACCTGTGTCGGAGGGGGCACCTGTGGTGGCCCGAGTGCTCTTCCAGCGAAAACGGGCTCCCGAGCTCCATTTTCGGCTGTGACGGCATCCTGCAATCCTCCTGCAGCAAAAACAGAACTTTGGGAGGGCTGTACACCACCCTTGCAAGCTCCATTTTCGCTGGCAGAGGCACCGCGGGCCGTTCCTTCGCTGTTTCCAGGGTGACCCCATGGGCCAGATCTAAGCACCCCACAGGCCGGATCCACCCCCCGGGCCTTGAGTTTGACACCCCTGATCCAGTGGTGGGTTGCTACCGGTTTGCCCCGGTTCGGGCCAACTGGTGGCGGTGGCGGGAGGCTCCGCCCATCCTCCCGGACGTCATCACAGATGTTCTGCGCATGCACAGAAGGTTCACAGTTCCGAACTGGTACCGAAGGTAAGTGAAACCCACTACTGCCCTGATCTTCTGTATAATTCAGCATCTCAGTCTGGATCTATAAAAAATCCTCTATCATACTTGATGCTTCAGCCCTGGTTTGGGCTTGCAGGATGAGTCTCCCAGTCCTGCTGCAAGAGGTATAGTCTCATTATTCAATTATATTTACTGCTGTTGCTTCAGGTTTTTTCCCTGTGCATCTTGCTGTGAAGTGCGCAAAATCAGCGCCTCTTGAACTGCTAGTTGAGAAAGGAGCGAATGTGAATGCAGCAGAACGGCAGAGTGGACGGACACCTTTACATTTAGCGGTTGAAATGGATAATCTTAACATGGCTGCATGTTTGATGAAGAAGGTGAGTGGGGGGGGGTTGACGCTAATGATGCGGCATGAGTCTGCTCCATTCCGCAATAGATCTGTTACAGTGCAGAAAGTATACTATGAACAAATGGTAGTCCAGGTGGGAACAAGATAGATTTTATCATTGCTACTTTGTAATGCTGCAAAATTAGAGAATGCATTAGCAGTTTTCCGTGGGTTTCTAAATTAGAATAGAATAGAATGAGAATAGAATGAGAATAGAGAGGAGGAGGAGGAGGAGGAGGAGGAGGAGGAGGAGGAGGAGGAGGAGGAGGAGGAGGAGATGAAGAAGAAGATGATGATGATGATTTAGGAATAGAATAGGAGGAGGAGGAGGAGGAGGAGGAGGAGGAGGAGGAGGAGGAGGAGGAGGAGGAGGAGAAGAAGAAGATGATGATGATGATGATGATGATGATGATTTAGGAATAGAATAGGAATAGAATGTAGAATAGAATGATAGAATAGAAAATAGAATAGAATAGAGGAGGAGGAGGAGATGATGATGATGATGATTTAGGAATAGAATAGGAATAGAATGTAGAATAGAATAATAGAATAGAATAGAGAATAGAATAGAATAGAATAGAATAGAATAGAATAGAATAGAATAGAATAGAATAGAATAGAATAGAATAGAATAGAATTCTTCATTGCCAAGTGTGATTGGACACACAAGGAATTTGTCTTTGGTGCATATATCCTCCCAGATCATTTATAAGTAACTGTTTATAAATGAATAGATAAATAAACAAACCATTCCCATTCGTATCAGAGAGACATAACATAATATAAACATAAACATACATAAACATAACATAATTGTAATATAAAATACAACATAATATAACGTAATATAAAGAACCCAATAACATAAGGAAAAAGAAGATAACAAAGGTTAGCTGGGGAGGTGAGGTACAGGGCTGCAGAGACCTTAAAGTGCTGAACAGCAGGAGTAGCTGTGGCTGTGGCTTCACACAGCTGGGCTAGGCTTCCTGCCACCCTGCTGACCTGGGTTGGGGTGATTGGGACATGCTGCTGTGAGAACGAGCAGAGGGCCTTTACGTAGACTTGGTCAGAACTGAGTTCACCCCTCCCTCTCACTGAAGCCCCACAGGCTGGTTCTCCAAAGAGCACGTCCAACATTTGCTGTAGAGCATGTGCTGGAAGCACGCTAGAGAAACAATCTGTAGGCTTCAACATATTGGAAGCTGCTGACCCTTCATAAGGAGGCAGTGAGCTGTGCCCAGTGTAGAGCCCAGACAAGTTGACCAAACAAAGACCCCCACCAACCCAGCCCAGCGATGGTGCAGAATGCAGCAGGCAAGGAGCCTGGCAAAGAGAGGGAGCCATCAGTCAGCTGCTCTAGATCGTATGGCTGCTCTAGGTCATGATCCACAACCCATGGCCACTTGCTTTCCCTAGGAGGTAACTACTTCAGCTTCAACCACAACAATACACGAGCACACAACAGATACAAACTCAAAGTGAACCGCTCCAAACTTGACTGTAGAAAATATGACTTTAGCAACAGAGTCGTAAATGCCTGGAACTCACTACCTGACATTGTGGTTTCGTCACCAAACCCCCAAAACTTTACCCTTAGACTGTCCACTGTTGACCTCACCCGATTCCTAAGAGGTCAGTAAGGGGCGTGCATAAGTGCACCAGCGTGCCTACCGTCCCTATTCTAATGTTCCCTCTTATCAGTACCCATCTTATGTATATAAACAATGTTATATTTATGTATATTACTAACGTACTTGACAAAAAAGATAAAATAAAATAAATGAGCAGCTGTTTTACAAGACCATGGCCAGCCACCAGAAGGAAGCAGCAAGCTGTACTCCTGGCAGGCAGACCGGGCATGCACACAGGAATTCACAGGGGGGTTTGACTGCTGAACTGGGGCAGGCTCACCAGGAGCCCAGTGGTTGGGATGATGGTGGTAGCAAGAAGAGCCCTTTTCACCAAAGAAGAGGAGGAAGATGACAAAGGTCACCTTGGGTGGTGTGTGGGATGGCAGGGGTGAATGCCAGAGTGCAGGGCAGAAAAAAAAAGGCAATGACGGAGTGAAGATAAGTGGGGTAATTGAAGTGGAGGCAAGTGTGACAGAAACAGAATCATTTGGTTGAGTTGGGCGGCTATAGAAATTGAATAAATTAATTTTAAAAAGGTTCCAAAAACATTGCCAAGAAAATTAGAGGGACTAGTCTGCATGCGGCCCTCCCGAGCTCGGTTTTTCACCGGCAGAGGGTTGCAGGAGGTTGTTCCAGCCGAAAATGGAGCTCAGGAGCCCGTTTTCACTGGCAGAAATGCTCTGGCCGCCACAGGCGCCCCTGACACGAGTGATGTCGAGCTGGCCACACACACCCCGGCCCCCCCGAGGTCAAACACAACCCTGATGCGGCCCTCAATGAAATCGAGTTTGACACCCCTGCTCTAGCAGTTCTAATAAAAGTGTACATAGTGTTTGTTTCTTGATCTTTGTAGAGCTGATGTCAGTAAAGGATAAAAGCTAAATATATGCAGATGATAAAATAGAATAATTAATAAAACATTTTTTTAAAAAAAACCATGAGGGAGTATTAAATAGAAAGGTGTTTCCATTTTGCCATCCTGATTCCATCCCCTTCATAAAACTTTTATTCAGTTCTGACCAGGGGTGGGTTGCTGGGGGTTCTCAGGGGTTTGGGAGAACCTCTAGCTAAGATTCTGTGCAGTTCGGAGAACCCTCAAATCCCACTCCTGGCTGGCCCCACCCACCCCACCCCTCCCCTCCCAGGAGACACCACCCGGCCCGTTTTGGATGCAGGTAAGTGCAGGGCGCATGTGGAGGCTCGGGGAGGGTGAAAAACGGGCCTATCAGAAGTTCAGGAAGGCCGGAAACGGGCCTGTTTCTGGCCTCCAGAGGGCCTCCAGAGCCTGGGGAGGCCGTTTTTGTCCTCCCTGAGGCTCAAAGAAAGCCTCCAGAGCCCAGGGAGGGGGAAAACGCCCCCCCCCCCGTGGTGCAGGAGGCCGACTAGGCCACGCCCACCATGGCCATGCCCACCCAGCAACTGGGCAGAGAACCCCTTGCTAAAATTTTTGAAGTCCACCCCTGGTTCTGACCTAAGACTTTTACCAATTTGACTGACTTGCTGCTCGCTGAGGATTGCTCAGTTAATGAGGATGGAAACTAATGTAGCGAACAATTTTTTGAAATGTATGTACAGTTATAATAATACACCCTAAACGTAATTGGCCTTGCAGTAGGTTTCTTAGTTGTAACATTTGTATTTGTTAAAATATTTATTATATTGGCTTCATTCGGTATTGCAATTATTAAAAAGAGATAAAGGAAATAAGCTGGCATCTGTGAGATAAGCTGTTAGCTGTTAATTAGCATATCCTTTTCCCGTCTGCTACTCTCTAGTTAGGTTTTATTATTAGTGTGCGTTATTTATTGCTGGCTGGAAGTAGTGAAATCTGAAATCCTATTTGGAAAATTGGTGACATTCTGAAAGTAGAAATTGTATGTTCAAGACATGGGTTTTCAAGGTCCAACGGGCTGCACCTACTTTGAATCTTGGAATCTAAATCCTTTTCCACAGATAGGAAAGGTTTATTTATTTATTTATTTATTAGTGACATTTATATACCGCCTCACAGTGCAAGCACTCTCTAAGCGGTTTACACCATTAAGCAATGTATATATTTACATTGCCCCCAATAATCTGGGTCCTCATTTTACCGACTTCGGAAGGATGGAAGGCTGAGTCAACCTTGAGCCGGTGAGATTTGAACCGCTGACCTGCGGATCACAGTCAGCTAAAGTGGCCTGCAGTACCCCACTCTAACCGCTGCGCCACCTCGGCTCGGTAAAAGGTTGTCTTTTATCTTTCACTCACTCTGTATCCTTTTTGTTTTCCAAGCTGGGAGCTGACGTAAATGCTCAGACATCTGCTGGGAATACACCCCTTCACTTGGCAGCAGGATTGGGTTCTCCAATTCTTACAAAGATGCTAATCTGTGCAGGTAATGCATTTCTTCAATACATCCTGAGTAATTTACCTTCCTCTGAGAAAGGGTGGGTTTTGTTTGGAAAAAGGGAGGGGAACACCTCTTCTTCGTCTTTTTGCTTTGCTGTGTTAAACAGTATTCACGTTTTGAAAGCAGGAATTACTGAAATTTTAAATTTCACATTCTGATACTTTTGTTTTTTACTATTAGTTTCCACCTTACCACATCAATCTCCTCTCTTAAACACCCATGTTATAGTTTATTTAACGATATTGTCACAAAACATGTGTTGAAATATAAATGAAAGACAGGATAATGGTGCTGCCTTAATTGTTTGTTTATTTATTTATTCATTCATTTATTCATTTATTTGTCAACAAATGCAAGGAAACATGACACATGAAAAAATGGTGCAAATAAATGGATATAAATAGTTATGGCTGCTGAAGTTCACAACATTTAGGGGAAGTCATCTATCACTGGTGTAGGATATACTACCATGCCTGAACTTAGATCATTGCAATACCCCTGTGGTGACATGATAAAAATTTGGGCACTTAGCAATCCACCCAGAGGTGTTATTCAGCCGGTTCGGGCGAACCGGTAGCAGCCATTTTGAGCAGTTCGGAGAACCGGCAAATACCACCTCTGGTTGGCCCCGCCCTCCCGCCCCTGCCATTCCCTATCCTATATTTCCTTATTTTTTTAGCTCAGCTGATTCGCGCAGCAGAGCGGATTGCCGTGGCTCAGTTGAGCTCAACAACAGCTCAGCTCACCAGTCCCGACACCGAGAGTGGCCTTTGAGTGCTGCCTCGTTTTCAAACTGTGTCGTGCGAGCTAAGCGCATGCACGGATGCGTGCGCGCTCATATTTTTGGTGCTGCTGAGCAAACCGGTAGATAAATTACTGTATGTGAATCCCATCTCTGAATCCACCTACCAAAGAGGTGCTGCAGCTGCCTCCACCTATTTATATCTCCCTCCGTCTCAGCCACTCACCCATCTCACCAGTGCACCCAAAATTGCCTGCTCTTTGCCCATCAAGCCTAGGAGGACTGGCCTGCCCACACACACACACACACACACACACTGCCAGGCCCGGGAGCTTTGGTCAGTGACCGGGCCCACCGGGGCATGCAAACTGCCCCATTCACTTGCGGTGTTTCTACAGCTATTGACAGCGTGCCCAACCAACACAAGGAATGGCCTTCCTACTGAGACTGCCTCCATACCAGTCTGCAGGAGGGCTTATTTCTTGGGACCATTCAGAAGACTTGAGAATGGGGCCTGCTCTCTGTGCTTTATTTATTTATTTATTTATTCGAAGTTCTTCTATGCCGCCCTACTCCCTCAGGACTCAGGGCGGCGTACAACATTTTAGGGAACATCAAGGAAGGAAACCCCCTTCTGAGAAAAAACTTCCAAAGCACTGTGGGTAGGAGCAGGCACCATTCTCGTGATCGTTCAAAAGCCTTCTTACGTGGTGGAGGGAGCAGGCCTGGGCCTCCCAAGGTATGGCAGGTCGCCACATGGGGCTTTCATGGGCCTTCATATTCACCTTTTCCTTTGGTTGTTATTTAGCATTCATCCTGAAACAGGATGAGTGGCTTAATCTACACACATCCTGCTGTGCAATATCAATTTCAGATTTACCTTGCAGGCCACATTGATTGTAGTAATACTAAAAATAATGGATTAAATTTATATGCCCCTTGATGCCAAGCAACTCTGAGTAGCTAATGATTCTTGATGCCCCAATAAGTTTGTGCTACATAAACCTTGATGGGATATGGGATACAGAAAAAAAATGGACTATTGATTCTTCCTTTTTCCCAACGAAGATGGAATTAAGAATGTATTCCAGACATGGGAGGTAAGAAAAATGGTTTCAGCAACATTGACAGTATTGGCCTTTTGAATGATAATCCCCATAGCTGAGGTTTGTCGTCATTAGATCTTTCGTCTGTAGTTTTGCTTAAAAGCATGTAAATGATTCATAATTTTTGCTCCATTCTAGCCATGTTCTGACTGCTCTGTTTGTCCTTTCCCAGGAGCGGATGTTTTATGTGAAAACGATGAGCCCGTTTTAGACCCTTCATCCCAACCAAACAGTGACGTTGACCTGGATGAAGAGGAATGGGTCACAGAACTGGGAGAGACTTACGGTGAACTGACTAAGCAAGGCCTGGATTATATTCCTGTGTTGGAGAGTGAGCAGTCCAGAACACGTGAAACCAATCAGGGTCGGGGACATACCCCTCTTGATTTGACTTGTAGCCAGAAGGTAGGTAATGGCTGAAGCTGTTCAGTTGATTGTTGGAGCAGTGAAGTAATTCAGTTACTATTCACATCTGTTAAGAACTTCCGATTTGCTCTCCATGTGTTTTTTACATCGCATTTATGGTGAAATGGGCCTATTATATACCGTTGCAGTTCCCCTATGAAAGATAAAGTGTCCTTTTAACAAGTGTTGTCTTACTAAAAGGTAACCTAGTGTAAGTATTTCAGATCCAGTTTCTTTCTTTGTAGGTAAGAGAGATACTACTACACGCTTTAAAACAGGATGCTGGAAAGAAGCAGGCTGGCATTTCTTTTGAGTCTAAGCAAGGTGGGTAAATCTGGCAGACTCCCACTACAAACTAATCAACTTGCCTGACTTTATTCAATAACAGTAACAGAGTTGGAAGGGACCTTGGAGGTCATCTAGTCCAACACCCTGCTCACGCAGGAGACCTATACTTGATATTTATTTATTTGTTCGATATGTGCCAAGTCATTTTGCTACTTGCTTCTGACTATGGAGAGGGCACAGTGCTATTTTGGACATATCCTCCTGCATAGAAATGCAGGGTAAGACTAGCAGTATTTCTGATTCACCGTATTTTTCGGAGTATAAGACGCACCGAAGTATAAGACGCACCTTAGTTTTGGGGGAGGAAAACAAGGGAAAAAGGCCTCTGCCTCCAAGCAATTTGGCAAACAGCAAACAGCACAGATGATATACACTGTTTGCTGTGTATTTCTGTGCATGTGTGCCTGACCCATAGAAATAGCAAAGAATTGGAGAAATGTACATTATGCCAGAAAGTTTTCTTAAATGTAGTCACACTAACTCTTCCCAATTATTTAAATAGATCTACTCCAAGGTAACTAAACTCTAATACTAAACAGGACACTGTTACATTTCATACTATACTTGTACAGAGCTGTTAAAATTAATTAAAATTTCTGGAAGTATACATTATTCTCTATTATTTAAAAGAAGATACAATAGCATTGGGCCTCTTCAGAGCAAGCATTTATTTTAAAAGCTTCTTTATTTTGTTAAATTGTCCAGATTTACAGGGATCTCCAACCTTGGCAACTTTAAGACTTGTGGACTTCAACTCCCAGAATTCCATAGCCAGCAAAGCTAACAAAGCTGGCTGTTGAATTCTGGGAGTTGAAGTCCACAAGTCTTAAAGTTGCCAAGGTTGGAGACCCCTGGCTCTAGAACAATAATAAAGCAGTCTTTAAAAAATAAGTCTAATAATTTGAACATTCTACAGACATTTATAGTTATTCACTTACCCCCTTCCATCCAGTTCAGCAAAAAATAAAAATCTGCTGTGTCTCTCCCGGCTATTTGCCTCTTTGTAGTTAGTTTCACTTTCATTTTCCCACGTGGCAAACAATCAGCTGTAGATCGGGAAACTGCTACTGACTTGCTCTTCCCTCTTTCCTGCAAGCAGGTAAATTGCTGGAAGACAGAGGCCAAAGGGTGGGGGTGGCTAGGTGGGTGGGGCTGCATTCGGTGTATAAGACGCACCCAAGTTTTCACCCTCTTTTGGGGGGGTAAAAAGTTGCGTCTTATACTCCGAAAAATACGGTATTTATTTTTTTGCAAATAAATAACACTCATTCTCCATCTCTCTTTGTGTCAGGGAATGTCCTGCTTTTGAATAACGATGTTCTTCAGAGACTAGAGACGCTCTTAAACCACGGCTGCCAGGGGGCAAATTGGACAGAATTGGCCAAGAAATTAGGTCTCTGCAGTTTAGTGGAGATGTACAAAGACACAGTTTCCCCCAGCAGAAGACTCCTACTCAGCTATGAGGTCAGTCATCTTTCTCTCACACATTCCCACTGTCATCCCGTTCTTGTAAAGGTAAAGGTTCTCCTGCACATGCGTGCTAGTCTTTTCCGTCTCTAGGGGGCGGTGCTCATCTCCGTTTCTAAGCCGAAGAGCCAGTGCTGTCCAAAGACGTCTCTGTGGTCATGTTGCCGGCATGATTCAACGCCGAAGGAGCATGGAATGCTGTTACCTTCCCATCAAAGTGGACCCTATTTTTCTACTTGCATTTTTTACGTGCTTTCGAATTGCTAGGTTGGCAGAAGCTGGGACAAGTAACGGGAGCTCACCCTGTTACACAGCACTAAGGATTCGAACTGCTGAACTGCCGACCTTTCAGTCAACAAGCTCAGCGTCTTAGCCACTGAGCCACCGCGTCCCATTCTTGAGTTTCCCTTTAATTTCTGATTTTTCCTCAGATTGCTGGTGGCAGCCTTGAAGGTCTGCTGGAAGCACTTGGCTCCATGGGATTGACGGAAGGTGTGAGTTTACTACAGAGATTAGAGACGTTTGACAAGCTACAAAGTGCAGGTAACAATACAGAGTTACATGTAAGGCTGCAAGGTGAATGGTGAAAGTAAAAGATAGTGATAACCTTTTCTCTCTACCTCAGAGTTGAAGGAAGACAGTGCTTATGGTAGTCAGTCGGTTGAAGCGGAACCTGCAGCTTTATCTGGGAAACTACAGCCTGCCCCTTTGCTGGAGCCACCTTCTCCCTTGCCTCACAACCAGCAGGAACAAGTTCACTGACACTAGATGTTCATGAGGAGAAAATGAGTATTGGTTGCTTACGCATGTGCCTCTCAAGATTCCAGGATACTGTCATCCGTGAGAATCGCTGTACAGTCTGGGTCATACCCATTTTTCATGGACAGTCTGCTGCGTTTTTCAGCCAAAGCCCCAAAAATGTGGAGAAATGTGCTTGTGTAGTCCAATATCAAGCTCTGATCCAGGCCTGTTCACATTCTAGAATGTTCCCCTTCATCTTATAGTGAGGATTTGTTTGACAATGAAAGCTGCTGGAGGAGGGGGAGGGAAAAATTAGATTTCAGTGATCCATGCAGGTTGGGATATTATAAATTAGTTTGGCCATTCTCTTGACTACAATTTTAATAACTATTAGGACATGCCACTGTTCTTGAGAATGCTTTTATCAGCAGTTTCTATACACCCTGCCCAGGTTTTTTTTTTTTTTTTTGGTCCCAGATAACGGCTTCCTTTTACATTCCTTATTCAAAGAAGTCTTCTATTGAAGAATGGGTTTGATGAGGGGATAACTCAGTTTACTATTTATTGATGATTTAGGCTGCCCTGAGTTGCGTGCCAAGTAGGTAGCTGTATAAATTGATTACATAAAATAAACTTGTTTTTATAGCATTTCAATGATGCCGATTCTCCCAATAAGAATAAACTCACTATCCTTGTTTACTGGAGCTCAGTTTGAAATAAGTATTTTTAATTTTAAATCTCTTCCGGCATATGAATCTCCTTTGTTCAGAAAATTATAAGTTTCATGGCCGGGGAAAAAAAATGCAAAATTGCTTAAAGTTCTCTTTTCTTGTTGCTCAACGTTTTCTTTAGCCGTGTTTTGATCTGGAAAAGGAAAAGGTACAGAGAGCAAGATGTTGCAGCAATAATAACACTCTGCCAGAATGAAATGTTTTAACATTTAAAAAGTTTCTTTAGACAAAAGTTTGTCATGTATTGGCTTTATAATGTAGAGCTGCAACACTTCCTCATTATCTGTGTGCCTTTAAAATGTGGCTGAAATGAACATAAGATTGTAGAATAGTGAAGGTGAATGCCAGTTTCTTGTATTAATAACGTCCTGTGTGACTAATGAACATGTAAAGTCAGATTAAAGTAAGATGTATGAAAATAATTGTACGTTACTTTGCATGCAGAATCAGAGATTTCCTGTGCTGAATTAAAATTTTCTACCTCTCTTGCTTAATGTATTTTTTCACCCTTCACCAAAATGCTTCAGCCTGGCTGTAACGTTGAAAATCCTTTTTCCTCACCTTTTAACTATATTGCTTCAGTGGGCTGTTTTCTACCAGTAATTTGTTACCTTCCTTTACCTTTATTCCTTGTCGTGTCCACTATAAACCTTTTAAAAAGAAGCATCTTCCCTCTTCATTTTCTCTGTAGTGACATTTTTTACTTCCAATCTCGCAATCAAATCTTTATTTGGTTATAGAGCAGAAATCACAATTAATTAAAATAAAATAGAAAAGTGTGTGCGTGTATACACACATAATACTGTGCAAAAAGCGTTAGGCAGTTGTGCAAAAATGCTGTAAATTAAGAAAGCTTTTTGAAATAGAAGTGTTAATAGTTTATCTTTAACAATTAACAAAATGGAAAATGAATAACAGAAGAGAAATTCAAATCAATATTTGGGGTGACCACCTTTTGCATTCAAAATTGCATCAATTCATCTTCTAGGTAGGTTTTTTTTTTTTTTTTTTGAAGAAACTCAGCAAGGTTCCTTCAAGGTTGTTCCAAACATCTTGGAGAACTAACCACAGATCTGTGGATGTAGGCTTTCTCAAATTCTTCTGTCTCCTCATGCAATCTCAAATAGACTCGATGATGTTGAGATCAGGACCCTGTGGGGGTCAAAACATTATTTCCAGGACTTCTTGCTCTTCTTTACATTAAAGATTTAGTACTTAATGACATTGGCTATATGTTTGGGGCCGTTGTCCTGCTGCAGAATAAATTTGGGGCCAATCGCATGACTCCCTGATGGTTAAATGTCTGCCTGTATTTCTCTGCATTGAAGGCACCATTGATCCTGACCCAATCTCCAACTCCATTTGCAGAAATGCAGCCCCAAACTTAAATGGAACCACCACCATGCTTCACTGTTGCCTGCAGACACTCATTGTGGTACCTCTCTCCAGCCCTTCGGCAAATAAACTGCCTCCTGCTATAGCCAAATACTTCAAATTTTGACTCAGTCCAGAGCAGGATGGATAAAAATCGATGATTTTTTTTAAAAAAATTAATTGGATTTTTTAAAAAGTTAAATCGGATTTTTTTTTTATTTTTATCAAATTTATTTTAATAAAATGCTTTTGGAGTAAAAATCTACCTAAAGGTAGTTTTCTATTTAAGAGACATTAATAATTTAGTTTATTCAGCATGAAATGGAGCTTAGTTATGTAGCATCAGGCTGTATATTCTGCAATATTTACATTTTTGGTAAACTCAATGAATCCAGGCTCTGCAAGCTGAGGGAACATGCACTGCATTGATGCATTCACACAATTTCACAGTTAACCATGAGATAAACAGCGGTGGGTTGCTCCCAGTTAGGACTAGTTCTTAGAACCGGTAGCGCTGGCGGTGGAGGCTCCGCCCACCCACCTGGGACGCTTCTGCGCATGCGCGCAAACGGGTGGCAAAATATTTTACAACCCACCACTGGAGATAAATCATAAAACGAAGTTCAGGAATATTCCTTTATCCCATTGTTTTGCAAATCTATGTACACTACAAACTCTATGATTGTTTGAAGAGAAATGCATCTGTACCATCAAGTGTGAGGAGGAAGGACAAGCAGTAAAAATGAAAGTGAAACCTTCTGAGCAGTTTATAAATATATTAAAGAGCACCTGTCATTTTAGATTCATCATGGCAGCGCTTGTTAGCGGGCACCCACTCACCTGCTGCCTGCCACGTCCCTCACCTTGTTGTGTCACTGCCGCATCACCAGCTGTCCAATTAAAGTGAATGGGACTGTCGGTGAGTCAACAGCGGGTCAGAGGAGGAGCTGCTGTGGGACAGAGATGACAGTTGCTCTTTGAAAATTATGATTTAAATCGAGTTGATTTAAATCAAGCTTTTTTACTAGTGATTTAAATCATCATATTAATCGTGGTTTGAATTGACTTGGTTTAAATCAAATCCACCCTGGTCCAGAGAACCTGCTGCCATTTTTTTGGCACCCCAGTTCTTATCCTATCTTTTCATGCATGGTCAAGTTGCTTAGCCTTGTTTTCATTTGCAGGTATAGCTTTTTGGCCATAATTCTTCCATGAGGACCACTTTTGGCCAGACTTCTTTGGACAGTAGATGGGTGTACCTGGGTCCTACTGGTTTCTGATGGTTCTGTGCTGATGGCACTGCTGGAAATCGTCTGATGTTGAAGGGAAGTAAGCATGATGTGTCTTTCATTATATGCTGCATTAAGTTTCCTTGGCCTTGGTCTACAGTCCTCAATGTTGCCTGTTTATTTGTGCTTCTTCAAAAGAACTTGAGCAGCACATCCTGAAACCCCGGTCTGCTTTGGAGTCTGCTTGGGAGAGACCTTGCCGATGCAGTATAACTATCTTTTGTTTTGTTCCTGTGCTCCGTTTTGCCATGGTGTTATGATGTGAATTGACGTGCTTTGAAGGCAAAGGCACACCAAATATTGATTTGGAATTCTCTTTTATTCATTTACTTTCTATTTTGTTGATTGATTAAATTATTATTTCTATTTCTGAAAACATTCTTAGTTTATAGCATTTTTGCACAATTGCCTAATACTTGTACAGTACTTTCTCCCTCTGTGTGTATTCTGAAATGTCTAAAATATTTAAGATGGGTTAGAGTAGGAATGTCAAACTCAAGGCCCGGGGGCCGGATTCGGCCCATGGGGTGCTTAGATCTGGCCCACGGGGCTGCCCTGGAAACAGTGAAGGACCGGCCCGCGATGCCTCTGCCAGCGAAAATGGAGCTCAGGAGGGCTGTGTGCGGCCCTCCCGAGCTCCGTTTTTGCTGACAGAGGGTTTCAGGAGGCCATTGCAGCTGAAAACTGAGCTTGGGAGCCCGTTTTCATTGGCAGAGTGCTCGGGCCACCACAGGTGCCCCCAACACAAGTGACGTCGAGCAGGCCACACCCCCTGGCCAAGGTCAAACTCAACCCTGATGCGGCCCTCAATGAAATTGAGTTTGACAACCCTGGGTTAGAGTTAATCCTATGGCGTAAAGTGCAGACTACTGAGCAGTACTTCACGGTGGAGTGAGCCAGACAGATCCAATAATAGCATTTTAAGATAAAACAAATTAGAATGACTAGGTATTTAGTAAAATAATGTGGAAATAATAACTTCTGGCATGCTCCTGCATAAAGGGGACAATAGAGCACAACATGTTCTGTCCATTCATTCATTCTACCACCGCATGGGCATAGTGTTTGTTGGAAGGGAATATTTTTGTAACTTCTTTCAGTAACAGCTGTTGGAAGGGCATTGAATCTGGCTAAAGAGAAGCCCCCCCTGAATTTTGGGATCATTATATGACTGAGCTATCTGGCTGGTTGGAGAGGGTATGCGGAGTGGCTCAAAATGGTGTTTCTTGAGCCACTCTGGCTGAGAAGTTGGCTTGCAACTGTAAATGGCCTGCTGTCTGAGATCAGTTGGAGCACATTTGTAGTCCATCAAGATGATGGCCATGAATAGCCAGAGAGCTGCAGTTTGGCTTGTATTACCTGGCTCCAGGAGCACTGGAAGGTGTTGATCATCATTAGAGAAGCCAGACCAAGTGGAAAGAAAAAAGGTCTTAAGCCAGTGGCAGAAGTTGTGAATCCAGGCAGATGTTTCACTTTTGAGAAGGCCAGCTTCACCCGTGAAGTATTATAAATGCAGGGAGGTGCTTCAAAATTGGTTCTCAGAAATGTGGATTTCTTTCCAAGGGAAGGAATGACTTGTAGGGGCCCAACAGAGCTCCAAAACAGAGCTGTGCTTGAGTCTTAGCCTTGAACAGTTTAATTGCTGCAGGTATATATGCAAGTATACTTTAGAAAAGTAAAAGGATTGTAAAAACCTGGTTTTTGTCATTTAATATGACATAGTAAGTATGAGATTTGCATTTACCTATAGCTTGGAGACTAGATTGGAAGATAACCCACCAGATAGTTAAAGACTTGTTCTATTACAGAGGTCTGCAACCTTAAACATTCAAAGAGCCATTTGAACCTATTTCCCACAGAAAACATCGGGGAGCCACAAAACCTGGGTGGGCATGCCCAACTTGACATCACTCACTCCCACCCAGTCACATGACTCTGTCTGTGTCTCTTTCCCTCCCTTTCCCCCTTTCTCTCCCTCCCTCTTCCCCCTTTCCTTCCCTATCTCTCGCTTTCCCTCCCTCTCTTCCCTTTCCCTTCTTTATTTTCCTCCCTTTCCCCTTTCCTCCCTCAATCTTTCTTTCCCTTTCCCTTCTTCTTTCCCCTCTCTTTCTCCCCCCTTTCCCTCCCTCTCCGTGTCTTTCCCCCCTTTCCCTCTGTCTGTCTCTCTCCCACCCCCTCTCTCAGGAGAGGGGAAGGAACCCCTGAACTGGTGCTGGGTGGTGGGAATTTGATGTCCAGAGGCTGACAAGCCCAGGAGCAGCTCACCGAAGACCAGCTGGCCGGCGGGGCATCACAACACTGCAGGAAAAGCAACTGACATCCGGGAGGCAAGAGTGAGCCAACGATGATGCTCCACATCATAATGGGCTCCGGGAGGGGACCCCATCTCCCCCATTGTGAAGCATGCTAAATTTCACTGTGCAGTGGGCAGGCCATGGAGGCAGCAACAGCAAATGAAGACAAAGGTGGATTGCTGTTTCGACAAATGCAGGGGCGCTTTGCTCCTGCACTAAGGCTCTGGCCATCACCACCGCCGCAACGGGGCGACAGCTCTTTCATCCCTCTGCCACAACAGGGCGACAGGGAGCCGCAGCAGAGGAATGAAAGAGCCGCATGTGGCTCTGGAGCCGCAAGTTGCCGACATCCAACTTAGAACAATTGATATTGTTTTGAAGGCAAAGAGTGGTCACACCAAATATTGATTTGATTTGGACTTTTCTTCTGTTCGTTTACTTTCTATTTTGTTAATCATTAAAAATAAACTATATACACATACATTCATACTGCAAATTGTCAGACATGAGCTGCTCACTTAATGTAAGACTCAGGTCAACAATTTTAGCTTGCCACGTAGAGGACTTTGGCATGCTTAAAGTAGACTCCACTCCATTTAATGTTCCACGAGGAGTTAGATCACAATGAGTACTGTGGTGAGTTCACCCATTTCAGAATCTTACTTTTGCTTTTCAACTTTGATTTTCTTAGAATACCTCATTCACTTGCTTGGTTCCTGAAGAGTGTTAACTTTTTATAGAATTTTTAAAGAACTTTGGAAGTCTACTAGTCCAACTCCCTGCCCAAGGGGTTTTATTGCATCCCAGACAAATGGCTAATGTTTTTTTTTGAAAACCTCTAGCAATGGAGCACCCATAACTTATGTCGATCAAATAACTGCCCTGTACCACTCTTAAGGATTCTACTATAGGTTCCCATAAAGGCCTCCCTCATACTATACCAATTTTACAATGGTTCAGATTGGAACTAGAAGGAAATGAACTACATGGAGATCACACCTATAGGAGTCAGAGCATATTCCACGAGAAGAATCTTTTCTTACAGATTTTTCCTTTAAACAGGTGCCGCCTTATCCCAGTTAGTCATCTCTAATAATTACTGCTACATGAGCCAGCAGGTGTAGTATTTGAGAAATAGCTGTACACAGGTTCTATCTGTTATGTAGGACAGAGGTCTCCAACCTTGGCAACTTTATGAGGTGTGGACTTCAATTCCCAGAATTCCTCAGCCAGCATGGCTGGCTGAGGAATTCTGGGATTTGAAGTCCACACCTCATAAAGTTGCCAAGGTTGGAGACCTCTGATGTAGGATATGCATAGATCATGATTGTCATCTGTATCTGGGGCAGCTTACCTGAGCATTCACACAAATTGCCCTCCTTTCCCTCATACTTTTAATTTTAGGATAATTTGGTAGAGGCAAGAATCATATACAGGAATACATGTAGGAAATAATGGCTGCCCTCAACACCACCATTAAGTCCTTGGCATTACAAGGCTCCAAATGACTCTTGTGTAAATGACAAAGCTACGTGTGTGAATGCAGAACTGATCAGAGTTACAAGTAAACAATCAGACCTTTTTATTCAATGTAAAACATGTAATTCCTGGGTTACATTGCTGGTACCTTGACAAGGAATGGGAATTCTTTTTCTAGGAACCGCCCCACTTTGGGGGATTATTAAGGTGGTTTTTCTTAATGGCCATTTTAGAACAAGTGCTTTTGTGCATCTGCATAATCCAGCATCTAAGACAGGCTTCTCTCCAACATCTTAAAGATTTCTGAGAAAAATATGGTGCTTTCCACTCATTTATATTGAGGTGGTCAGTTATCTGTGTTTGAATCAGGTACCTGAAGCTGTGGATCCTGATTTATGGCATTCACAATAACACATTCTTTATCCTGTTTCTGTAATACAGAAAGAGTCTGAAGGAGAACTGTAGATGTTTGAGCTGGTTTACTTCAGTAACTGAAGAAGAAACTACAATTGTTTTTTTTTTACAGTCCGCATAGAACAGAAGAAATCTGATGTATTTTGAGATCCAGTATTGGATCTCTGGAAGTGGTGTTTGTCTCTCAGGTATTACCCTGAAATATATAGGTAGGTATACCACATCTCCAAAATTTCATGTGGTTTATATTTCTGCCCCAATGCTCAGCTTGGTCCTTTTATCTTTCACTGCATACATAGCATTGTCATCAAGCTTTGAGTCGTGTCTTAAAGCCTTTTGAGATTATAAATTAAGGGACCAGGTTATCTATACAGGTGTTATGACCATACTACCTATGCAACCAATTGTTTGGGAGTTGGGAATGTTCCTGGACATATGGAATCCCCCCCCCTCTCTGAATATGCCCCTCCACCAGACTCAGGCAATAGACTGGCCAGTTTTTCTACTACATAATCAACAGATTTTCTTCTCAAATTCATAAATTACTTGCAGAATCTAATTAGGCCTAAGACCAGCAGGCCCACTACGGTGTTCTGCTGTGGAATAGGAGAATGGGAGGCAGCCACTATCCCTGATTTTAGCTGGTTAATGATAGTTCCTTTGAAGCATATGCAACCTCTGCCCAGTTTTGTAAGAGGTGAACAACTACCAGGATAAGTCATGATCCAACTTGTGCTGATGAGAAAATAACCGAGCCATTCCAAGAGAGCTGCTGGTGGTGAAAGAATTGGGCTTCCAGGAAGAAGTTGCTCCTGCAGGCCAACAGTCCTGCATTGGATCTGCAAGGGAGACGAAGAACCTCTGCCCCAAATACTCTTATGTAGAAGTATTACTGAACGTAAGGCCTGACTTCTGCATGCGAACATTACCTTTTCTACTCCAGTGTGATTCAGCATTATCCAGTACTAAAAACTGTAAAATATATCACAAAAATTGTAAGAAAAGGAAGGGACGTAGTCTCCCTTTTTTTTTTCACTTTCCTATTCTTGGTTTTGCAAGAGAGAGAAAAAAGTTGGTACAGTGAAGCACTGATTAAGAATGCAGATCTGTTACTTAACCGTGGAGTTTAGTACTTTCACCCATAAGCTATAGTCTGATTATACTGGGAAGGCTGTATAATGTAGGACTGTAGTCATATCTTTCCACTGGTGAAGTTGATACAGAATTAGGCCCATTTATAATGTCTTCCCTTCCCTCCTGACCATGAACAATGACAATTTGCAAATTTCTAGGACAGGAATGCCATTTTCTTTGCCAAGAGCGGTCATCTATCATCTTTGTTGTTTGCTAGTAGCTTACTGATTGTTGCATTTTATCTTGGAACTTGTGCCAGCTGGCTCCTGGTTCAGGGGAAGGCTGGACTGGGACTCCTTGAAGGTGTCTTCTGAGCTACCCACTGTAACAAACAGGGTGGCTTCCAAAGCTGCCAGATCCTCAGAGCCAGTCTTCAACTTGGTGCGCATTAGTGTAGCATAAATGCCATAGCGTAATTTCTGCAGAAAGCAAGAAATAACAGGTTTGGTGCCCCACTTGGCTGATGTGTTAATAACAGCTATGGACTAAAGAAAAGGCAAGGAGTAACACATAAATAATCTGAATATGTTTATGATGTTCTAGGGCAGTGATGGCGAACCTTTTTTCCCTCGGGTGCCGAAAGTGCATGTGCGCGTGCTATTGCGCATGCGTGAGTGCCCACATCCATAATTTATTCCCTGGGGAGGGCAAAAACTGCCCCCCACCCCCCCGGAGGCCCTCTGGAGGCCAGAAATGGCCCATTTCCCAACTTCTGGTGGGCCTGGTAGGCCCGTTTTTTCGCCCTCCCCAGGCTCCAGAGGCTTCCCTAGAGCCTGGGGAGGGCGAAAACGCCCCCCTGCCCCTCCCCGAGGCGCTCTGGAAGCCGAAAACCCCCTCCAAGAGCCTCTGTGCGAGCCGAAAATCAGCTGGCCGGCATGCACATGCATGCTGGAGCTGAGTTAGGCAACGGCTCGCGTGCCGGCAGATATGGCTGCGCGTGCCACCTGTGGCACCCGTGCCATAGGTTCGCCATCACTGTTCTAGGGGTAACATGGGCACTGGAGGTAACATGGTGACTTCTGGATGTTTTGGACTACAACTACCACAATGTCTCACAACTGACCATGCTGATTTCAGATTATGGGAACCGAAATCCAAAATATCTGGAGGATACAGATTCGCTCATAAATGTGTTGCTTTAAATCCTAAAATCTTATTTTATTCCCATTTAAATCAACAAAAGGGTTACCGTGTTTCCCCGAAAATAAGACCCGGTCTTGTTTTTTGGGAGGCCCCCTAAATAAGCAACCAGGCTTATTTTCGGGGAGGTCTTATTTTTTTTCATCAGAAGGCCCAGGCTGGCCGGGTGCCCTGCCCCCCCATGCACGCACAGGAGGTGGCGACCGCGCAGAGGCCAACTGCAGCAGGAGGGAGAGAGAGGCAGGCGCCGCCATGAGGTGGGGCGAGAGAGCGATCTGATGAAACCTCTCTCTCTCTCTCTCTCTCTCTCTCTCTCTCTCTGTGTGTGTGTGTGTGTGTATGAGACAGAGAGAGAGAGAGAGAGAAAGACAGAGAGAGAGAGAGAGAGAGAGAGAGAGAGAGAGAGAGACAGAGACAGAGACAGAGACAGAGACAGAGACAGACAGATATAGAGAGCACACTGCCACCCCTGGTATAACTCTGAGGTTGGATCGGATCTCTCTTACACACACACACACACACACACACACACACACACACACAGGATCAGATCGCTCTCTTGCTCTCTCGCTCTGTCTGCGGTGGCAGTGGTGGCGCTTCAATGCCTGGACAGTAGGGCGCTTCTCACTTGGCCACTTTCCCTCTTTCTTCTCCCCACTCCTCCTTCTCCTTCACAGCTTTTGACTGTCCATTGCAGCGCAGTGCCTGGGATTTACTTTGACAGCAGTAGGGCTTGGGGGATGGTCAATCCCCGTTCATGGCGTGGCGGAGAAGGTGGAAGGCAATCCTCCCCCCAACAGACCAGATGAGCCTGGCGGGGGTGGGGTGGGAAACCAAGTGGTGCCGAAAGCAGCTGAAAGTGTGGTGTTCAAGCCCTGGAAGACTGTGGGAAGTGCGTGCTTAGAAGCAACGAGTAACGAGAATTGCAGGCAACGCTGCCCCTTTAAACTACTGTATCTTCCAGGGCTTGAGCATTCATCAATTGCTTCTCCAAATATCTTTGGCTTCAGCAAATTATTATTGGTGGCCTTAGATCAGTCCTGATGGAAGGGCTGCTAAATGAAAACATTTTCCCTACCACTCTTCTGCTACCATCTCCAACATTGTTTTGCAAATTTTGATTGGCTCTCGCTCTGTATCACTTTCTACTTACTTCAAATATCAGATATTCCTCTTTCTGCTTCAGTTCCTCATACTCCTTGCCTTTCACCTTCTTCTCAGGAAGGGAGGAACGATGCTCCAAGAGTTCTGCTGCCATGGCTTTAAATTTGATTTCATGACTCTTCAGTTGCTCTTCCTAGGGAAGAATGGGAAAAAAGCTGCTTGATCTCTTATTGTAGGACCTCCTACGGTGTTTCCCTGAAAATAAGACATATCCCGAAAATAAGCCCTAGCCTGATTTTTAAGCGTTGCTCTCAGCTGAGCTGCTTCTGCCTGGCGTGGACCTCCGAGGCCTCCGTCTGTCCGGCTGCAGGGCCGCCACAGAGTTCCTGCCTGCCGAAGCAGTGCAGGGCAGGGGAGGGGAGGGGTGCAGCCCAAGGGGGTGCAGCAGGCAAGGCAGTGTAGCTCCACTGGCGACTGCTGGTGAAGGGACCATGGCAGGCCAGGAGGAGCAGCCCAGCCGAGATCAGTGCGAGGCCAGCAGCAGCAGGTACGGGGCGAGGATTGGTTGGCAGAGGCTGTGGAGGCCTCCAATCTTGCAATCCTGCACAGGGAAGAGCTGCGGCAGAGCATTGCACCGGGAGGCCTCTGCCCCAGGGATCCTGTGAGCCCCCCCCCCATCCGAGATCTTCCCCAGAGCCAAGAGGATTGGGGTGGGTTGCTTTGCATGGCTTGCATTGCACATCATACCGGTAGCACTGAGTTGTGTGGCTTGCTTGCCTTTCCACTGCAAGGGTGCAGGCCGGGGCGTGGTGACCAGGGAAGACGGGGTTTGGGGGAGTAAAGGGGCAATCTCCTACTCCCTCCTCCATCCTGCTGCAGGGCTGCCCTGCCCGCCGAAATCGCAGAGTGGCCGAGAGCAGCGCAGCCAGGAGGGCAAAGAGCCCCCGTGAGGCCAACGGCAGCAGGTGCAGCAGGCCCAGCAAGCTAGCCAGAGGCATGCGGGGGGTGGGGGAGCAGATGATCCTGACATGCTGCATGGCCTTCTGCTTCGTCGTAGCAGCATCCTGAGCAAGACCCGAGCTCCAGTGTCCCAGCAGCAGCAGGGCTAGTAGGCAGGGCGGGCGGAGGTCTGGGCACGCTGAGTGATTGGCCTATTGTGGCTGCGGGCAAGCAGATTGTGGGATGGAGAGGGCGGGGCCAGTGGTAGCAGTGCTCGCACTCCCGTCGGCCCCCACGCTCGCCGCCTCCTGTACATAAAATAAATAAATAAGCCACCCCCAAAAAATAAGCCCAAAGGAAAATAAAACCGGGTCTTATTTTCTGGGAAACACAGTAATAGCAAATCTGCCCCAACTGGCATTCACAATGTGTCTTCACTTTCCTCTTTGCCCTCTGTGGTAATGTTACCAATTCTACCAGCTCTTTGAATCTAAATTTTTGCACAGATACATGGACACACAACAGCCGCTTGCCAATTTCAAGGCAGTTTATTCAACTTTGGAAATTTCATTATTTCTGAGCCCTTTCTTTTGCATTATAACTTATTATCTTAACCCCATTCAATTTTTCTCCAGGTCTTCCAGAATAATACTAGAATCACTAAAGAATGAAGAAGAAAGATGACCCACTTACCTGTGATAGTCTTGTGGAAGAACTGGGCAGTAACGGGCGAGTGAATTTTTTTTGGGATCCAATAGCAGCTGGAAATGGTGGTGCGGAGAACATGGCTGCTACCACATTAATCCGTGTGATCCAGGAATGCATTTGTTCTGTGTTCCTGGAGTAGGATGTAAAAGAGATATCATTCTCTAAAATCATATCATGGGCCAAAATAGCTTGCCAAAATTGTTTTTTTCAAATAACAAAATAACTTGTTTTCATAACTGTACACAAAAGAAATCCCAATTTCCCTTAGAAACCCATAAAACAACCATGCATTTTGTGATTCTTGGAGGCTGTAGGTTTAATTTAGAAATGTTTAAAAGGATACTAAGCCAGGGGTATCAAACTGGATTTCTTTGAGGGCTGGATCAGCACTGTAGTTCTCCTCTGTGGGCCGGCAGAGGTGAGTGGGTGGGAGACGGGATAGATGCCTCCTGCAGCACTTTACTGGCCAAAACAGGGCATGGGTGGCTGTGCCATTTTCACCCTCCATGGCATCCTGAAGCTCTCTGCTGGCTGAAAACGGGCCCAAAATGGGGTGCCCATGTGGCCCATTTTCAGCTGGCAGAGCCACCGCAGGCCGGATTTAAGCACCCCGTGGGCCAGATCTGGCTGGATCCGGCCCACGGGCCTTGAGTTTGACACCCCTGTACTAAGCGAAGGGGAAGAACCAGGGGTGAAATGCTCCCGGTTCGCTCTTGCCTGTCGGTTGTCGGAGAGCTGATCGCGAAGGCAGCGCGACGCTCCACCCACCCGCCGGGACACCATTTGAGTTCTTTTACCCTCTGCGCATGCACAGAACGCTTTGCGCATGCGCAGAGGGTAAAAGAACTCAAATGGCAGTGTCCCGGCGGGTGGGCAGAATGTCGTGCTGCCTTCGCGATCGGCTCTCCGACGACCGACAGGCAAGAGCGAACCGGGAGCATTTCACCGCTGGGAAGAACCAAAGCCCAAATCCACATAGTATCCCAAGATGTGTAAGAGGTGGCAAAATAATGTATTTTATGCTAATATGCTGCTACCGTACAAGCTTTTTGGGCTATTGTTGCTGTGATCTAGGGAAAATAGTAACATTCCAAATGGCCCTCAGTCCGAATGTAAAGCTTTGTGTAGTTTTTGTTCTTAAACCTGGAATTTTAAGGAGTATGCAAGAGATGCAGCGCCGCTTTTTAAAAATCCCTTTCTTTGTTTGGAACAGTCAGAAAGGAAAGGAAGTAACAGGGAAGGCTGCATTCAGGGATAGACAAAACTTCGCTGTGTTTCTTTTTCTGATATTACCTGTTGTGATTTGCCTAAGCCACCAATAGATCCTTCTAATAATGTAATAAGTAAAATTTCTAATTTTGCTTCGAACTTTCCTTCTAATAAATAAAATTGATCTGCTGGTAAATCAACCCCCCTCCCCCATATTAGAGGCATCTAATTTACATTCTGTGCCTTCCTGCTTACTGGGCTTGGAAGAGGAAGACCCTCCAGTCAGCTGTCCTGAGGTAGAAAACGTTGGGTCTTTTGCTGTAATCTGAGGCTTGGGTGGCCAGTGAATGATGGATGCTGATGGCATTTTTCAGATCTTCCTCAGCCAGGGCTTGGCCAGGTTTATATTCCTCCTGAAATACAGGTAAGATGTCTGTTATATTACTTTCCTGATCGGTCATGTTGTTGCTTTGTTATCTATATATGTGTGTGTGTGTGTGTGTGTGTGTGTGTGTGTGTGTGTGTGTGTGTGTGTGTGTGTGTGTGTGTGTGTGTGTGTGTGTGTGTGTGTGTGTGTGTGTGTGTGTGTATATGTTCCAGTATAACTCTGAAATGCCTTGAACAATTTCAACCAAACTTGGTACACAGATGACTTACCCTCTGGAAACAAATACTGGGGGGGTGTCTGTGTGTGTGTGTGTGTTCCAGCATAACTCTGGAACGCCTGGGCTGTTAAGGAGAGCGAGTGCGGCGTCCTAGCGCGGCAATTGTTTGTGATGTCAGTTCCTTCGCAGCTTCCTCTGGAAAGCCAGCCGTGACATTCGCCCTCCAGTGGACCAATGGGGAAGCGCCTGATGGATTTGGGGCAAAGTGCCAGGATCGTCGACAGGGAGGGAAAGAGGAGCGCATGGGAGGAGGAAAGGAGAGGGCAGGGATGATGGGCATCGGAGTAGAGGAAAGAAAGGCCTCTCTCAATGGCTCCCTGTCAGACAAACGCTTCGATGTCTATAAATACCCGGGCAATGCCGGGTTATCAACTAGTTTTCTATAAACTCCAGCAAGCCCATTCACTGGCAAAATGTCAGCAATTCTCCACTCTAAAACTTCAGAAGTTAAAGAAAAAATTGTACAAACCAAGCCTATCATTTTAACATATATCCTTTATGAATATTTTAAGGAAGTTGGGTATATCCTTTTCACATAACATAATTGGGCATACAGCTGAGATTCCATTCCTTATGATGTGGAAGTGTGTGTATACTTGTGAGAGACAGAGAGACAGATCAAGCAAGCAAGCAAGCAATACCTTCTGTAGATACAAGATCATTCCCTTTAGTATCCCATGGAAAGTCTTCCATCCCCGTTTTCCTCTTGGAGCTGTCAAGCAAGAGAGAAAGTTGGTAAAATTTTACTTTGGCAAATATGATAAATTCTGCTGTCTTTGTTGGTGCCAGGGAAAAATATGTCTATAGAGCAGTGATGGCGAACCTTTTTCGTGCCAATTGCCCAAAGCATGTGCATGCATGCACGAATGCACGTGCGTGCACACACCCCCAAAATGCAATGTGAGTGCCCCTGGTGCATGGCTCCCGTGCATGCCCCTCCCCCTGCACATGCGCCCCGCCCCTTCGCCCATTTTTGGCTTCCAGGTTGGTGCAGGCAGCTTTCTAGGCCCAAAATGGGGTGGGGGGGTCATGCGTGGCACCCCCGTGCCCCATTTTGGCTTCTAGGTTGGTGCAAGAGAGCTTCCAGGCCCGAAATGGGGCACGGGGGGCACGCTCATATGTGCGAACCAAAATGCAATGCAATCCCCCGTGCATGCACCCCCCACGCATGCACGGCAGAGACCCGGAGACCAGTTGGCCAGCGGAAGGCTCACACACATGCGCAGTGGAGCTGGGCTAGGGTGATGGCTGGCGTGCCCGCAGAGAAGGCTCTGTGTGCCACCTGTGGCACACGTGCCATAGGTTCGCCATCACGGATATCGGGCCTCCTGCTTCAGCAGCGGATTGGATTAAAAGACCTCTGAGTCCATTCTAACTCTGCTATTCTGTATTCTGTAAGACATGGCAGTATTGGAAGAAATATTCATCTGGTTCAGTTCCAAGCTTGGCGAGAGACACTGGAAACATGGAGGCTGATTGGAAAGGTGGTTTAATGATAGCAATAGCAATAGCACTTAGACTTATATACCACTTTACAGTGCTTTACTGCCCTCTCTAAGCGGCTTACAGAGTCAGCATATTGCCCCCAACAATTCGGGTCCTCATTTTACCCACCTCAGAAGGATGGAAGGCTGAGTCAACCTTGAGCCTGGTGAGATTTGAACTGCCAAATTGCAGGCAGCCGGCAGGCAGCAGAAGTAGCCTGCAGTACTGCACTCTAACCACTGCGCCACCGTGGCTCATATGTTCATAATGATGAACAGAACCACCAGTGTTTAGCCCACCTTCTTTGGGCTTTGTATTTGAGCTTCCTGTTCCTGAGCAAGAACATGTCCTCTAATATTCTATTGGCTGTTGTCAGATTCCTATGGGGTCATGTAGGGGTCATAGCTGGCTCTATAGGCAAAAGAGGAAATGCAAATCCTAGGTGCTTGTCTGAGCTAATTTTGTTGAAGTTTGGACGGTTTTGGGAGTGGTGCAATGAAGGGGTTTTGGACTGCTCTAGGCTGCTTCTAATCCTATCATTCTGCCTTTGTTCAGACTTTGCTGCAGGGAGTTTCGAAATATCCTGTCTTAAACGGATTACCAAATCTGCATTTCTAAAAAAGTGCCTCCTCAGTTTCTGCTTGGGGGCAAGGACACTGGGGCTGCTTCCCGCCATGTTTCTCCATTTCTCATTTAGGGAAATATAATATTCTGTCTTTTAAATATTTCTCAAAATATTTCATTCTTCTAGGAGGACGGGGGGCTTCCCACAGCAGGAAGAATGCAATGGAGCACCCCAAGGTTGTGTCTTAAATGTCTTCATAAACAATTTAGATGATGGGATAGATAGGGAACTCATCAAATTCGCAGATGAAACCAAGCTGGGGTGGGGGTTGGGGAATAGCCAACACTTGAGAAGATGAGCCAGCAGTATCTTCTTCCTACCACAGGGCCTATGCAGAAATGCAAGGTAAAGTTGTAGACTTGAAATGCAGATATCAACCATATTTGTGGAAAGAGAATGCCACAAAATGTCAGAAAAGCCATATTTCCAAGTGCCAGGGAGAGATGTGGCTAAAATCAATGTAAAACACGGAATGGGGGTCTGATAAACATATATTTCTCTCTCTCCCCCTCTCTCTCTCCTCTTCTATCTTTATAGCTTTCTTTGTGTGTGTGTATCTCTCTCTCTCTCTCTTCTCTTTCCCCTTTCTGTGGATGCTGTCTCCATCTCTATCTTACATAGAATCCTATTCATAGAGAAAGGGCTGCTGTTCTTTTCTTGCATCACAATTTGCAATTAAAGAAAAAGGTGGTCAGTGGAGGCCAGGAGACCTTAGGCCCCCAACGACCATGGAGGTGAAAAAGGAAGAAGTAAAAGGAATCCTGTCTTAAAGCAACTACAGGCTTAAAAGTGGATCCTTGTAAAACAAGCCTCTCCTTCCTTATATCCCAAGTTGTATAATGGCATAGCAAAGAGGAATTGTCCTTCTTAGAGCCTCAAAGAGCACCCTCCCATGTCCCTCCTGCTTCTCCCTCACTCACAAAAACATGCCACCATTCCCACACGTACTCTTTTTGCAATCTGGTTCAGCATGGCTCTTGCGCACCAGGAAACCGTACTTGTACATAGCAATGCTGGGATCCTGTGAGAAGTCCAGGAAAGGGTTGCTGCAGCTGCTGATGCATTTGATAGACTTTGAGTTGGGGTCTGCCAATTCCGAAAGGGACTTTCGCAGCTCTTCTTCATCTCTAGAGGGGCAAAGAAGCATCAGAGATTCACCTATTTGACATATATCCTATTCATCAATATTCAGCCAAGGCTTTGACGTATTTGAGATTGAGAAGTACGTATCTAAAAACCTGTTTAGTGCAGTGTCTTTTAAGGGACAGTATTTTAAGGATTCCAAAGGCCCAGATCATCTCTGATTTTCTCAATAATATAGGAGATTGCTATCATATAGGAAAATGCCATGAACAAAACAGGCAATTGATTTATTCAGTACAGACAGCAGAATAGGCACCTGAGAATACTGCAATCTTGTCTGGATTTCATTCTGTAGAAATTATGCACAGATAATTATTGTTAAACAGCAAGAGGAACAATAGCAATAGCACTTAGACTTATATACCGCTTCACAGTGCTTTGCAGCCCTCTCTAAGCAGTTTACAGAGTCAGCATATTGCCCCCAACGATCTGGGGTCCTCATTTTACCCACCTCGGAAGGATGGAAGACTGAGTCAACCTTGAGCCTGATGAGATTTGATCTGCCAAACTGCTGGCAGCTGGCAGTCAGCACAAGTACCCTGCAGTACTGCTCTCTAACCACTGCGCCACCGCGGCTCTCAATATTCCCTTGATTATTACTTTTGTAGTACTAGGAATCAATTCAGGAATCATAGCATGATCATTCTTTAATGTAACATCAGCAGAAAGGATGGAAGGATCCATACTTTCTATTCTGGGGCAGAATATTATTTTAAAAGGATTAAAATATTATGAAATGATGTGTCTTTTCCTGTTAAATAGAAGAAAAATTTCAAACTGACCTTTTTGACTTTAATTATATAGTGAGCAAAAGGGGCAATTTGTTTCATTTTAAAGAATAAATTTATTATACTTGCTCAACTGATGCTAAGGGGAGAAGCTATCAAGCTCCTCAACCTCAATATCACTTGAAAGCCGATTAGTATATTTAAAATTTACAGTTGAGCTAATAATGCTCTTATGAATATGAAATGAAGTATTGCGTATAACTCACAGAAAAAGTAACATCTCCCTCAAGCTTAGTTCTGTTACTTCATGGACACATACTGTACTTAAAGTTTTCTTAATAGATTACAAAACACGCCAGCTAGGTCTACCGGCTATCATCTGTGTACTACTAAAACTCTTTATTTCTGTAATGTTTAACTGAGCAATTTTTTTAAAACCGAGGTACTTCAAATGGGCTAACTTACTGAACGCACACAAAATCTGGGACCCATGACTCCCATAGAATTAAAATTTGGCTAATTTTATAGTAATTTTATAAAACATTTTAAGACATAAAATTTAACATAATAAAGCATTTTAGCACATAATACAAAATGTCGTAAAACATTTACTATAAATCAATTCCTGATGTCTGTGCTACAGTTCAACATGGGCTACTTTCAAGGCAAATACATCTCCGAATATCTCTCTGAATTTTTAGGAATTTTTCAAGTACATTAGAAGATCCACCGTTTTTGAGGGCATTGAGGAAACTTGTGAAAAAATATCTCTGAAACAATGACCCAAAGGGTCATGGGTTGTCTGGTAACTTAATATTTGTTAACCTGTCTGAGAATCAGGTTTACAAACTACTACCCTGTTTCCCCCAAAATAAGACATCCCTTGATAATAAGCCCAATCGGGCTTTTGAGTGTATGGCAATAAGGCCAAGCGCTTATTTCAGGGTTAAAAAAATATATAAGACAGGGTCTTATTTTCGGGGGGAAATGGTAGAATGACCAATCCCAGAATTATGGACACCAAAAATGCAAATGAGAGTTGGACTCTCCACTAAGCTCACTGTCAGATTGAAAGAAACAAACAAAACTCAAAAAATTAAAACTCTGGCTGGATGTCATCAGCATATTGATTTTTTAAAAAATGTTTTATTAGTTTTTTTTATTTTTAAATATACATCAATATCAATACATGAACATTGTGGTCCCTGGGTATAATTCATTTTGATACAAACATCAATAATGATAATCACAATAATTGTTATATTAATCAAACTTATATAATCCTAGTATTAATATACCGTACATGGTTTCTTAAAGTAGTCATTCAATATTTAAATATTCCATTTTAATGCCAATAATGATGTAAGCATGCATGGTAATACCATCTTTCCCCCTCTAATCTTTTCCATCAAATTATTACTTATATTCTATTATATAAAAAGAGAAAAAATTGTATTATTTATTTTATTTATTTTATTTATTTTATTTAAATGGATTTATATGCCGCCCAACTCCCAGGGGACTCTGTATCTGCTATTCCCCCATTTCTTATTTCTACCTGTATTCTAAGTTCTAATCAGCTCACTATTGCTAATCCTAATATTGATACACATGTTTATATAAGGCATAGCCCTTCATTATTTATTGGTTCAAAGTCACAAAATGCCATTCAAGTACTATTCTTCCCATTATTTAAACATATGTTATAATACCCTTTTTCAACCACCAATCTTTCCATCTAACAACAACAACAACAACAACAACAACAACGAGTTGGAAGGGATGCACTTAACAAATGTGGCAAGACAAGTTGTATAACTCACAACAAATGTCTTAATTAGCAACATAAATTTTGGGCTCAAATGCCTCATATTCTCTCTTTAAAAGCAAAATAACAGACAGAATGAAAGTGTGCTGGTGCCTGGAGGACGTTACGACCTGGATGGGGAGGAACAGACTCAGACTCAACCCCGACAAGACTGAGTGGCTTTGGATATTGCCTCCTAAGGACCATGACAACTGTCCCTCCTTGGTTCTTGAGGGAGGGAAATTAACTCCCTCGGAGCAGGTCCGCAATTTGGGGGTCCTCCTAGATCCACAGCTAAAATTAGATCAACATCTTACAGCTGTGGCTAGGGGGGCTTTTGCACAGGTTCGCCTGGTGCACCAATTGCGGCCATACTTGCAGAAGGAGGCTCTACTCACGGTCACTCATGCCCTTGTCACCTCCCGACTGGACTACTGCAATGTGCTCTACATGGGGCTACCCTTGAAGAGTATTCGGAGACTTCAGTTGGTGCAAAATGCGGCTGCGCGTGCTGTGGTGGGTGTGCCAAGGTACACCCATGTTACACCTATACTCCGCCAGCTGCATTGGCTGCCCATCGGTCTCCGGGTCCAATTCAAGGTGTTGATCATCATCTTCAAAGCCCTTCATGGCTTAGGACCAGGTTACCTTCGGGACCGCATTCTGCCTCATACTTCCCTTCGACCAGTTAGGGCCCACAGAGTGGGCCTCCTCCAGGTCGCGTCAGCCAAACAATGCCGGCTGGCGGGCCCTAGGGGGAGAGCCTTCTCTGTGGGGGGCCCCGTGCTCTGGAACCAACTTCCCCCAGAGACCCGAACTATCCCCACCCTGCTGGCCTTCTGAAAAGCCATTAAGACATGGCTCTTCCTGCAGGCAGGGGTGAGACTAGTTCCACCTGAGCTCTCCCCCGGTATGTCTGGTGATGAATATTTTTTAATTTTTTAAATTTTTTAATTCTGTTTTTAACTATTGTTTATTATTTAGTGTTCTTGTATAATGCTGTACGCCGCCCTGAGTCCCTCGGGAGTAGGGCGGCATAGAAGAACCAATAATAAATAAATAAATAAATAAATAAACAAACAAACAAACAAACATACAAATGATATCAGACGGTCATACTGAGAGCAATACAATACTTCTAGCTTTCTCCTCCAGTGTTATTTCTTGGAATCCAGGAGGAACTGGGAGGAATCTAACTGAAGGAACCCCAAACTGAATTTATCAAGTACCTTCCACCTACTAGAATAACAGAGTTGGAAGGGACCTTGGAGGTCTTCTAGTCCAACCCCCTGCTTAGGCAGGAAACTCTACACCACTTCAGACAAATGGTTATCCAACATCTTCTTAAAAACTTCCAGTGTTGGAGCACCAGCCTGATGATGACGAATGAGACTTCGTCGAAACGTCGCCAAGACACTTCCAATTTCATGCGGGAGAAAACCTGAATAACCAAAGACATACATACATACATACATACATACACACACACACACACACACACACACACACACACACACACACACACACACACACACACACATATATATAATAGTACAAGCATGAATAATTCATATTGCTGTACTTTCACTGTTTTTTATTTCTTATTTTTACTACTGTCTAAGTATATCATGTCCACAGTATTTTACTGGTCTACTAATTTAGTCACTATGTTTAAGAACGAAATAAGACTGGTTTGGCATGATTTGTTTTTAACAAACCCCCATGTTGACTTCTAGTTATTACTTTACTCGTTTCTAGATGGTGGCAGATCTGTTTTTTTATTTATTATCTTTTCCAGTATCTTCCTGGGTATTGATGTTAGTCTGTAGTTTCCTGGGTTTGTTTGTTTTTTCTTTTCCTTTTTTGAAGATGGGAACCACATCAGCTCTTTTCCAGTCCTCTGGTAGTTCCCCGGTGCTCCAGGGTTTTTGGAAGACGTGGTATAGTGGTTCTGAGATGACATCTGCCAGCTCTTTTAGAACTCTGGGATGTAATCCATCAGGTCCCAGTGATTTGTATTCATCAAGATCAGACGGGTGTTCTCTTACCATTTTTTTTGCTTATTTTAACTTTTGTTTCTAGTCTGTCTTCTACAGTTATGTTTTTGGTAGGTTGGACTATTGTTTCTTTTTGCGTGAAGACCGATGCAAAGAATGGGTTAATTAGCTCTGCTTTCTTTCTGCTGCCTGTTACTTCTTTGCCGTTACTTCTTTTCTCTCTTTAGTGGGCCGACAGTTTCCTTGATTTTTTTCTTATTATTTATATGTTGGAAGAAACTTTTTTAAAATTAACTTTGACTTTTGTTGCAAATCTTTGTTCATTTTGAGCCTTTGCTTTCCCGACTTCGTCTTTGCAGATTCTGGCTATCTGCTGATATTCTACCTTAGTTATGTGTCCTTCTTTACATTTTTTTATACTTGTCCTTTTAGTTTTTCAATTTGTCAGAGAGATCTTTGTGCAGCCATGCTGATTTCTTTTTGGATTTCTTGTTTTTCTTTTTCAGCACTATTGTTCTGGACTGGGCTTTTATGATCATATTTTTCAGCATTTCCCAAGCTTCTTGAGTTGTTTTCCCCTTAAGGATTTTCATCCAAGGAATCTTTCCCAAGTTCTCTCTGAGCTTGTTAAAATCAGCTCTTTTAAGTCTAGGACTCTGGTGTTCTATTGCTTGTGTTTGCATTATGTTGAATTCTAGTATGACATGGTCACTCTCACCCAAGATTCCTGCAGTTTCAACTCCCTCTACTCTGTAAGAATTAAGTCCAGTATGGCTGTTCCTCTAGTTCCCTCCTCTACCTTTTGGACAATAAAGTTGTCAGCTAGCTTGGTCAGGAAACGTTTTGATTGGAACCTATTTGACTAGGAACCTATTTAATTGGGATGATTTTGAGAGAGCAGAAGACCCCAATTAACTTAAGTGGGATGGATGACAGATGGACTTGGAATCATATCTTGAATTTTTTTTTGAAATATTTTTTCTCATGAGAAGGTGGCACTGGCACTTACCCCTTTGCTAGATAAAGAAAGATAATGGGATGTCTATGGAGATTCTCAATCATCCAGGTCATGGTTGTTCTAAAGGTTTTATTTCAAAGGTAACTAGACTTTCTTGAAGGTTTTTTCCTGAAAATATTTCACTTCTCATTAATTCTTCTCAGAACTAGTTTTCTAGTTCTCAGAATTCAGAATAATTCTGAAAACTCAGAATGTTTTCAGGGCAAAAAAAAAAACCCAACAAAGAAGTCCAGTTGCCTTTTGAAAAGTACTTTTGGAACAACTTAATAGGATTTTAAAAGTTGGATACTAGAGTTGGACACTAGAGGGAGGTAGAGGATAACAAAGAATGGAAAAAAATATTCTAATAATGATTTTTTTTCCCATGGAATGTCAAGAAACTTTTATGAAGATTTCTGACAAATGTTCTTTGAAACTCTCAGAAATGATTGATAAACAGTTAAGGATGCAATAGAAGAACAAGAAGATATTGCAATCATATTATAAGCAACTGCGTTTTCTTCGCCGATGATGTAAAACTATTTAACACCACCGATGAGTCCTTCCTTCTCATTAGGTGGCCAAAGTATTTGAGTTTCATCTTCAGGATCTGGCCTTCTAAAGAGCAATCAGGATTGATCTCCTCTAGGACTGACCGGTTGGATCGCCTTGCAGTCCAAGGGACTCGCAGGAGTCTTCTTCAGCACCATAGTTCAAAGGCCTCAATTCTTTGGCGCTCAGCCTTCCTTATGGCTTTCACATTGCAACTGGGAAAACCATAGCCTTGACTATACACACTTTTGTTGACAGGGTGATGTCTCTGCTTTTTAGTATGCTGTCTAGATTTGTCATAGCTTTCCTCCCCAGGAGCAAGCGTCTTTTAATTTCTTGGCTGCAGTCCCCATCTGCGGTGATCTTGGAGCCCAGGAAAATTACTGTACCCTCATATGGGGTACAGTAATAATGGGACATGGCTGTCATTTCAATAGCCTCTTGCAGAGACAGAACAATCTTAACTCATAGAGAACTTTTTAAGGTCTGCCCTCCAAAACTGCTATGGGGAGAGCATTAAAGCCTATTTAAACCAGTACTCTGGAGACAGTTAGTTGATGTGAACATCTCAGTGATTAAAAATGGGGGCTTGACTGCTCAGAAAAAAACTTTATTGAGTAAAGTTCTATTGGACTTCTAATTAATAATAGTTTAAATGCACAAAGTGCACACTCATAATTAACAACACCTGTCAGATCCCTAACGTGACACTGCCATTCAAATGGAGGGAGGGGGGAACATGGGGATAAGCTATATTTTTATAAACTTTATCCTGGCGCCTAGGCACCCCGGAGTATTCTCACCTTTTGTGGAATGATGGCCATGTGGATTGCTTCAGTTTGCTAGAAGCAGAAGACGACCCTGGGAATGGCTCTTTATCTGTTTCTCAGGAGGGGCGTTACAGTAACATCTTCACACCTGTGGATTGGCTAAATCCACACTGGACTGGAGGGAGGGATTCTAACTGTATAGTATCGGAGGAAATTTAGAATCTGCTTTGCCTTTCTTCTGCTATCACTTCTTCTCAATAAAAGATTCCTTTTAAAATACCAAGTTTCAAGAGTCTACACTTGCTTGGGAAAGAAGGAGAGGCAGGACCTTACAACACCTCTGTAATAAAGCTAAGCTGGGAATTTTTATTAAATTGTCCTGGTCCATTCTGATTCATAAGTATCCTCACTAAAAAAAAAATGAACTCAAGTTTATGGGGAAGAGAAAAAAAAACCCCAGTAGTTTCAACCATTCTAAATGAGCCGAGGTGGTGCAGCGGTTAGAGGCAGTACTGCAGGCCACTTTAGCTGACTATGATCCGCAGGTCAGCGGTTCAAATCTCACCGGCTCAAGGTTGACTCAGCCTTCCATCCTTCCGAGGTAGGTAAAATGAGGACCCAGATTGTTGGGGGCAATGTAAATGTATATACATTGCTTAATGGTGTAAACCGCTTAGACAGTGCTTGCACTGTGAGGCGGTATATAAATCTCACAAATAAATAAATAAAATAAATAAACCAGTTTGCTAAGATGCAAATCCATGCACCTTTTGGAACTGTAATCAGCTCTGCCTTTCTCCCTAATACTGTATTTGGAATGCAAGGGGCTACCTGGGGTTTTTTTTTGGGGGGGGGGGAATTTAGGCTGGATCCTTCAAAGAGGAGTAAAGGAAGCACAACGTCCTAGCGTGGCACCAAAAAGTAGTTGTGCATGAGCCTTAGGTGAATATAATTTCTGTGTGCTGCTGAGGTATGCTTCTCTTTCAGACTTTTTTTATAGTTATAGTCTGATTGGCTGAAGGAACTATATTACATATCCAGTGTTGTGAACATTTATTTGGATTAGTACCATAACGTTTAATATAATTGCACATTTCCATCCAAATCTGCCTTTTTGAACATTCTCAGTGAGCCGCAGTGGTTAGAGTGCAGTACTGCAGGCTACTTCTGCTGATCACCAGCTGCCAGCAGTTTGGCAGATCGAATCTCACCAGGCTCAAGGTTGACTCAGCCTTCCATCCTTCCGAGGTGGGTAAAATGAGGACCCAAATTGTTGGGGGCAATGTGCTGACTCTGTAAACCGCTTAGAGAGGGCTGTAAAGCACTGAGAGGCGGTATATAAGCCTAAGTGCTATTGCTATCGCTCTACTTCAGTAATTTTCACACCTCCAGAAAAATACACAAGGAAATTATTACTTCCTACACTGATCTTGGAAAACTTCCCAGCTACAAAGAGTAACAAAATTTAAAAACTATTCTTAAACCCAAAGAGGAAAATTTATATAAAGTGTATATTTACATAAAATATACATAAAGTGTCATTATTAACGCAGATCTTCACTAAACCTTCTCATCTCCTATTTTTGTCTATCTCATACTGAAACCTTGACAAAGTCTTTTCCCTTAGACAACTCATTCCTCACTGGGCTCATTCACATACAATACAACATCTGTTTATGACCATTTGAAGTTATAACAGCACAGAAGAAAGTGTGAAAAATGGTCATTTCACACTATCTTCAGCTAAAATGGTCATTTTTCACACTTACAACAGTTGCAATATCCACAAGGTCAAATAATAAAAATCTGGGTGCTTGGCAACTGGCATGTATTTATGACAGTTGTAGTGTCCCGGGGCCATGGGGTCACCTTTTTATGACTTTCTGACAAGGAAAGTTAGTGTGGGGAAGCCATATTTACTTAACAACCATATTACTAACTTGATAACTGCAGAGGCTCTCTTAAACAACTGTGGCAAGAAAGAGTGTAAAATGGTGCAAAACTGTTAGCAATGGACATTGTGGTTGTATGTTGAGGAATATCAATAGTAACTTTTGCTGTGCTTTCCTTGTTAGTTTTCTTTTTATTTTTTAATATTTTTTTATTTTTCATCAAACTTACACATACATCCATACATATACCATATTATCAAAACAACCATAATTATTAATTAATTTATTTATTTATTTTATTTGTGATATTTATATACTGCCTCACAGTGCAAACACTCTCTAAGCGGTTTACACCAGTAAGCAATGTATATTTATATTGCCCCCAACAATCTGGGTCCTCATTTTACCTACCTCGGAAGGATGGAAGGCTGAGTCAACCTTGAGCCAGTGAGATTTGAACTGCTGACCTGCGGATCATAGTCAGCTAAAGTGGCCTGCAGTAATGCCTCTAACCGCTGCGCCACCTTGGCTCTTATGATTATATACTTCTATTCAAAATATCATAAACATATATCCTTAATTTGCTCCTTTTATACTTTTATCTCCAGTCTGCTTTCCTTCTATATTTCATACTACTACCCTCCCTCTTTCTCCCTCTCTCCCCTCTACCTTCTTTCTCCCTCTCTCCCTCTTTCCTACTTCCCTCCTCTCCCTCTCCCCTTCCTTTCTACTTCCTCTTTCTCCCTCTTATCCTTCCCTGAGTACATCTAATCATAATCCATTTTATGGTTAGCAGACTAGCAATTCAGAAACCCTAACTTCATCCCAACATTGGAGCTATTTCTTACACTTATATCTTTCCCTTTGTCTATATTTATATATTTAATATGTTCTTCCAGGTATATCTACTATTATTCTAATGCTGCCTCCTTCTCCTATTTTTGTCACCTGGGTCAACCATCTCTAATTTTCAACTCTCTTCCAAATTAATCGCTATAGCTTAACGTCCAAGAATATTCATTATCTCTTATACCTCTTGATTTTAGGCCTTATTCCTCCCTCTCCTCAATTAATATCTTTACTCATCATTTTTTTTTAATTTTAGTTCTATCATTTCTAAATGCCCTAAATTTCTAACTTCTTTTCCCCTTTCATATCTCCCTTCCAACTTTCTTACTCAATTTTTTTTCTTGTTTTTAACTCATTCTCTATATTTAAACAAATTACAGTCCTTGTCATTACTGTTCCATCCATTGGTTAATAACATTCTAAATTCTCCATAATAAAAAATACAACTTATAGATTCCTTCCTATTTTTCTATAGTGCATAGAACCTACTGGAGTGGCAAAGCAGGCCCAGTGCCCATGGGGATCTGGCGGGGCAAGATGTTTGTGTGTGAGAGAGAGAGATAGGTGAGGGCATTTGTGCTGTAGCATCTCTGCAAGCGGTCATAAGGGTGAATGACTGCAGGAATGCTGTAGCAGACATAACTTTGGGACTGGTACAACATACTGTTTAGGGGTCTGTTGTAACTTTGCTGGTCACTAAGTGATCAGTTGTAAGTCAAGGACTACCTGTATTCAAAAAATATTTTCACGATTATTCAATTCAAGATTATTTCAGTTTTCTTTAAGAAAGATAGCTATATCCACTAAAAAGATGGCTCCCTCCCACCCCCATATTTGACAATGATCCACTTGACAATTACAACAAACTGGAGCAGATGTCTAGACCAAGGGTAGGCAAAGTTGGCTCTTCTATGACTCATGGACTTCAACTCCCAGAATTCCTGAGCTAGCATGATTGGCTCAGAAAATCTGGGAGTTGAAGTCCACGAGTCATAGAAGAGCCAACTTTGCCTACCCCTGGTCTAGACCAAGATGTTAAAGCAGACAGCAGCACATTTTATTTTCACTGTGAAACATATCTTGGATTTATGTGAAAAAATAAACAGGTAGAAATAAAAAATAAAGGACAAAATTACAAAATTATCCTTAAAAAAAGAATACAAGTTTTACTATAGACATTAAACAGGGGTACTCACATGGCCCACTGTAGCTTTTCATTCTTGATAGAGCTATATACAGCCTGCAGAGGCAAAAGAAATAATATTATTTATTTATATAACTACACCATTTGCAGTATAAAGGCTATAGTAAATGTTATTTTTTTTCTCCATGTTCCTCTAATGTTAGAATTAAATTTACCATATTTTTCGGACTATAAGATGGACTTCTCCCCCCCCAAAAAAGTGGGTGAAAATGTCTGTGCGTCTTATAGAGCGAATGTTGCCGAAGCCCCGCCCACCTGCCGGCCCCCACCTTTCCGCCTCTGCCTCCCAGCAATTTGCCTCCTTGCAGCAAACAGCAAGGTCAGCTTCAGCACAGCCTGATTTAGCAGGAGCAGCTGATTGGCGGTTGTATCAGCCTCCTGGAATACCGCCATCCCCAAAGGTCAAAAGGAGGATGATAAATGTTGGAATGTCATTGATTGGGGTCAGTTTATCTTTTGGGAATCTCTATAGAGCTCCATGCTAGTTGTGAAAGTGAAGTGGCTAGTGGTGAGACAGTATTACCACGGAAGAGGTCTTGAGTTTACCTCTTGGTCACAGAGTCTATAGCAATAGCAATAGCACTTAGACTTATATACCGCTTCATAGTGCTTTACAGCCCTCTCTAAGCGGTTTACAGAGTTCAGCATATTGCCCCCAACAATCTGGGCACTCATTTTACCCACCTCAGAAGGATGGAAGGCTGAGTCAACCTTGAGCCGGTGAGATTTGAACAGCTGAACTGCAGCTGAAGTAGCCTGCAGTGCTGCACTCTAACCACTGCGCCACCTCGGCTCATGATAAATATTTATATGGATTTGGTATTTTTATCTGAGGGTAGAACAAGAAGCAATGGGTGGAAACTAATCAAGGAGAGAAGCAACTTAGAACTAAGGAGAAATTTCCTGACAGTGAGAACAATTAATCCGTGGAACAGCTTGCCTCCAGAAGTTGTGAATGCTCCAACACTGGAAATTTTTAAGAAGGTGTTGGATAACCGTTTGTTTGAAGTGGTGTAGGGTTTCCTGCCTAAGCAGGGGGTTGGACTAGAAGACCTCAAAGGTCCCTTCCAACTTTGTTATTATTATTTTCTTATTGATAATTGTTAAGTGGTGGTGTGTTATATGGTAGATACCTGTCTATTTGAATTCTAAAGCCTCAGAGCACTTTAGCTTCTTCAGTTTATACGACTTGCTCTATTTTATGCCCACCACCACTTCTTGCTTGCAAGCAAATGATATTTCTTGCAGATCTTCCAGTGCACCATTGTTGCTACTTTGTCATGCAGTAGTTTGTATTCAGCTTGTCCAATCTTCTTGTAGCAGCTAACCAGGTGGTCCATTGTTTCCTTAGCTTCTTTGTAAGGCGGCACTTGTCGTCTTCTTAATTCTGGCTTTCCATTCATTTGTTCTTAAGGCTTGATTTTGTGAAGCTAGAATTAGCTCCTCTGTTTCATTTGTCAACTTCCCTGCTCTTAGCTCTTGCCAGGTCTTGCTATTATCTGCTTTCCCTGCTATTTTTTTTTTAAATAATAGTGCTACTGGCCATGTCTTCCCATACCTTTTTTCTGTTCTTCATTTGGTCTGTCCTGTAGGTCAGTTTGCTCTCTCCAGTACTCAGTAAATAATAGTAAATTATTATTGTTGTTTGTTGCACTGTCAGCCAAATGTTGAGACTTGGATTTGGCATTTTTGTCTGCCTATTGAGTACTATTATTAGTTACAGTGGTTTTTATTAAATTGGTTTCATATAATAAATGTTTGGATCTCAATAAACAATCTGAAACTTTACGAAGGAGTTGATAAACTAAAGATTCTGAGGATCCCTGCACTAGGGCTACCAGATCTGATTTAGATTTTTTTTAAATTTCCACATTGCTATCTAGTGATTTTCTAGTTTACTGTAATACTAGTCATATAGCAAAGATAATTAGCAGAAGCTTTATGAATGCTTTACCCTGGTACAGTTCCAGTTTTTTTAAGGGTCCAGACAATATTGGAGTGGTTTCTTTATTTAGAAAGTAACACATAACCACCCTTCCCACACAATATGCTTTGCTGAGTATTAGTGAGCCATCTGAACTTGCCAATAGTGTGGTCAGAGCAGGGGTGGTATTCACTTACCTTCCCTACCGGTTCACAAATGTGAGCGCGCGCGTCCATGCATGTGCACAACCTTCCGCACTTGCGCAGAGCCTCAAAAATGTGGATAAATCAGACGTGATTACGTCTGGGCGGGTGGGCGAGGCCATTCACAGTCAGCGCTACCGGTTTGCCCGAACCGGATAGAACCGGCTGAATACCACCACTGGGTCAGAGAGAGCTTGTTAAGTCCTGAATTAAACCAATTCTCCATTACTTAATCTTAGTTGTGGGAATTCCAGAACGTTTGTTATTTAAAATCACAATAATTGATTCAGGCACAATGTATTCTTAAAATTTGGAAAATGGCCCTCAAATCCAAGAAGATGCCTATATGGTTGATTAGCACCAAAAACAAAGCTATTGGGGCAAGAAAAGTACCATTAGAAAGTAGAAGACCCATTCCAATAGAGAAAACTAAAAGGAACATAAACATTTGCAAAAGAAATGCAATGAGGTAGAGGGGAAAAGGAGCATATTGCCAAAACCACAAATCCTTTGTGGTTTTGGCAATAATCAATCATCAATCCTTTGATGATAGAACTTTGCAGAAATGGCTAAATTGATTTGTTTGATTAGAGAGGGAAATACTACTTTTATAAAAGGCTGGAAATCCTTTATACACTTTTTGCTGAAAATGGATAAATATGAACTGGTGATTTCTGGATTTACAAATTAGTAAGAGTTGAATATATTATTAAGTAAGTATAATAAATATAATATTAAGTATAATATTAGTAAGAGTTGAATCAAGATCACGTGACGTGGTAATACCACTTTATAATGCCTTGGTAAGGCCACACTTGGAATACTGCATTCAGTTTTGGTCACCACGATGTAAAAGGGACGTTGAGACTCTGGAAAGAGTGCAGAGAAGAGCAACAAAGATGATTAGGGGACTGAAGGCTAAAACATATAAAGAACGGTTGCAGGAATTGGGTATGTCTAGTTTAATGAAAAGAAGGACCAGGGGAGACATGATAGCAGTGTTCCAATATCTCAGGGGTTGCCACAAAGAAGAGGGAGTCAAGCTATTCTCCAAAGCACGTGAGGGTAGAACAAGAAGCAATGGGTGGAAACTAAACAAGGAGAGAAGCAACTTAGAACTAAGGAGAAATTTCCTGACAGTTAGAACAATTAACCAGTGGAACAGCTTGCCTTCAGAAGTTGTGAATGCTCCAACACTGGAAGTTTTTAAGAAGGTGTTGGATAACCATTTGTCTGAAGTGGTGTAGGGTTTCCTGCCTAAGCAAGGGGTTGGACTAGAAGACCTCCAAGGTCCCTTCCAACTCATTGTTGTTGTTGTTGTTGTTGTTGTTGTTGTTATAATAAATCTAATATGGGGAGAAATGAATCATGTTATGCAATATAAGGAGATAAATGTTTCAAGTTTCAAGGCACAGCACAGATCAGGGAGGATGTGAGAGGTGTACAAGATGCTTGGGTTGGTGAAAGTGCATGAAAGGTGCATCACGGACGAGCCATGTGAGGCTGTGTGAGAGGCATTACATGTCAGGTATGAAGGTAACCAGCAAGAGTGCAGAGAGGCTGGGGGAGGTTGTGCTGACTTGCAACTTTCTCCGCCAGCTTTCCCATATACTCTCTGGGGAAGCCAGAAGGGAAGATTGCAAATAGCATTTGATTGCAGGGAGCCGCAACTGGTCATAAGTGTGAATCAGTTGGCCCAGATTGCAATCACATAACTGCATGGATGCTGGACAGTGAAAACTCCAAGGACCAATTATGGCTACCATTCATTCAGTCCCATCACAACAAGTGGTGGTTGAGCAATTGGTTGTAGTTTGAGGACTACCTGTATACTGTTCAGGAGTCTGTAGTCATGCACTGTTCTACAGATTTACAGATTAACAGAGTTGGAAGGAACCTGGCAGGTCATCTAGTCCAACCCCCTGCCCAAGCAGGAAACCCTACATCTGTCTCTACCTAGGATCGAACTCACAACCTCCTGATTGTTCTAAAAGAATGATCTCTGAAGAGATGAAAAATGTAGATATAGATATTGAAGTTTAAAGGCTAATAAAATCTCTCTTCAGCCGATTGTCCAGAAACTCCTTCAATGTGGCTAAATCCTGATGGGGGGAGGGGTATTGCCTCATAGCTGAGATCTGATTCCTGGATTAAAGTTAACACCCCAGATTTAACAATTGTTTATAAGAAAGGCCAAAAAAAAGTCTGAATAGCGGATGCTGCAATGGCTGGAGACAACAGAACAGAAGAAAAAGAACTGTAGAAAACCACAAAATGCAAACACTTGCAAATAGAAGTAAAATGACCGTCACCAAAGAAAGCAGAGATAGTACCAATAGCAATAGGCAATTTGGATGCAGTTGAAAACAATTGCAGCATCACTTGAACACCATCAGCATTGACAAAATCACCACCAGTTAACTGCAAAAAAGGCAACGTTACTTAGAGCAGCTTATATCCTATGACCGTGATAGTGAACCTATGGCACGCGTGCCACAGGTGGCACGCGGAGCCATATCTGACAGCACGTGAGGTGTTGCCCTATGTCAGTTCCAGCACACATGTGCGCGCTGGCCAGCTGATTTTTGGCCTTCCAGAGGGTGGGTGGGAGGCCATTTTACGTCCTCCCTAGGCTTCAGGAAAGCCTCCTGAAGGTGAAGGTGAAAAATGGCCCAATCGGCCTACCGGATGTTCGGAGGCTTCAGTGAGGCCTGTGCACATGCGCGGGGGGGGGGCATGTGGGAGGGTTTGTGTGCGGAGAGAGGGCATTGCATTATGGGTATGGGCACGCATGCGTGCGCCCTTTTGGCACCCAAGCAAAAAAAGGTTCGCCATCACTGTCCTATGACGATACCTTTAACACCATCAAACAACATCTACCTATCCCAGGTCCTTGGAAAGGACTCAATAGATGGATAAAAAATGTCGAATCCTTCTGACTGTGTAACAAACCCTAAGGCTGACTCAGACTTCCATCCTTCTGAGGTCAGTAAAATAAGGACCCAGATTGTTGGGGGCAATATGCTGACTCTGTAAAATAAGGACCCAGATTGTTGGGGGCAATATGCTGACTCTGTAAACCGCTTAAGAGTGTGCTGTAAAAACACCATAAGCACTATATAAGTCTAAGTGCCATTGCTATAATAGTAATAGCCTACAGTGAAGTAGGGCCTTGGCATGGCTGTGGAGCATGAGAGCTCGGAGGAAGATGAGGGCTATTCCAGAGGTTCAACCATACTTGATAGGCCTTAACACAGGAGTAAAATAAAGAGTATCTCTTTCATAAACAATACAGTTAATTTCCGAGTTAAGACCGTTCACTTACCGGCCATTTGAAGTGACGACCTAACCCCCTCCCCTCAAGTACTTATGACAAAATTACAATTAGCCGCCCAGAGTCCTTCGGGAGTTGGGTGGCATAGAAATACAAATAAATTAAATTAAATTAAATTAGTTACATGATTCAATCCTACGAATCCTCAGGTTACGAATGTGATTGGAAGGCTCTGTTACATTTGTACCTCAAGGACTACCTATATGGGGAGACATAAGAATCCCATATCGAATCGGTCATTGGCCAAGCCACAAAGGCCGTGCTAAGTGTCGGGAGTTCTTGGATATCTGGTAAAAAATGGGCTACAGGGCTCAGGACTATTGGCTGAGCAACCAGGATCAGCAACTACTGTGCGACTACTGGAAGAAAAGATTTTTACCCATCAGAAATTAATTAAAAACAAAGAAATAATGATCTGTTATAAAACAAGCAATAAGAGGAGGATATTTGTCTTCCTCAGCATTTCTAAGATGATGACATCAGTAATTCTCTAGTTCCTGAACTGGGTCTTTGTAATCTCTGTTTCAGTTACACATACCCATTGCATCAAAGTAAAAAAAAAAAAAGACTGAAGACTTTCTGCCTTTGAGGGAGTGAATCAAGGAACATCTTGTTTTGTTTCTGGATAGTTATTGATCAAATGCAGCGGTGAAATCTACATACCTTCCCTACCGGTTTGGAAGCGTGTGATTTGCGTTTGCACGTGCACACTGTCGTGCGTGCTTTTTCACCCTCTGCGCATGCGCAGAAGGCTTTACACATGCACAGAGGGTTAAAAAAAGAAAATGGATGCATCCGGGCTGGTGGGCGGAGCCTCGCACTGCCGCTACCGGTTCGCTGAACCACCAGCGGCCGCCACTACCAGGCCGAACCGGTAGCATTTCACCCCTGATCAGATGTCTAACAGGACCAGGCAATATGGGGCTAGAACAAATTGGAAAATACTTTGTAGATTTTATTTCAAAAATTTAAAGGAATTCCCTTGACACCTTCAGTTTTCAAAGACAGCCAAAACATCCGGCTTGCATCAGCAGGCAGGCAGATTATAGTCACAGCAGAATAAAAGTGAGAAGATCACAATTTAGATGGTTCTACTGTGAGACTAGAGATCTTATCTTGAGAGTCTTACAAATTTTTGCTCAAGTATGAAATCCCTCTATTTAGTATATCTTTGATTCAGATTACAGATTGTGTGGAACTTTGGTTTGTTTAGCAGTGGGGTTTTTTTGTTTTTTGTTTTTTAAATCAGTTGGCATAAATCCAAAGCAGGCTTTATTCTCAATGGCAACTCATGAGCATTATCTCCAATAAGCAGGCTAATAGTGAAATAATATCAACCATGAGATTATTCATATGAAGACAAAAAATGAATTTCTTGTAGAAATAGCAATAGCAGCAATAGCACTTAGAGTTATATACCACTTTACAGGGCTTTACAGCCTTCTCTAAGCGGTTTACAGAGTCAGCATATTGCCCCCAACAATCTGGGTCCTCATTTTTACCCACCTCGGAATGATGGAAGGCTGAGTCAACCTTGAGCCTGGTGAGATTCGAAATGCTAAATTGCAGGCAGCCGGGCAGTCAGCAGCCTGCAGTACTGCACTCCAACCACTGCGCCACCGTGGCTCATGTAGAAATAGATTAGCAAACACTGCCACTATTTGTAAATACAGGTAGCCTTCAATTTATGACCACAATTAAGCTCCAAAGTTTGGTCGTAATTTATTGTGACCATTAAGCGATCACCACATGACCTGACTGAACTTTACAATTGCATCGTGGCTTTCCCAGGTATGGCCATTAAATGACTGTGTGGGTCATTAAGTAGAATGTGAGATGCTTCAGGGGCTGGGAAAGGTGCTGGGAGGCCCAGTGCAGGTTCACATGCAAGTTATGGGGATGCTACAGTGCGCTGTAAGTGCAGGGAGGCCTGGGAAAGAAGCTGTAGCTGCCCACGCACACATATACGTGGTAGGCACATACCAGGTAAGAAATCAATCTTCAACTCTACATGGAGAACTACAATAGCAATAATAATGAAATAATATCAACCATGAGATTATTCATATGGAGACAAAAATGAATTTCTTGTAGAGATAGCAATAACAGCAATAGCACTTAGACTTATATACCGCTTCATAGTGCTTTACAGCCCTCTCTAAGTGGTTTACAGAGTTCAGCATATTGCCCCCAACAATCTGGGTCCTCATTTTACCCACCTCAGAAGGATGGAAGGCTGAGTCAACCTTGAGCCGGTGAGATTTGAACAGCTGAACTGCAGCTAGCAGTCAGCTGAAGTAGCCTGCAGTGCTGCACTCTAACCACTGCGCCACCTCGGCTCTCTACAATGCAGATTGAACATGACGAGGAGAGAGATACGCCTTCCCAATGGCCTCCTTTATATAGACAAAGTGACTGTATAAATCTTAAAGGGGCAATGACCCTGCTGACTCATTCTCACTGCATCAGCATTTCAGTTTACAACCTTACAGCAGCTGTTCAGCTTTAAATCACTAAAGCACAAAACAAGAAGCTTCCACAGGGGTGCATACAATAGCCACCAAGGGCCAAACACTCAGGAAGCCTTCACAACAGGGTACAAAGCAGCTGCCCAAAGAGTCCGAACGCCTGGAAGACTCCAAGGGTATGAAGCCCCCCAACCCCCCACCCCTAATGAAGCCCTGAATGCTTGGGAAGCTCAGCCACCCTCACACCCACTGCCGAGCTCTGCACCATGCGAACTGACTTTCACCATTTTCTTCCCACCCCACCCCCACTCCCAGGCTGCCCAATCTGGCCCTTTATGAACAAGAAGTAGAAGAAAAATGCTAAAGACAGCTGTTCACAGCTGCAGTGTCTTAAAATGTGTCCTTTTCCTCATGCTCCTGGAGCACTGGAGCTGGCTTTGTGATGAAAAAGCAGAGAAACTCTCACCTTCCGAAGGCTCCGCAAAGACAGTTACAACTCTCCCTAGGCCATGCAGCGAAAGTTTGGTATTTTCCCATCTCTTTGCAAAGGGCCAGGCTAGGCAGGGCTCTTAAGCTTGATGGTTTAAAGAGGTTTTGGTTTCCCAACATTTGGGGCTTTATGGGGGGGGGGGAGAATAATGGCTGCTCCACATTCATAGAGTTTCCCAGGTGTTTTTTGGAACTTTCCTGCGAGGCAGCTGTTTTGCTCTCTGGTCTGCTGTGAAGGCTTTTAGGTGATTGGTAGGGAAGGGAGGTGTGGCTCCTTTGTTCTGTGCCAGGGGTGTCAAACTCAAGGCCCGTGGGCTGAATCCTGCCCATGGGGTACTTAGGTCTGGCCCACGGTGCCTCTGCCATTGAAAATGGAGCTTGGGGGGGACTGAGGAAGGAAGGAAAGAAGGAAGGAAGGAAGGAAGGAAGGAAGGAAGGAAGGAAGGAAGGAAGGAAGGAAGGAAGGAAGGAAGGAAGGAAGGAAGGAAGGAAGGAAGGAAGGAAGGAAGGAAGGAGGATGGATTATAATGAGAGTGATGGATGGTCTGAGGGAAGTCCTGCCTTAGCAAATGCACAAGTATGGAATAAGTGATACCAGTAACTGTGAGAGGGATCTAGGAGTCTTAGTGGACAACCATTTAAATATGAGCTAGCAGTGTGCTGCAACTGCCAAAATGCAAATGCAGTCCTAGGCTGCATCAACAGGTTACTATTAAGATCAGGAGAAGTGTCCATACTGCTTTATAAGGCCTTGCTAAGACCACACTTGGAATACTGCAAGATCAAGACCAGATTTGGAATACTGAGTCCAGTTTTGGCCTCCACAATACAAAAAAGATGCTTAGACTCCAGAAAGAGTACAGAGAAGAAGAACAAAGTTGATTAAGGGATGAAGGCTAAACCATACAATGAACAGTTGAGGGAGCTAAATATGTCTAGTCTAATGAAGAGAAGGACCAGGGGTGACATGATGGTGGCCTTCCAATATTTGAGGGATTGTCACAGAGAAGAGGGGGTCAGCCTCTGCCATTGAAAATGGAGCTTGGGGGGACTGAGGAAGGAAGGAAGGAAGGAAGGAAGGAAGGAAGGAAGGAAGGAAGGAAGGAAGGAAGGAAGGAAGGAAGGAAGGAAGGAAGGAAGGAATATAATGAGAGGTAGGGAGGTTCTGAAGGAAGTCCTGCCTTAGCACTTGGCCACCACAGGTGCACCCCACACGAGTGATGTCGAGCTTCCCCCCAACCCCCAAGGTCAAACACAACCCTGATGAGGTCCTCAATGAAATCGAGTTTGACACCCCTGTTCTATGCCATTGATCTTCCCTGGCAGTTCAAGACCTAGATGGGAGGGAAATAGGCAGATGGGAGGAGTTGCAGCACCTCTGTGTGGGCAGACTGCCAAGTGCTCAAATTTTGATCATGTGACTGCAAGGGGCTGCAATGGCTATAACTTTAGCCACAGGTAGTAAATTCCTTCGTTCAGCAGCATCATAATTTTAAACGGCCACTCAATAAGTTGAGGATTACCTGTATTTTAGCTGCTAAAGTCAGATTAGAAGCTCATCAGGGTGATGAATTAATGATAAGTATTGATAAGGTTAGGGATGTTGATCTGTAACGCTTCAGGTGTTTTGGACTTGTAGCAATAGCCACCTCTGATAACTGGCCATTCTGGTAGAATATAATTATCATAGATGGGAATATGGAAATACACCTCTGTGAGATCCATTCACACACATACACACACAAAAAAAAACCTCCCAGAAAATGTATTAAAGATATTTGTTTTCACATTTTCTTCAGCAGATTCTCGAGATGTCTAATTCTATTTGTATTCCCTTTCTAATCCAGAAAATGTCACCAAATCTTTAGTGATAGTACTAATTCTATGGCGCTATGATGCTCTATCACTGCCAATATTCTTAGCACTTAAAAAAAAATTTTTTTTTTACTTAGATAACTTGAGAGTGGAAAAACATTGTGGCAGCAGGGTGGATTTGATTTAAATCAAGTCAATTTAAATCATAATTTTTAAAGAGCAACTGTCATCTCTGTCTCGCAGCGGCTCCTCCTCTGACCCGCTGTTGACTCATCGACAGTCCCAATATTACAGAATACATGCTACATAACTAAGCTCTATTTCATGCTGAACAAACTAAATTATTAATGTATCTTAAATAGAAAACTATCTTATTATTTATTTATTTATTTATTTATTTATTTATTTATTTATTTATTTATTTATTTAATTTATTTGCACTTGTATGCAACCCAACTCCGCAGGGACTCTGGGCGGCAAACAACAAACCATAATGTACAGCAAATAAACAAGAAATTAAAAGCAATTAAAAACCAATTTTAAAATCCAGACATGCAACAATCAGAGGCCAATATGTCCCAACAAAATCCCACTAACATCATTGGTCCCAGGCCTGTCGGCATAGCCAGGTTTTTATAGCTTTTCTGATTTTATAGCTTTAGATTTTTACTCCAAAAGCATTTTATTAAAATAAATTTGATAAAAATAAAATAAAATAATCCTATTTAAATTTAAAAAATCCAATTTAAATTTTTAAAAATCATTTTTTTTTTAAAAAAAGCATCTATTTTTATCCAACCTGAGTGGCAGGCATAACTGTTTCATTGACTCATACAATAATTGATTCTCCTCTTATGCAAAAAATAATTGTAGTCAACCAGAATATTAAGTAAGCAGAAATGTTGTATCTTGTGAAACAGTAGATTGCACGGTAGTTTGGACCAGTCCTGAACAGCGATGTTTAAAAATTTCTCTGATTTATAGAACTGGCAAAGACAAAAGGAGTGAAGATCATTTCCCCTATTATTCTCTTAGTTCAGAAGATATAAATCTTCCTTTTATTTTAGTTCTATTTTTTGCACTGGAATATGTTTAAGAAATTTCCTTGAAAGGTTCATCCCTGCCCCAAGAAATGAATACATTTCACAGATAAGATGAACACACTTTTGATATTAACTTCATCCAAATTGGACCATCCGCAGAGCCTGTACCTTTAAAGAACTTCTGAATCATTTCCCAAACATGTTTTAAAGTTTGATAAGAAATTTACTGGTAAGTAGCTACATCTTTTATCCAGAAATAAGAGTTGCTGACAAAAATAAGAGAAGCAGCTCTGTTTGTTAAGACTTCATTTTTCTTTTCACTTCATTGGTTTGGGTTACGAGGAAAATTACAGCCAAAAGTCATGTGAAAGAGCATAGAATCTATTAAAAAGGTAAAGGTAAAGGTTCACCTTGCACATGTGTGCTAGTCATTCCCGACTCTAGGGGGCGGTGCTCATCTCTGTTTCAAAGCCGAAGAGCTGTCTAATGACGATTCTGTGGTCATGTGGCCAGCATGTCTAAATGCCAAAGGCGCACAGAACGCTGTTACCTTCCTACCAAGGTGGTCCCTATTTTTCTACTTGCATTTTTGCATGCTTTCAAACTGCTAGATTGGCAGAAGCTGGGGCAAGTAACGGGAGCTCACTTCATTACACGGCGCTAGGGATTCGAACCGCCAAACTGCCGACCTTTCTGATCAAACAAGCTTAGCATCTTAGCCGCTGAGCCACCGCGTCCCCAATTAGAATCTATTAGTATTATCAAAAATAACTTTTTCTTAACCCAGGCAACACATTTTGAGATCTATAAATAATGGAATAATCTGTTCTAGACTACTTGATCTATCAAGAGGAATGTAGAGTCCAGGTCACAAAAAGTAATTATTCCTACTCTACTGAGCCTTGGCCAGGCTTAACTTGGAGTACTATGTTCAATTCTGCAAACCTCAGTTTTTTTAAAAAAAGAAGATATTGATAAACTGGAGCTACTCCAGGGAAGGACTACCAAGGTGGTAAAAGAACTGAAACCAAGTCCTATGAGGAACAGTTTAGTTTGCAGAAGCTAAACAGGATGGTTGACATTAAGTCAGTTCTCACAGTAGTGGATCCCACTGGGAGGACAAAGACCTGAGATGTCAGCAATAGGCAAAGAATAGGAGGAGGAGGAGAAACCGAAGGAGCCCCTGGCTCAAGAAGCCTCGGTGGCACTGCAGACTGGGGCAGGGGTGCAGCCGGTGGGTGTGCATCCCGAACTGCGGGCTGAAAAGCCGGAGCCACAGTCAGTGAGATTAAGGGAATGGCTGCAGGATGCCCCTTACCAGGGACCAAAGACTCATTGGGTGGCAAATGTGGGAAAAGCAGCACAGGCTGAGGACCCCCTAATCCTCACAGGATTTAACCTGATCTGAGGGAGCAAATGGATGGCAAGGCAGCCGGTCAAGTGGAAGCTCCCCGCTGTCTCAAGTTTGAAGGCCTGGAGATCAAGGGAGCGGCGTCAGGGGTAATGAAGTCCCTAGCTACCCCATCCCCTCCCCTCCTGCAGCCGGTGATGCCGGCACCTGCTGGGACGATTGGATCCCCTTCATAGGGAGCAGTGGCAGTGGATTTTGCCATCCCTCCCCCAGCGTGGCAGTGAGCGGTCCCAATGGTTCAAGCAGGGGTTGGTGCCCCTCCGCCTCCCCTCCCAGCAACAGTCCTACTGCCTGGGTACATCATGGTGAGAGACGAGCAACCATGCCCCCCCTCACGGTTCGTTTCCATGGGGACTTAGGTAAGTTGGCTCACTTCTTCGCCCAAATGTGGTACCACATGGAGCGCTATGGGGGAATGTATTTATTTATTTATTTATTTATTTATTTATGGTTTCTTATATGCCGCCCCACTCCCAGATGATACAGCCCAAGTTCACGCAGTGGCATCCAACCTGGAGGGCAGCACAGCCGGATGGCTGGTGTCCCTGCACGTTGATGGTGCTTGAGAGCTGGGTGACCTAGATGCATTCATGCAGATCCTGTGAGGGCGGTTCGAGGATCCAATGGCAGCCCAACACACTGAATCCCACATCCGCACCCTTAAGCAGGGAAAGTGGTTGGTGGCAGAGTACATCTAGGACTTCCACAGCCTAGGCAGCCACCTTCCTGATTGGCCTGAGTGAATGCTGGTCTCCTGCTTCTGAGGGACTAGATCAAGAGCTATACCAGAACTGCATAGCAATAGCAATAGCACTTAGACTTATATACAGCTTCATAGTGCTTTACAGCCCTCTCAAAGCGGTTTACAGAGTTCAGCATATTGCCCCCAACAATCTGGGTCCTCATTTTACCCACCTCAGAAGGATGGAAGGCTGAGTCAACCTTGAGCCGGTGAGATTTGAACAGCTGAACTGCTGAACTGCAGTGCTGTACTTTAACCACTGTGCCACCTCAGCCCATACCCCGAGGGATGCATACGGAACCTGCAAGCATGGTTCCGAGTGGCCAGTGAAATGGAGATCGACCTAATGGAGTTCTGAGAGCACACCACGCAGGAATGCCAGCCCCACAGAGAACCCAAAAGACGCCCAAACCCCAGGGGGGAAGGGGACACGCCATCGTCCAGAGGAGGCAAGCCTTGCCAAACCCCAGGAGCCTGCTTCCACTGTGGAAAGGAGGGTCATCGAGCAGCCAAATGCTTCACACCATGACCAGCAACTGTTCCTCAACCCACCAGCCAACTGAAGAAAAAGAGACCCCTGGTGAAGCTGAAGAAGACATGCATGGGGCATCAAGTCATTGAGTTCTCTTCTCAATCCAGCGAGGAGGAGGTAACTCTAACCAACCCCAGAAAGGGTCAAATCTTCTACGAGGGTGACAGTGAGGGGGAAGATGACCCGATGATAAGTGGCACCATCATCCCCATGATGGCCCGGGTGGAGATTGTGGTGCCCTCCTCAAGGGCAAGGGGGCCAGCACAGCATTGCTGGACTCAAGTTGCACCCAGTGCGTGATCAGCACCCAAGTGGTGGAGAGGCTGCGTCTGAGCCTAAGGCAACCCATAGCATTTTCCCAATTAGTAGACAGGTCAATAACAGGGGGTGTGCCAGCCCCCTGCCTGATCAAGCCAGTTCAGCTCAAAGCAGGGACTCACGTAGAAACTGTTAGGTTTACTGTAGTCCCCGGGATGACTGAGCCCATGGGGGTGGAAGAAGTGCAACCGCCCTGTGAGCTGGGATACAGAAAAGTGGCAGATGAGAAGAAGAGCCACCTAAACGCTTTTGGCTAGAAAAGTGAAAGCAGAAACCACATTAAGAAGAGGCAGTGGGTTCCGCTAATTCAAGCAGAATATTACAACCTAGCTGAGATTTTTAGCAAAAAGGAATCAGATGTGCTCCCATCTCGCCGACCCACTGATTGTACGATAGAGATCATGCCAGGAGCTAAACTGCCTAAGCCAAAAATATACTCTATGACACCCCCCCCCCAGAGAGATGTACGAGCTCTGAGTGTTTATAGACAAGAACCTAGTGAGGGGGTTCATCCAGCCAGCAAAATTGAGAATGGCGGCCCTGGTGCTTTTCAAAGAAAAGAAGGACGGGTCCCTTAGACTGTGCATCGACTATAGGGGGATGGACTGCATATGTGTGGAAAACATGTGCCCTCTCTCCCTTATGAGGGACATGCTATGTCCGTGCTGGCAAACCTATGGCACATGTGCCACAGGTGGCACACAGAGCACTCTCTGGGGGCATGCGAGCCGTCACCCCAGCTCAGCTCCACCATACATGTGTGTGCACCTCCCACCGGCCAGCTGATTTTTGGGTCTCTGCCATGCATGTGTGGGAGCGGGGCGCATGTGGGAGATAAGTGCATGCGCGGGGCGGGGGGAGCGCGGAAGGTCATGCACGCATGAGCGAGTGGGTGGGGTGCGTGGGGGTGTCATGCGCGCATTGCATTATGGGTTACAAGTGCAAGGCAGCCTACTAGGCCCAAAACGGGGTGGGAGGTCGCGTGAGGGGGTCAAGTGTGGATACATGGGAGTGGGGGGTGGGGGGGAACAGGGGTAGGGCACACGGGGGTCATGAACACTGTTAATGTATTAGCAGAGTATTCCTTGTGTTACCAAGGTTGTGCATACAGAAACGTTTAGATTGAGATCAGTTGTGAATAAGTACTCAGCCACACACAGATATACTAACTTGAATTAAAGTTTACTTTAAGAAATAGCATGTTCCTATAAACAGTCCAAAGTCATACACTTAATAGTCATAATGACAATCCAAGTATTATCCAGTACAAATACATTTCAGCTATAATACATAACTACAACACAGAGAGAAATGCAGAGCATACATACTCTAGGCCTTGCTCTAATGAGTAGCAGAGACTACACACTCTGAGTAGCAGAGACCAAAGACAAACAGAGAGGGACTCCCATAGAAATAAGCTGTGAACTCTAGCTCCCTCTTGTGGCAGTCTGCAACACCTAAGCTAAACAGACTTATAGCTGTTAAAAGCTAGACATATATTGTTCTATCCAATATTAGTTATGGTCAGAGACCTAACATTCTCCCCTTTGGGTAGATCAATATATAATACCTTACATCTTTAAACCATAGTTTTCACAACACTCTTTGTGTTTAATTGCACCTTGCGCTTTAGTGAAATGATCTGCAATATTCTGTTCAGTCATGCAGTATTCCAACTTAACCATTTTATTTTGAACACATTGTCTAACATTCAGATATCTCAAATCAGTATGTTTCGACCTTGTTTTCACAGCTAAACTATTAGCCATACTAATGGCAGATTGATTGTCTTCATACACAATAAATGGCTCCTGTACAGTAATTCCTATATCCTTTAACAATTGTTTATAATACACCAATTCTGTACACATTAATGATAAACTCGAGAATTCTGCTTCCATAGTGGATAAACTAACATGTTGTTGCCTAATAGATTTCCACCCTATTAAAGCATTACCCAACATTACCACTATACCTGATGTTGATTTGCGAGTCATTGCCTCAGTAGCAAAACTTGCATCAGCATATGCAGTTAACACTAATTCATTTCTCGGTTCTAAATATAAAGAATAATGTATTGTGTGCTTTAGATATCTAAGTATTCGTTTAGCTGCTTGCCAATGCCTTTCATTTGGTTCAGCATTATATCTAGCCAGTTGATTTACGCTGTAAGATATATCTGGCCTAGACCAATTACTCAAATATGAGAGACTACCAATTAGAGACTGATATATCTCCTTATCAAACACAGGACATTTAGTATCACTATTTGTAAATCCCTGATCCATTGGTGTCTTAGCAGTTTTACAATTCTCCAGGTTATATCTTTTTAACAATTGGCTAATCTTCTTAGCTTGCGAAATTTTGAATCCTCTATTTGTCTTCATTATATCAAGACCCAAATAATGTTTAATTTCTCCTAAATTTCTAATCTTGAACTTTCTTTGTAATTCAGAAACAATATCATTTGCTTCTTGTTCAGTCTTTGTTATAATCGCTATATCATCTGTAAATAATAGCAACAGAGAAATCAAACCATCTTTCTCTCTCCTAAATAAACAAGGATCAGCTATACCAGCTTTAAAATCCATGGAAACTAATTCTTTTACAATGCATTTATTCCATTCATAACCTGATTGCTTTAAACCATAAAGACTTTTCTTTAATTTCCAATAATTATTTTTTCCATCATCTTTTAAACTTAATGGCTTTCTCATATAAATGGTATGTTGTAAAGGTGCATGTAGATATGCAGTTTCGACATCTACATGATTAATTATGCATTTATTTTTAGCTGCCCAAACTAATGCTCCTCTCAATGTATTTGCTCTCAGACTAGGTGCAAATACCTCATCATAATCCTTATCTGATTGAGCAAATCCCTGAGCAACTAATCTTGCTTTATGGGTAACAGTGCCATCCACACCAGTCTTTAATTTATACACCCATCTGCAACCTATTGCACGCTCACCTGGTGGTAACTGTACATCTTCATATACCTCAAGATCCTTTAAAGATTTTAATTCCTTATTCATAGCTTCCTGCCAAGCTACCTGTTCCTTTGTTGGATACAGCTTAAGTTCATTATAATTAGACGGTTCCACATTAATCTGGCATACAATACTTGCCTGATATCTATCAGGTGGACGTCTCTCCCTAGTTGACCTCCTAGGCAATTTAGTACAAGTTGTTGGAATTTCCTCTTCCTTTTCCTCCCCTATCGAGGTATCTTCTACATCACCCATAGATGATTCCTCTATTGAGGATTCTTTCACTATCCTATCATCAGTACTATTCTTATCAGAATCATCAGGAAACAATGGATCCTCAACAACGATACTATCTTGTTCCTTGTATTCCTGTTCCAGTTTACTCCATCCAACATGCTCAAGGAATTTAGCACTTGCACTACAATATACTCTAGTAGTACCTGGCTCCCAGAATCTAAATGATCTATGATTAGATTCATACCCTACAAAACATAATTTCCGTGCTCTGTGTTGTCCCTTTCGCCTTACTTGTGTGGGAATATGCACCCATGCTGGTGCACCAAATGTATGCAAATAACTAAGATTTGGTTTCCTACCATACCAACGGGTAAATGGCAATTCACCAGTTGTTGCATTCACTACATTGTTCAAAACATGGTTAGCACACATTATAGCTTCACCCCAGAGCCTCTCTGGTAAACCAGAATCTGAAATCATGGTTCTAGACATAGCCTGTAATGTCTGACCTCTACGTTCAATATGCGCATTATGTTGTGGCCGAAAAGGAGCAGAACGCTTATGTTCAATACCAGCTCTCTTTAGCATATCTTCAAATCTCTTATTGGTAAACTCAGTACCATTATCTGTTACTAAACTAACCAGTTTCTTTTTCATTTTTCGTTCAACAAACCTTAACCAGTTTACAAAATGCTGATATGTTTCTGTTTTTGTTTTCATCAGATAACAGAAACCATATCTAGAAAAATGATCAACTATGCTCAATATATAACAGGCTCCACCTAAACTGGGTTTCTTAGGGCCAATGAGATCAGCAAATACAACCTCTAATGGTTCCTTGGTTTTAAATCCATTTAACCTGTTTGCAGGAATTACCTTGCTCTTTTCCTGATTGCAAGCATTACAATTTAAATATCTTGCACAAGGTTTTAATTTTATACCATTAGATAACTCAACAGTTTTCTTTAAAACTTTGAAATTTAAATGTCCCATACGTCTATGGAGCAAATGAATACATTCATCATGAGGCTTTCTATTTTCATAAACTGAATTGGCCTTATTTAATGGACTATCATGGATAATATATAAGCCATCATGCAATCTTGCAGTAACTCTTTTACCTTGTTTTTCAATTAAACATTTATCTCCCTGAAAAGTTACCACAAACCTTGCTTTTACCAATTCTCTCACAGATAGTAAGTTATATATAAGGTTAGGTACATATAACATTGGTAAACTTTCATTAATACATGAACAATATGCATTACCTTCTCCAGATACTCTCAATTTCCAGCCATTTGCTAATGATACATGTTGGTTACTTTTAGTCATATTAACAAATCTCTCTTTACTTTTAGTTATACACTGAGATGCTCCACTGTCTATTATCCAAATATCATGGCTTACATTTTTATTTGTACTTGATATAGCTACACTAACATCATTATAAGCTCTCTGCATATTACTAGCATTCTGCTTTTTACCCATTTTACAGAATCTGGCTATATGACCCTTAGCCCCACAAGAATAACATTTCCTAACAATATAGGCAGTTGAAGATTGTGGTTGTTTCTCTCTCTGTGGTTCTTCCTGTGGTTGTTTCTCTCTCAGTTGTTTTCTATCTTGCCTTCTTCTAGACTCTTCTAACAGTCTTCCTATTATGCCAGTCAATGTCAGTTCATCTCTGGTTAAAACTTCCAGTGAAGACACATAATCATCATAAGAGTCATCCAAAGAAGAAAGAATAATATAAACTTGATGCAACTCTGAGAAAATCAGTTCTTTTTCATGTAGCTCTTGTAATGTTCTCTTCATAAACTCCAAATGAGCTAACATGTCACCACCTTTTAACAAACGTGCTCTGAACAGTTTACGTGTAAGGTGTATGTGCGCACCAACACTATCTCGAACATAAAGTCTCTTTAAGGTACTCCAACACTTGGCAGCAGAATCTTCACCATGAATATGGACCAGTTGCTGATCACTCAGTGTCAGTCCAATAATACTAAGAGCCTTTTCATTATCCCGGTTAAAGTCAGCTATTTTCTTCTTATCTTCATCATTTGTTGTATCCCAAGCTGTTATATCAGGTGGATTATTAACCACAGTCCATAATCCTTCTTTACGCAAAAGTAAGCTGCACTTCATAGACCAGGAAACATAGTTAGTTCCATCTAACCTGGTTATCAGGGATATGCTAGTTGACTGTTCTTGTGCCATTGTTAATTTAACAGTAAACCACAAGTTAGCTGTCTGAGTATGAAACTGAATATTCACACTAACTCTCAATATCTCTCTGGGCCCATAACCAGTGTTAATGTATTAGCAGAGTATTCCTTGTGTTACCAAGGTTGTGCATACAGAAACGTTTAGATTGAGATCAGTTGTGAATAAGTACTCAGCCACACACAGATATACTAACTTGAATTAAAGTTTACTTTAAGAAATAGCATGTTCCTATAAACAGTCCAAAGTCATACACTTAATAGTCATAATGACAATCCAAGTATTATCCAGTACAAATACATTTCAGCTATAATACATAACTACAACACAGAGAGAAATGCAGAGCATACATACTCTAGGCCTTGCTCTAATGAGTAGCAGAGACTACACACTCTGAGTAGCAGAGACCAAAGACAAACAGAGAGGGACTCCCATAGAAATAAGCTGTGAACTCTAGCTCCCTCTTGTGGCAGTCTGCAACACCTAAGCTAAACAGACTTATAGCTGTTAAAAGCTAGACATATATTGTTCTATCCAATATTAGTTATGGTCAGAGACCTAACAAACACATTACATTATAGGTGCAGGCATGTGCACGCTTTCGGCACGTGACAACAAAATGGTTAGCCATCACTGTGCTAGGTTATTTGGCAAAGGGAAAAATCTTCACGAATCTGGACTTGAGGGAGGCATATTACCGAGTGAGGATTAAAGAAGGAGACAAGTGGAAAACAGCATTTAATTGCCCCCTAGGCTGCTAACAGTTCCAAGTAATGTCATTCAGGTTGCAAGGGCCTCCTGCCATATTTATGCAACTGATAAATGTGGTCCTGCACAAGCACCTGTACAAGGGAGTCTTGGTGTACTTGGTTGATATACAGTATTAATATATACAGAGACCTCTGAAGAACATGTGAAGCTGGTCAGAGGCATACTCAGGAAACTCCAGGAAGACCAACTCTACGCGAAGCTGTCTAAGTGTGAATTCCACTTAGACTACCTGGGATTCTGGATCTCCAATGAGGGACTGGAGATAGATCCCAGTAATCCAGTAATCCAGTTTCACCTAATCTGTACCTGTACATTTGATTCATCTTACCTGTACACTTGATTTTTAATTCCTTGGTTTTAATTAATTAGTGATTCAATTCCTTAGTTTTTTTTCTCCAACTGGCAAATGAAATTGGGCAAACATTTATTATTCTTGCCTGAGAAATCACCTGTTCTCTCCCCTGAAGACTCCATTGTCTTGAGAGATACTTCCCCTCCCCCATTTTGGGCGATAACTCTCTTAGAGGAGCACCTGCCACTGCTGCCTAACTATTCAACTATGTGCTCTCATTTTGGATGACCTGACAGGAATATGCAGAAGTTGGTTCCACGGGGTTCAACCAGCAATTCCATAGCAACTCAGAAAACGAGTGGAGATGAACAACAGCATTAGATGTTTAATACTTCCACATCCAAATCTTTATGCGGTCCCAGCCAGAGAAAGAGTACAGAATACACTGCTCACATTCTTTTTTCCTAAGAAAGCATTATGGTCCCCACGAATTAGATACCATGAAAAAAAAAGAAAAAAAAACCAGCGAATGCCTTCATTTCTTACTGTGCCCTCTCACAATACAAAATATACACAGAATAGTTTTATATGTTCAGTTGTGACACTTGTCTCTCTGCATCTGCCCAGACGTGTGCAACTGAGATCTATTCAGGTCAGCCATCACTCCTTCAAATTAACACAATTGTGTAGAACCAAAAGGATGATATTGTGTATGCATATGTGTGGTACATGTGCATTACATTGTGTAGCTTACATGTACGTTGCAGTTTTTTCTCTTTTTCTTTAAAAAAAGGTCTTGGTTAACCAATTTAGAATGCTAGAATTTCCTTTGAAGGAAATGTGTAGATTTCTTTAAATGTGTTTTCAAACTTGATTTGGGATTGATCTGTCATGATCTATATCAGAGAAATTTACAACAGATTATACAAAGTAATGCAACTGCATGTCCCAGGGAAGTGATCATATAAATGGTGTTTTTTTTTAAATAAAATGTCAGCTGTGTAATTATCCAATTTGTATGGCCTCTCACTGTCACAAAAAAAGCGACTTTGCATAGCTTACAGTGCTTAATAAAAAAACAAACAAACCCTAATATATACCAATTCAAATTCAAGTGATTGCCACTGCTTTCTTTCAATACTTCTCCTCCACCACAGCTTCCTAGTCTAGCCCTGGGATCTATCTATTAATGAGGTCTGGCCTGCTTAACTTATTTGATAAGCTTATAGGTGCTGCCATCTATTATGTGCTCTATATAAATGGAACTCGAGAACAATACGCCTTGGTATGCATCCTGATGCGAGCCGTACAGGGCTCTCTGTATCTGGCTGCCGGACACGTACATGGAGAGTACCCCACCCTCTTACGGTAGACCACCGACAACCATAGAGGGGAGTCTTGACAGCCACCACTGTCATTCTGTGCACACATAGGCCCGCGGTAATTCATGCGCAGATTCGGGCCGTGTGCATTCCATGCACCAAAGAGCCTGCAAATATATAACCAGATTTCTTCGCGCCTTGAACCCCGGGCTTGCGGGAATTTTCATTGGGGAGAATCACCTTTGGTGGGGGGGGGGGAGAGAGACCACTCCGAAACCTTGCGCCTTATGCCCGCAAAAGCGCAGCCGAGCCCATCTCGTCAGCGCACGGCTGGAGATAAAAGTCTAATAATTGCCAAACGGTGAGGGAGACTGTCCCTCATCATAAACCCAGCCCAGAGCGGCCTACCTCACCGCAACTCTGGTCCCCTTTAAATACCCCCTTTTTTCTCCGCAGGAGAAGAAGGTGGTAACGTCAGAGCGCCGTCGGGAAACCTGCGGCGCCCTCAGCCTTGCCCTGACATTCTTACCGGTTTTTTCTTTCTGCGGCTCTGCAAGCGGTTGACTACCAGGTCCGTGTAGAGGACGGGCTTGAGGGTCCGAGAGCGCTGCGGCCAGCCGTAGCAGAAGGTCTCCATGCCGCGGCAGTTGCGCCCATAACGCACCGAGCACATGGAGCGCGCCCGGAAGCGCCCGGAGCTGCCGTTGCTGTTGATGCTGTTCACACCGAGCATTATTATTGTTTTGTGACCAACCGGCTGGCCGGCTGGCTGGCTGCCTGTTGCAAAAGCGCGCTTCCCCGCAACCAACCCGTCCGGAAAGGCGCCAAGCTCGTGGCCCCCCTCAGGTGCAGCGCTTCCGTTTGGCGTTGTCGAAGAAAAGAAAAGGGGGAAAAAAAACACCCCACGAGCTTCGAGGGCTGACAACGCACAGACTCGCTCCGCTTTTCCTCCTCCGCAACAGCGGCTCAGGGGGCGGCTGGGAAGCCTTTCTACGCGAGAAGCGCGCTCTGGCGTTTGCTGTGGAACGCAGCAAGGGCGGGGCAGCGGGAAAGAGCGGCTCTGTGGCTGTGGGGAGGGCTGAGGGAGAAAGAAGGGCGGCGGGAGGGCTGAGGGAGAGGAAGGGCGGCGGGAGTGGCGGAGCTGCATGTATTACTCACAGAGAGAGAGAGAGAGAGAGAGACACGGACGGGGATGGGGTGGGGTGTGGGGGCTGTACCGGGACAAGCTACCTGGCGAGGGAAGGTCCTCGCTTCGCTGCTTCGACTTGCACCAAGCCTCTGCTTTTCAATTTTAGTTTCGGAATAGTTGAACTGCCAGGCATCGTTCCGAATCTTATGTGTGGCAGGCTCGTATTTGGTTCCCACGCCCTGACAGCTCCTCGGTTTTTTTTTTGTTTGTTTAAATAAAACAAATGGTTAACATGTATCTCGGCGTTAAAAGCATGAAGCAGGGGAAGAGAAAAAAAAACCCTTCACAAATGACAGGATCGGGCAATGTGCCTTCCATGAATATAGTATTCACCGCCCCCCTCGCGTTTTTTTAAAAAAATAGGGAAAATGTGGAATGGTAAAACACGAAGCGGTCGTTAATTAACTTGTATCTATGGCAACCGCTTTGCTTTTAGGAAAGTGGGAAGTATGCCCGTGGGTGGGGAAATCACTTTTTTTTTTTGCCTTTCACAAAATGGCTGAAATTAGGTTTATTGGATCTTGGAAAGGGCCAGATGATGGTTATTTGGAATACAGTAGCAGTTTACTTTAATTCTGAATGGGTATGTAGGTAATCTGCCCTTCTGAGGGGTCGTTTGTTTTGTCACTGGATGTCCCAAAGGTGTGTTTCTTTTAAAGAGGCAACTGGTCTTTCTGGTTTTTCTTTGAAGACATTTCGCTTCTCATCCAAGAAGCTTCTTCAGCTCTGACTGGATAGTGGGGGATGGAAGGATTTAGTCTCCTTGCAGACAGCTGGTCATTTGCATTCTTTTAGCGGCCATTAAGGTCACCTGGAGGTTTATCTGTGTCATCAGGGTCACCAGAGTGGTGCAAATGGGTGCGGAGCCTTCTTGGAACTGTTGAAAGGACTTAGACTCTAAGTCTAAGTGCTATGTTGTAGATTGGAGATAGATGATGTCTGTTGAGAGAGGGCTGTTCAATTTTGACATAAATGGCCTCTTTAACCCCTCTTTCAAACCAGCAATCCTCTCTGTCCAAACTATGGACTTTGTTGTCTTCAAAAGAATGGCTTGTGTCTTCTAAATGCAGATGGGCTGCTGATTCTAATCCTGATGTGTTTGTTCTATGTTGTGCCATGCGTTTATGAAATGGTGGTTTTGTTTCCCCAAAGTACAGATCTGCACATGGCTTGCTGCATTGTACTGCATATACCACATTGCTCAGTTTCTGTCTGGGTGTTTTACCCTTGGGGTGGGCAACCTTCTGCCCTAGTGTATTCTTGGATTTGAAGTGCGCATGTATGTTAAGTTGGCTGAAGATCCTCCTGAGCTTTTCCGATATGCCTGCAACGTACAGAATGACAATGTTGCTTCGTTTATTGTTCTCGTCATTGTCTGTTACAGAGGAGTTCCTGTAGGGTCTTTTTTGAGATTTGATGAGGGCCCACTTGGGATAGCCACAGATTCTGAGGGCTTCCTTGATGTGTTTACGTTCTTTTTCTTTCCATCTTTGCTGGTAGGCAGGCCTTCAGCTTCGTGATGTAAGGTTATGATGAATCCCATTTGGTGCTCCAGTGGGTGGTGGGAATCAAAATTTAAATACTGATCTGTGCGTGGGGGTTTTCTGTAAACTTCAATGTTAAGGCTTCTGTCTTCCTTAATGTATGTATATTGCACAGTCCAGGAAGGCTAGACTATTTTCCTTAACATCTTCCCATGTGAATTTAATGTATTTGTCCGCTCATTGTGAGATACAATATAATAAGTTGTAATTTTCCATAATGTAAATTAACATATCGCTTATGAATGACATTATACAATTTGTATAAGGTTTATCCTTTGTTCCAATTACCTAGAGTTAGTATTTTAAAGTATAGCCACACTACTACATATCCTACATAGAAATGAAGGGCCTGAGTTCTTAACAACAAGGGCTTAACTAATTTTAAAACTTTTAGGTGGAATAGCAGATTATAGGCAGATTGTTAGCATGTGACTGACCTGGGCCTATCAACTGGGCCTGGGAAGGATGGACAAGCCAGTGATAGGAATGTATAAAATATGCTGAGATCTGTAACCAGTGTGGTTTCTCTTGCTTGTTTGCTTGGAAATTCACCAGCTTTTGCAAATGCTTCAATAAAATTGTTTTTATATTCCAAAACCTTTGGAGTTGAGATTTTACTCCTCACATCATTGAACAGTGAGATATTTTTCTTGGTTTGGATTTTAATTTAAGACTTGAATCCAATTTACCGTGACTTACATTGTTTGTTACAGATCACTATGATAATCACTCAACAAACCAGTTAAAACAAATCATGGATTAATCTAATGCATGAAGCCAATGTGAATAAAGTGATTCTGATAATGTGGAATTGATCAGACTAATTTAGGAATTATATATGCAATTTGTTTCCAAAGACTGGTAACCTCTTAACTGCTCAAACACTACAGGAGTCCTTGATGTAGAGTTTAGAGGCCAAAGTTGGGGTGTATGGGGTGCTCAGGGAGGGGTAGCATCTCTGGTGTAGGGGCATGTCATGTCCTTTACGGCAGCACATTTTAGGACAGCTTTTAGGGCAGCTCGTTCACCTTTGGTCCCCACCTGTCACTCAGCTCTCACCTGTGGCTCCTAGCATGTAGCATGCGCAGCAGCCACACCCCAGGCAACAGCTTCGACAGGTTGGCCAAACCAGGTTGAGAGTAGCCGTTGGGTCATCGACCTTCGGTGAGATAGGGACTTGTCTATCCCGAGCATGTGAAGACAGATTCCGGCGGACTGAGCGGATGAAATCCACTAGAATAGGTCAACAGTCATGAAGGCGGTCTCTGCAAGTGATGTGGTATGCTAAGAGCACGGCAAGACACAAAAGACGCCCTGGTCAACCACTGCGCCCAGCCCATCTCCAACTGTCTCAACTCTTGTCCTGCTATTTGGAGCAAGATGGAATCTGGGAAGAGAGAGTGAGGCTGACTATGCGCACCTCTCCCTCACTTTAATCCAATTCACTCGCACGTCTTGACATCCCCCCAATTATAGATGTCAAGGTCCTCTTTGAATACGATGGAGGAACATCAGAGGCCAAAGTTACAACACCACTGAAAAAAGTGACTTGACCAGTTTTCACACTTATGATTGTTGCAACATCCCAATAGTCATGTGATAAAAATTCAGGTGCTTGACAACTGGCATGTATTTATCATCCTGGGGTCATGTGACTATTTGTAACTTTCCCAGCTGCTTTCCAACAAGCAAATCAATAGCAGAAGCCAAATTTGCTTAATGACCACATTATTATAATTCTTGGTTTTGTTGCATAGTCAGCCAGATACTCAGACTGGATTTGGCATTTCTATCTACCTATCGAGTCCTTTCCAAGGACCTGGGATAGGCAGATGTGGATGTTTCACGGTATTATAGATATTCTCACAGGATGTAAGCTGTTCTGAGTAAAGCTGCCTTTTGCAACTGACTGATGGTGAATTTGTCAATGACGATGGTGTTCAAGTGGTGCTCCAGGTTTTTTGGGATTGTCCCACAGGCACCTACTAATTTTGGTACTACTTTGCTTTTGCCACAGTTGTTCTATTTCTATTTGCAGGTCTTTGTCTTATTTATTTTATTTATTTTATTTATTTTGTTATTCTTATATGCCGCCCAACTCCCGAAGGACTCAGGGCGGCGTACAACAAAGAGAAATACAAGAATAGACAAAATTTCATAAAATTAAAAACAATACAAAATTTAAAAAACAGTATAAAAGCCACAACATCCATTCGGCAACATACATACTTGGGGGGTAAGCTCGAGTGGATTAAGCCGTCCCCCCCACCTGCAGGAAGAGCCATGTCTTAACCGCCTTTCGGAAGGCCAGCAGAGTAGGGATAATTTGGGTCTCTGGGGGGAGCTGGTTCCAGAGCACGGGACCAGCCACAGAGAAGGCCCTCCCCCTGGGGCCTGCCAGCCGGCATTGCTTGGCCGACGGGACCCGGAGGAGGCCAACTCTGTGGGCCCTAACCGGTCGGAGGGAAGTATGAGGCAGAATGCGGTCCCGGAGATATCCTGGTCCTAAGCCATGTAGGGCTTTAAAGATGGTGATCAACACCTTGAATTGGACCCGGAGACCGATGGGCAACCAATGCAGCTGGCGGAGTATCGGTGTCACGTGGGTGTACCTTGGCACACCCACCACAGCACGCGCAGCCGCATTTTGCACCAACTGAAGTCTCCGGATACTCTTCAAGGGTAGCCCCATGTAGAGCGCATTGCAGTAGTCCAAACGCGAGGTGACAAGGTCTTTTATTATCTTCTCCAGTTCCTTCTCTTCTCTTCTTCTGTCTCCAGGTATTGACACATCCATTAGCCAGACTTTCTTTGCCTTTTGTTATCATCTTTCTTTTTCTGGTCTCTGGTCTGTCCATGGCTTTTAGTTTTGCTTGAGTTCAGTCCACTATTCCTGCTGTGTATCTAATGACTGGAATTGCCCAGGTGTTGATTGCCTTTATGGTATTTCCTCCGTTGAGTTTGGACTTTTAAGATCTGCTTCATTCTCTTGATGTATTCACTTCTAACGTTTTTCTTGACTTTATTGTACTTGATGTTGTCAGGCTGAAGGATACCCAGGTATCTGTAGTTGTCATTTTCATCCGGACACTTGATATTGTTTCCATAGGGCATCTTGATTCCTTTTGTTTTCACTATTTTTCCCTGTTTGATGGTGTGATGCATTTGTTCAGTCCAAACTCCATTGCAATATTTTGGCTGCATATTTGAATAGTGTTGAGCAGCAATTCCATTTCAGATGTTTTTCCAAATAGCTGCAAATTGTAAAGGATAGCCTGGCATTAAAAAAAAAATATTTGATAGGTATGGCCCAAATTATTTAGTAATTTTTGACAGAGAAATCAGTGCAATGATAAATATAGTGAATGTGAATCTCCTTTAAATAGTGCTCTCTTGATATTAACCTCTCCCAGTCTCTCACCATGACCTGCAACCATGTCTTCCAATGTGCCATCAATCTTTGCACATACTTTCTGAAGTTTCTACTGACCTCTGTTATTTCTTATCCAGTCATGTGGTAGAGAGTCAAATGCCTTTTTGTAATCAATCCAGGTTGGTCTTCCTTCTCTTAGTTTTCCAAAATCATTTTGTCAATTACTATTTGATCTTTTCTTCCTGTGCTGTTGGGGCAGTTTCCTTTCTGCTCAGGTGGAAAGAGGTTGTTTTCAACGAGATCAGTGGTGGGATTCAATTTTTTTTACTACCGGTTCCTTGGGCGTGGCTTGATGGGTGTGGCGTGGCGTGGCGTGCATGGCTTGGTGGGCGTGGCAGGAGAAGGATACTGCAAAATCTCCATTTCCCTCCCCACTCCAGGGGAAGGTTACTGCAAAATCTCCATTTCCTCCTGATCAGCTGAGATTCGGGAGGCAGAGGATAGATGGGGGCGGGGCCAGTCCGAGGTGGTATTTACCGGTTCTTCGAACTACTCAAAACTTCCGCTACTGGTTCTCCAAACTACTCAAAATTTCTGCTATATAAAGGACGTTACAAAAAAAAAAACTAGGAAAACACAATTTGAAAGATGAATAGATCTAAGTAGTTTTCAGTGCAAGTTATTAGGAAAGCTTGTTTGCTAGGCAGAGAAAGGATGATGTATTATTTCCTTGGGTAATAGGAAGAACATATGACAATGCAGACTTTCAGGTTAAAGCAAGGAAAAAAAACAAGGAAAGCTATCTCAATTAACTAATAGAAGAACATAGCAAGGAAAGGAAAAATGATATACTTGATTTTATAATTACCCAAGTAAAATTAACAACTAAAATCATAAATAATGAGATAAAATGAAAAGGCTCTACTGAATCATTTAAAAAAAGGATTACAGAATGTAAGAAACATTCCCAAAAGAAACAACATCGCCAAAAAGGCTTCAAGAGTTGTTAACCTAATCTTACGTAGCTTCTTCTCCGGTAATATCACACTACTAACCAGAGCATACAAAACATTCGCCAGACCAATCCTTGAATACAGCTCATCTGTCTGGAACCCACACCGCATATCGGACATAAATACATTAGAAAGTGTCCAGAGATACTTTACGAGAAGAATCCTCCACTCCTCTACTAGAAACAGAATACCTTACGAAACCAGACTCAAAATCCTGGGCTTAGAAAGCTTAGAACTACGTCGCCTTCGGCACGACCTAAGCATAGCTCATAAAATTATCTGCTACAATGTCCTTCCTGTCAACGACTACTTCAGCTTCAACCACAACAATACACGAGCACACAACAGATACAAACTCAAAGTGAACCGCTCCAAACTTGACGGTAGAAAATACAACTTTAGCAACAGAGTGGTTAATGCCTGGAACTCACTACCTGACTCTGTGGTTTCGTCACCAAACCTCCAAAACTTTACCCTCAGACTGTCCACTGTTGACCTCACCCAATTCCTAAGAGGTCAGTAAGGGGCGTGCATAAGTGCACCAGCGTGCCTACCGTCCCTGTCCTAATGTTCCCTCTTATCAGTACCCATCTTATGTATATAAACAATGTTATATCTATGTATGTTACTAACACGTACTTGACAAAATAAATAAATAAATTCAATAACTCCATCAAAAAGAAAGAGAGATGACAGGCTATAGAGCAGCTGTCAAAGAGGAAAGTTTAATTATGCACAATTATTTAAAGCTTCAGGAGAAAATATTAACTGCTGCATGTCAACAAAAACAGTGATTAGAAAAGATCTGTATATATACCATGCCAAGAAAGGAAATGTGAAAATTACTAAGCTACTGGACTAATTCTTTATACAGGCATAGTTTTGCTTATGATCTCACACAGAAATTGAGTGATGCATCAGGAAACAAATGAACAGGCAGGTTATAAGAAAGTCAGATGAATACAAGATCAAACAAGTAACGTAAATCATGAAGTATAAGAAAAATTACCATTTTTTTCATTGACTACAAAAACAGAATGTGGAATGTATTAAGATTAAGGTGTTTTCCAGAATATTGGATTATTATTCTAAGAAATCTTTACAATGATGCATGTTGGTCAACATATCTGTTTATTTTAGAAAACAAATATTTAAAACAAATGATAGCTGGAATCACAACTGGAGCACAAAATGGTAACCAATTATGCAGGTAACACCACTTTATTACCTGAAAGAAAACTTAAAAGAGTTTATTATGAAAATAAACACAGGAAATGAAAAGTTTGCTTTAATATAAAATATTAAGGAGACCATGGTCTGTCTACTTAGTGAAGTTATAGAAGATCATTATATTTTGGTGATCTAAAATAAAGATGGACAGAACTTTGCAGAAATAAAAAGGAGATTTATTTTAGGGAGGAAGGCAATTATAAATCTTATTAATGAGAAGTTTATAAGGGATAAGGCTATTTCTATGATAACTAAACTCAATGATGAATATTAAAATAATGTTTTTCCATACTGTTTCAAAGATACCTTTCAACTATAGATTTTAAACCAAAACCATGATATGATCATGATTAGACCAAATCAAAAGTTAGCTGCTCCTTGATGAACAACAAGTAGAAACTCATATATTTAGGATGCATGATGTAAGCAAGTGAAAATCCTTTTTGGTAGGATGAGGGAAATAAATGGAGATTCAAAGTAGATAAGACATATGCATAGAATCAAATATATTACTGGCATGCCCTTGAAAAAACTGCAGGTTATTACAATATTAAAAACAGGTCAAGATGGCATATGCTTATCCCTGCAGTCAGTAGCATTGGAATCCAACTTGATACAACCTAACTAACTCATGTGGATGTCATTATATATGGATATTTGTAAACACCTGAGACTCAAAATGAAAATGGGTAGTTTATAAATTTTTAAATTAAAAAACAGCAAGACCAATTAAACAGGGTTATAATCCTTCATTAATCGATATAAGATACTGATTTAATCCCAAATCAGGACAATGTTCTAACCACCTGGATTTTAAATATGAATAGCCTGTAAAAAACTATAAGTGCTGATAGGTATTTGGTTAGGTGTTTGGGAGAGATCCATAAAAGCTCTCCATAAAATAATGCTAATCTTTTTGGAAAAAACCATTAAGTTGTTCAGGTAGACAAGAGAGCTACTGCACAAAGGTTGCCCTATTGAAATTCCATAGTAGTAATCCAGAGGTGGGTTCCTACTGGTTCTAACCAGTTCTTTAGAACCGTTAGTAAACCGGCAATGATGTCATGGAGCCAGTTCTGTCGGTGCTGGTCCGTGGGCGCCGCCATCTTGGATTTTGCTTCTGCGCATGCGCAGAAGCTATTTTTTTATTGCTGTGGGGGTGCGCGCGCCTGCCCGGCACAACCCGCAGCAAAACGATTCAGAACCCACCCCTGGTAATGACCTTTCCAGAGACATGGATATATTTTCAAACAGAGCTTTAACAAGGAAACAGATCTTTTGCTTTGTTTTTGTTTTATTTTTAAAAAACCCTTTAGCATTTAACAAAAAAGTAATAAATACTTTATTTATTAAAAGTTAAAATTATCAAGTTTTTATAACTGCCCTGAAATTTAGAACATTTTATCTCCTACAAGCTTCAAGGGGAATAAGTGGTGTCATTAAGATATAGAACTCTGAATCTGCCTTACTGCCTACTCCTTTGGGTGTAGGCAGTTTTTCCTCCGAAACATCGGGTACCAAAGCAGCTTTCCAAAGTATATCAGATTTGAATATTCACACAATCTCCCTGCACAAATATTCTATGGAATCACATTGTATCTGCCCCACACTCAGATGCACCCCAAATGTCTTATCCCCAGCAAAATACATTTGTACAGAATATAGCAATAGCAATAGCACTTAGACTTATATACTGCTCAGGGGTGGGTTCTGACTTACCTCGCTGCCAGTTTGCTTCCTCACGTGCCACGTGGGGGCAGGCGCACAGTGCTTAAAACCCAGCTTCTGCGTGTGCACAGAAGTGAAAAACAACATGCATGCGCAGAAGTGAAAAACAAGATGGCGGCACCTACGGCGCCACTGAGAGAGCTGGTTCGGGGGCGTGTCCAGCCAGCTATCACTGCCAGTTCAGCAAGCAGGGGGAAATTCCTGCTACCAGTTCTATAGAACCGGTCGGAACCGGCAGGAACCCACCTCTGATACCACTTTACAGCCCTCTCTAAGCGGTTTACAGAGTCAGCATATTGCCCCCAACAATTTGGATCCTCATTTTACCCACCTCGGAAGGATGGAAGGCTGAGTCAACTTTGAGCCTGGTAAGATTTGACCGGTCAAATTGCAGTCAGTCGGCAGTCAGTGGAAGTAGCCTGCAATACTGCACTCTAACCACTGCGCCACCACAGCTCATATATGTAAATACATAAAATTTCTCAATGCACATGCACACACCATACCCACCGTACTCACATATGGTAGGATCTTTGCTAAAACAAAACAGGGATCTACCATAAATAGTGTAGTTGCAGGTATGGTTCTTCTTGAAAAGGTTTTGGTCCAAGATGGATAAATTCTCTGGAATAAAAAAAAAACCTCTCCTGGACTTGCCAGATCTCAGGAACTAGCTTAGTAAAACTGAGACGCAACATTTCCCCTTATACTGCCCTATTTTTCCAGGAAGTTGCTTAGTTGGATTTACCTTGAGTAGTTCTCTGGGGAAATCACTACCTTGATTGAGACCTTCCAGATTCCCAATGAAATCTGAGCAAGACATTCGTTTCCCAATGTTCTATAAGGAGGAAGAGAGGAAAGAAGGAAAAGTGACGATCATAAGTTTAGCAAGACTATTTCAATTACAGTAAGTATTCTGGAAAAATTAGGTCACAAAATACAGGTAGTGGGTGGTGTGGATTTTTTTTTTAGAAAAAAAATATATAAGGATAGAACTTTATCAATGATAATTAATGATCGCTTAGTACAGGGGTGGGCTGCAATGGGTTCGCCTGGGTTCAGGGGAACCCGTAGCTAACATTATGGCCAGTTCGGAGAACCTCCAAATCCCACCCCTGGCTGGCTCCACCCCACCCCACCCGCCTTGCTCCTCCCAGGAGTCTCCACGCAGCCTGTTTTGGATGCGAGGTATGTGCAGGGCCCGCGCGGAGGCTCAGGGAGGGGGGGAAATCCGGGGGAGGCAGTTTTTGCCCTCACAGAGGCTCGAGGAAAGCCTCCAGAGTCTGGGGAAGGTGAAAACGTGCCCCCTCACTGTGGTGCAGGAGGCCGACTAGGCCATGCCCACCATGGCCACGCCCACCCAGCAACCAGGCAGAGAACCTGTTGCTGAAATTTTTGAAGCCCACCCCTGGCTTTGTAGCTCCTTTAATAAGTCACTCGAGATCACAACCCCCAGAAGCTTCCAATCTCTGCACGAAAAGTGTTCACACGCTAATGGGACTCTTTGAGGCAGTGTGATTTCACTGCCTCAAAGTGTCCCATTGGCGTGAAAACACTTTTTGCGCGGAGCTGGAAGCTTCTGGATGTCGTGATTTCATGAGACTTCAGGCACCGATCCGCTTTTGCAGAGAATGGGTGCATGAAGTCCTGTGAAATCACGACATCCAGAAGCTTCCAGTCTCTGTGCGAAAAGTGTTTGTATACTGACGGGAGGCTTGAAGCAATGCAATTTTGTTGTTTCAAAGCCTCCTGTCGGCCTGCAAATGCTTTTCCGCGCCAAGACTGGAAGCCTTTGGGAGAGACTCACTGAAGCTGCCCACCACTCCAGAAGTGGCAGGCAGCCTCGGTGAGTCAGAGAAGCCAAGCAGGGCACACTCATCCCTCTGTCCTTCTCCTCTCACTGCTCCGCTTTTGGAGCGCCAGGAACAGGCAAAGAAACCGCAGCAGAGAGGCAAGAGAGGAGACACCTCACTAAAACTTCACAAGCAGGGGCATGTTGCTTACTTACCGGTACTGGTGCGCTGCACATGCATCTCCACGTTTCGGGCACGCACGCGCTCGCATGCGCAAAAGCAAAATCAACCAAAAATTCACCGAAAAAGATGGCGACGCGTGCGACAAACCGGCAGAGAGGGCTCCGGAGCAGTTGCGTGCACATTGCGCAATCGGTTGCTCCCTACCTGAGCTTTGCACCGGACAGGTCCAGCAGGAATCCACCTCTGTTCACAAGGTAAGTGAGTCTCCTCAGACCCAGTACCCATGGAGACCTGGCCGGTGGGGGCAGAATAGGCAGGACAAATGTTTCAGTACCTCTGTGGTCGTTTGTAAGGGTGAACGACTGCCACGGTGCTGCAACATTTGTAACCTCAGGACTGTGTCGTAAGTACTTGGTGGGGTTATGTTGCGACTTCGAATGGTTGCTAAGTGAAGTGTCATAACTCAAGGATTACCTGTAAAGCGAATCCTCCTCCATGTGAATATTCTGACTCAGGGGTGGTATTCACTTACCTTCCCTACCTGGTTCACAAATGTGAGCCTGGTCCGCACGTGCGCAAACCCTTCTGCGCATGCACACAGCGTCAAAAACGCAGTGTGCTTACATCCGGGCGGTGGGTGGGGCCATCTGCAGTCAGCGCTACCAGTTCGCCCGGACTGGATAGAACCGGCTGAATACCACCACTGTTCTGACTGCAGGAGAAACCAAAGGGAGTTGGCAACCTCCAGGGCTTAAAATTATCTTCTGGAGACTCCTACCCATCCAGCCCTGCGATTCTGTGTCGCCATGGTCATTTATCTTTTGGCTCCTGGAGAGAACAGATCCATCCAGCAGCCATTTTTCTTTTTTCTTTTTCACTGCACTCTTCTTAAATGCACCAGGTTTGATGACTTAAAAGGCATGGCACTTACCTGTCCATGAAGGTCTGTATTTAAAAGCATCAAGGCACAAGCCAGAGTGTGGGCTCCATCTGTGGCACAAGCACCAAAGAGAAATAATCAGTTTTGGCACTTCTTATTGCACTTATTGTTAATTAACTTCTAACGTGTGAGCCTGACTGGAGAAAAAAAAATCTTATTTACTTTTTTATTATTAATTTTTTTTAAAAAAAATTATGCACATATAGAAAAATGGAAGTAAAACTGAAAAAATTAAAAATTAAAATTAAAATTAATTTTTTAATAAAAATTAAAACTGAAAAAAAGTAAAAATTAAAAAAATAATGGACTGTGCGGAGATGGATATGCTAACTAGAGATTAAAAGAAAAAGAAGAATCTGATTTCTATAGTCTGGAACAAATTTTATAATTGGTTGAAAGAAAGAAATAATTTTGTTTTTTGAATGTTAAATGTTGTTGTTGTTTATTGTATTTAATAAAAAATTAAAAAAAAATTAAAAAAGGAAGTAAAGCTATTAAACTGTTTTTGCACCTATTGCAAGATAATTCACTGTTACAATTTATGCATATATAGAAAAATGGAAGTAAAACTGTTAATATGCATAGTCCTGGAAAAATAGGGAGATACCCAAAGAGGAAGAGATAATTAAAAAAATAATGGACTGTGCGGAGATGGATATGCTAACTAGAGAATTAAAAGAAAAAGAAGAATCTGATTTCTATAGTCTGGAACAAATTTTATAATTGGTTGAAAGAAGTACAGGAAAAAAGTTTAATGGTGTATACTCAAGTAACTATGTAAAGATCTTAAATGTATATACAGAAGTATAATAGGAAAATATGTTTGAGAGCAATACTGAATAAATAAGGAAACGACGTGTAAAAAGAATATATCCGATAATAGCTTATGATGGATAGAGGGCTACAAATGCCCCATTTGTTTGTTACATGTTTTGTTTTTTGAATTTTAAATGTTGTTGTTGTTTATTGCGTTTAATAAATTTTTTAAAAAAAATTAAAAAAAGGAAGTAAAACTGTTAAACCGTTGTTGCACCTATTGCAAGATAATTCACTGTTAACAATGAATATTTGGAAGATAAGTGATTTTTTTTTTTAATACTTCACAAAAACAATTCCTAAGAAAGGGTTTCAAGATTCTTTGAAGGGAAATTTTGATTAGTATTAATACTGAGTTAGACATCGCCTTTCTAAATTTTCCACCAAAATGTGCATGGCTATTTTCAGTTTTAAAGTACTCTGGTTCTGGAATAATGGGACCAAATATAAGATTCCTTGTTGTGGTGCCTGTTGCCACCACTTATATTCTGCTTGTAAGTTATCACTTTTGCAGACATTAAAGGCATTATAAATGTCCAGTGTTCGTTTCTGAAGGAAGCGGATATAATGAAGCAAGATGTTTTTAGCCTGAATACTAAAAATATTTAGCTGATGTCAGGGGAAGGCTTCATATGCATAGAGCAAACAAAGGTTAAAAAGTTTTTTAGAATCTAGCCTCTTACTCATGTATCTCCCTACAACCAGAAGTAACTGCCTTGATACATGGTGCTAACTGTAGGCAAAAGCAAGACGCTCCATCCGTTACCGCCAGTGTTTTGTTTATGGGCTTCCAGCCTCCTATTTATTTATTTTTTATAACTGCCTAATTGACTCTGGGTGGCTAGCATCCAGTTAAAAACAAACAGCGAGTGGAGTGGAGTGGAGTGGAGTGGAGTGGAGTGGAGTGGAGTGGAGTGGAGTAGAGTAGAGTAGAGTAGAGTAGAGTAGAGTAGAATAGAATAGAATAGAATAGAATAGAATAGAATAGAATAGAATAACAGAGTTGGAAGGGACCTTGGAGGTCTTCTAGTCCAACCCCCTACACCATTTCAGACAAATGGTTATCTAATCTCTTCTTAAAAACTTCCAGTGTTGGAGCATTTACAAGTTCTGGAGGCAAGTTGTTCCACTGATTAATTGTTCTAACTGTCAGGAAAACCACCAGTGGGAATTAAAACACATGGTTGGGGCAGCTCATGCATTTATTCCAACAATTCTGCTAAAACAGATCCATTTAATTTCCTGGCCCAGTCATCAAGGGGAAAAAAATAACAGATTTTAGCATTTTATAAAAAGCTGCTGGGGTTGGGGTCGTCCAGATCTCTGTTCTACCAGGCAAATAATCTTATTATGCTTGTGCAGAGAGGCATTCTTGGAAATGCTCAATTCCACCTCAACCAATGTTGCCCACATAGGTGCTGGGACTGAGTGACAGGACAGCGTCTGCCTAAATATAAGATGTTTACACAATGAGAAGTAATAAGATGAAAGGTCTTATCTACTCTTTATCTTTTTTAATCTATTCCATGTCACCTTCAGAAGGGATGGCTTTGGGATTGCACTCATAATATCGTTGTGAAAAGTGAGCTAGGATCCGCTCCCGTTCTTGACTTTCTCCCATCAGGGCCAGCTCCTTCAGAAAAGACCTGAAGAGAAAAGGAAGACATGTTCTATTTCTCAAGCGCAGGGGTGTCAAACTCGATTTCATTGAGGGCCGCATCAGGGTTGTGTTTGACCTCGTGGGGGGCTGGGGTGGGTGTGGCCAGGATGGGCGTGGCCAGCTTGACATCACTTCTGTCGGGGGCACCTGTGGTGGTTTGAGCGATCTGCCAGAGAAAAAGGGCTCCCAAGCTCCGTTTTCTGCTCCGATGGCCTCTTGCAACCCTCCTCCCCGTCTTACTGTCCTATTGCCCTCATTTATCTGTACTTTGTTTATGTTTATATCTATACCTGCTATCTTGTACATGTTTGACAAACAAAATAAATAAAATAAATAAAAGCTCCTTGCTCCCTCCTGAGTCATGGGATTCAGCAATAAAGAGAAAGAAACCCAGGAGTTTATCCTACCTGTTTCTTTTGTAAAGGGCATTGGTTCTAATTGGAGCTAAAGAGTCTGAGTTAGGCGGCTATAGAAATTGAATGAAAATAAAAGTAAATAAAATAAAGAACCACTCTGCATCTTGGTTTTGAAATTGATCTCTAAGATCCTTTTTAAACAAAAATGTGGAAAAATGGTTTACATAAATGAGCACATAAATGAACATCTTTTATATTGAAACAGAGAGCATATTTGCAAGCCCTTTCTCCATTTAGATGTTAAACAGGAGAGGGGAGCGCACCAAGTCCTACAGCACTCCACATAGAACAGGGGTGGGTTCTACTTACCTTCCCCACCAGTTCGCATCGTGATGGATGTGCACGTTTTGCGCATGCGCATCACTTCCTGGAAATGATCCTCTGCACATGTGCAGAAGCCTTTGAGCATGTGCAGAGGTTTTTGTTTTGCAATCTGTGGCAACCAGATGACCGGTTTGGGAGCGTGGACCGCCGGTCATCGCTGCCGGTTTGGCGAGCGATGCCAAATTTCCGCTACTGGTTCTAAAGAACCGGTCCGGACTGGCAGCAACCCACCACTGACATAGAATGAAGTGGGTGGGCTTCTCCTGTCCTATGAACACCGGCTGGAAGCAGACTCAGAAGGAAGGAGGAGGACCAGCACAACATGGAGCTGCCTACTCTAAACCACTGAAGTTGGCCAGAAAAATACCTGTATTTATTTATTTGTCTGTTTGTTTGTTTATTTATTTATATTTAATTTATTCATTTTGTCAAGTATGTATTGGTAATATACATAGATATAACATTGATAATATACATAGATATAACATTGTTTATATACATAAGATGGGTACTGATAAGAGGGAACATTAGGACAGGGACGGTAGGCACGCTGGTGCGCTTATGCACACCCCTTACTGACCTCTTAGGAATCGGGTGAGGTCAACAGTCAACAGTCTAAGGGTAAAGTTTTGGGGGTTTGGTGACGAAACCACAGAGTCAGGTAGTGAGTTCCAGCATTAACCACTCTGTTGCTAAAGTTGCATTTTCTACAGTCAAGTTTGGAGCGGTTCACTTTGAGTTTGTATCTGTTGTGTGCTCATGTATTGTTGTGGTTGAAGCTGAAGTAGTCGTTGACAGGAAGGACATTGTAGCAGATAATTTTATGAGCTATGCTTAGGTCGTGCTGAAAGCGACGTAGTTCTAAGCTTTCTAAGCCCAGGTTTTCAAGTCTGGTTGCGTAAGGTATTCTGTTGTGAGTAGAGGAGTGGAGGGCTCTTCTCGTAAAGTATCTCTGGACACTTTCTAATGTATTTATGTCTGATATGCAGTGTGGGTTCCAGACGGATGAGCTGTATTCAAGGATTGGTCTGGCGAATGTTTTGTATGCTCTGGTTAGTAGTGTGATATTACCGGATAGTATCGAAAGCTGCTGAGAAGTCAAGAAGAGCAAGGTCAAGTGATCCACTTACATCTTACTCCCACAGGTCCTTAGAGGTCTAGCCATCCCAGAATTCTTGTGATCACTTGATCATAATCTAGGTGTTTGGCTGGTTGTCAAACGTCCCACAATCATGTGATCGCAATTTGCAACCTTCCCTGTTGGCTTGCCCCAAAAGTCAGTGGGGGGGGGCATGCTTGTGCTTTATGCTTGACTGCGCCAGCCACTCGTACCCCTGCATACCCTCCCCAACCCATGCAGCACTTCTTGGCACCCCCTCATACCCTTGTGTACCCTCCCCACCCCTCCCTTACATCCCCACACACACCCTCGCTCTCCCCACCACAAAGGAGCAGTCACCTGACTGTGGGCCTGGGTACCTTCGGGACTGCATCCTACCGCATACCTCCCTACGACTGGTTAGGTCCCACAGAGTTGGTCTCCTCCAGGTCCCGTCAACCAAGCAATGCCGGTTGGCGGGACCGCGGGGAAGGGCCTTCTCTGTGGGTGCTCCGTTTCTATGGAACCAACTACCCCCAGAGATCTGGACCATTCCCACCCTATTGGCCTTCTGTAAAGCCATTGAAACATGGCTCTTCCTGCAGGCAGGGTGAAATAAAGACCAACGAGGACATCTGTGGTCTTCCCAAGTATGAATGCGCGTATGTGTTCTTTTAACTTTATAATGGTTCTTAATTGTTATTACTGCTTCTTTTAACTAATTGTTCTTCTTTGCTTGTTGTACACCGCCCTGAGTCCCGCGGGAGTTTTGCGGTCTATAAGAATGATTAAAATAAATAAATAAATAAATAAATAAATAAATAAATAAATAAATAAATAAATAAATAAATAAATAAATATAAAAAAAGAGCAGAGGTGGCGCAGCAGTTAGAGAGGGGTACTGCAGGCCACTTTAGCTGACTATGATTCACAGGTCAGCGGTTCAAATCTCACCGGGTCAAGGTTGACTCAGCCTTCCATCCTTCCGAGGTAAGTAAAATGAGGACCCAGATTGTTGGGGGCAATGTAAATATACATTGCTTACTGGTGTAAACCGCTTAGAGAGTGCTTGCACTGTGAGGCGGTATATAAATCTCACCAATCAATCAATCAATCAATCAATAATAAATAAATAAATGAATGAATAAGCAACTTCCTGCTAACTTCTTCACCAACTTTGGTTGTAGCAAGCTAGCAGGAAGTTGCCTTGCCTAACAATAACTGCCATTGCTAATCAATATAGTTGCACTTTAAAACTGCATCACTTAGTGATGGCAAGTCCGGTTTCAATTGCCATTGAAAGTTGAAGACTGGCCATACTGTAGGCAGCACAAATAGATTTAGCAAATCCTAGTGAGCTACTATGGCTAAAGAAACACATGAAATCTGACAAGCCTTACTAAATCAATGTAAATAAAAGTTAAACTTGAAAACCACTGCAGCTATTTTAATTTATCTCTGAACCTTTATTAAACTCAATCTTTCTGAAAACGTCAGCGGTCGCTCCTTGGAAACTTACCTAAGAGCTTGGTCCAGAGTCATTCCAGTGAATTCAAAGAACTTGAGGTACTCCCCTGCTACTGTCTTACTGAAATCATTACTGGAAATGAAAGAAACATCTTGTTTATAGAATTGCTATATGAGACGGATTAACAACTGAAGAATAGATCATGGCAAACAGTAAAGGACAGGAAAAGCTCCCAGATTTGTTGTTTTTCAATTGCACTTCCCCATCCTGTGTTCTAATCCAACTAGACTGTGGCGACCATAGTATATTTGCACTTCTGGGAATATTGCTACCAAGCTAGAAAAGAAAAGAGGATAAGCCCCCTTGTGTCCATAAGCTATACAGGCCACAACAACAACATTACCAAGAATGTTTGTAAAATGAAACAAGAGCTTCCTCCATTGTTTCTATTATGAAACCGTTGCTACCGGTTCATGCGTGTGCTCGCCTCCCACCACCTCTCGCCTCCCACCGCCTCTCGCCTCCCGCTGCCACCGCTACCAGTTCACAGAACTGGGCCGAATCGAGAGCAACCCACCCAGGGGTGAAATGGTCCCGGTTCGGGCGGTCTGGGCGGTCGTCGTAGAGCTGATAGAGCCGATAGCGATCGCAGCACGAGGCGTCCCCCACCCGCTTCCCCCACCTGCCTGGATGCCACCATTTGGATTCTTTGACCCTCTGTGCATGCACAGAACGCTTTGCACATGTGCAGAACGTAAAAGAATCCAAATGGCGGTGTCCAGGCAGGTGGGGGAAGCGGGTGGGGGACGCCTCACGCTGCGATCGCTATCAGCTCTATCGGCTCTATAACGACGGATCCCCCTGCCCGAACCGGGAGCATTTCACCCCTGAACCCACCCCTGGGCTTACCTACTGGAACCATAATCACTTTCTCTGAAGAGAGCTATGTAGGAGCACACCAGGCAGCCATATTTCTTTACAGAGTGAATAAAATAAAATCTGAATAAAATCTGGCTGAGGAGACTTCTTTTAATACCCACACATACTTACTTCTTCCCCAGATGGCGAGCTACATCTGCCTTTTTGAAACCATCCAAGTTGTACAGCCTTTTTGCAAGGCGTTTAGCAGCCTCTAGATCAGCATTATATCCACTAGAAAGTGTGTCAGTGCTGCCCAGGGCTAGTTGCTCGGTGCTGTCCATTTCAGAATCCGAGTCAGAGACCAACTGACTGAGATGATGCTTGCTAGAACAAAAACATAGAGGTTGTCATGTTAATCATGTTACCCACTTACTTTTTATCCAGTTTTCGTACCCAGTTATCCAGTTTAAGTACCCGGGCATGTTTAGCATCCACCCATTAAGACTCTACAGGGGAAAAATATTTCCAGCAATGAGGTATTGGACCTTCCCTCTAGGTTTCCTGGAATCTAGAATGAGCCGAGGTGGCGCAGCGGTTAGAGGCAGTACTGCAGGCCACTTTAGCTGACTGTGATCCGCAGGTCAGCGGTTCAAATCTCACCGGCTCAAGGTTGACTCATCCTTCCATCCTTCCGAGGTAGGTAAAATGAGGACCCAGATTGTTGGGGGCAATATAAATATACATTGCTTACTGGTGTAAACCGCTTAGAGAGTGCTTGCACTGTGAGGCGGTATATAAATCTCACAAATAAAGCTCAGAAATAAAATTTCTTTAGCTTCAAAATGCTGCTCTCCTTCAATTAGAGTGGATACAGGAGGAGTGTAGGTGCAGGCTGAAGGGGTGACACAGTTTCAGGTTTCCACAAACTGCAGTGAAACACAGGGTGAATACATTTAAGGTTCTTGGGCAACTCCAGTTGTACAGTGACTGGGTTAATTACTTTAACAATTGGGAATGGGCCCACGTATTTAGGACCCACTTTCTCCATTTCTCATTCAGGGGAATATATTCTTCCTTTTTAATATTTCTCAAAATACTTCATTCTTCTAGGAGAGGGGTGGGTGCTAACTTTCTACAATTGGTGCCATGTTACTATGCCATATTATCATGAGAGAAAACTAAAACAAATTGGAAGGAGGATCCGCTTATTATCAGTGAGCAATCATGTGCCTTGCCCACTCCGAAGCAATGCAAGAGACTCCTGTCCCAAAGGTGCTTTTTCAAGAGGCAACTGGACTTTGTGGAAACCAAGAAAGTCCAGTTGCCTCTTGAAAAAAGCATCTTTGGGACAACCATGACCTGGATGACTGAAGAATCCCCATAGACAAGAGACTCCTGAGCTCAGTGAACTGACAAAGCACAGTTTGCCACCCAGGAGAAGCAATCATTAGATCCATTTGCACCACTTAAAGATACCAGCTGGTCTCACTCACTTCACAAGATATCCTTAGGTAATCATCCAGATTTAAGGAAAAATCACATGCCCCCAGAAAGGCAGTAAAAAAAATCAGACAGAATGCCAAGTTTGCATCCTGCCTCTCAGCCATTTCTTCTATGGCTATGCCAGCCCTTCTGTAAATAGCTGTTCCTGCCGTGTTGGAAGTATACTCCAAAAAGCTTAAAACAACCCTTTAACAATCTTTAAGAAAGTCAAGCCCCAGAAATAAAAGTACCACAAAAAATTCTGGGGGAGGGGGACTCTGGGGAGGGAGAATCTCAGTCTACAGACAGAAAGTCTGGGCATAAGGCTTACAATGTAACAAGCTTAACCCAGAGGCAGTTTCTGAAAACACCTAAAGCAGCAGGGCAATTAAGATAAGGATTAGGCTAGAAATACAGGCATACCAGAATGTTTCCTTCCTGCCTCCCTTGCAGGATTAGCCCTGTAAAGTGGGAAAAGATTTCTTCCAACAACTGGTTCTCCGAACTGCTCAGAAAATTAAAATTCGGGAGAACCAGTACGAACCAGTAGCAGCCCACCTCTGGAGTTAACGCTTCTTTCCATTTGTGGATGTAGAGAATTCTTGCAGCTCTCAACATGTATAGTGACAAAGTTCCATTTCCTTCCCATTTCTTTACTTAATAGCCCTGGAAGAAAAATTTCCAGTTTCCACTTTAAGAGTGTTTTTAAAATTTTCTGCATTAAACTATGAATCTGTACCCAAATTTCTTTGCCTTGTCACATATCCACTGCATATGAAGTACCTTCTTTCCACTAATATTTCCAATAAACATTCAAAACACCCTTATACATCTTCGATAAGTATATCTGATGTTAAATAGCACTGGTACATCCTTTCATAGAAATTCTCTTTCAGGTTATAATCAGTGTAAATTTCAATAATTTCATACACATATTTTTCCATTGTTCTAACATTGAATTACAATCTACATTTCTTGCCCGCTGAATCATACAATGTTTAACATATTTTATAATATAATTATAACGGTTATAATTAGCACTTCAGCTTTTTCATTTTGTATGAATTATACACTGTGTGCACAATTATTAGGCAAGTGAGTATTTTGACCGTGTCATCACTTTTATGCATATTTTCCACCTCCAAGCGGTATAAACATGAATGCTTACTGGATATAAGCATATCAGGTGATGTGTATTTGTGTAATGAGGGAGGATGTGGCCTGAGGAGATGAACACCCTATTTCAAGGTGTGCTTAATTATTAGGCAGCTTCTTTTCCTCAGGCAAAATGGACCAAAAAAGAGATTTAACTGACTCTGAAAAGTCAAAAATTGAAAAAAGTTGTTCAGAGGGATGCAGCACTCTTGAAATTGCTAAGAAATTGGGTATAATCACAGAACCATCAAATGTTTTGTTGCAAATAGGCAACAGGGTCGCAAGAAACATGTTGAGAGAAAAAAGACACAAATTAACTGCGATTTGAGAAGAATCAAATAGGAAGCTACCAGGAAACCATTGTCCTCCAGTGCTGTCATATTCCAGAACTGCAACCTACCTGAAGTGCCCAGAAGTACAAGGGCTCAGAAACATGGCCAAGGTAAGGAAGGCTGAAACCCGACCACCACTGAACAAGACACATAAGTTGAAACAGCAAGACTGGGCCAAGAAATATCTGAAGACAGATTTTTCAAAGGTTTTATAGACTGATGAGATTAGAGTGACTCTTGATGGACCAGATGGATGGGCCTGTGGCTGGATCAGTAACAGGCACTTAGCTCCACTTTGACTCAGACACCAGCAAGGTGGAGGTGCGCTACTGGTATGGGCTGGTATTATTATTATTATTATTATTATTATTATTATTATTATTATTATTATTATTATTATTATTATTATTATTATTATTATTATTATTATTATTATTATTATTATTATCTATTTTATCAGTAATCAGAAAAACTACTATGGAACTAATCCTGGAACGCATAAGCATTTTTTCAATCTCTAAAATAATGTGGCCTACTGTAAAGCAAATATTAAAGGTAGATTCTCCATGCCCATCACAAATTATTCACACTAAAAATTTCAGCACTCTCAAGCCGCCAGTCCTCTAAGTCTTCTAATATGTGCTTTACTAAATTTATGCATTTGTTCATTTCCAGAGGTGGGACCCTTCGTCTCTTCCTGTTCTCTTTCATCACCAGCCATCTTTTGCCTTATTACCAGAATCCAGCTTCTCTTTTTTTCTCATCTGTGGTGTCCCCATTTTTGTTGTGAGTGGTTTATCTGTTTCTTTAACAACTGCAGTATTGATTTTATTTTTCCAATCCTGCCTGCAAGGTATCCACCCCCACTCTACCTCTCTATCTCTTATCCTCTGTTCTCCATTCCTATGACACACCAAAAATGCCTTTTCGGGGAGAGTCACTCACAAAGGTCATGTGACCACTTTTTGCGACCTTCTGACAAGCAAAGTCAATTTGGGTCTGACAGAATTAGGCAGAGAAAGGACCTGAGTTTGACTTGGTCATTTCTAAGACAGGGAGGAAAAAGGCCTTTATTTTTGTTATGACTCTGTTCAAACGATTGGGTTTGCTAATATATGAACAAACCACAAATCAATGTTTATGTGACTATTGCTTTAAATGCATTGTAGGCTGATTACTATGAAAGGGAGCAAGAGAGCATGCTCGTTCAGAGAGCTCTGTTGATTTCCTGCTGATTCTGACTCTCTCTGCTGATTGTCTCTGCTGCTTCACTGTTGAGTAATTGACTTCGTGTATGTGTGAAAGTACTGTGAAGAGCTGCTGTGTAAAGCGTAACTATCTGTGATAGTATAGATTTGTTTGTTAATTGTAATCTTTGTTTGCTAGTTAAAACAAAGATAGGCAAGAAGAAGATTCTTCGTATTGACTGACTTACCGTGTATGACTTTGGACTTCCTATTTGAACTTTGCTACTTCTTTAAGTAAACTATTTGTATATACTGAAAAGTATCTGTTTATTGACTAAATCATAGCAACTCATATCAAACTGCAACAACACATTTCGCTGTGCATGTGATCACCACACTCTGATGGTTGAAATAGCATGAATTACTCTGATTGCTACATCATATTTCTTATTAGACCAGTTAACAATGAAAAAAATGCCAGTAAGTCTACATTTTCAAGCAATTTCTTTCCAACAACACATATCCAAAAGAAAAAGATGATCACATAAACCAGTGTTGGTGAACCTTTTCGCACCGAGTGCCAAAACGGGAGCACGCACGTGCACACAGGGGAGCACCGGAAACCAGAAGAGCAGTTCTCCGGCATACATGCGTGCACCGGGAAGCTGAGCTTCCAGTTTCCAGTGTGCGCATGCGCACTGGTCATCTGATCTTGCGTTTTCTGGCGTGAATGTGTTCACAAAGACCAGCTGGCCAAAGCTCATGTGCAACCTGAAAACCAGAAGATCAGGTGACCGGCACGCGCATACGTGCCAGGGAGTTGCTCTTCCGGTTTCCTGCACTCCCGCACATGCGAAGACCAGCTGGACCCAGAAGAGCAATGGGTGATGGCTGGCATGCCCAGAGAGATGGCTCTGTGTGCCACTTCCAGCACGCATGCCATAGGTTCACGGACCTAAACAATCACAAGATATTTCACATTTCACTACATGCATATGAAGCGTTCCGGGTGGGTGGGCGGAGCCTCCTGCTGCCGGCGCTACTGGTTCTTAGAACGGGGCCAAATTGGGAGCAACCCACCGCTGATGCACTACCTGGAATTCACTCACCTTATGATGGAGGCCAGAGGAATTCCTAAACTGTCCTCTGAATGGCAGGGACTCTGCAAGCTACTTTTCCATTTTTGTCTTGCTTCCTCTTCCCGTTCAGTCCAAAGAACATCTGTGGCAGAACTGGTTCCAGAATCTGGATCCAGGAGAGCTAGAGGGGCAAAATTCTGCTCAATGATTTTAGCACTGTCTTGAATTTCCTCTTGAATTTCTGGAGTAAGGGTAGGAAGATCAAAGGTGAAGACAGTTCCATTTTGTATATGAGTGGGAGAAGACAAGATGTCTATGGAATCGAGGCTGGTATAAGAAGTTCCTTTGGCTCGATGTGACTCCATGATGCTCTCAAAATGCTTGCTGAATGAATCCATACTATCCTTGGAAATGTTCTGCCCGAAGCGGAAGGGTACAGGCGACTTGAGTAATTGAGAATTTCTGTTGATGACCCTGGTGATGATATGTGGTGGTAAATAGGAAAAAAAAGAGAAGTTATATTAGCCTTTCTCAACTTTGTTTTCAAATTTCAATGAACTCCTGCATAAAAATTGCATTTTTTTTTTAGAAAACCTCACATTATAGTTCACTTCTAACCTACATCACCCACGTTTTACAGCAAAGTGGCAGGTCAGTCAGTAATTCAGGTAGCTGTGCATAAAAATTCCTGTCACTGGGGTATCTAGTTTTGTGCAGCACATTAAATTCAAAGAGTAATGTTTGTTTTCCAATCACAATCTCTCATGGAACCCCTGTAACTTCTTGTGGAAAGGCAAAGGAGATGGTTAGATTTTCAGAGGATTACCTCCACAGTAAGTTTCAGTTGCTTTGCCAGCTTAATGGTTACAGCAAGAATTAAATGAAGAGGACAATTTTCTGACAGAACAATTAATCAGTGGAACAACTTGCCTCCAGAAGTTGTGAATGCTCCAACACTGGAAGTTTTTAAAAAGATGTTGGATAAGATGTCTGAAAAAGTGTAGGGTTTCCTGCCTAAGCAGGGGGTTGGACTAGAAGACCTCCAAGATCCCTTCCAACTGATATTATATTATATTATATTATATTATATTATATTATATTATATTATATTATATTATATTATATTATATTATATTATATTATATTATATTATATTATATTATATTATATTATATTATATTATATTATATTATATTATATTATTATATTATATTATATTATATTATATTATATTATATTATATTATATTATATTATATTATATTATATTATTATATTATATTATATTATATTATATTATATTATATTATATTATTATATTATATTATATTATATTATATTATATTATATTATATTATATTATATTATATTATATTATATTATATTATATTATATTATATTTAAAAGAGGACAATTTTGAATGGGATTGCCTCAAGTTATATATAAATTAAGTAGACACGTGAGCACTTGAAAATTTAGTAGGACTACTGATTAATCCTCCTGAGTAAAAGTTATTTGTGTTTTTGTATCTGTATGTTATAAGATTACAAAATCTTCCTGTTCTTTTTGTAGATACAAACTTTGTGATAGAACAAAATATTAGTTATGGCTAAGAGGTTTTGCCTTATCACCATCACTCATTATTAATTCCTTCTCAAAACAGGCTTTGTTTTTGTTTTTGTTTCTGATTCATATTCACTTTTTTTGTTCTGATTCATATGAATCTTTTTTTTTTGTTCACAATCCTCAGCTTATTCTAAACTTCAACTTTTTGTCACAATTCATATAGTTACTGGCGACTGACATAAATTATTATTTGAAATATTCCTTCTGTCCAGCACAGTCATAACAAACTTCTGCAAAGGTAATCTTTTTGTTTCTGTCTCCTTCACGAGATGTGTAAGATACCAGTTGATTTTTGAATGCAATTCAAGATAACTGATTTTGATGTATAAATGTTTTTAGATTTCAAAAGCTAGTTATTGACAAGACCAGCTTTCTTCAATTGTGGCGTACCTTCCTATAAAGTCTGGCAGGCAGGCATATTCTGAATGCCATCTATAAAACTTGTGACATTGGGGGGGGTGTCTTCCAGGGGTGGGCTTCAAAATTTTTAGCAAGGGGTTCTCTGCCCGGTTCCTGGGTGAGCGTGGCCATGGTGGGCGTGGTCTAGTCGGCCTCCTGCACCACAGTGTGTGTGGGGGGGGTGTTTTCACCCTCCCTGGGCTCCGGAGGCTTTCCTCAAGCCTCAAGGATGGTGAAAATTGCCTCCCCAGGCTCCGGAGGCCCTCTGGAGGCCGGAAACAGGCCTGTTTCCGGCCTTCCTGAACTTCCGGTAGGCCCATTTTTCACCCTCCTTGAGCCTCCGCGCGTGCCCGGCACTTACCTGCATCCAAAATGGGCCGCATGTGGACTCCTGGGAGGGGAGGGGTGGGCAGGGCCAGCCAGGAGTGGGATTTGGGGGTTCTCCGAACTGCATAGAATCTTAGCTAGAGGTTCTCCCCAACCCCTATGAACCCCCAGCAGCCCACCCCTGGTGCCTTCCCTTCAGGAAAGCATTAAATTTTGGGGTTTTTTTTCTCCCAGCAACCTCTAGGCCCAGTTCATTGATTTGAAGGGTTATTATTTAATTTGTTATTCACTTCTCAACATGTTACTATTATTGTATTTGGACCTGCCTTGTGGTTTTTTTAACATTTGTAATACTTACCAAGCTATATCAGTCAGCTGAAGAAGAAAAAGGGGCATTGGAAGAATATCTGAAGGAAAGTGAAGAAGATGCACTGAAGGTAGTACATCATGAATGCTTACTGGAGTACTAGAGACCAAACTGGCCTACAAGAAAGACCAAATGAAGAATAGAAAAGAGATATTGCAAGGTGCGGTATTACCGTATTTTTCGGAATATAAGATGTACCGGAGTATAAGACGCACCTTAGTTCTGGGCGAGGAAAACAAGGAAAAAAGGCCTCTGCCTCCCAGCAATTTGCCAAACAGCAAACAGTACAGATGATATTTACTGTTTGCTGTGTATTTCTGGGCATGTGTGCCTGACCCATAGAAATAGGTTTAACTCAGCTGCCTTATCTTAATACTAAACAGGACACTGTTACATTTCAGATTATACTTTTACAGATCTTTAAATTTGATGTGGCATTCTGGAAGTATACATTCTCTGCTATTTAAAAGAAGATACAAAAGCACTGGGCCTCTTCAGAGCAAGCATTTATTTTAAAAAGCTTCTTCATTTTGTTAAGTTGTCTAGAACAATAATAAAGCAGTCTTTAAAAAATAAATTTAATAATTTGAACAGTCTACAAACATTTATAGTTATTTACTTACCTCTTTGCAGTTTCAGCAGTCCAACATTGCCAGCAGTCCACCTCCCAGCAATTTGTCTCCTTGCAGCTACCGTAGTTAGTTTCATTTTAGTACGTGGCTTGCAAGCTTCAGTCAGCTGTGAGTCGGGAGGCAGATAATCACTTGCTCTTGCTAATCAGGCTCTGCCCTATTTGTTGCAAGGAGGTAAATTGCTGGGAGGCAGAGGCCAAAGCGGGTGGCTGGATGGGGATACATTCAGTGTATAAGACGCACCCAAGTTTTCACCCTCTTTTGGGGGGTAAAAGGTGCCTCTTATACTCCGAAAAATACGGTATATGACCAGTACACATAAAACTAGCAGCCAAAGCAGATAACAAGATCTGCAATGGCTAAGGGCAGAAAAGTTGAAGAAAGAGAAAGGCTAATTCTGGCTGCACAAGACCAAGTTTTAAGAACAAATCAACATAAAGGAAAAACTGATATGAACTTCAGAAAATGATAACTTAGAAGGAGTAATAACAGAGCCAATGCAAACCAGTACTGAAACAATCTATCAACTCATTCTCCAACAAGAAGAATCTAAAACAGAAGTTTATGGCATATGCAGAATTACCAATAGAAAGACAAAGAGTGCTAGATAGAAAGTAGTACTCCCAAAAGTCTTGGTACCTATAATGAAAGATGTGAATTTTTGCGAGATTGGCAAAAATGTATACAAATATGAAACCGGATTGCTGGAAATGTAAAAGTAAGGATGGAACTTTTTATCATATGTGGTAGCAATGCCCCAAAGCGAAGAAATATTGGGAACAGATAAGGAGATGGCTACAGGAGATAATAGGAGAACAAATAGAATTTAAACCTGAACTATTCTTATTAGGAATAATTAATCAAAAGATAAAGAAACAACTCCAATACATCATTTTACACATAGTAACAGCAGCAAGAATTGTTTACGCTCAATGTTGGAAACTTGAAAATACACCAAGCAATGAAAGGATTATACATAAGATACTGGAATATGCCGAGATGTATAAGCTGACATTGGAAATGAAAGGCAAGGAAGAAACAGAATTTTATGAGGTGTGGAATAAGTGGTATAATTGGTTAGAATAGAGAAATAAAGATGTATAGAAATAAATGAAAATAACTGTATGAGACATATGACACAGTACTGTTAAAAATGTTTATTGATATGTAAATTGGAAAAAATTAAAAAAAAATTAAAAAAGAAAAAGAAAATGAAAAAGAAAGAAAGATATGAATAAGATGTTTGCAAAGATTAAAATAACTTCTATCGAACAGACCAGTCAGCTTGCCTACCGTACAGTAGTGGTGGTTACAGAAGAACTGATATCAAAATTAGAAAACTAAAAGCAAAATCATATTCAATCCCCAAGTGAAAGATTAAGCTGGAGACCAAGATAAAGACATTAAGATTAGATATGAGTGAGAACCCCTTTGGTCTAATGGTGAGACACCAGGCTAGAAATCAGGAGACCATGAGTTCACGTTCTGCCCTAGACATGAAAACTAGCTGGGTAACTTTGGGACAGTCCAGGGGTGAAATCCAACAGGTTCTAACAGGTTCTGGAGAACTGGTAGTGGAAATTTTGAGTAGTTCAGAGAACCGGTAGTGGAAATTTTGAGTAGTTCGGAGAACCGGCAAATACAACCTCTGGCTGGGCCCAGAGTGTGGTGGGAATGGGGATTTTGCAATATCCTTCCCCCAGGAGTGGGGAGGGAATGGAGATTTTGCAGTATCCTTCCCCTGCCACGCCCACCAACCCACACCAAGCCCACAAGCCACGCCCACAGAACCGGTAGTAAAAAAAATTGGATTTCAGTCCCTCTCTCACACCCCAACCCACCTCACAGGATTGCTGAGGAGAAAATAGAAGGAAGATATATTTGCTGCCTTGAATTATTTATGAAAATAATAAAGGCAGTATAAAAATTAACTAAATAAGTAATTAAAAGAACATGAAAGATCAAGGATCAAGACAGGCCTGATAATACTTAGCTTAGCAACAAAAGCATTGAAGAAGTTTTGGAAATCATAAAGCAATAAATAATAGCAGTTGTGGGGTAAATTGAATATTATGAGGCATGAATCATCCAATTTAAGCAAAACTAGCTACCTCTATCTTACCAGAGGCAATTTCTACCAAAGTATAAATGGCAATAGAAATTCTAAAAATGGAAAACCAAATAAAAAGGCAACAATTCATTTTTTTGGGAAACATTTATGGGAAACTCAAAGAGACTATAATAAAAATGCTGGACGAAGATAAAAGAATTTGAAGACAAATTTAATAATCAAATGGAAGAAGTAATAATAGTGGAAATGATTAAAAATTGAATAATTAAAAACTGGATAATCTCTTGGAAATGATCAATTGTATGCCTTTTGGCTCAAATATCTCACTAACTTACATCCAGTTATACTAAACAGCTTAAAATGACATATCGTATAAAGGAGACAGCAACAACTATCAAATTTAGCTGATTTAAAAAGACCCAGCGAAAAGAAATCACCAGGAAACGATAGTCTAGTAACATGCTTGCCTATAATATTTAAATTACTCACAGGCATAAGCATAATAACAGACAACATCCAAGATTATTTAGGGGGGGGGGGTGGAATCCAGTTTTTCCAGTAGAACAGAAAGGAAATAAAAGGAAAAGCAGAGATACAGAAGATCAACTTCTGACAGGTAAAATAGTTTTGGGGAATTGCAAAAGCCAAAAAACCAATGTACATATGGTCTGGGTTGATTATGAAAAGGTGTTACCTCTTAAACTCTTTCAGGCTAAGACATTAGCCCAATTTTCTTATGGGACTCTGATTGGACCATGGACCTTGGTCTATGACAAAAATTGTGTGGGGAGCAACTGAAAAAAAATACTTTAAATGTGGTATCGGAATTATGGAAATGTCTTCCTTGTGAAATATTTTGGAATGTAGTCAATCTTTGTCATGTTTGTTCACTTATGCGACATGCAAGGAAAACAATGCTACAGTACCAAAATATTGTACTGGATAGTATTTTTTGTGTAAATAGAAGAGTTTTTAATTGGTTACACAGCTGAAGGATATACTGACATTTATTTTCCTTTTTCAATGTATTTTTTTTTTGCTTTGAACTCTTTTGAGGGGAGGAGATGAAGGAAGAAGAGGAGGATTGAGTAGAACGGTGTTACTTGTGGAACTGTTACAACACCTGCCTACCCGATTGCAGGAAAACAGGTTTGATTGCTGTAATGAACAATGACACTGAAATGTTATGCTATTATGTAAATTAGGCCTCTGCAGCAGAGGTGGGTTTCAGCAGGTTCTGACCAGTTCTGGAGAACCGGTAGCGGAAATTTTGAGTAGTTCGGAGAACCGGTAAATACCACCTCTGACTGGCCCCGCCCCCATCTATTCTCTGCCTCCCGAGTCCCAGCTGATCAGGAGGAAATGGGGATTTTGCAGTAACCTTCCCCTGGAGTGGGGAGGCAATGGAGATTTTACAGTATCCTTTCCCTGCCACGCCCACCAAGCCACGCCCACCAAGCCATGCCACACCCACTAAGCCACGCCCACAGAACCAATAGTAAAAAAAATTGAATCCCACCACTGCTCTGCAGACAAACCGACAAATAGCCACTGCTGTTACTCTATTGGCCACCCTGGAGAAATCCTCACCTGTCCTGGTGATGTACCATGGCTTCAGATATGTCACCATCTTTATTCCCCTGGTTCTTGTTGTCTAAAGCTTTGCTATCCGCTTCCATGGCATGCTGAGAAAAGAGGTCATTTGGAACAATGTTTACTTTCCTTGGAATTCCCATGGAACTAAAATTGCTCTCGCTGTCCTTCTGGCTCTCAATGGCCGAATCCACTTCTTCTTTCTCAGCCAAAATATCATCAATGTTTGTCTCATGGTAGCATCTCAAGGGGACAGAGTCCAGATCAGTCTCTGAATACTTCACTGTCCTGCGGATTATTCCAGTTTCACAGTTTTCAAACTTTGTATTACCTGGTGGAGTCATCTCAATTTCTACCTCTACATGACACAGGCTGTGTTCTGGCCTCATCCTATCTGGTTTTTGTTGCACTGAGCGTTTGGATTTCTCAAGTAGCTGAGGTGAAGGATCAAGTGCATTCTGAGACGGCATTCCTGGAAGACAGAGATTCCATATTACAAACAAAATGCGCTTATGGTTTCTAAGTGATTCTGGCTCTTTATGTATAACATTTGCTCAGTACATCTATATCAGACATGTCAAACTCAAGGCCGACAGGTGAGATCCGGCACATGATGTGATTAGATCTGGCCCAAGGGGCTGCCCTGGAAAAAGCGAGGGGCAGGCTCCAGCTGCCTTGTTACTGGCCCAGCCCTGCCCGGCCTGGCCCTCTACCTAGGCACGTGCACAGAGGCGGCGAGTGTGGGGGGGGGCTGGCATCCCCAGTGAAAGAGAAACACTCAGAATGTGGTCAGCCTGTGGGGCAAAATGGTCACTGGGGATGCCAGCCCCCTTGCGCTCACCGCCTCCTGTGCGCACACCTAGGGGGACCACCAGGCCGGGCTGGGGTGGCCCAGCCCCTTGCTGGCCCTCTAGGCCAGAACTAAAGCTGACTGCATGCATTCCAGTCCAGGTGGCCACCACAAAGTGCATGACTTATTTTGTGGGTGTGGGTGTGGCTTGCCAGACATGTGACCAGGTGGGTGTGGCTTCTTGGACTGCTGAAGGGAGGGGAACTGAGATAGGTCCTGCCGCCCGTTCCCCCTCCCCTTAGCAGCTCGAGAAGCCTCAAACGTGCGAAAATGCCTAGGATCATCACCACGCCTTCGTGGCTTCTCGGATTGCTGAAGGGAGGGGAATGGAGATAGCACCTGCCGCCCATTCGTTCAGCATCTCATACGCTTCCTCAGCCATCCTCCCCTGCTTGGACTCACTGTGGGGTAGGAAGGCAGCGCATGAGTAGTACTGGAAACTCGGCTTCTGGGCATTTATTTATTTATTTTAGTGTTCTTATATGCCGCCCTACTCCCTGGGGACTCATGCGCAGAAGAAATTTTTTTAAAAACATTAATTTTTTTTTAAAAAATGGCAGCGACCAGGCACCGGCAACCGACCGCACCAGTACTGTGACGTCACCAACGCCCGTTACCGGTGCTATAAAGTGGACCGCACTGGTAGGAACCCACCACTGGTCAGCATGTCCCTTTCTCACACTCTCGCAGCATAAACATATCCTGTTTATGAGAACAGAGCAGCAGAAAGAAAGCTGACATGCAAAAAATACATTTTGGTTATACAACATAATATGTCATAAAGATGGCTGTGCCATTGCTCTTATTACATGTCTTAATTCTTACAAGAATAAAGTTCCATTTCTCACATAGATTCATCTGAAATTATGCATTTTAATAAGCTGCTGATTTTAACTGAATGATTCAAATATATTGAAATTAAATAACATAATTTACCAGTAAGTAGAGATTAGCTTTGACTGGATGATGCCACATCTAGCATTCTTTACTCAACACGGAGCTTGAACACATTCAGTAGAAGCTTCATCTCTGGATATCAAGTAAAAAAATACCTGTATTTTTTGGAGTATAAGACACACTTTTTCCTCCCCTAAAAGAGGGTGGAAATGTTGGTGCTTCTTATACACCGAATACAGCCATTTTTGCCCCCCTGAAGCCCCACCCAGTGCAAAAATGGGGTGCGCAGAGGGTTTGGGAGGTCTGCAGAGTGCTCCTGGGGGCTAGGGGAGGAAAAAAAATTTTTCTTACTTACCTCTTCAAAATCTTGAAACCGGTGCGTCTTATACACCGGTGCGTCTTATAGTCCAAAAAATACGGTAAATACTACTACTACTCAACTGCAGCTGCAACCAAGAACTGAATGTAGACCCTTTTTAACAAGTTTTAGTATAACTAAATACCTTATTTTTTACTCATGCATCTGATTTTTGGGGGGATTTTTACTACTGAATTTCAGGTTAGTATTTTTTGCGGACATTCAGCAAAAGATGGACTGTTCTTTATTGTTAGTATATTATGTAAAACAGTGTTCTTCCTATTTTGCATTTTCAACATATGAGTAGATAGGCATTCTACAATACTTACATTATCTATAGCAAACCTAAGCTCAGAACATCATTTTCAAGGTGATGGGATCATAAAGAAATGTTTGTCGTAATACAGTTACAAGACACACCAAACCAAAGGAAGTGAGTGGGTTACCTGTCTTAGGAGCTTCCACTGAGCCGTAGAAAAATTCCCATTTGGCCTTGGCAACACGCTGGGCATGGGCAGAGCTTTCATGTGAATATGCCCACAAGTTTCCCTGTAAAAAGGACAGATATTTTTATTTAGGAGGATCCTTACCTTAGATGTGAAATTTCCATTGTCCAGCTTTAGATAACATTTTGGCCAGAAAATATTTGGTCTTACTAAGTACCTGGTGCTGTGGTTGCTTGCTCTGTGGGTGTCTTCGATGGCACAAGAGATCATTAGACAGACTGCTCATCTCACCAGTGAGGGAATTTGGAGGGCAACTGGCACCAGGAGAAAGTGGGGTTCCATTACCCCAACTCAAAGAGGGCTGTGCATTTAAAATAAACCTGTTTCCAGCAAGAAGAGGATCTGAAGCCGATATCTCTGGTTTGGGCTTAAACCCAAGACGCTCCTGCTTACTACTGAGAACCACCGTGTCCTGTTCATCTGTAGCGGTCAAAGAAGATTTATCTGTCTGTACTTTGAAGCCCATTCCGTTATCCAAAATGACAGGATTCAAGGATGCTGTTGCTTTGTGTTGTAAGGAATATTGTGTCTGAACATTTGTCTTTCGGCTTTTCTGTTTGTTGGCCTCAAAGTGAAAATCCTCCTCAGATTCCAAACTTCTGCTCAAGCCATTTTCTTTTCTGGATTCTATCAGTGGGAAGCCATTTAAAGTTTTCACATTAGCCTTCTCAATAAAGCGAAAGGTCACCACAGAACTTTGACCACCGGTGACTGGGGCTACCAGGGGGACTTGATTGCCTGAGAGACAGGGGGGACTTCTCAGTGGAGTACATGGAGCTGTTACTCTTCCTGAGATGGGGCAGCTGCCACTTCCAAAGTTACTCATCTTTATGATCTTCTGGGTTAAGGAGCCAGTGCTGTTATATATGCCAAGCTGAGATCGCAGGGGTTCAGAAGTCAATCCCTTGCGGAAGAGATGAATCCTGCCAGCATTGGGTGAGAGATCGTGATAAGGATGAAAAGAAACAGGCATCACATTCTTGGAAGGAGGAAGTTGGGGTGTCTTCTCCATTGCTTGAGCGTAGTGTTGGCATGACATAGGATGGAAGCCCATAACCGCTCCATCCTGGGCCATTTTGGAAGAATGAGTCGGAGCAAAAAGGGAAAAGAACCAGGAACAGAAGCTACTTTTCAAACATCAAGTTGGTAAATCTAAGAGAAGTAGCAGCATCACATGGCCCTGGAACAGACAAAGAGAGAGCAAGATCTCATAAACATTTTGGTACAAGACGCACCAAACCAAAGGAAGCAGGTCCTATCCCGTTATTCATTTCAACACAAGACTTTATTGTGAGACCCCTCCCTCCCTTTATCTTATTTTTCCCTTACTAATAGCACAAAATTACAGAAATATGGAATTGGAAGAAATCGTTCTAAGCTCAACCCATTGCCAGTGTATGCTGTGAGCTGCCCAGAATCCCTTTGGGAGTTGGGCGGCATACAACTCTATTAAATAAATAAATAAATAAGTGTAGGAGTCCAAATTAAAATAACCTAGACAGATATCTGTGTAGCTTCCATTTGAATATATCCAATGAATACATTTGTTTGCTCTCTGGATAACCATTTCCACAGTTAAACTACTTTTAATACTAAGATTCTCTCCCCCCCCCCCCCCAGCATTCTGTTACAATCTGCCTTCCTGCTATTTAAGTCTATTATTTTATATCCAATTCTCTGGAACTAGAGAAAGCAGGGCTTAATTTTTCTCTATGATATTCTTGCAGGTATCTGAAGGATACAATGAGGTGTAATCTGTCCAGGACAGAATAAAATGGAATAATTACTTCTTGTGATTATTTATTTATTTATTTATTTATAGTTAAATTTATATACCGCCCTTCTCTGGGGACTCAGGGCGGTGAACAGCCAAGTAAAAATACAATATACACATTAAAATATATATACATTTAAAAATGAGACTTGTATTGTAGCCTAACACAGAGGTGGGCTGCACTTTCTTTAACAAAAGGTTTTTTTGGTTGTGCGTGCGCGCACCCACACACATGCTTGCTTCGCTCATACGCGCCCCATTGGAAGAGAAACGGAGCTTCAAACAGGCTCCTAATCAGCTCAGGCAGCTCCGGTGAGAACAGCAGGGGAGGCGCGGAATGCAGCTGGGCCAGCCAACGAGCCAGAAAGTAAGTTATAAATGGATAGCATAGAACAGGGGTGGGTGGGTGGCAGGGGTGAAATGCTCCTGGATCGCTTTTACCTGTCTGTCGTCGGTGAGCCGATCGCACAGGTAGTGCAGCGCTCCGCCCACCCGCCGGGACACCGCCATTTGAGTTCTTTTACCCTCTGCACATGCACAGAATGCTTTGTGCATGCGCAGAGGGTAAAAGAACTCAAATGGCGGTGTCCCCACGGGTGGGTGGAGTGCCGCGCTACCTGCACGATCGGCTCACCGACGACAGACAGGTAAACGCGAACTGGGAGCATTTCACCCCTGGTGGGTGGGCCCAACACAGTGGTGGGATTCAAATTTTTTACTACCGGTTCTGTGGGCATGGCTTGGTGGGTGTGGCATGGTATGGCTTGGTGGGCGTGGCTTGGTGGGCATGGCAAGGGAAGGATACTGTAAAATCTTCAGTTCCACCCCACTCCAGGGGAAGGATACTGCAAAATCCCCATTTCCTCCCAAGCAGCTGGGACTCAGGAGGCAGAGAATAGATGGGGGCGGGGCCAGTCAGAGGTGGTATTTACTGGTTCTCTGAACTACTCAAAATTTCTGCTGCCGGTTCTCCGAACTACTCAAAATTTCCACTACGTGTTCTCCAAAACTGGTCAGAACCTGCTGAAACCCACCTCTGGCCCAACAGGCGTCAGAGCTAAGGGTTCACCCGAACCCTTGCGACCATGCAGCAGCCCACCATTGGCCTAACAGTTCATTTAACTTCATTTTTTGCAACCATACAACACTACTCGCTCTTATTCGGTTTGTAATAAACTGCGGTTCCTAGATCATTTTGCAGGTGTTATTACACAACCAGAATTCACCCATTCTATACCAATGACTTTGGTTTCCTGATTGAAAAAAAATATCTTTGTTAAAGTTGATCTTGTTACCATTTTTCCAACATATTATTTGCCTTCTCTTAAGTATCCCACACAATTTTGGGCCATTTCCAAGTCTGATAAGGATTCCCTCCACCTAGGTATCAAAGGCATTATTTACATTACAGGATTGAAATGTAAGGGAAATATGAGTGATACTTGTTTTTAGTTTAATGATGAACCATTGATGAGTGCTCTGAATCATTTCTAAAATAATTATCATATTTTTGGTCTATAAGACACCCACCCACCCCAAAGTGAGTTGAAATGCCTGTGAGTCTTATAGAGTGAATGTTGCCAAAGCCCCACCCATCCACCAGCCCCCACCCTTCAGCTTCTGCCCCCCAGCAATCTGCCAACTTGCAGCAAACAGCAAACAGCCTGGTCAGCTTCAGCACAGCTTGATTTAGCACGAGCAGCTGATTGGCAGTTGGATCGGCCTCCCGGAATACTGCCTATCAGCTGCCCCAGGCTGCGGGGATCGCCGCCACCCATCGCCGCCCATCGCCACCGCCACCCATCACCGCCTTCACGCACCCCATTTTCAGCCTCCATGTGCTCCATTTTCGGCCTCCGCACATCCTCCTTCTCCTCCTTCCTCTCTGACAGGACGCAGTCGGTGCTGACAGGGGGGCAGAGGTCGAGCCCTAGGCCCCTACTATGTGGGGTGCCTCAGGGCTCAGTCCTCTCGCCCATCCTGTTTAATATCTACATGAAGCCACTGGGTGAGATCATCCGACGACACGGGGTGAGGTATCAGCAATATGCTGATGATACCTAGTTGTACATCTCCACCCCGTCTCAATTCGGGGAAGCCGTAGACGTAATGGGCCGCTGCCTGGATGATGTTAGGTCTGGATGGGGAAGAACCGGCTAAAACTTAACCCTGACAAGACTGAGTGGTTATGGATATTGCCTCCTAAGGACGTGACCAACTGTCCCTCCTTGGTTCTTGGGGGAGAGAAATTAGCTCCCTCAGAACGGGTCCGCAATTTGGGTGTCCTCCTAGATCCACAGCTTAAATTGGAACAACATCTTTCAGCTGTGGCTAGGGGGACCTTTGCACAAGTACGTCTTGTGCACCAATTGTGACCCTACTTGGAGAGGGAGGCACTTCTCACAGTCACTCATGCCCTCATCACCTCACGGCTGGATTACTGCAATGCGCTCTACATGGGCTACCCTTGAAGAGTGTCCGGCGACTGCAACTGGTGCAAAATGCAGCTGCGCGAGCTGTGGTGGGTGCTCCTAGATGCACCCACGTAACACCAATTCTCCGCCAGCTGCATTGGTTGCCCATTAGTCTCCGGATCCAATTCAAGGTGTTGGTCGTTACCTTTAAAGCCCTACATGGCTCAGGGCCAGGTTACCTTCGGGACCGCATCCTGCCGCATACCTCCCTACGACCGGTCAGGGCCCACAGAGTCGGCCTCCTCCAGGTCCCGTCGACCAAACAATGTCGGTTGGCGGGGCCGAGGGGGAGGGCCTTCTCTGTGGGAGCTCCCTCCCTGTGGAACCAGCTCCCCCCGGAGATCAGGACTATCCCCACCCTGCTGGCCTTCCGGAAAGCAATAAAAACTTGGCTCTTCCGGCAGGCGGGGTGAAAGCGTGACGATACTCTTTTAATTTTTATATGTTATATGTTTTTTAACTATTGTATTTATTGCATTGTATTGTCGAAATGGATCCGAATATGTTGTGAGCCGCCCAGAGTCCCTAGGGAGTTGGGCGGCATACAAATCCATTTAATTAAATTAATTAAATTAAATTAAATGTTTTTGGCCACCGTGCACCCCATTTTTGGCCTCTGCGCGTCCCATTTTTGGCCCATTCCCACTTCAAATGGGCTGAAAATGGGACACATGGAGGCCATAAATGGGCTGTGCGGAGGCCAAAAATGGGACATGGGGAGGCCAAAAATCGGGGGGCACAGAGGCCAAAAATGGGGAGTGTGGAGGCGGCGATGGGTGGCGGCCGCGATGGGCAGCAATGGCGGCAATGTGCGGCGGCGATCCCCACAGCCTGGAACAGCTGATCAGCTGTATTCTGGGAGGCCAATCCAAAGGCCAATCAGCTGCTCGTGCTGAATCAGGCTGTGCTGAAGCTGATCAGCCTGTTTGCTGTTTGCTGCAAGGAGGTAAATTGCTGGGAGGCAGAGGCAGATTTTTTTTCTTGTTTTCCTCCCCAAAAGCTAGGTGTATCTTATGGTGTGGAGCATCTTATAGTGTGAAAAATATGATATATATCAACCTAATTGTCATGCCATCTTACTCATACTTTGTTAGCTTACTAATCAGCATATGTTGGCTAAGTACAATTTAGTTTTGGTTCCACGTATATGGTTTTTTTTTAAAGGAAGGTTTTAAAAAGGAGAATATTGCTTGTAACTGAGCTTTCACAGTGAAGCATAAACAGTTTATCTCAAGGACGGGGAATTAGATATAGCATGCCAGAATAAGTGCAGAAAATGCTGAGATAATGTTTCCCACAATAAAAATGGATTGAGGGGGAAAATGGGAAATTTCCATTAAAAAACAAAAATAAAAAAATACCAGAGCTTTTAAAAATTAATAGAATGCAGAATCTCTATAGTGAAAATCCAATTGTAAATGTAAATCAAATCAGATTGCTTTTACTATCCAAGAAATTGCCATCAACTTCTATATAGAGAAAATGTGCAGCGTTTTCGGAGGACTCCATTGGTCATGCTGCCTAAGGCCCATTTGATTTCACACTCCAGGATGTCTGGCTTGCGGTCAGTCATCACATCATAATAGTTATTAAGATCTTGTACAATTATTCTTGCCACCTTTTAATTTCTTCTGCTTGTGTTATGTCTCTACCTTTTTTATCTTTTATCATGCCCATCTTTGCACAAAAAGTTCCCTTGATACCTCCAATTTTCTTGAGAGATCTCTAGTCTTTCCCATTCTATTGTTTTCCTCTATTTGCATTGTTCATTTAAGAAAGCCTTCTTATCTCTCCTTGCTATTCTCTGGAAATCTGCATTCAGTTGGGTATATCTCTTCCTTCTTTCCTCAGCTATTTATAAGGCCTCATCAGACGGCCATTTTGCTTTCTTACATTTCTTTTTCTTTGGGATGGTTTTAGTTGCTGTGTTCCGTATAATGTTACCAACAGAGGTGGTATTCTGTCGGTTGGACCGGTTCGGGCGAACCGGCCCGGCCACCCGCCTGGACGTAATGCTGTCCTATTTAGCCACATTTTTTGAGGCAGGGACAATAGTGGATTCTAAAACCCTTTACTACCGGTTCGTGCGTGCACTTTCCCATGCTCGTGACACTTCTGCGCATCCGCAGAAGTGTTCTGGGTGGCTGGGCGGAGCCTTCCGCCGCTGGCGCTACCGGTTCTTAGAACCGGGCCGAACCAGGAGCAACCCACAACTGGGCAGGGTACATGCGCGGAAGGTATGAGCACGAGTAAAGCACATGTGTGGGAGGCTGTGTGCATGTGTGGAGGTGCAATTCATATTTGTGAACCGGTAGGGAAGGTAAATGAATACCATCCTTGGTTACAAACCATCCATTGTTCTTTAGGCCTTCTGTCTAGATCTAATCTCTTAAATCTATTCATTACCTCCACTGTATATTGATAAGGGATATGATTTAAGTTATACCGGAATGGCCTACTGCTTTTTTTTAGTTTCTTCAATTTAAGTCTGAATTTTGCAATAAGAAGTTCATGATCTGAGCTAGAGTCAGCTCTAGGTCTTGTTTTTACTGACTATATAGAGCAGTGATGGCGAACCTTTTTTGGTTCGCGTGCCAAAAAGGGGGGGTGATGCGGAGGATCACGTGTGTGCGTGCCCACACCCATAATTCCATGCACATCCGCGCATGACCCCCCCACTCCCAGCATGCAATGGCACGCCCATTTTTTGCTCTCTCCAGGCTCCAGAGCCTTTCTAAGAGCCTGGGAAGGGCGAAAACGGCCTTCCCCACCCCCTCTGGAGGCTGGAAACAGCCTGTTTCCTGACTCCCAGTGGGCCCAGAAGGCCCAAAAATCAGCCGGCCGGTACGCACATGCGTGCCGGACCTGAGCTCGCGTGCCCACCGATATGGCTCCGCGTGCCACTTGTGGCACCCGTGCCATAGGTTCGCCATCACGGATATAGAGCTTCGCCATATTTGGCTGCAAAGTACATAATCAATCTGATTTCGGTATTGACCATCCTGGTGATGTCCATGTGCAGAGTTGTCTCTTGGGTTGTTGGAAAAGAGTGTTTGCTGTGACCAGCATGTTCTCTTGACAAAACCGTCTTAGCCTTTGCCTTGCTTCATTTTGTACTCTAAGGCCAATATTACTAATATTCCTGTTATTCCAGTTATCTCTTGACTTCCTACCTTAGCGTTCCAATCCTCTATGATGAAAAGGACATCTTTCTTTGGTCTTCATCCTGGAAGGTCTTCAATCAGAATAAAGCTGGAAGGGACCTTGGAGGTCTTCTAGTCCAACCCCCTGCTTAAGTAGGAGACCCTATAACATTTCAGATAGGTGGCTGTCCAGTCTTTTCTTTAAAAACTCTAGTGTTGAAGCACCTTCCTATTTCTGAAGGCAAGCTGTTCCACTGATAAATTGTCCCCACTGTTAGAAATTTTATTCTTAATTCCAGGTTGCTTCTCTCCTTGGTTAGTTTCCATCCATAGTTTCTTGTCTTGCCTTCTGGTGCTTTGGAAAATAAGTTGACTCCCTCTTCTTTGTGGCAGTCCCTCAAATACTGGAATATTGCTATAATGTCAACCCTAGTCCTTTTTTTCCTACACTGGCCATATCCGCCCAGAGTCCTTCGGGAGTTGGGTGGCATAGAAATGTAATAAAAATAAATAAATAAATAAATAAATTCCTGCAACAGTTCTTTATATGTTTTAGTCTCCAGGCCTTTAATAATTTTAGTTGCTCTTCTCTGCACTTTTCCCCCCCAAAGTCTCAACCTCTTTTTTTGTAATGTGATGACCACAATTGGATGCAGTATTCCAGGTGTGGTCTTACTAAGGATTTATAAAGTGGTATTAATACTTCACGTGATTTTGATTCTATGCCTCTGTTTAGACAACCAAGTATTAGCTTTTTTGGCTGCTGACGCATACTGCTGGCTCATGTTTAAGTGATCGTTCACTAGGATTCCAAGGTCCCTCTCACAGTGACTGTTCTTGAGCCAGGTTTCTCCCAATCTGTACATATACCTTTGGGTTTTTTTCTGCCCAGGTATAAAACTTTGCTTTTCTTCACATTAAATTTCATGTTGTTGGATAGGGCCCAGTGTTCAAGTCTGTCAAGATATTTTTGGATCCTGAGCTTATCTTCTGGGGTGTTGGCTATTACTGCCAGCTTAGTGTCATCTGCAAATTTGATGAGTTCTCCTTCTATTCCCTCATCTAAGTCATTTATGAAGTTATTGAAGAGTGCTGGACCTAAAATGGAACATTGTGGTACCCCACTGCTCACTTCCCTTCATGTGGATGTAGTACCATTACTCGGTGATCAACCTACTCACCGAGTATGGTTGGTCAGCCAATTACAAATCCATCTGGTGGTGATGCTGTCTGTCTCACATTTTTCTAGTTTAAGTTGTGGTCTACTTTGTGGATAGAAGTAGGTGGTGGTCTACTTTGTTGAATGCCTTGCTGAAGTCTAAGTATACTATGTCCACAGCATTTTGCTGGTCTACTAATTTAGTCACTTTGTCAAAGAAGAGCCGAGTTGGTGCAGTGGTTAAATGCAGCACTACAGGCTACTGCTAGTTCAGCAGTTTAGCTGTTCAAATCTCACCGGCTCAAGGTTGACTCAGCCTTCCATCCTTCCGAGGTGGGTAAAATGAGGACCCAGATTGTTGGGGGCAATATGCTGAACTCTGTAAACCGCTTAGAGAGGGTTGTAAAGCACTATGAAGCGGTATATAAGTCTAAGTGCTATTGCTATTGCTATTGCTAAAGAATGAAATAAGATTAGTTTGGTGTGATCTGTTTTCTTAACAAATCTGTGCTGGCTACTAGTTATATCTTTATTTATTTCTAGATGTACACAGATATGAGGGGTCCTTGATGCTCTCTGAGCTTGCTTGTTTTCTTGCAGATGTTACCCAAACTAGGTAACATAATCAGTGCTAGTAAGGTGTGCTGTTTGCTGTCAGTTTATATTCTGGTGGCTTGCCTGTCAGTGTTGGTCTTAGAGATTCTTTGGTTGGGCTGTTTACTGTTGGCTCTTTGGTAGTTTCTTGATTGGGGTATTGTTTACTTAATTGTTGGTCTGAAGTTAACCTTGGATTTTAATCTATGCTGATCTGTCTGCTGTTTGCTGGTGGAGAGGTGCTTAGGTCTTTTTGTTCACTTTTGGGCTGGTTGATTTTCTCTTTTGCATAGTCCATAGATGTTGTTAATGTCTATGTGTCTATTGATGGAAACCAGAGGTGAGTTTCAGCAGGTTCTGACCAGTTCTGGAGAACTGGTAGCAGAAATTTTGAGTAGTCTGGAGAACCAGTAGCAGAATTTTTGAGTAGTTCGGAGAATCGGTAAATACCACCTCTGACTGGCCCCGCCCCCATCTATTCTCTGCCTCCCGAGTCCCAGCTGATTGGGAGGAAATGGGGATTTTGCAGTAACCTTCCCCTGAAGTGGGGAGTTGTGGTGCCCACATACAGGTACTGAATGTAAAATAGTAAGTTGTTTATACAACAAATGTTAAAGTTAAAATTTTGTTAAAAGGAACTGTTTAAACAAGTAAGTATAGAGCCAGACAGCTTTTAAAATGCATGGTAAGTAGAAAGGGGGAGGTGTTTATCCCAATGCTCCAGAAGGGAGGGGGGATAGATTACATCATAAAGAGACAGCCAATCGGATCATAGAGAGCAGGGCCAGGAACTATAAAAGGCCTGGTTGAGAGAGATGTAGAGCTCTCTGTTTTGTGGTAACTTCCAGGAGGGAAGGTGTAGTGAGAAGAGCTGTGAAGAAAGCTCTCTGTTATGTGGTAACTTCCAAAGAGGGAAGATTTACAGAGAATCTCTGCCTGAGTGTAACTGTCTAAGAGGGAAGTTGACAGGAGAGAAAAGGTAGGCCCTAGGTAGTTCTGTGGGAAGCAGGAGCCAGGGTCAGGGAACAAGACTGATTGATATATATTGAGTAATTTGTAGATAGAGATAAATGGTGAAACGTGCTCTTATCTATAGGCCTAGAAACAAAGAAGAATTGGATTTGCTTAGATTTAGTCAGGAAAGCAAAGAGAGTCTCTGAGGGGAAGAAAAGAAAAATAAAGAATTAAATAGCTGCTTGTGGCTGTAACAAATTCACTTGACAATTACTGAGAAGTTGTATTTAAATAAACTGTTTACTAGTTTGTTCAAGAAACGTGTCAACGTCTTTCTATTTATCTCATAAAGCAAAATCTTAAGCCATTCTGCAGAGCATAGAGATATTGAAAAAATAAAAGCAAGCCTCTAAAGAGAGAGAGAAGTGAAACAGAGGGTGTGACCCTTGGTCAGGGAGATATAAAAAAAGAAAATTAAACGCAAATCGCTACCAAGACATATAAAACAATAAACCTGACTGGAAGGGGACGGGTGGACCCTCGCAGGAAGGAATGGAGATTTTGCAGTATCCTTCCCCTGCCACGCCCACCAAGCCACGCCCACCAAGCCACACCACGCCCACCAAGCCACACCCACAGAACCGGTAGTAATAAATTTGAATCCCACCACTGATGGAAACAAACATCCAAAAGACCGAGCAACCCCAGAAGATAAAACAGGAGTCATCTACAACATACAATGTAAGAACTGCAATAAGCACTATGTAGGAAAAACAGGCATAAGAAGGGCAGAACGCATCCATGAACATCACCCAGCAGTCAGAAGACATGATGAAAATTCTTTAATTTCACAACATATAAACAGATTTAACCATAGTTCCAATTGAGAAAATGTGACAATCCTAGACGAGGCCAAGTTAAAATATGCCAGGGAATTTCTAGAAGCCTGGCAAATTAGCCATCAATAAACACATAGACATGTAATCCATCAAGGTCAGACAGGTGTTCTCTTATAATTTTCTTGCTTATTTTAATTTTTATTCCTAGTCTGTTTTTTACAGTTATGTTTTGGTAGGTTGGGCTATAGTTTCTTTTTGCATGAAGACTGATACAGTTAAGCAGCTCTGCTTTCTCTCTACTGCCTGTAGAGAAGATGTACTGCCATCTTCTCTCTTTAATGGACCGAATGTTTCCTTGACTTTTTTCTTGTTATTTATATGTTGAAAGAAACTTTTTTATTATTATTATCTTTGACTTTTGTTGCAAGTCTTTGTTCATTCTGAGCCTTTACTTTCCTGACTTCATCTTTGCAGATTGAGGCTATCTGCTGATATTCTGCCTTAGTTATGTGTCCGTCTTTCCATTTTTTGTACTTGTCCTTTTTGTCTTTCAGTTCATCAGTGAGTAATTTATGCAACCATGCTGGTTTCTTCTTGGATTTCCCATTTTCTTTTTCAAGGGTATTGTGTTGGACTGGGCTTTTATGATCATATTATTCAGTGTTTCCCATGCTTCTTGAGTTGTTTTCCCCTTTAGGATTTTTATCCATGGAATTTGTCTTAGGCTCTCTCTCTGTTTTTGGATATAATGTGATGCTTGAACAATAGGAAAATATATGGACGAAGGGTTTAAAATGTACATTAAAGTATAAACTAAAAGACAATTTCTATAAGATGATATATCATTGATATTTAAGACCAGATAAGTTATCTAAGATGTATAAAGGTATATCAAATGAATGTTGGAAGTGTAAAAGTAAAGAAGGGACTTTTTATCATCTGTGATGGACATGTGATAAAGCAAAAAAAATTGGAGTATGATTCATATTTTAATACAGAAAATTTTGAAAATGGAGATAAAAATGAAACCAGAACCTTTCCTTTTTGGGCTTAATGGAAAAAGAACTGGAGAAAAAAATTGGAACTTTGTTATTATATATGTTGACAACAGCAAGACTATTGTATGCACAAAAATGGAAGGACACTTCGATCCCTACTATGGATGAATGGTTGCAGAAGTTGATGGAGTTGGCTGAAATGGCAAAACGGACCACTTTGATTAAAGAAAAGAAGATAAGTACTTTTGTTTCCACATGGAGACCGCTTCTGAATTTTGTGCTTGATGTGGAGAAGAATGAAACTCTGACTTCGGGTTTTACCGATTAGACTGATAGATCTTTATAGAAATGGCTTGTTCATACTATTATGAAAAAGCAAAAAGTTGTGATTTGATGCTAATGCCTTATTTTTTACTGTAACAGAGAGAGTCGGAAATCAATGCTTCTTTTTCTTTTCTTTTTTTGTTCTTATCTCTCCTCACTCCTCTTCCCCCTCTACTGCTTTTCTATTCACTTTTCTATTTTCTATTTTACAATATTTTATAACTCAATAAAAATGTCATACTGGGATATTGTAATTTGTCTCTAGAAATGCAGTCTTGAAAATAAATGAAGGATATGCTCAGAAATAAATGGCATCCTGATTTCAGCAAGTGAGCTCACCTGAGTTAGTGAATAGGACAGGTGAGAGCATCTCCATGTGACCGTTTAATTGCTTCTAACAATTTTTCTTTCCGTTGAGACTTTGTACTTGACTCATATGAAAGTCTGAGAAGAATCAGAAGTGTTTTTATTACTGATACTCTAGGACAGGGGTAGGCAAAGTTGGCTCTTCTATGACTCATGGACTTCAACTCCCAGAATTCCTGAGCTAGAATGATTGGCTCAGAAAGTCTGGGAGTTGAAATCCCTGAGTCATAGAAGAGCCAACTTTGCCTACCCCTGCTCTAGGACAGGGGTCAGCAACCCCCAGCTCTGGAGCCGCATGTGGCTCTTTCATCCCTCTGCTGCGGCTCCCTGTCACTCAAAATATGTGTCACAACCGCCAATGTGTGATACCTGCAGCCACGCAATTTATTGAGCTTTTCGAACCCAGTAGGCCAACCATGGATAAATCCAAGAAAAGAAAAGTTTCAGAAGAAAACAGAACGTTTAATTCAACTACATATGCTAGTTCTGTGGCCACTCAGGAAATAGTCAGGCACGGGAAGGGTTTTGTGGCTCCCGGTGTTTTCTTTTCTGTGAGAAACGGGTCCAAATGGCTCTTTGAGTGTTTAAGGTTGCCAACCCCTGCTCTAGGATACAATACTAAAGATGACTCAAAACGCTTGTGATATGTTTGTTTTCGATCTGAAAACTATTTGGCATACATTTGCAACAACTAGAAACTGAATTTCTAATTTATAGCCCTTTGAAGAAAAAAAAGGAATTGAGTAGTAAATGATCACATTTCAATTATTGAAAGAAAGGTGGTTGTTTTTTTTTTAAAAAAAACTGCTCATAAGGAAAACAACTGTCCATAAAGAAGACAGTCAAGGGAGCAAATCCAGTGAATGAGTATAACAATTAGAAATAAAAGCAACAACATATATTCTGAAACAGTGGAATTTAAAAATACTCCAAAAAAAAGTATTTTTAAGGCCTTTTAGGTGAAACTAGATAACCCATCTAGATCCACCTTGGTGGCCCGGCCTAGCCGGGGTGGGGGTGGGGGGAACCTGGCATGTGAATTTTGCACTCGGAGGGCACTTGTGCTCACATGAGAAGCTCTACTCGCACGAGCAGTTGGCCCTTGTGCTCACGTGTAAAGCTCCACTCGTGCGAATGGAGCTTCCTGTGTGAGTACAAGGACCCATTGCTCATGCGAGTAGAACTATGCATGTGTTCTGACCCAGCTCCCCAAACATGACAAACCCTCTGTAGTTGAAGCAATGATTCCTTTATTAGGAGCGCCAGCAGCCCCAGAAAAAAATTTCTCTTTCACTTCAGGCTAACAAATCTGTCCAGTAAGGAGATGGAATAGTTGTCTGCGACATCTATTCATCTCCGCCCCCTGCCTTTTATCCCCTGAGCTAGGGTGGGGCTTTGCTAGCACGGTGGCTCTTCCTTCCCAAGGATCGGCCCATGGATTTCCACTGCTCTCCTCTGCGCATCAGGCATGGGACCCAGCTGTTCCTCCTCTTCTCATCAACCACCTCCAAACCCGGGGGCTGTTGACTCTCCATCTGAGGGCTGACGGATGGCCCAGGCTCCACCTCTGCCTCTCTCTCTCTGACAGCTCCATTCCCTCTTCCCTCTCAGAGCTCTCAGGTTGCCTTGATGCTGACCCTGATTCCCATGCCTCCTCCTCCTCTGAGTCAGCTGCTGGAGGGGCCGGCGGCTGACAGGCCACAACAGTGTGCTTGTGTGCCACTCACATGAGTGGAGCTTCACACACATGCTTGCCCATTGCTCGTGTGGCCCGGTTTTGAACAGGACACGGCCCAATAGTGGGCCATAGCACAGAGGTTGGAAACCCCTGATTTATGGACCTATGGCCTATTCCTTATCTACAGTAAATTGATCAACAGAATGACCACAGACAAGCAAAAAAGCCACAGGTATAGGAGTTCCAATTTCCTGTAGGCTTTACCATTGACTTTGTTGCTTGCAGTGGTGACATCCAAATTGTTTTACTACCGGTTCTGTGGGCATGGCTTGGTGGGTGTGATGTGGCTTGGTGGGCATGGCTTGGTGGGCATGGCTGGGCTTGGCTTGGCTTGGTGGGCATGGCAGGGGAAGGATACTGCAAAATCTCCATTCCCTTCCCACTCCAGGGGAAGGATACTGCAAAATTTCCATTCCCTCCTCACTCCTGGGGAAGGATATTGCAAAATCTCCATTCCCACCCTATTCTGGAGCCAGCCAGAGATGGTATTTGCTGATTCTCCGAACTACTCAAATTTTCCCTACCAGTTCTCCAGAACCTGTCAGAACCTGCTGGATTTCACACCTGCTTTGTTGCATGTGATTGAGGCTGATTGCTACAGTACTACGGGACAGCACTACAGCAACCACAACTCTGCCAGTACAATTGCTGTGAGGAACCTTGAAATTTAAATCCTATAGAAGTAATGGATTCTAGATTTTGGATGCCTTCTTTAAGTTAGTCCATTTGAAGTACTTTGATTCAAAAGTTGGTGGCCTATGAGATATTGTTTTGCCCAATTGAAGATTACAAAAAGAATGGGAGATGGCATAAAAAACTTAAAAAAAAAAGAATGGGAGATGGGATGGGGGACTCATAAATTGCAAACAAGATGCAACTATGCCCTTGTCAGACCTGCCCCAGTTAGATCCCTAGGAAAGAAAGACCCTCAACTCAATTTGGTTCAAGTGACAGGTTCTTTTTATTAAAGATCAGTGGTTGCAGTGAAAGAAAAGCTAGATCTGAGTATTCCCGCGCAAGAGGTTACATTTCCCCCCTTTCCCTGGCCCTCCCCTCTTGACCAGTTCAATAGTGTCCAGTAGCATCCTGGTTTGATATTTTGGGAACCGCTTTCAAGTTGGGCACTTCTCAAAGTGGTTTCACATTCCGTTCCCAGGCCACGTATCCTTGGAGGCTGGATTATTCCAGTTTCACACCTCTGGGTCCTGTCAGCTTGTTCCCCCCTTCTTTCATCTGTCTCCTTCTCTCCAGCCCAGGTTTCCCCAAATTCTTTCCCTCCCGCTCTTCCTTTTATGGCAGGATGCCAATGAAGCAAAGCAAAACAGCTGAAGATGGCAGAGCTGACCTTCTGCCCCCCTTGACAGGGGCGTTAGTCCTGCAGACAAAAGAAACAGAGACAAAACATAAAAAGAATAATTAGTTTGGTTTCAATCGGACTTGTTTGGATATTTGCTGTGGAACCTGTGAAGGAGTTTGCGGCTTGGACATGCTGTGAGTTCACCCACTCTCTCTGATGGGAGAAAGTGTTTCCATGTGACCAAATATTGAATTTTTCCTCTGTTTGCGAGAGCCTAAGATTTCTTTAATTTCAAAGTGTTGCTCGCCCTTGATTAAAACGGGGAGAGGGTGGTGGTTTTGTCGCAAGGCGTAGGGGAGAAATGATTGCTGGTTTCAAAAGGCTACAGTGGAAAACTGTAGGTGGGTGGACACATCTAAGAGATTTCGGTAGGTATAATTGGATGGTGACTGGGTTAATAATCTTGTTGATAGGGAAAGGACCAATGTACTTGGGACCCAGTTTTTTCGATTTCTGCCTGGACTGCAATTATTTAGTGGAAAGGTAGACTTTGTCACCTACATTAAAGTCTTTCGCTTTGAAGCATTTTTTTATCCACCTGTTTTTTATATGTTTCCCGCACCTTCTTCTAGTGCTTTACAAACCACTGGCCAGGTGCTCCGTAGTTGGGTGACCCATTCAGCTCGTGATGAAGTTTGTGGTTTGATTTGAGACAGTTTGGGCATAGCTACAAAGTCCTGCCAAATTGAAACTTTAAAAGGGGTGAAACCAGTGGTGCTATGCACTAAATTATTGTAGGCTACATCTGTGGAAGGGGAGAGCTCAGCCCAATTGTCTTGTTGGTAGCTAATGTAGCATCTTAGGTACTGCTCCATTTGTACATTCACACACACCCCACCTCACCCCACCCCGCAAACTGTGAAGTGAATTGAACTCTGTGGTTTGATATGATGCCTTCTTGGACTCCGTGAAGTCTATATGTCAACTTTGAAATGGATCAGGCCTGTCGCAGCCATTTTTCTCCATTTCTTGACACACTTTGGGGGGAGGAGGGAGCTCTGGAATGTCAGACCAGACATCAACAACTTACTATCTCATGGGAACCAAGGCCATCCCAACAGGTGGTGGCCAGAGACTGAAAGAGGTTACCAAGGAGATGCCAGAACATCTAATTGGACAATGTGACCTGTGACAAGGAGGGAGGGAACTGTCTAATCTTTAATTAGACTGAAAGCACAGGAAATAGTCAGAGCTGGTTTGTTTTTCAACTGTGGCGAAATGATGTACTCAATAAAACAATTCTTTGAGAAAGCTGAAAGTCTCAGAGTTGCTAAATTGGTTGGGTTCATTACATAGAACCTTGACATTAAACCAGCTCTTACTTCTTAAGCTTTAATTAGCTACAAGTTCCTCTGGCCCACCCGATCACCTTTGGGAAGATAAAAAAGATTCAGAGAAGATTGTAGGGATGGAGAGAAAGGGAGACTCCATTTCTCATCCCGACATGGGTCCAGAGAAGGAGATGCTGTGAGCAAACCCTACAGATCCCAGAGCCCTGTCGGAGCTGGCCTGGCCGAAGGCCGAGGTGGAGAGGACCAAGTGGCAGGTGGTGTGGGAAGAGACCCTGAGGACCGGGGACCTCTATCAGGCAGAGGAGGACACCTGGCAAAGGAGGATGCCGAAGGCAGCCGAAGCCAAGTTTCCCTGACTTCCCTGAGAACTTCGACTGCACTGGTGGAGAACAAAGAAGATGGCAGAGTAGGATGAGCACACCGAGTGGAGATATTTGATGGCCACTCACAGCCCCTTGGGGAACCAGCTGAGAGAGAGGTTCTGCCACATGGAGGTACGCAGAGTGGAACTGGTGCATCGGACGGTGCCATTGACCAGAGCTGGAATCCAGCTGAACCAATCACCTCCCACCCACCGAAGCGATGGGGGCCAGGGCTGTCAGTCTGCCTCCTAGGGAAGCTGCCCCTCAACAGAGCCCCAAGAGGTCTCAACGAGCAGCAAGCCCTCCTGTGAGCATGGGCCCCCAACACCAGGTTCTCCGTGAGTGGCCTAGGTTCCTGATATGGGTCTATCACCCTGGACCTAACTGGTTACTGGGGCACTGGGGGTTCCACCTCCATGACTGGATCCCCCACCAATAAAGCCCACCTTTAACTGGGACCCAGAGAAGGTGGTGTTCTTCCTAAACCAGGTGTGTACCACCTGGGGTGGTACACAGCAGCCTACCCAGATGACGTGGCTATGGTGAATGCCATGGCAGCCAACCTTGAAGGAGAAGCAATGGAATGGGTGACAAGCCTCCATGATGAAAACATGCTGGAACTAAGAAACATCGACACCTCTCTGGACACGTTTGGGGCCAGGTTCGAAGACAAGTCCCAGACCCAGAAAGTGGAGATGAAGATATGGGACCTCAGGCAGGGGAACTGACCGGTGGAAGACTACATCCGAGAGTTTCAGAGGGTCACCAGGAGGCTAAGGCACTGGCTGAAGTGATTGCTAGTCTACCACTTTAGAGAGGGCCTGAACTGGGAGTTGTTCCATGCTGCATATTCTGGGGGGTGCACGAAAGGATCCACACAATAGACATCGACTTGAGAGAGTACAAGAGACACAGCGCCTCTGAGTCAAAACCTAGGAAGAGTGAAGAGCGGCACCAGCTGGGACAAAGAGCAGTGTCTGCTCCGGCGCTTGTCACCTTCACCACTCCTACCTATGGAGCCATCCATGCTTCTGATGCGGCCAGCAGGGTCATAGGGTAGCTGAGTGCCTTGTGCCCGCTCCTCAGTCTGAAGGGAAGGTGATCATGCCAGCCAAGCTGAAGAAGCTGCAGAAGAAGGGGAGAGAGAAGTCGAGCATGGTGCACCAGATTGTAGAGGTCTCCTCACCTAGCAGCGAGAGAGAGGAAACTCCAACCAAGGAGGACCAGCAGCCGGCCCCTTATGAGAGCGATGACAAGGGGGAGAGGGACCCAATGGTAAGTGATACTATCCACCCCTTCTCCATCCCAGTAAAGATCGTAGTGCTCAAGTTGGGAGCCCAGGGGGAGTTGGAGGCACTCAGACTGTACCTGTTGCCTAATAAGCATGCCGACAGTGCTGAGGCTGGGGATATGAGCAAGAAAATTGTCCCTATCCATGAGGATGGAGCAAGTATATGGTTCGCTGATAGGGGGCTCCCCCACGACCCACCTAACGGAGTCTGTGCTGGTCCCTTTCAGTTGGAGTTCCCTCTCCCTCATTTGAGGGAGAGGAGACCTCAATGGCCTGGCACGCCAAGCTTGATTTTTCCCAGGCTTTCCGCAGCAGCTTCTCTGGTCTGGTCGATGCGACGGGGGCTGCTTTTGGCTGGGGTGCAGGTGGGAGGCACTCAGTGGTTCGATGGCCTTGCTGGCTGCCCCTGAAGCATTTAATGGGAGCTCCGAGCAGGGTAGGGCCGGTGGGTGGAGTAGCAGCAGTTCATCGACCAAACCAGCGACTCTCTTGGCTTTGCTTGGGTTTTGGTTCAGGTGTGCTGTGCTGTGCTTCTTGCACTGCTTCAGCTGAAGGTATAGTGTTATAGCCATCAGGTACCACTCATGGGTCCGCTTGGGGACTCCCCAGTAAATGTAGGCCTGCAGTAACTCTCGGTCCAAAGCTTCTTTAAAGTGGTAGACCAGCAGTCGATCTGGCCACTGCCTCAGTTTGCCGGTTATTCTGTGGAACTCCCAAACATATTCTTTCATGGGCTGGCCCCTCTGCTTCAGTTCTTGGATTTCTGCTTCAGCTTGTAGGGATTGAGAGTTCTCTTTGAATCTGGCTCTCAGCTCCTCTAGGAATGCACAATGTTCCCCAGCTCTGCCGTGTCTTCGTCATGGAGTCTTGTCACCCACTCTGTGGCTTTTCCCTCCAGGTTCATGGCTATGGCATTCACCATCACCATGTCTGATGGGTAGGCAGGGGCATAGCAGTTTAGGTGGGCCCATACCTTGTTGGGGAAGAATACCAACTTCTCCGGATCACCATCAAATGTGGCTTTCATTGACCTGCAGGTGGCATAGGAGGGTGTGTATGTGCCAACTGTCTGGGGAACCAGCCAGGGCCTGGGTAATGGGGCCATGGCAGGTGCCTGTGCCATCCGGGGGGCAAGTTGAGGTTGGCCCACTGGACTTGCTGCTCACTGCTACTGTGGGAGGTTTAACCTTTGGGCCGGGTTCCCTGCTGCTGGTGGTCAGGAAGGGGGACTGGCTGCTTGGACCGGCGTGGTTGGGCTTGGGCTTCAGCAAGTTAAGAATGGCTGAGTCACCCAAGCCAGTGTCATGCCCCTGTCGGAGTCTGAATCTGTGGGGGAAGATGAGCTGGAACAAGAACTGACAGAGATGGAGAGGCCGGCTCCGTTGGCCTTGGAGGAAAGTGGGGAAGGGCAGTGTCAGTTCAGGCAAGGCTTTTCTGAATTAGTAAGGCCTGCAGACCGGGAGAGCTCAGAAAAAGAGCAAGGACTACCCCCTCCTGATCTGAGAGCAAGGAGGGACGAGAGATGGCAAGATCAATGCAGATTGAGCTGGCTATGAGGGAGGAGAGTGCCCCACTCCCTTTCACAAGGCACACCTGGGGACTGAGATGTGAGGGGGTGCCAGTGGGAGGGGTATTTGTCAGGAACAAGCATTGAATCTGTGGAGCCTTGTGTGCACTTGCCAAGGCCTGGAGATTGCTGTACTCTGTCTTGTGGGGCTTGCCAGTTTGCCTGCTTCACTGAACGTCTTGCTCTGGTTACTGTTTAGCTAACCTGGCTTATTGGACTGCTGGTCCTGGTTAATGTTTGGGCTAACCTGGCTTATTGGACTGTGGCCTGGTTGCTGTTTGATTAACCTGGCTTATTGGACTGCTGGCCCTGGTTGCTGTTTGGTTAACCTGGCTTACTGGACTACTTGCAGCCAGAGCTTCTGAAGGTGTGTGTGTGAGCTTTGCTCCAGGACTTGTAGTGAATGTGGGAACATTTGGGGGCACAGTTGGAGCAATAAAGGGCAGTTAGACCTGTTCTCTGGTTGTGTTGCTTTTGTGCCACGCCCCAGGTCATCACATCTGCTGTCATCACAGGTGGGCCTGGTCGGCGCATCGGCTCCACTCCTTGGATCTTCATATGGTCGAACCTCTCCCTCAGCTGCTCAACCAATGATCTGTGAAGGGTGGTTAGGTACTTCCATTCCCTGTGCCCATCCCATTCGGTGTTCCTTTTTGCCTTCCATCTCGAGATGAGGGCAGCTGGTGATCAAGGGGATCTCAGAGGGAACTCTGTTTTAGCCAACTTCAGCACCCACCTGTGTCAGGCTTCCCCCTCCACACAGTAGAGGTCCTCGGTGGCTAGGGCATCCTCACACATTGCTGGTCTTTCAGTCCTCTCCACACAAATTTTCAGCCTGGTTGCCAGTGGGAGGATTGCCTCTCTGATCTGACCCCCTGACGGCACAGCCCTGCCCGGAGTTGTGCTGGGGTTGGCAGCCATTTTCCCCATCTTTTCCATCTCCAATTATTCCCTGAGTCTTTGCCATCCTCCCAGTGTTGTCATGTGGGTAGCTGGGGCTCAGGACCATGGAGGATTACCCCCTTTTGGGGTAGATTTAAGAGAGTTGGTTTAATGTCAAGGTTCTGACTAATGAACCCAAAAAAATCAGAACTCTGAGACTTGAATCCACCTCAAAGGACTTCTTTATTGAGTACATCATATCAGCATGGGTTCAAGGAAAACCAACTCTAAATAGTTCCTGTGGTTTCAGTATAATTAAAAGAGGAAATAAACTCATCCCCAAGTGTCACAGGTCATGTTGGCCAATTACCATATTTTTCGGAGTATAAGACGCACCTTTTTACCCCCCAAAAGAGGGTGAAAACTTGGGTGCATCTTATACACCAAATGTATCCCCATCAAGCCACCCCCACCCTTTGGCCTCTGCCTCCCAGCAATTTACCTCCTTGCAGCAAACAGGGCAGAGCCTGATTAGCACAAGCAAGTGATTATCTGCCTCCTGACCCACAGCTGACTAAGGCTTGCAAGCCACGTGCTAAAATGAAACTAACTACGTTAGCTGCAAGGAGACAAATTGCTAGGATGTGAACTGCTGGCAATGTTGGACTGCTGAAACTGCAAGGAGGTCAGTAAATAACTATAAATGTTTGTAGACTGTTCAAATTATTAGACTTATTTTTTTAAAGACTGCTTTATTATTGTTCTAGACAACTTAACAAAACGAAGAAGCTTTTTAAAATAAATGCTTGCTCTGAAGAGGCCCAGTGCTTTTGTATCTTCTTTTAAATAGCAGAGAATAACTATACTTCCAGAAAGCCACATCAAATTTAAAGATCTGTAAAAGTATAATCTGAAATGTAACAGTGTCCTATTTAGTATTAAGATAAGGCAGCTGAGTTAAACCTATTTCTATGGGTCAGGCACACATGCACAGAAATACACAGCAAACAGTGTATATCATCTGTACTGTTTGCTGTTTGCTGTTTGGCAAATTGCTGGGAGGCAGAGGCCTTTTTTCTTGTTTTCCTCCCCCAAACTAAGGTGCATCTTATACTCCGAAAAATACGGTAGGTCAATTGGCGGGCTCTCTGGACACTCCTTCCCTGACCTTATCAGTTCTCCGTGGAGATGATCTTGGTTCCCATGAGAAAGCTCTCTGTTGTGTCTAGCAAGGTATCCCAATCGCCTTCCCACCCTTCCCCTTCTGTGGTGGCAACTGAGGAACAGTAAAATGGCTTCTTTGAGGTTTGGTTCAAAGTTGACACTAGCTTGGAAAGGAGACAAGCTTTACGTTCCTAAAACCCTATGGATTCAGGTCCTGCAGTAGAGCTCCCTTGGAATCATAGAAGACAGTTTAGGTTTGGGAAATATGGCCTCCAGCAGTATCCCTATATAGCAGTCTGTGGGAGCGTGGGGGGAGGACATTGGACCCCTTCTTGCTGAAAACCTTGCACAAGTCCCAGTGTCATGCTTGACTCACTACGCAACCCCCTCACAGACAACAGAAACATGGAGGGGGTGGGTAGATTTAGAACGCAACAGAGGTAATTGTGGAATGCAAGAGCCGACTGTAACCTGGCAACATTCTGGAGCCCAAGGTGGAAAGATGGGGAAGTTCCAAGGTGTTCAGATTATTTCCCAAAACAAATTTACCGTAATTGATTGGTGGACAATAAACAGTGGATAGACCAGGAGAGAAAAGAGGATTTTAACTAAGCTACTTTGCACATGAAAACTTCTATTCTGTGCCTATGTGGAATTATCAGTAAAATTATATTCTTGGTAAATAATGTCCTAGGAGTTTCTTTTGCTGCATATACCAACAGGACGGTTGATACCTGGTATACCTTGGGGATTTGGGGATCCAGTTTTGGGGCTCCCATGCTATGCTGCTAATTTCCTTCTTTGCCTTCCCGCCCAGCAGTGGAGTGTGTGGGGGCTAAAAGCAGCTAATCTCTCTTTGGGCTTTCCCTCATGGTCTTTCCACTAAACATTTAACATCCTCTTTCTCCAATTTGCATAGGGGTTCCACTACAGGAGCCATGCTTAGACCCATGGGATCTCTCCATGCCTGGTGCCACAATGAAACTTAGAGTTTCTTCATGGGCCCCATCCTCATCTCTATTGGTTAGGTGACAAACATTGCAGAGGAAGTGCTATGGACCCATCTAACTGGCAAAAAGCCATGGACACCTTTAGCTCTCCAAGTCACAGACCCAACTTCTCGACTAAGCTAGGGCTAACCAGGTATTTGGTACAGCCCAAGTCCAGGAGAGCAACCAGGTTTCCCTTACGCCCTGTGGAAGTCACCACCAGTTCTATGGAGATGGTCAGGGGTGTCACAGGGTGACTTACCAAGAAGTCATAATCTCTGTTGGTGTTGCTCCCTGTTGGGCTTCTGAGCAATGCGGTCAGGATTCTTGCACCATTGCTGGATGATGTGGTGAACTCGACAACCTCCACTCCTTCTAGGGCTATCTTGTGGATCCTCTGGGATGGCTTCCCCAGTATGTTGATGGGCCCTGAAGTGGCTTTTTGTGGCGGGCAAGATGTTCGGCAGGCAACTGCTCGGTGCCTCTTTCTTCCATGTTTGAAACCCCCCATGGAGAGGCGGCATGGGCTTTTCATGTGCCCTCCTTGTTCCTGGGTCTCTCTCTGCTCGGTTGGGAGAGATCTCCATTACCCACAGCTAGGGCAATTTCGATATCGGGTCAGGTTAATTTTGACTTTTTCGGCTAGGACATACCAGCCGTCGGGAGTACGTGGGGCACCCCTAGAGATGCAGGTGTTATACACATCGTTCTTCAGCCCATCCTGGGAGCATTTGATCAGCCTGTCTTGTGGCCAGTCAGTCAACCTGCATGCCAGATTGCTAAATTCTCGGGTTGCCAGCCCTGGCTTATCATTTTCATTCTGGTTCTTGCTTTTCAGTCAGTATAGAGGTCTTCAAAACCTTTTTGGACGGCTATCATGAAGCAGTTGAAATTGTGCCATTCCAGGGCGTCATCATTGTGCAAGGCAACCATCCACTCTGAGGCATTTCCCTTCCAGTACCCTTCATCCCGTCAATTGGCAGGTTGGTTTCATACTCTTGCATGTGAGTCCAAACTTGGGTCAGGAAAATGCCAACTGCTTTGGGTCTCCGCTGAATTTGACCCCCAAGGCCAATGGTCTGTGCTCTCTCTCCTTCTTAGTGGAGTGGCCCAAGCTGGTGGCAACGACTGGGCCAGCGGAGCCAGTGCTGGTTGCAGTGCCAGAGCTAATGCTGGTGTCAGAGGTGCGGGCTCCGCAACTGCAGCAGCAGCAAGCACAACCGTGGCAATGTCTGCCTGGTCTTGTGCTGGCTGAGCAGGTGACAGTGTCATTTGAGCTAAGGCTTCACACACTTGGAGGTTGCTAAAGGCTCCCTTCAGGAATTCAACATTGTCGTGGTCTGGTTCGCCCGGGGTTGCTTCATCCTCAATTTTGACACGTGGGTCTCTCCAATAGCTACCTCAGACTCCCTGCATGAAGGTTTCTCTGAAGGGTTTCTCCTCCCATTTGTACTTTTTCCCAACCCCCAGTGACCACTTGGATCTGGGCTGGACATCACAGGCTTCCACTTCTCCTAACCACCCAGGAGGGTCTCATCCACTGTGGGGTCTTGCCACGGCATCTCCCATCTCTTCTTGGTTGCTCTCGTGAGCAGGTAATTCATGCTGGTATTTCACTTTTTTCTTTTGAGCTGAGATTTCCTTCTTTTCTTTTCAGCAGAAATTTTATTTTGACATTTTTTAAATTTTAAAATTAACTTTTAGAATTTTTGAAAAAAAAATGAAAAAACATCTTTACATTTTTTTGAAATTTCTAATTTTGAAATTTTGAAATGAACTAAAACATAGGGATAAAAAAACCATAGCCATGGAAAAAAGAGATTGATGCTGTTGTGATTTGCAAAATGTGCTCCATTCATGCCCATGGAAGATCCAAATTACACATCTACCAAATGTAAACTAATGAATTATTTGAAGAAATAGTAAAGGGTTAGAGGCAAGTCTAGCCATGTGAGACTCAATCAACAAAAGGAGAAACTCCGATCAAAGTAAGAAGATTGCATCCAAACTGAACGTAGTGGCAGAGACACTGATAGGGAGTATGGCGCTGCTGCTGGGGCTCTAGATACTGATCTATAGCACCTTTGTGGCAGCCACCTGGGCCAAAACATGACCTGGCCCGTAGGGATGCCCTGGAAATAGCAAGAGGCCATCCCACCCCAGCCCAGCCATGTGATCTCCCTGGGTGTGCGCACAGCAGGCAGTGAGTGTGCAGGGGCTGTTGTCCCTGGTGAAAGGGAAGCTCTCAGAACATGGTCAGTCTGCGGGGCAAGATGGTCACTAGGGATGCCAGCCCCTGCGTGCTCGCTGCCTCCTGTGCATGCACCCAGGGAAATCGCCTGGCCAGGCTGGGGCTGGGGCTGGCCCCTTGCTGTCTCCAGGGCAGCACCACGGGCCAGATCTAAAGCTGGCCACATTCTGGACCAGGTGGCCATCACAAAGTTGTTGTAGATCAGAGCCTAGAGCCCCAGCAACAGTGCCACATCTGCCATCAGCACCTGTGCCACCTCCATGGCCCCACAGCCCACGGGCACTTCCCTTTCATAGGACAATCCTGTCCCCACCCCACCTCCTGCCCCTGTGTGGAAAAGCCACAGCCACCGGCAGCACTGCCACACGCTACCCCTTATCTCATCTTTTCCTGGGTGCAGAAGGCGGGAGGGAGGGAGGGAGGAAGGAAGGAAGGAAGGAAGGAGATGGGAATGAGAAGGAGGGAGGCAGGGAAGGAAGGAGATGGGAATGAGAAGGAGGGAGGCAGGGAAGGAAGGAGGGGGGAGGAAGGATGAATGGAAGGAAGGAAGGAAGGAAAAGCAAGGAAGGAAGGAAGGAAAGAAGGAAGGAAGAGGAAGGAAGGAGATGGGAATGAGAAGGAGGGAGGCAGGGAAGGAAGGAGGGAGGATGAATGGAAGGAAGGAAGGAAGGAAAAGCAAGGAAGGAAGGAAGGAAGGAAGGAAGGAAGGAAGGAAGGAAGGAAGGAAGGAAGGAAGGAAGGAAGGGAGATTGGAATAAGAGGGAGGGAGGGTCCAAGGGAAGTCCTGCCTTAGCACTTGGCCACTAGAACCCCTGCTGCCATCTCACCATCCTCTTGCCCCTTCCTCCTGACCTCTCATGGTGGTCTCCCATCCTATCACTGAGGATGCTTTGCTTATTAAAGCCAGGTCTCCTCACGTGGAGAGGGAGTGGGCCTCCCTCTGACCCATGCACTTCGCCCTCCCTGGCCAAGGAGAGTGATTACAGCAGCAGCAGCAGCCTTGAGGAGGAGGTAAGCATGGCCAGGCGCACCCTCAGTATTACCCATTGTCATCAGGGCACTTGGTACCATGTCCAAGGATTTTACAAAATACATCAAGAAATTGTAGCTTCCTGCAATAACACCAGCAGAACTGCAAAAAACTGCGCTACTTGGAACATCGTACATCTTAAGAAGGTACTTGGTCGATACCTAGGATGCTAGCAGCAACCCATATCAAGCATCAGCGCCAGTCAATTGTATTTGTGATACATTTTTAAATGTTCAGTTGACTGAGTTTCATGTTTAATGAATAAAAGAGATCATCATCATCATCATCATCATCATCATCATCATCATCATCATCATCATCATCCTGCCGCTGGGCCTGGACGGCTGCAGTCCCTATGGTTATGGGACTACTGGTCTTCAGATAGGTAGTGACTTAGCCACCGTGAACCAACCCAGGTCAAAATAAAGCCCGACAATAAAGTCTAAGTAATAAAATATTTATTTCAGTAGAAAAGAATATAAAAACCTAATAGCTACATTTCTGCAATCTAAAGTCACGTCCTCCCTCGGAGAGGACAGCAGCCGAAGAGAAAGAAATAATGCAATGGAATGTTAGACATGCGCAGATCACTCATCACGTGTCTGCTTTTCTAGGAATGTCTGAGTATCATAGAGTGTGGCATATGATCTCAGCTGACAATCAAAATCCACATCGTGACATTGGGGCACTTGGTACCATGTCCAAGAATTTTACAAAACACATCAAGAAACTGCAGCTTCCTGCAATAACACCAACGGAACTGCAAAAAACTGCACTACTCGGAACATTGTACATTTTAGGAAGATACTTGGTTGATACCTAAGATGCTGGCAGCAACCAGTATCAACCATCAGCACCAGTCAATGATATTTGTGACACATTTTTAAATGTTCAATTGACTGAGTTTCATGTTTAATGAATAAAAGAGATACCGGGAATAATAATCCCAAAACAACTGGAGCACCACTTGAACACCATAGGCATTGACAAATTTGCCATCAGTCAATTGCAGAAGGCGGCTTTACTTGAAACAGCTTCCATCCTGCGATGATATCCGTAACAGTATCAAACATCCGCAACAATACACGACAACAATACACAAAAAAACCACAACAATACATGAGCACACAATAGATTCAAACTCAATGTTAACCTCTCGAAACTCAACTGCAGAAAATACGACTTCAGCAACAGAGTGATCAATGCCTGGAATGCACTACCTGACTCTGTGGTTTCTTCCCCAAACCCCAAAAACTTTAACCTTAGACTGTCTACAATCGACCTCACCCCATTCCTAAGAGGTCTGTAAGGGGCATGAATAAGTGCACCATTGTGCCTACCATCCCTGTCTTACTGTCCTATTGTACAAATTTACCTGTACCTACTTTGCTTTTGTTTATGTTTATACCAATACCTGCTATCTTGTACATGTTTTGACAAATAAATAAATAAAAATAAAATAAATCCAGATCTGCCTATCCCAGGTCCTTGGTAAGGACTCAATAGGTAAACAAAAATGTCAAACCCAGTCTGAATTATGGCTGACTCTCAACAACAATAACAGCAATAACAACAACAACCCCCAAGGAACTTTACCTTGTTGTGGGATGGGGCTTCTGTGCTTTGTTGAGTCAGAATAAGCTTGTTCCAAACCCATATAATCTATGATGAAAACAAGTCAAGGGAATTCTATGCTGGATTGAGTATTGCCTGGATCAACAAGACTCATGTTGAATACTATGGCTCCTGGGTTTTCAGTGAAAAATATGCCACAGGGCTCAGCTCCCTCTGCTAGGCAACCAGGGCATGGAGTTGACAGGCAACTGGAAGACGAACAAAAAAGTTAAAAACTTGGACAACGGAAGACAAGTGCTCAATTATGGAAGATCATTTTGACTGCTCAAGAACAAGCCTTGCAGACTAATTCCATGAAAGCAAAAATTCAACATGTCAGTATCAACATCAAATGTCACTTATGCAATGAAAAAGATAAAACCGTAGATCACCTTATCAGTGACTGCAGCAAAATTTCACAGACTATCTACAATAATCATGATTGAGTTGCCAAAATCATACACTGGAAGCTTTGCCAGAGGCTTGAGTTCAAATACAGTAAAAATCACTGGAACATCAAGTTGACAAAGTACTTGAAAATGAACAAGTCAAGATCCTGTGGAACGTTTGGATCCAAAGAGACAGACATGTGGCCCACAACACGCCTGACATCCCTTTTGTGAAATGAAAAAAAGTCTGGTTCATTTCAAATCCCACGACTTGAAATGGACATATAATATCAGAACTATCATTAAAAAAGCACAAGAAGAATGTTCCTCTTGCATCAACTCAAAAAGCTTAGATTGCCCAAGGATCTGCTGATGCAATTCTACAGAGGAATTATTGAGTCTATCATTTCTACCTCGATAATTGTCTAGTTTGGCACAGCAACCAGACAGGACAGGTACAGACTTCAATGGATAGTTAGGACTGCAGTAAAAAACAATTGCAACCAGTCTGCCTTCTACTGAAGATCTATATACTTGCACGAAACAGAAAGAGGTCTGAAAAAATAACTGCAGACCCCTTACTTCCTGGACATAATCTATTTCAATTTCTCCTGTCAAGACGCTGCTATAGAGCATTGCATACCAAAACATCCAGACATAAAGATATTTTCCCCTCATGCCATCACTCTGTTGAACACTGAATTCCCACAACACTGTCTCATTTCTCAAGAACTAGAAATATCTTGATAGATTTGAACATTGAGCCTTATCCAACAAAATGGAATTTAGTGGTGAGAAAAGTAAGTTCTTACACTTAGGCAAAAAAAACCAAATGCACACATGTGAGAAGGATCTTAGACCACAGAACCAAACAAAATAATAGAGTTGGGGCCTTGGAGGTCTTCTAGTCCAACCCCCTGCTCAAGCATGAGACCCTATACCCGTGATGACAAACCTATGGCACGCGTGCCAGAGGTGGCACGCAGCGCCCTCTCTGATGGCATGCGAGCCGTCATCCCAGTTCAGCTCCACCGTGTATGCGCGCACACCTCCCGTCAGCCAGCTGGTCTTCGGGTCTCTGCTGAGCATGCGGGGGGGGGTAGGGCGCATGCACGGGGGCTGTGCACGCATTGCATTTTGGGGGTTCGGGTGCGCTTTGGGCACTCCGTCCAGAAAAGGTTAGCTATCACTGCCCTATACCATTTCAGACAAGTGGCTATCTAGTCTCTTCTTAAAAGCCTCCAGTGATGAAGCACCCACAACTTCTGAAGGCAAGCCGTTCCACTGGTCAACTGTTCTTAGTTTTAGGAAATTCCTCCTTAGTTCTAGGTTGCTTCTCTCCTTGATTAGTTTCCATCCATTATTTATTTTCTTGCCTTTTGTTGCTTTGGAAAATAGGTTAACCCCCTCTTCTTTATGGCAGCCCCTCAAGTATTGGAACACTGCTATGTCTCCCCTAGTTCTTCTTTTCCCTAGACTAGACAAACCAAATTCCTGCAACCGTTCTTCATATGTTTTAGCCTCCAGTCCCCTAATCCTCTTTGTTGCTCTTTTCTGCACTCTTTCCAGAGTCTCTACATCTTTTTTATAACATGGTGACCAAAACTGGATGTAGTATTCTAAGTGTGCTCTTATTAAGGCTTTATAAAGTGGTACTAATACTTTATGTGATCTTGATTCTATCTCTCTGTTAATGCATCCTAGGGTTGCATTGGCTTTTTTGGCTGCTGCTGCACTCTGCTGGCTCTAAGTGATTATCCACTAGGACTCAAAAATCCCTCTCAAGGTTAATGCTATCGAGACAGGTGTAACTGAATCTGTACATTTAATTTTTCTTGCCTAAGTGTAAAACCTTACTTTTGTCTACACTGAATTTAATTTTGTTAGATAGGGCCCAGTGTTCAAGTCTGTCAAGATCTATCTGGATCTTGAGACTATCTTCTGGAGTATTGGCAATTCCTGCTAATTTAGTGTCATGTGCAAACTTAATAAGTTCCCCTTCTATTCCCTCATCTAAATTTTTGAAGAGTACTGGGCCTAAATGTACCCCATTTCTTACTTCCCTTCATTTACCTTATCAATAGCAATAGCAATAGCACTTAGTCTTATATACCACTTCATAGTGCTTTACAGCCCTCTCTAAGTGGTTTACAGAGTTCAGCATATTGCTCCCAACAATCTGGGTCCTCATTTTACCGACCTCAGAAGAATGGAAGGCTGAGTCAACCTTGAGCCTGGTGAGATTTGAACAGCTAAACTGCTGAACTAGCAGTCAGCTGGAGTACCCTTCAGTAGCTGCATTTAACCACTGCGCCACCTCGGCTCCTACTTATGTTAGTCTTTGATGTGATAATTTTGAGTGCATACTCCATATTGCATCATCATACAATTTATCTAGCAATCATTTGGGGTCTTTGCCAAAAGACACGGCATCACCTAAAGGCAAATCCAGATTTACCTCTTCCTTATTGTTAGAACTGACTGGAAAATATTTTTTTGGGGGGGGCAGAAACAGAATTAATCACCCACTACTCATTCTGAAGGCAACTTCCTGCTACATTTCAAGGGCGCAATTTTCCTCCTTGTGTTGCCTTAAACGGTTTCATCAATTTGGGCTAGAATGTTTTTGTTTGGTAGTAGGCTAACCTCAGTAGTTTATTTGTTAGTTTCCAGAAGAAGAACCGCTTTTCAACTGAACCAATGTTTAGCATAATCTCTAATATTTTTCAAGTACTTCTCTTTATGTTGCTTGTTATAATAGTACAATCAGTTCAATCCCCACTTTTTTCTTTAAGGAATTTCTAGGATTATTGTTGTTTTTTTTTAGTTAGCTGAAATTCCATAAGTTCCATAAATTTGTTGGGCAGTGTGGAAGCTGAGGATGAAATTTATTCTTTAGTCAATCATAAATCTTTATTTATTAAATTTATATGTTGCCCATCTCACTGTTAAAATGACATTGGGTGGGTTTTTTTACAACCTTTTGTTAAACATTTCATTTAATCTCAGAATTGTTTTGCTTCCATTGTGTATCAACGTCATTGCATTCAGAAACCAATCTTCAATTCCATATTCACATGCAATATTCCACAATTCCGCCAATTAAATTATTAATTTTAGCATATGCTTGCAACAATGCATCAACACATGTGCAACAAACTTTTCCCATATTCATAACTTTTTCAATGGCAAAAATCTGCCCTCCATAGCCATTGCTCAGTATCTCTATATACTACTAAAATTCTGATTCCTGTAAACTTTAACTTGGTGAAACAGTGCATACCAAGGCAAAATGTTTGAACCTCAAATGTTCAAATTTTACAGAATGCATCCAAAATCTGGGTCTTACTGTATGATTCCCATGGAATTGAAATTTGACAAATTTTATAAAACATTTGATGACATAAACATTATCATAGCCTATGACATAATATAAAATGCCTTAAAACATTTCCTGTGGTGGTGTTTGTCTATGTTATACATTTCAACATGAGCTATTTTCAAGGTAGATACATCTTTGAATATATCCCTGAAAATTTAAGAATTGTTCTAGTGTTTTATTCTGTCACTGTTGAGGAACCTGTTAAAGAAATGTTTCAGAAATGTTGACACACGAGGTCCCAGGAGAACATTAAAGACTGCACCGCAGTTTTGCTTATACTAGAATTCTGCCAAAGTATTTTCACAGGTATACTTAATACACATATTGGACTATTGTTTCTTTCTTTGCACATGGAAAATGTTACTGCATTGTTCCAATTGTCAGAACAAATGTAATTTGCATATATGGTAAAGAAATTTCAGTGCCACTCCATAAGCAACCATAATCTTTATTTTAAAAAGTCTCTATTTACCCGCAGCCTTATCATTTTTTAACATTCTCGGAATATATTATTTCCATTTTATTAGTCTTAAAAACTGGCATTTATATTTATATCATCAATTTCAATTCTCCTGAAAATATCTACAGACCCCTCACATCCTGGACATAAATTGTTTCAGCTTCTACCCTCAAAACGACGTTATAGAGCATTGCACACCAAAACAACTAGACACAAGGACAGTTTTTCCCCACATGCCATCACTCTGCTAAACAACTAATTCCCACAACACTGTCAAACTATTTACTAAGACTGTGTTACTATTACTCTTCTCATCCTTCCTATTACTTATCTCCTCCTACTTATGACTATAACTTTTTTTGCTTGTATCTTTATGATTTATATTGTTTTATTTAGTTTCCTAGTATATTTAGTGTCCTATGACTTTCACTAAGTGTTGTGTCTTATGGTTCTTGATTAATGTATTTTTATGTACAAAGCTTATGCATCAAAGTGTGTCCTTGTGTGTCCAATCACACTTGGCCAATAAAGAATTCAATTCAATTCAATTCAATTCAAGTCAGTTCTGTTCCCGTTCTTCTGTTCTGTTCTGTTCTGTTCTGTTCTGTTCTGTTCTGTTCCGTTCCGTTCCGTTCCGTTCCGTTCCGTTCCGTTCCGTTCCATTCCATTCATTATTCACATTCAAATCCCTGATTTAGTTCCTCCTCTGAAATTCCCTATTTTAGTTTCATTCCTATATTAACTCTTATTCTATTCATCCTACTTGGAGGCTCTTTGTTTAGCATATTTTACTGATTTCCAAAACAGTTGTCTACTTCAATCAAAACCAGTCTGTTAATCACGACATTGTCAAATGAGGTTTTCATGTAATGCTTTTTAGTAAGTTAGAGTACACAAGGTGACCATCTTCAGTTGTGCCCATGCAACATGCAGCATTTCTTCCTAATGTTAACACCAGTCATACTTAGGCAGTGTGCCACAAGTGCAACCAATAGCCAGTCATGCTCACATGATGTGCAAGCTAACTTGTCTAACCTACAGATTACCTTGCAAACCCACATACCATATCTCACCAATTGGCTGGTGTGTACTGATACTGATACTGTCATGATAAAATAAAAGTTCATTATTTATTTTTTGTTATTCTTATATGCCGCCCAACTCCCGAAGGACTCAGGGCGGCATATAAGTTAGTCAATTTCATTGACTAACGCAAACCAAGAAAAAGACAGAATTCCCTAGGCTTTCTGTAAACATAGCCTTTTTTCTGTCTTGTTGCCTAGTTTTCCAGTTTCACCCTTAGTGCAGTAATAACTATATTTTCAGTTCTTACCCTCCCCCTCCTGCCTATCAGAGCAAAATCAGATAATCCTCAGAATGGATCAGCTCTTAATAGATATGACATTCATCTGGATCAGCAAGGGACAGTTTCCTGGAAGATCAAATACAGTAAACAAGTTCGAGTAAAAGCAAGAAAGGAAACTTATGCTGCTTCTATGAACTGATTTTTGGTCAATTTTAGGTTGGGAAAGAATGACGTCATTCATTAGTGTAGGTAATATCTGAGCGCATTAGGAGTTTGTATAGCAATTAAATAGTCGGCAAAGCTGGTCTTAACAATTGTCTTTTTCAATTCTGCCTTCAGCATTTCTAAACATGGAAATTCATAACCACACAGTCCAATCCACTAGACAGAGTAAAGGGTGAACAGTGGAAATGCCTATCTTTCTTCTGGACTCACCATGTAGGTGCACCAGCACTTCACCTTATAAGAGGAATCAGCCAGTGTGTTTCTCAGGGTGTTCTTATATTCCAACTTAGAGGGCTTATCTCTCTCTCCTCTCCTCTCCTCTCCTCAGAATACATACTAATCTTTACTGATCAGCAAATTAGATGTTTAATTATGCTGCTTGTCTTATCCTGTGCTCCATTTGTCAAACAGGCTATCTTGATTTGTCAAGCACTGCATGACAATTCATTCAATTCAATTCAATTCATTCCTTACTGTAAAAGCATGGTGCTGTTGTTTTTTTCTTTTTTCTTTTTCTTTTTCTTTTTTTCATGTTTTTCGGCACATTCTAACAAAGGAAAGGCGGAAGGCCGCGTTCTCACCTCTCGCGGCCGGGCGTCGCGTTCACGGGAAACCTTCCGAGCCAGCTACCTGGCAACCCATTTGGAAGAAGCCTCCTCTCTCTTTCCCCCCTCTCCCCCCAAGCAGGGGAAGTGCGGCCCGGCAGATAGCTGCTTACCCTAACCTTTCTCTGCTGGAAAGCGCCCTCCCCCCGGGCTCCTGAGTCTGGACCCCCCCCCCCACCTCAACGGAGAAGCCCCCCGCTTTTGGCGCTGCCTTTGCCAGGCTCGAGCTGGCTTGACTCACCCGGGGACGCCGCAACTCGGCCGCCTCCTTCCTTCTCCAGCCTAGCCCTGAGCAGCTGCTCCGCCCCCACCCCGCCCAACAGAGCAGCCGCCGAGCAGAGCCGCTCACGCCGCGCTCAGATTGCGGCAGGCATCCCCGGATCGACCCCGGCGGCTGGAGCTTTCCCCGAGACGACGAAGGAAGGCCGATGGCACCCGGGGCCCCCCACGTCGCATCGCCATCCTCGGCAGGCCAAAGGGGAGCGGCGGCGAGGGCGGGGGGGTGGCAGGATTGGCGGGGGGGGGGTGTACCGGCTTGGGACCCTCGGAGACTCGCAGCCAGGTGACGCGGCGGGCGTCACCCCGGCCAGGTCCGCAAAGGCTCCCTCCCGCGCGGGGGAGTCCTGCGTTTCGTTCTCGGTGCGCGCGAGGTGATGGATGAAGCGACCGGCAGACCTAGCCGCAGGATTGACACTTGGGCCCCCTCCCCGCGTGGGGTACGGATCGCCTTGTCCGTTTATATACATTTCTTCAATTCATGGATTTTCATGTTTTATCATTTATACTATAAACACCCTGTAGCGTTTACTCTTAAGTGTTTCGCATTAGATGTGAAGCCCCAGCAAACTCACCTGCCTTTCCTCGAGATGCTGCTTGTCCTGGGCAGCTCTGACTTCATCCCTGGCATCCTGGACATAAATTATTTCAACTCCTACCCTCAAAACGACGCTATAGAGCACTGCACACCAAGACAACTAGACACAAGAACAGTTTTTTTCCTGAACGCCATCACTCTGCTAAACAAATAATTCCCTCACCACTGTCAAACTATTCACTAAGGCTGCATTACTATTACTATTAGTCTTCTAATCGTTCCTATCACCTATCTCCTCCTACTTATGACTGTATGACTGTAACTTGCTGCTTGCATCCCTACGATTTATATTAATATTGATTGTTTCCTGATTGCTTATTTGTACTCTATGACAACATTAAGTGTTGTACCTCATGATTCTTGACAAATGTATCTTGTCTTTTTATGTACACTGAGAGCTTATGCACCAAAGACAAATTCCTTGTGTGTCCAATCACACTTGGCCAATAAAGAATTCTATTCTATTCTATTCTATTCTATTCTATTCTATTCTATTCTATTCTATTCTATTCTATTCTATTCTATTCTATCCATGGATCTCACAAATGGGCTTTCCCTAGTCCTAACCCCATTTTAAACTATTTAATTCTGGCCTTGTCACGCCTGGCTGATCTCCAGTAAACTCGGGGTTGGATAAATTTAGGACAACAGGGCTGCAAACTGGATCCGGATTCTCCCAAGAAGGCCATGGCAAACCACTTCCAGACTATTGCCAAAAATCCATCATGGACATCATTGATATATCTAGGCCAGTGATGGTGAACCTTTTTTTCCTCGGGTGCCAAAAGAGCGTGCTCGCACGCTATCGCGCATGCGTGAGTGCCCACACCCATAATTCAATCCCTGGGGAGAGTGAAAATGGTCTCCCCCACCACCCTGGAGGCCCTCCGGAGGCCAGAAACGGCCCATTTCCCAACTTCTGGTGGGCCTAGTAGGCCCGTTTTTCATCCTCCCCAGGCACCAGAGGCTTCCCTGGAGCTTGGGGAGGGTGAAAACGCCCTCCCCTGCCCGCCGGAAGCCGAAAACACCCTCCCAGAGTCTCTGTGCAAGCCGAAAATTAGATGGCCAGAGTGCACATGCATGCTGGAGCTGAGGTAGGGCAACGGCTCGAGTGCCGGCAGATATGGCTCCGCGTGCCACCTGTGGCACGCGTGCCATAGGTTCGCCATCACTGATCTAGGCAGTCTCTAAGAGCTGAGATTGGCTAAAGAGAGCTGGTTCCTCTGGATATATAATTTGTTGTCCACTTTGGTTTGACACAAGGCAATGGCATGTGAATTTTCCCTCACACTTGGGTGTGGGAGGATTTCATGTGGCCACTCCTAACCAGTCCTTTGGACTTTCCCTGAGAAAGATTCTTATAGCATAGGAAGGCAGCCAATCCAATTTAGCAAGGCTGCAGCTATTGAATCCACTGAATTGCTTGTGACAAACCTAGCAGACAATTTTATCATCAAAAAGGTAGAGAAGGGAATTAGAGGGTCAGGTACTGTGTATTGGACTTAATTCTCACTAACAGAAACACAGGGGGTTGAATTTATGGGAGCTTTGGAGGAGAGTGACACTGGGCCCTATTCAACATTTCAGCAGTGAGAAAAGTAAGGGTCTACACTTAGGCAAGAAAAACCAAATGCACAGGTGTAGAATAGAAGGTACATGGCTCAACAGCAGTAACTGTGAGGGGGATCCAAGAGTCCTAGTGGACAACCACTTAATTATGAACCAATAGTGTGAAGTAGCTGCTAAAAAGTCAGTGCTCTCTTGGATGCATCAACACAGGGATAGTCCCAAGGTCACGTGAAGTGTTAGTACTACTTTATACTGCTTTGATAAGACCACACCTGGAATCTGCATCCAATTGCTGGTCCCCTGAGGGCATGACAAGAAGTAACAGATGGAAACTTACCAAGGAGAGATCCAACCTAGAACTAAGGTGAAATTTTCTGACAGTGAGAACAATTAATCAGTGGGATGACTTGCCTCCAGAAGTTGGGGGTGCTCCATCACTGGAGGTTTTTAAGGAGAGATTGGACAGCAGTTTCTCCAGAATAGTATATAGGTCTCTTACTTCCAAGCACCTTCCAACTCTGTTATTCGGTTGACACATTCTCAAAATTCAAATTGTATCCATAGGCCAAATGGCTTATATTAGATTATTGTGGCCTGAGATTTCTAATCATTAAGAAAGTCTGCTTTCATAGATAGAAAAGCTAAAGTGGTGCGACAGAAGCACACCAAGAGTGTCATTGCTTGAAGTGGCTTGGTTTTTTTTAATGCAAGGAATGAGCAAAACTTCTGATCCAAGGTGTATGTTGGATAAAGGAGCTGATCTTCTTATGTGCATTGTCAGTATCTGATGGATGTTCTTTTATTTCTGATGTAAGAATACACAAATGTGTGAATTACTACCAGAGATTAAGGTAGTTGCTTTAGATGGTTTAGATGGATGTTATGCAAAATTAGCATGTTTACCTTTCAAATAGACAGATAAGTTTTTAGCAGCCTATTAGTGAGAGGATAAGGTAGATTCAGTTCTTACTGACTTGCATAAATGGCAGTTTCATTAAAGAAGTGAACAACTTATATACTTAAATACTGTATATAAGGCAGAGCAAAGAACCAGCCTTGGGATTGTAACATGGTGCTGAAGGAACAGCTCCACTACTTTCTAATAGATGTGTGTTTAAAGGCAGTCTTATAAACAGCCCTATTTTCTCTCTCCCCCCCTCCATTTCTCCTTCTGTCTTAGACAATATTTCCCCAGTATTAAAGCATGATTTCTCTCTACTCTTTTCATATTGTTTTGGAATGTGATTGCATATTATTGCAAGAACACAAAAAATTATGCCTTTTCTACCATAGCAGATGGCCGGAGAATCACTTTCACATCTGCATATTTGACATTTTTAAAACATTTAAAGCTTTGGAAATCTTTGTTGTACTATAAACTTGAGAGAAAATTATATTATCTTGTACAGGTTGTCCTTGATTTACAACAATTCACTTAGTGACCATTTGAAGTTACAACGGCACTGAAAATTAGTGACTTATGACCATTTTGCAGACTTATGACTGTAGCAGCATCCCCATGGTCACATGATTTACATTCAGATGCTTGACCATTGACTCACATTTATGACCGTTGCAGTGTTGCTGGATCATGTGATCACCTTTTGCAACCTTCTGACAAGCAAAGTCATTGGGGAAACCAGATTCACTTCACAACCGAGTTACTAATTTAACAACTGCAGTGATTCATTTAACAACTGTGGCAAAAAAGTCATAAAATGAGGCAAAACTCACTTAACAAATTTTTCACTTAGAAACATAAATTTTGGGCTCAATTGTGTTTGTAAGTTGTGGACTGCCTGTATGTCAAATGTTGAAGGATGCTAAGCTTTGGAAATACAATATGCTTAAAAAGGCAAAGGTTCCCCTTGCACATATGTGCTAGTCATTCCTGACTCTAGGGGGTGGTGCTCATCTCCGTTTCAAAGCCGAAGAGCCAGCGCTGTCCAAAGATGTCTCCGTGGTCATGTGCTAGCATGACTAAATGCCGAAGGCGCATGGAACACTGTTACCTTCCCATCAAAGTTGGTCCCTATTTTTCTACTTGCATTTTTTACATGCTTTCAAACTGCTAGGTTGGCAGAAGCTGGGACAAGTAACGGGAGCTCACTCCGTTACACGGCACTAGGGATTTGAACCCCAAACTGCCGACCTTTCTGATTGACAAGCTCAGCGTCTTAGCCACTGAGCTACCAAGTCATATCATGCTTTATTCAGACCAATTTCCTGGAATCATACACTACCATAAATTAATAACAATACTACATTCAATAACCTGTTGTGCATCTGATTAGTTCGTACTTCTATGGGTTGTCAAAAATAGTCTTGATGCCTTGCTACTGAATTTCAATAATGTTGTTTGGGGGTAGAGGGAAGACATTAGCACATGTTCTGTAAGTTCTTGCTCTTTCAATTTTACATCAATTTAAAACAGTATGTTCTAGCTACTTTTGTTTCTTTTAGCTAATTTGTAGTTTTAATATGAAATTTATTTATCTATTTATTTGGTCAATGACCAGCAACATCAAACAGCAAAATGAATGATAAAAAACAGCAAACACAACCAGGATCAAGAAAGAGAAGCAGCAACTACAAACTGTTTAAGACTGTTTTTTTTAATGCAAGGAATGAGCAAAACTTCTGATCCAAGTTGTATGTTGGATAAAGGAGCTGATCTTCTTCTGTGCATTGTCAGCATCTGATGGATGCTCTTTTATTTCTGATGTAGGAATACACAAATGTGTGAATTACTACCAGAGATTAAGGTAGTTGCTTTCTGGTTTAGATGGATATTATGCAAAATTAGCATGTTTACCTTTCAAATAAACAGACAAGTTTTTAGCAGCCCATTAGTGAGAGGATAAAGTAGATTCAGTTCTTACTGACTTGCATAAATGGCAGTTTCATTAAAGAAGTGAACAACTTATATACTTAAATATATAAAGCAGAGCAAAGAACCCGCTTTGGGATAGTAACATGGTGCTGAAGGAACAGCTCCACTACTGTCTAATAAATGTGTGTTTAAAGCAGGGGTCCTCAAACTTTTTAAACAGGGGGCCAATTCATGGTCCCTCAGACTGTTGGGGGGCCGGATCGGCTGGGTGGGCATGGCTAGGTCATGTGACTAGGTGGGCGTGGCTAATTTAACAGTCCATTAAACAATGCACACAAATTAAATTTTAATTAGTTTTGCTCCTGGGGGTGTTTTGTTTGCTTTTGCTTGCATGTTGCTATTTTGGTTGACTTTTCTTTTTACTAGATCATTTTTTTCAGTTGTTTAGGAGTCTAGTGGTCCACTTCAGGAAACTCAGTTTTGCAGCAATTCTTCTCAGCCCCAAGGAGCTTGAGAAATCTCTCTCTCTCTCTTCTCTCTCTCTTTCTCTCTTTCTGTCTCTCCCTCTCTCCCTCTCTTTCTCTTTCTTTCTCTTTCTCTCTCTCTCTCTGTGTTTCTATCCATCTCTCTTTATCTACAGTATCTTCTGGAGATGGGTGAAGTGAAAAACAGGCCGTTTTCGCCCATTTTTGGCCTCCTGGGGCGTCTGTGCGCCCCGTTTTTCACCTCCCCACCTCCAGAACGTCTCTGCAGGCCAAAATTGTTGGCCTTACCTTTCAGTTCCAGCCTGTGGGGCTCGCGAAGGTAAGTCCTGCACTCGGCCGAAGGGTGGGTGGGGCAATGTGGGCGGGGCAGCCTCGTGGTCCTGCACGGGCCAGATTAATGGCTTTGGTGGGCCGCATGCAGCCCGGGGGCTGTAGTTTGAGGACCCATGGTTTAAAGGCAGTCTTAAACAGCAACTACAAAATAAATCAAATATGGTGCATTCCGAAATACTCCACCATAACAATACCCTGTCTACCCATTCAACACTGATAAAACTAATAGAATAAAAATATACATTAAAATATACATTCTATAAAATTATTAGCAAATAACTAAGCAAAGTGTTAATACAAATAAGGGTCGTTAGTCCCTTAACTGTTTTTCCTTATTATCATTGCAGCAGCACAAAATTTTGCTACCGAATGAGTGGTGGCTCGATTTGAATCCTGAAGAAGGTGGTTCACATAGAAATTATCTGAACTCCCTACAAATCTCTCTAATAGAAGGAGAATGTACATTGACCTGTGGCCTAGAGGTAGAGCTCTTGCCTCACAATCAGGAGGTTGTGAGTTCGATCCTAGGTAGAGGCAGATGTAAGGGTCTCCTGCTTGGGCAGGGGGTTGGACTAGATGACCTGCAAGGTCCCTTCCAACTCTGTTAATCTGATGTCCCTGTTGTACGTAATGGGACATGTGAGATATCTTCAACTTCCCCCATTGCCACCAGTGCACATTTGTTTAGCTATTTGGGGTATAGTTAAAATAAATACACTAGGCTACAGTAGATTTGTTAGATTTTGATTAGATTTATAGGATCTTTTAAACCTGAACTGTAACTTCTTTGAATGAGACAAAAAGAAGCAAAAAGATTTTGAGTGGATTTGAATAATATGGGTAAAAGGAAGAAACATGGCAACAATCCAAGCTCTCTTTTATCATCAAAATTTGCTAATCAACTAGAGCTAGACAAATATTTTATATGAAAGAAATCTGTAAGCAAAACACATTTTCTTCCCACCTCTAACAATTTTTCTTAAATCACTGGCAACATATCCAGTGCAGAATAAAGCTGCTAAGATGTTTAAATATAATAGCTGGAGCAGTCGGATTGTGCAGTGAGCCAGAACACACAGTTGTGGTTGATTAGTATCAGGGTGCTGGCTCCTGCATAAGGCAATCTGCACTGTGATCAGCTGCTATGGGTGTGGAGCAGGGGTGGGTTCCACTTACCTTCACCATCAGTTCACATCACGATGTTTCGCGCGTGCGCGCTTGCTCAGTAGCAGGATTCAGCCCGAAACACAGCTGAGGAGCTGATCAGCTGTGCTTCGGGTGAAGAAATAAAAGTGAGTATTTACCAGGGGCGGGCAGGAGGCTCTTTTTCAAGCCATGGAAGAGGAGAAATCATCCAAATATGGAAAAATTCACCAAAAATTCCCCCCCCCAAAAGATGGCGGCGCCCACGGACCGGCAACGACCGAACCGGATCCGTGACGCCATCGTTGCGTCACCAGCGGGTCACTAACAGTTCAGGTGATCTGGTCCGAACTGGGAGGAACCCACCCCTGGTGTGGAGGGGGAGTTTCCCTCCCCTCCTTTTTCTTCTGTGTGCCTTGTGGGCCATGTGTGCTCTGAGATTTACTTCACAATGCTCCTGTTTACCCCTGGCCATCTAGTTTGCTGTATACATAGTTGTAAAATATATTTATTTATATAAAACTATAAATTTGTGTCAGCAGCTCTGACTCCATTTGGACAGCTGCTGCGCAATTCCCTGACAGGTTATAGACCCAGAAGTGCCCTGAAGCATCAGTAGTAAATTTCTCTGAGGTAAAAGTTTCTTTGTGAGCCTGAGGGAAGTTGAGGATGATTGGCCTATAAGAACAGCACAATGCTATCTGTTACAGAAATGGGAGGAAGATTTCCTGTGGTTCATGTTAATCAGTCAAATTATTGCTCATGGAGCCTAAAGATGGAGATGTTTCTGCAGAGGGAGGATTTGTGAACAGTTGTAAGCAATCCTTCTGCAGATCTCAATAAGAAGGGGCAAAGACAAAATGAAAAAGCACTAGCCAGTATAATTTTGTGCTTAGAATATAGTCAGGTAATACATGAGCATGAGCTTATATCTGATAGAGAATGCTGGCTGGCCTTATGCAGAATTTATGTAAAAGAGAATGCAAAACAACAAACTCTCACCAGAAAACTTTATAGAGCAAGGCTAAAGTCTGGGGAAAGTCTATCAGATCACTTCCAATTTATGAGGAAAACCTTTGTTGAATCGGAAGAGCAAGAAATGATATTTTGAGAAGCACACAAAGTGGGTGTTGTGCTGAGTTCCCTTAATGATACATGGGACAAGTTCAGGGGTGAAATTCAACATTTTTCCCTACCGGTTCTGTGGGCATGGCTTGGTGGGCGTGGCAGGGGAAGGATACTGCAAAATCCCCATTCCCTCTCCACTCTTGCGGCGAAGGATATTGCAAAAACTCCAATCCCACTCGGGCCAGCCAGAGGTGGTATTTGCCGGTTCTCCGAACTACTCAAAATTTCCGCTACCGGTTCTCCAGAACCTGTCAGAACCTGCTGAATTTCACTCCTGGACAAGTTGTAACAAGTCTTGAGTCCATGGACGAGCATGATTTAACTGTGAGTTATGTAACTGGGAAGCTTTTGGAAGAAGAACAGAAAAGAATAGAGAAAAACAATAGTAATTTACAACATCAGAAAGCAACTGCATTGCAGAGAATAAGGTGGGAGAGAAAGTTTGTGTAGTGAAATGTTGCTTTACATGTGGATCCATTCAGCATATCCAGAGAAATTGCCCAGTAAGAAGATTAAAAGATACAAGCAGGAGAGAGAGACAGCTCAACGACGGAAGAAGGAAGATAATGGGTAATGTTTGTAGAGAGGAGGTATAATCTACGTGTATCAGTGGTGTTGCTCCCGGTTCGGCCCGGTTCTAAGAACCGGTAGCACCGGCAGCGGGAGGCTCCTCCCAGCCGCCCGGGATGCTTCTGCGCATGTGCAAACCAGTAGTAAAGGGTTTTAGAACCCACTACTGACGTGTATGTCAACTACAAACACACACACGCACCATTCCAAGCTTGGAGACTTTTATCCACAGCTGAGCTTGCAAACTGCCAATCATGCCTGGGCTTGGGGAGAAGGCCCTCTTCTCTGTGGATAAAAGTCCCAAAACTTGGAATGCAGGGTGTGTGGGCGCGCGAACGCATGTGCTTGGCTACCAGCAGTTTGGGTAGGTGAGGAGCTTGTGGGGCACTGAATTGTCCCACGTCAAGTTACAGTTAGCCGGTGAGACTTATTCCATCCCGACCCCACATTCCCAAGTCAGCTGTGAGCAGTGAACGGCCACACCCACCCACCAATGCCCACCTACTCGGCCATGCCTACCCAGCCATGCCAACCTGGCTGCTGTGAATCATCATAGTCTTACATGCTACTGGCCTTTTAGGGCAACCATAATGCTGATGTGACCCTCAGTGAAATTTGAGTTTGACAACCCTGTCCTATACCATTTCAGACAAGTGACTGTCCAGTCTCTTCTTTAAAACCTCCAGTGATGAAGCACCCACAACTTCTGAAGGCACTGGTTAATTGTTCTGTTAGGAAGTTTCTTCTTAATTCCAGGTTGCTTCTAAGCTTGATTAGTTTCTGTCCATTGTTTCTTATCCTGCCCTCTGGTGCTTTGGAAAATAAGTTGACCCCCTCTTCTTTATGGCAGCTGCTCAAATACTGGAATACTGCTATCATGTCACCCCTAATCCTTCTTTTCTCTAGACTAGCCAAACCCAAATCCTGCAACCATTCTTCATATGTTTTAGTCTCCAGGCTTTTAATCATCTTAGTTGCTCTTCTTTGTACTTTTTCCAAAGTCTCAACATCTTTTTTGTAATGTGGTGACCAAAACTCGATGCTGTATTCCAGGTGTGGTCTTACTAATAATTTATAAAGTGGTACTAATATTTCACGTGATTTGGGTTCTATGCCTCTCTTTATACAACCAATGATTGTATTAGCTTTTCTGGCTGCTGCCACACACTGCTGATTCATATTTAAGTGAGCATCCACTAGGACTCCAAAGTCTCTCTCACAGTTACTGTTTTTGAGCCAGGTTCCGCCTAATGTGTACTTGTATCTTTGGTTTTTCCTGCCCAGGTGTAAAATCTTTCTTTTCTCCAAATTACATTTCATTTTGTTGGATAGGACCCATTATTCAAGTCTGTCAAGATCTTTTTGGAGCATGAGTTTGTCTTCTGGGGTGTTGATTATTTCTGCCAGCTTAGAGTCATCTGCAAATTTCTATTCCCTCATCTAAGTCATTTATGAAGAAATTGAAGAGTACTGGGCCTAAGATGGAGCCTTGTGGTACCCCGCTACTTACTTCTCTTCATGTGGATGTAGTACCATTAAGGACTACTCGTTGAATCCAGTTTGTCAGATCTGTTGGTGATGCTGTCTATCCCACATTTTTCTAGCTTACCAAGAAGTAGGTTGTGGTCTACTTTGTTGAATGCCTTGCTGAAGTCTAAGTATACTATGTCCACAGCATTTATTTTATTTTATTTTTTTATTGCTGTTCGTATATGCCGCCCTACTTCCTAGGGACTCAGGGCGGTGTACAACAGAATATAAGAACAATATAAAAACAGTAGCAAAAAATAATAGTGATTTAGAACATTGAGTAGATTAAAAATTAAAAAAAACCAACAACACATTCATACCAGGGGGAGACCTAAGATGTTCAGTGGTCATCACCCCGCCTGCAGGAAGAGCCATGTCTTAATAGCTTTCTGGAAGGCCAGCAAGGTGGGGATAGATCGGATCTCTGGGGGTAGTTGGTTCCAGAGAACCGGCGCCCCCACAGAGAAGGCTCTCCCCCTTGGTCCCGCCAACCGACATTGTTTGGCTAAGGGGACTTGGAGGAGACCGACTCTGTGGGACCTAATCGGTCATAGGGATGTATGAGGTAGGATGCGGTCCCGGAGATAACCTGGTCTTAAGCCATGTAGGGCTTTTTGCTGGTCTACTAATTTAGTCCCTTTGTCAAAGAATGAAATAAGATTAGTTTGACACAATCTGTTTTTAACAAATCCATGCTGGCTTTTAGTTATAAATTTATTTGTTTCTAGATGTTCACAGATCTGGTTTTTTTTAATCATTTTTTTCCAGTATCTTCCCAGATATTGAGGTTAGGCTGATTGGTCTGTAGTTTCCTGGGTCTGTTTCGTTTTCTCCCTTTCTTGAAAATGGGAATCACATCAGCTCTTTTCCAATCCTCTGGTAGTTGGAAATTTGGATTGCAAGTGTGCCGACTGGAAGCCTGAGACAGAGCCAACGCCCCAAGATCACCGGCTGGGAACGTCTGAGGCAGACAAACCATTCCTAAAACAAAGTGAGTGGAAATGATTGGTGGATAATGGACAATGGGAGGTCTAGGGGGGAAAGGGTAAAGTTTTCCTATCCTACTTGGACACAAAATAGTTAGAACTGGCTTTTCTACTTCTGTACCTCTATGGAATCCTCAGTAATGTTATACTCTTGGTAAAAAAAATGTCCCAGGAGTTTATTTTTCTGTCTAACTCAGTGGGACAGTTGATACCCCTCAGGCCGGAGCAAGAGCCGAGGTGGCGCAGCAGTTAAGAGTGCTGTACTGCAGGCTACTTTAGCTGACTGTGATCAGCAGTTCAGCTGTTCAAATCTCACCGGCTCAGGGTTGACTCAGCCTTCCATCCTTCTGAGGTAAGTAAAATGAGGACCCAGATTGTTGGGGGCAATATAAATATACATTGCTTAATGATGTAAACTGCTTAGAGAGTGCTTGCACTATGAGGCGGTATATAAGTCTCACTAATAAATAATAAAATAAATAAATAAAAAGAGTGCAACCAGCCGGCATGCCCAAAACCAAAGACTGAGAAGGCCGAGTAACCAGCTGCAGCCACAAAGATGCGAGCGAGGAATGTCCTGTACAATGTCCTGCCGAAGATCCATTGTGGCAACAAATATGGACAAGGCAGCTTCTCCCTTCTGAGGTCAATGTGGCTACAAGTGCAAAGTAAAGCAGCTAGCCAAATGGGACACCCTGCTGAGTGGAAGCTCCTGATCGTTGACTATAGCCTGTCCATGGAACAGTTTTTTAAAAAAAAATTATTTTTTTTATTTTTCTCCACATTGAAAAACGTACATAACAACACATATACCTTCAATGCTATCCATATATTTACATTATCTCTTATAAAGACATAAGATAACCTAAATTACATTTCAAATTTTCTATAATTCAGTCTGTCCAAATATTTATTTCAAATAGTTAATATTAATTATATTAAGTGACAGGTTGAAAAGACTTCTCTCAAATTTTGGCTTCTTATATTCACAAAACTAAATCTTTAGTTCTATTTCCATTATATTATAATTTAACTTTCGGTATATGTTATTTTTTACTTGATTCTGCCTCCTTGTCTATTTTTGTCATCTGGGTTATACCAATCATATTTCTCAATTCCTTTTATCCCATAATATTAAATTAATAATAAAAACTTTATCTATATTCTTTTTCAAACCACTCATAAAATTTCACCCAAACTTTGTAGAACTCCGAATCCTCCTTATCCTTAATTTTCATTGTCAATCTATTCATTTCTGCACAATCCATTATCTTCCATGGAACAGTTGAAGGAGACATTCAGAGGGCTGGAAATTCATGCTATCTTTTAGTCCAACCCTCTGCTCAAGCAGGAGTATCTATCCTATCCTGGACAAGTGGCTATCCGATCTCTTCTTAAAAACCTCAATTGATGGAAAACCCACAACTTCTGCAGGCAAGTTGTTCTACTGATGAATGGTTTCACTATCAGGTAATTTGTGGCTATCCCAACTGGACCTTCACCAAATCCAGAAAAAGGCCAAGTAGGAGCTGGAAGCAATGTTTCATTCCATACATTGCAGGAATATCTGAAAAGCTCAGGAGGATTTTCAACCAACACAATATAGATGCACACTTTAAACCCAAGAATACACTAAGACAGCTTGTCCACCCCAAGGATAAAACATCCAAACACACACTGAGCAAAGTGATTTATGCAGTACAATGCAGTGAGACGTGCAGATCTGTACATTGGGGGAAACAAAACAACCACTTCACAAACACATGGCACAACATAGGAGAACAAACCCATCACAAAAAGATTCAGCAGTCCATCTGCATTTGAACGACAAAAGGTCACTCTATGAGAAGACAGCAAAGTCCACATTCTGGATAGAGAAGACCACTGATTTGAAAGATAGATAAAAGAGGCCATCTGTTAAAATTGAACAGCCCTCTTTCACCAACTATCTCCTGTCCAATGTTCCCTGTAACAACAGAAAACGGCGCGCGGCAGTTAGAAACTGCCGCACGCCGTTCTCTTTTCATGTGCGCGGCCACGCAGGCGCGCAGCCTCTGCCATTAGAAAATGCCACGTGGAAGTTAGAAACTTCTGCGCCATGTTCTCTTATGTGCGCAGCCGCACGGCCGCGCAGCTTAAAGGGAACAGTGCTCCTGTCTACAACACAGTACTTTCAGCAGTTCCAAGAAGATTCCACACCCATTTACACTCTGATCCAGGTGATCCTGAGGGCACAGATAAATCCCCAAGGGACTTCAACGGCTCTCAGAGAACTAATGACCCACCCTCAAAGCGCTAACAACCAGATGACTGCAAGGAATATAAATCCTTCCATTCCCCAGAATTTAGTCAGAACTGAGGATGCTTCTTGGATGAAAGCAAACAGTCTTCAAGAAAGAAAAAAAAAACAAGAAAGTCCACTTGCCTTTTGAAAAAGCACCACTGGGACAAAATGGCTTACTGCTATGCCCCTGGGGATGAGGTAACTGCAGTTTAGGAGAGCATTAAGAGAGGACTAATTTATTTATTATTATACAAAAAAATACATAAAACAAACACAAAGGTAATTAATCACTTTTACAGCTTTTTCGTCCTATTTCTAGATCCATTTCCAAGTTATAATATTTCTATTTTCCTTTTAACATTCATTAATATTCATAAATATTTATTGTATCTGAACCACATTAAGTCTCCTGATGTCTTTTCAGGTATTTCTAGTTCTACTTACAAATTACAACATTTTTGTTTCCCTTTTTACATTCAATAACAAAACATTATCTATATGTATTTCTTCCACTTTACTTACATATAATACACTTAATTATCACAGGAAAGAGAGAGTAAGAACATTTATGGATTCATCACAAATAGTCCTCGTTTTACAACCAAATTTTAAAATTATTGTTTTGTTTTAACCAGGTGTATCATCTATTCCATGCATCATAAAATTCAGAGTCGTCTTTATCGTGTAAAGAGAACGCTAATTTAAACAAACTCAAGCGAGACCAAAATTGTTGAGTCTGTTACTGTGACAGTTGCATGGCACATTGCACACATAGAAACACATTTTGTGTTTCTATTATGTGCAAACACAAATGTGTTTCTATATCTGCAATGTAGTTTGATGGTTTGCAATGTGGTTGTTTGATATGCTGTCGTGTAACAAACCCGCAAAACCAAAAGGATCTCAGTTTGGAACCCACATTCTGCCATAATGATGATGATGATGATGATGATGATGATGATGATGATGATGATGATGATGATGATGACGATGACAACAACAGAGTTGGAAGGGACATTGGAGGTCTTCTAGTCCAACCCCCTGCTTAAGCAGGAAACCCTACACTACTTCAGACAAATGGTTATCCAACATCTTCTTAAAAAGTTCCAGTGTTGGAGCATTCACAACTTCTGGAGGCAAGTTGTTCCACTGATGAATTGTCCTCACTGTCAGGAAATTTCTCCTTAGTTCTAGGTTGCTTCTCTCCTTGTTTAGTTTCCACCCATTGCTTCTTGTTCTACCCTCAGATGCTTTAGATAATAGTTTGACTCCCTCTTCTTTGTGGCAACCCCTGAGATATTGGAACACTGCTATCATGTCTTCCCTAGTCCTTGATCTACGATTATATAGCGTGTTCTGCGCTGACCTACAAATTTAATATTTGGTGGTGGTTTCAAAGCGGATTCCGGGTAATAAATCAGCAGAACATGTTTGTTTCGAAGGCTCCATTTTATTCGGATTTTGCCTTCATCCCACGGTCTTTGATCCAGGTTTTTTTTTTAAGCGACTCAAAGCTTAGTAGCTGTAAAAACACCTAGAAATTTTACTTTTACTCCGTGGACTAGATGACCTGCAAGGTCCCTTCCAACTCTGTAAATCTGTAATAGACACTAGCCGCTGTCCGCACTTCTAAACCTGACTGCAGCGAAACCGTTTTGCTTCCTTTCCTTCCTTCCTTCCCAGCCGGGCGTCGTATTTCGAAGCTCAATGTGAGTTCAGGGCAATTCTGCAGGTTGTTTTCCTTCACCCCAACCGCTCTCACACTCTCACACTTTGCTAGGAGCGCCTCGCCTGTATTTCACATTTCCTATTCCTTATCTCTACGATTTTCTGCTCGTCCCCGTTTCCGCTCTCTGACTAACGTAATTTCCGCGGAAGGTGTGGCGGCAGCGGCGGCGGGTGTTGGAGGATGGCTGCTCCGAGGTTGGCGAAGGGATAGGCGGGAAAGGCTGGGCTGGACAGCTGGACGTTGGCTGAGGGCGTCGGCGTCGTTTTGTCGGCTCTAAGCGGCCCTTGGACTCTGCGCCAACGGCGGTTTCCAATGTTCTGTCTGCGGCCTTGCTCCGGCATGGGCGCCCGAGTACCGGGCTCGGTTGAATCCCTGCCACCAGGGATGGAGGCGCAAAGTGCGGGGTTTGGGTTTGGGTTTGGGTTTGGGAAGGGGTGTCCCTTGCTCCTCTCGCCTCTCCTGCGCCACCGGAAAGAAGAATAATTTTGAGGCTGGGCTCGAGGGTATTTTGCCTTCTGTCCTGCGGGATTTAATGCTTGTGCAAAGGGGACAGAACGGGAGTTAACCGAGTAGCGGATGGCATGCTGCAAATATTGCTTGGTTTTCGGGGCTAAAAGATCAAAAAGACTTTCCCGACATTTTGAAAGCAAGGTATGACCTCCGCTCTGTCTGGATAGGATAGGATAAGATAGGAAAGGAATGGAATAGGAATAGGATAAGAAAAGAAAAGAAAGAAGAATAGAATAGAAAATAGAATGTATAACATATAACATATAACATATAACATATAACATAACATTATATATATATATATATATATATATATATATATATATATATATATATACCGTATATATATTTAATATATAGAATAGAAGAATAGAATAGAATAGAAAATATAATATAATATATAATATACAGTATAATATATAATATATAATATAGAGAATAGAATAGAATAGTATAGAATAGAATAACAGTTGGAAGGAACCTTGGAGGTCATCTAGTCCAACCCCTGCCTAGGCAGGAAACCCTACACCACTTCAGGCAAATCCAACATCATCTTAAAAACTTCCAGTGTTGGAGCATTCACAACTTCTGGAGGCAAGTTGTTCCACTGATTAATTGTTCTCACTGTCAGGAAATTTCTCCTTAGTTCTAGGTTGCTTAGTGTAAACCGCTTTCTTGCTTGCTTTTATTTTTTATTTTTTGCTTTTTATTCCAGGAAACATTTATTGGATTTGCCTTGGGAAGACATCTTATTCCCTCATATTCTTTCACATCTCCCTCTGAGACAGCTCTTGAGCCTGCAAAGAGTCAGCAAGTGTTTCCGGAATCTAATCCAGCTTTACCTTACCAACCTGCGCTGTTTTGATTCTAGTCAGGTATTCGAAATTTTTTTAAAAGTCCTCTCGTTCAGATTCTCTGTAGAGTGCATAAGGTTAGAGGTCAAATTATAGCAACTGCTCAAATTTTAAAGAGGGGTTTTTCAGATTGATGTCAGAAATGACAAACCAGAATGAGATATAATTTCCTGGCGAAATTAAACATCTCCGGTTGCTTAGCCTTTTAAAATTTCAGTGGTGATTTTATTAGAAAAATAAAAACACAGGTGCAAAGTAAGTGATTTTGTTAAGAAAAATAAATCAGATGGTCTTTGGTTTCTGTTGAATTTTTTAGTTGAAACATAGATTGAAAATAAGCTATATCTTAACCTGAATAGAGGTTAGACATCTCTAGTTAGAACCTATATGACTCAGTTTATCATTGATAAAGTCTGGATAACACTTGTTTCATTTTTTTGTTTTGTTCTATTTTTCTAAAGTTCACAGTCTTTTCTTTATTTATAATATATTTGACATAGTTTGGTAATGCTGAGATTTTGGTTCATTCCTTTTTTTCTTACATTGTTATACTGGGAGTGCAAAAGGCACTCCTTTTTTGGTTCGTGTGCCAAAAGGGGGGGGGTCGCAGGGGTCACACATGTGTGTGTCCACACCCATAATTCCATGTGGGGCCCCCCACGCATTCACGCGTGACCGCTCCCGGCATGCGATGGCACACCCCAAGCTTCAGAGCCTTTCTAGGAGCCTGGGGAGGGCGAAAACGGCCTTCCCCACCACCCGGAGGCCCTCTGGAGGCAGAAAATGGCCCATTTGCCAACTTCCGGTTGAACCGGAAGGCCCGGGTTTTTTTGCTCTTCCCAAGCTCCAGAGCCTTTCTAGGAGCCTGGGGAGGGCAAAAATGGCTTTCCCCACCCCCTCCAGAGGCTGAAAACAGGCTGTTTCCCAACTCCCAGTGGGTCCAAAAGGCCCGAAAATCAGCTGGCGCGTGCCGGACCTGAGCTTGCATGCCCACCGATATGGCTCTGCATGCCACAAGTTCGCCATCACGTGCATAGGATATAATGGTTTGTTTTCTTGCCTACAAATAGGTTGGACCTCATATCCCAAAATCTGCATTCTGTGTCCTATTAAGAGACAATAAAGTGCTGCAGCAACTAGCCTTGCAAAACTGCTCTGACTGGTTATCTGATAAGGAACTGCTTCCTGTGATTAGTCAAAACCATCAGCTGCAACAGATTGAACTGAATGGCTGCATAAAGCTGAGCCGCCATGCTTTGGTGGCCATCGCTTTGGGCTGCCCCAATTTACGGCAACTTTCTTTGGCCCATTGTGAATGGGTGGATGGACTTTCCTTGCGGAGCCTCGCTGATCACTGCAAAGAGCTTGAATCTCTAGATCTTACAGCCTGCCGGCAGCTGAAAGACGAAGCCATTTCCTATCTTGCTCAAAGATGCAACAAATTAAAATCGCTTTCGCTGGCTGTTAATGCAAATGTTGGTGATACGGCCGTAGAAGAAATTGCCAAAGCCTGTTCTGATCTGGAGCATTTGGACCTCACAGGCTGCCTGCGAGTTAAGAACAACTCCATTAGGTAATTTGTGCATAAGCAAAGTAAAAATATTGTTCCTTTTTTGGGCAGTACATTTATGTTTCATCTTTTCTTCAAGGGAATCAGGATGGCAGGCAAGATTTGTCCTCTCAACAGTCTAATGAGGTAGGTTAGGCTGGTAGATTGTTATGGTATCCTGGCTGAATGAAGAAAAACAGTTGATCTTTTTAGTTTTAGGCTGGGATAGGTGGCCACTGCAAGGAAGCAGTCTCTGAATATTTTGCAGTGACAGAACTTCTCCTGATTTTGTGGCCAGAATTTGGTTCTGGTGCCAATTTTTGGTATTAGAACACCCAAAATTGACATGTGGTGTTCAGTTATTTTAATAAGAGTAATGTTAATGGTTTAAACTGTGAAGCAGACTTAAACCAATTTTATATTTGTCTCATTATCTAACGGTTAAGTTAACTGTTACACCAGACTAAAACCTATTTTGTATGCTTAACCAAGAGAGAGAGAAAAAAAAACAAACAGGGAAATTTCTTCTCCTTTTGACAGGAAGATAGCATCTAGAAAATAAGTAGACCCACTCCTTGTTTAGCAACCAAATTCCACTACAATGACCTAGTCATTAAATGAAATGGTTGCTAAGTGAACATGAGAGAGAGAGAGAGAGAGACTGTGAAGATCACAGGTTCCTGCCGTTCATTCAGATAAAGTTATCATACAGCTATGCCACTATTACTCTGGCATTCATTGTAAATTTGGTTGTAAACGGTACATATTGGTCAGAAAATGAATTGTTATTACTGTCATGTTTGCAAATGGTTGTTTTAAAAGTAGTCCCTAAACATGGTGTAATACTAGAAAGGATTTTTTAAAATCATTTTTGATTCATTACATGAAAGGATTACTTGCTGGATAAGAAGTTTTTGAGAAATTTTATGTTGAGAAATTTATTTGCACAAATAGTTTGTCGCGAAAGCGATTGCCTGCGAAGGCCCCTGGAGTGGGGCTGAAAGGCGAAAACAGAAGCAGTATGCTCCATCCCATAATTGGGTAGATCAGGTTGCCCTGGTAGACTGGTCCCACCAGAGAAAAAACACTGAAGCTTTTGAGAAGGAATATGATACTCTGATGTAAGATTGGTTGGCTGTTGTCGTAGTTGGGGAAGGTCATAATTTTTAAACTAAGAACATGCAATTTTGGTTGGACCATGTGCTATAGTAATGTTGGTGTGGTATACTAGGGACCGCACTGTAGAAAATTAGTAAGGCCATGAAAAACATTTACATCTAAAAATTTCAGTGTAAATATTGTGTTCATTACTTTTGTATAATTAATTGTTTAATTGTATAATTAAGCAATTTTACTCTTCCCCACCACACATAGGCCTATTTGCTTAATATGCTGTTCAAGGAAACACCCTCTCTCATATCTTTCTAACAGACTTCTTGTAGATACTAAGCAGAGATTTGCAAGTATATTCACCAAGGAAGCCCAAGATTGGTGGGAAGCCTCTTTGATCAGCAATCTCTACTTTCTTGTGATTACGATGCGATACTGTAAAAATAATTATCTACATTTCCCAAATTTGGAATTGTTGGTATTCCTGCATTCCTCCTGTTTCTCCTTGCCTCTTGCCAGCAAGAACCAGTTTGATATAGTGTTAAGGCTGGAAATGGCAGATCTTGAGTTCTAATCTCGCCTTAGGCACAAAATCAGTTTAGGTAATAACAATAGTACTTAAACTTATATACCACTTTACAGTGCTTTACAGCCTTCTCTAAGCGGTTTTACAGAGTCACCATATTGCCCCCAACAATATTGGTCCTCATTTTACCCACCTCGGAAGGATGGAAGGCTGAGTCAACCTTGAGCCGGTGAGATTTCAACTACCAAATTGCAGGCAGCCGGCAGGCAGCAGAAGTAGCTTGCAGTACTCTAACCACTGTGCCATTGTGGCTCATGCAACAGTTACTCACACTCAGCCATAAGAAGTAGGCAAGAGCAAACCACTTCTGAAATCTTGCCAAGAAAACTACAGGGACTTGTTCAGGCAGGTGCCAGGAATCTATACTGACTTAAAGACACAGAAATAAAATACAATTAGCCAGCTACAGAAGAATTAGTCTGTTTACAGGTATTCAAAGATCCACTTTATAAATCAAAGAAATATTGCATCCCTTCCCTCTGAAACTTATTCTTGTTTAAGAAATGTTTAAGAAATCTATAGGGGCTAGTAGGTATTACTATCTTCCATGCACATCACATAGGCACACAGACATAAAGAAAGGAAAGGAATGTTATTATTAAAATGAATATTGAAATCCAGAGTCAACAATAACACTAATAATGTTTTTAGTCCAGTATTTTGAAGTAATTTATATACAGTACATGGTACATATACTGCACTCCCTGAAGATCCGTATTTAAGAAAAGAATCTTGAACAAATGAGTCTATGGTCCTGCCTGGTTGTTTGCAGTGATGGAAGATTAAATATTTCAAGTGCAACAGCATGGGAACAGAAATTCTTGAATTTATATTTTGGTGTTTAGTGTTTGGTTCCATTTCCAGTAGCAGAAATTTCTGCTGAATGATGATGTGTCTGTTCCTCTCTGGTTACACTGGTTTTCTACTTTATTTTAAACTGATTCTATTAAAAAGTATATATTAAAATAAAACCCAAGCTAAAAAAGCTTGAAATGTTTAGGCACAGGTAGTCATGGCAAAAAAACAGCCTTTGTCATTTGCTGAATGGAATATAGCACAGTTTGTCCAAAAATATTTTTCTACATTACAAGTTTGCACTCATTTTAACCAAACTTAAGGAATATGCCTTATTTCTATACCAAACGTACACCTAAAGGATATTTGCATACTGTAGAAAATAGTCTTAATTATTACGAAAATCAGATCAATGATAAGTAATTCACAAAAGCCTACTTTGTATTAAGAATGCTGATTATAATCAAGGTTTCTATCAAATTAAAATAATCTATACTTATGACATGACAGATAAGACCTATTTTTAAAATCCTATATTAAGAATAGTCCAAACTTTAGATGTGATAGGTATGCAGAATTAATATCCATAAATTATTTAAATTCTGTCTCAGATTTATTTTTCCAGTATGAAGTTATTTTTGACATTGAGGCATATTCCCACAAAGTATCTGTCCTTCTAAAGAATGGATTATGTATGATTTTCAGTAAAAAGGCATAAAGTATCTTGGTAGCTATTGTATATAGTGCAACTCCATATACAGTAGAACCTCTGTTCACAAATGCTTCTGAACACGACCAAATTGGGTTCCGAGTCCGACCAAAAAATTCACAATTTTTCCCCGCAGCCGATTTCCCCTTACGTGCCATTTTTTTGGTAAGTGCCAGATTTCCACCATTAGGTTTGGGTCATGACCAAATCGATTTGCGACCAAAGATGCAAATTATGGTCGTAACCAGAGGTTCTACTGTTGTCAGGGTTCCAAATAGCATCCAAAATTAAATCAGAGTCCGAGGCAAAGTATTCCTCAGAGTTCCAATTTATTAGCAGAGCCATGTTGGCACATCTGTGAGAAACCCGAATCTAACCCACGAGGGTTTCTCCATCCAGTTTAAAGTTCATTCCCTTGTTCCCACACCCACAAGTTCATCACGCGGACCATTCATCTTCTGCCAACATGTCCGTTACTCCCATCAATGTGTCCGTTACTCCCATCAACTTCCGGGCAGGTGCTGGACAAAGGATGACCTTGAGAATCTAAAAGGAATTTGTTTTGGCTATGTCTCTACATCCCTCATGCAACGGCACCTCCCAAGCTCCCACAGCAAGAATACATTCTAAGCATAAAATGTGGCAGGCCAAAGGCTCCAGTCAAAGATGGCTTCGACCTGACAACTGTACTTTGTAGGAATTATAAGGCTTGGAAATGCTTAAGCAGATAAAAAGCTGTCAGGAAAAGGAATCCAGACTTAAACTTTCCGTAATAAATCATCTTTGAAAATTGTTCAGCTTTATAACATTGCTGCTAAGTACATTATAGACAAATGATTCGACTTCATTGCTCTCAATGTGTAATACTATTCATTTTCAAATAGAGTAGCTCCTGGTAGATGACTGTGATCTTGATGTTTTGTGTGTTCTCTTTTGATAGGACCTTGGCAGAGTACTGCCCTAAGCTTCGTGCCTTGAAGGTGAAGCATTGTCATGATGTTGCAGAATCCAGCCTAAGCATATTGCGTAGTCGTGGAGTGGAGTTGGATGTCGAACCTCCCTTTCAACGTGCCCTAGTTCTCTTACAGGATGTAGTGGGCTTTGCCCCATTTATTAATCTTCAGATCTAATGAAAATAAGATACTGGAAATTGTCTCTGGGTGATCCCACAAAGTTTAAAAGTCTTAAGATTTCATCTTTTTTCATTATGGACCGGGCCTCTTTTGAGCCATTAATTCCTCATGTGAAAGTTTGTGTTGAAAAAACAAACGATGCATTTGCAGGAAAAATTTAATTTCCAGCTTCCATTTATTGCTGCTTCTCATTAATTGCTCTACCTGTCTATTATTAAAGATACTCTAGAGATTGATTTGAACTGTAAAGTTGCTCCAAGCTATGGCATTGTTGAATCTGTTATCCAGTAACTTTTTCATATGGAATCAGTGTGGAAATACTGTGGGAAGATTAAAAAGCTCCTTGGAGGCCAAGAGATGGACAATACTAGAATTTTTCTGTTGTTTTGAACTGAATGCTTGAGAAATACTGCATCTATTTAGGGTTGCTATTATTTTTTTAGTTTTGTAGTTCTTTTTAGGGTTAAAGGAAAGACACTTTTAAATCAAGCTTGAAGTCTGGTGATTGTGTGGACACAGCCATGCAGTTTTAGTACATACCTAAGTATCGAGGTGGATTGCCATTGTCTTTTGGGACATTTTGACTTTCCAGTCATATCTATAGTCCTAATATTCCCTGGTGATCCAAGTATTAATCAGACTCAATTTTGGTGGTAGAACTGTGCAAAACATTTCAAATTGAACTGGTCCTCATTCAAAACATGTTGTTTCAACTATGAAGCATCTTGTCTTGAATGAGAAGCACCTAATCTGAATAATTTGGAAGTGTTTCAAGCTCAAAACAGTTGTGTTCCATGTGTGAATCTATTGTGTCAAGACAGTTCAGTTCAAAATGTTCTGTATATCCTTGCTTAATTTCTGAGCCTAAGCGTGGTCAGAATTAAAGAACAGATGGATTATAATACTGACATCCACAAAATTGTCTCCTTTGAAAGACAAAGATGGTAATTATGTGTATAGAAGAAATTACTATAACTAATATTCAAATGGCTGAAAAACCATTGGAAGGTTCATGTCTGAAAGAAAGTGTATTTCATAGTAATTTACATGAATATGGTTAAACTACCGGTAGTAGCTGGATACCCATGCTTCGCTACAAAACTATGTGATCGGGCTTGATAAATTGACAGTTAAAGCTTGAAAATGTATGTAGAATGTGTAACTCCTTAGCATCAGAGCGTGTTAATATAAGGCAACTGGCAGTTGGAACAGAGTTCTTTTCAGGTGGGGAGAGGGAGTAGAATGTTTAAACTCCCAGCCCGCAGGCCGGATGAGTAACGCGCTGGCCACGCCCATGCCCGGTTTAGCGAAGGGGTAGCATCAGAGCGTGATAATATAAGGCAACTGGCAGTTGGAACAGAGTTCTTTTCAGGTGGTGAGGGGGAGTAGAATGTCTAACTCCTTGGCATCAGAGCATGTTAATGTAATACTGTATAAGAAATACTAATGATCTGATGGTCATTTCAAAAAAATCCTTTCTTAGCACCTAGAAGCTAAGAGGAACATACATGCCAAGTTTCAAGTTTGTAGGCTTTACAGTTCTGGAGATTTCTTGATGAGTGAGTGGTATTTGGCTTTTATATACCGTATTTTTCGGAGTATAAGACGCACCGAAGTATAAGACGCACCTTAGTTTTGGGGGAGGAAAACAAGGCAAAAAGGCCTCTGCCTCCAAGCAATTTGCCAAACAGCAAACAGCACAGATGATATACACTGTTTGCTGTGTATTTCTGTGCATGTGTGCTTGACCCATAGAAATAGCAAAGAATTGGAGAAATGTACATTATGCCAGAAAGTTTTCTTAAATGTAGTCACACTAACTGCTCCCAATTATTTAAATAGATCTACTCCAAGGTAACTAAACTCTAATACTAAGCAGGACACTGTTACATTTCAGACTATACTTGTACAGAGCTGTTAAAATTAATTAAAACTTCTGGAAGTATACATTATTCTCTATTATTTAAAAGAAGATACAATAGCACTGGGCCTCTTCACAGCAAGCATTTATTTTAAAAAGCTTCTTTATTTTGTTAAGTTGTCTAGATTTACAGGGATCTCCAACCTTGGCAACTTTAAGACTTGTGGACTTCAACTCCAAGAATTCCACAGCAGCAAAGCTAACAAAGCTGGCTGTTGAATTCTGGGAGTTGAAGTCCACAAGTCTTAAAGTTGCCAAGGTTGGAGACCCCTGGCTCTAGAACAATAATAAAGCAGTCTTTAAAAAATAAGTCTAATAATTTGAACATTCTACAGACATTTATAGTTATTCACTTACCCTCTTCCATCCAGTTCAGCAAAAAATAAAAATCTGCGAGTCTCTCCCAGCTATTTGCCTCTTTGCAGTTTCACTTTCATTTTAGCACGTGGCAAGTCAGCTGTAGGTCGGGAAGTGCTAGTGACTTGCTTTGCTTTACAGGCTCTTCCCTCTTTGCTGCAAACAGGTAAATTGCTGGAAGACAGAGGCCAAAGGGGGTGGGTGGGTGGGTGGGTGGGGCTACATTCGGTGTATAAGACGCACCCAAGTTTTCACCCTCTTTTTTGGGGTAAAAAGGTGCGTTTTATACTCCGAAAAATACGGTATATAGATTATATACACAGAGCCTTGTAGATCAGCAAATGTACTCAGCAATTATAGGTCTTCTGTATGCAGAAGATAGGTTTAAAGATTGTATATATAAACTAAGGAAATGCTAATATCTTAGATAAGTAAAGAGATTAATTTCTCACTTCTTGGCCAGTAACTAGTAAATCAAGTACTTCCTTCAGAATACACAGGGCTAAGTCAAATAATTTAGTGTAGCTTGCTTTTCTTGTCTGGCTTAATACTGGTCTATGTTACATCCCTCTTTTTATTTTTAACATCCTCCTTTTAAATTAACCTGTTTCTCAGTAAAATATCACCAATTTTGTGGATTGTAACCATAAAGGGTTCATTATAATAAGTCTCAAAGTATGTATATAGCCTGTGTTAAGATGGCTGGCTTATCCCTATATTATTCTTGGGAAATTCGTAAAGTCAGAATATCTTTTCTAGTAAGAGTGACTGAACCTGTCAATTGAAAGCAAATTTTATTTCTCTCCCCTTAGCAAGAGGCCTAAAGTCAGTACTGTGTAATTCAAATAAAGTCAGAATTGTGTAATTCAAACATGCATGAGGTGTGCTTCCAATTTAAACACTGTGCAGAAAATAGTATGTATTTCAATTCTCAAAAAATTGGGAACTAATAGAATACATATATGTCATTGCCTCAAACCTGCACTATCTGACTCAATGTAGACACACTGCTGCCTTTTATTTAATGGGTATTATAAAAGGTCTACTATAAAAGGAGAACTATTAAAGGAGAACTGCACACTCTTTAGATAAGGATATACTTACACATAGAAGGGTTTTTTTGTCAGCTAGTTGCAGCTTGTTAAATTACACACGTGATGTTGCTTATTGTTACCTTCTTTGCTGTTATAAGTCTCAGGTTGGTGATCATGGATACAAATCATGTAAGTGAAATTTGACAAGTTGGAGTGTGTTAGATCAGATTTTTTTTTCGAGATACTAAAGACTTTCATTTTTCTCACTCTGTCAATGATATTTGAAAGACTGAATTGAATCATGAAATGTAAGACATTATTAGAAAACAAACTTTTGTTTAAATCAAATGTGAATATGGTACTGATTCATCTTGTTGCTTAGGAGAATTCGTTATGAAATAGAAAATATCCCTTGGAAATTTTAAAAAAATGTCTAATGAAGTTGTGTTGTTGGTAGAAATGAATAGTCCCAGTAAAATGCAATGCTATTACGGATCCTCTGCTGGCAGAACCAGAGCTACAATTATAATTTATTCCATTATACTTGCCTAATAAATCTGATTTAGTGCATTTTGTCTACATTTGAAGGGTTTTTTGCTATAGTTTTTATTATTGTTATTGTTATTGTTGTTGTTGTTGTTGTTATTATTATTATTATTATTATTATTATTATTATTATTATTATTATTATTATTATTATTATTATTATTATTATTATTATTATTATTATTTATTCACAAAAAATGTAACACACAGCAAACGAGATTTATATGCTGGATTTCGTATCACTATATCACAAGTCGAACACTTCCCAAGCGTCTAGGACTGTGTGATGTATTTTCGTATGATGTGCGCAGATCCAAGTAGGGTGGCCTTTTGCAACTGACAGATTGTGATTTTGTCAATGTTTATTGTTTTCAAATGCCGGTTAAGGTCTTTTGGCACAGCACCCAGTGTGCCGATTACCACTGGGACCACCTGTACTGGTTTATGCCAGAGTCGTTGTAATTCGATTTTAAGGTCCTGATATCGGTTAAGTTTTTCTTGTTGTTTTTCATCAATTTGACTGTCACCTGGTATGGCGACATAAATGATCCACACTTTTTTATTTTCCACAATCGTGAGGTCTGGCGTATTATGTTCCAAAACCTTGTCAGTCTGAATTTGAAAGTCCCAAAGTATTTTGGCATGTTTGTTTTCAACTACTTTCTCAGGTTTATGATCCCACCAGTTCTTTACCACTGGTAGGTGGTAGTTGTGGCACAGGTTCCAATGAAGCATCTGGGCCATTATTATTATTATTATTATTATTATTATTATTATTATTATTATTATTATTATTATTATTATTATTATTATTATTATTATTATTATTATTATTATTATTATTATTATTATTATTATTATTATTATTATTATTATTATTATTATTATTATTATCATCCAGCTTGAGACAGGGCTGTTCTCGGCAACTTATAACAATAACAAATGAAGAAATAAAAAGTAAGCTTAAACAAAGCTAAAGTAAAATAAATAAAATATAATAATAGAACCATAAAACAACCAAGAAAAAGGAAACTGAGAAAATACATCAATATGACTAGTTAAAAGTACATGGGCAAGTGGGGAGCATAGTTGGAGGAGGGGTGGAAAGATGGAATCTGCTGTCAATCTAAGTACCCACCTCCAGAGTAGAACTTTCCCATTGGATCCTCAGGCCAACTTGCAGAGCCAGGTCTTATTGAAGGATAGGATGTTGGGGGCAGATCTTACTCTGGAAGGCAGGATTTTCCAAAGTGGGTGCTGTGGCAGAGAAGACTCTTTTGAATCTTGACAGAGTTCTTTGACCAACAGAATCCACATTAGTGCCTCTGCCAGGCTGAGTAGGATGGACTAATCTTAGTGGGATGAGATAATTCATGTAGCCTGGACCTATGCCATTAAGGGCTTTAAAGGTCATAACCAACACCTTGACCTGCACTCAGAAGCAGACTGGTAGCCAGTGAATTTTGAGGAGTAGAGGTGTAATATGAGCCTTCATAGGGGCTCCAAAGATGGTGCTTGCTATTGTACTTTGCACCAGTTGAAGCTTCTGAATGGATTTCAAAAGAATTGTTATTCAGGCAAGTCTAGATGATAAACTTCAGCAGTCCCCTTTCAAAGTGCATACTAGCATTTTCTGTTCCTGTTCATCATCCACCATCATGTAATAGTATTTCCAGTCTTTTGGGTCCAGTTGGTTAATTCAGAACATTGAGAACATCAAATTCACAAGATCATTGAACTGTAACAATGGGATAGGAACATGTAGACCCTTGAATTCAATTCCATACTCAGTACAGGAATCATAGGTTTTCAGACTGATGATGTTTCTGTTTAAAGTATAAAACCAATCAATAAGTGAGTCATTTGCAGTCATTAAGTGAGATAACTGACTGACAATTTTACTGCTAGCTTCTCTGTTGACTTTGACAGAAGCTGACTGTGAAGTTTACAACTGTAATCATGTGACACTGGAATGTTGCAATGGGTGTATTTACTCACTGGTTGCAAAGCATCCAAATCTTTTTATCAAATGATAACTGCAGTGGTTGAATGTGCAAAAACCAATCATAATTACTTTTTCAGTTGAATGTGCAAAAACCAATCATAATTACTAAAGTTCAGTTAGTAACTTTGAGCAGTTGCTAAACAGAATAGTCAGTAAGTGAGGACTAGCTGTAGTTTACTATATTATTTTTAAGATGCTTACAGATCAATATATTTGATTTCGTCCAGAATCCTCTCAGGAATCAGTCAACTGATTTCTTGTTTTCCCAGGTCCTCCTCTTCTCTTTTCTTAAAGGTAGAATTAACATCTGTCTTCCAATTACCTTGCACTTTTTATTAGGATTACGTAAGCTAATAGCAGGATGTGCAGTCATAGCATGAACAAATTCTTTTGGTATACAGTAGAACCTCTGGTCACAAATGCTTCTGACCACGACCAAATTGGGTTCCGACCAAAAAATTCACAATTTTTTTTTTCGCGGCCGATTTCCTCTTCTGCACCGTTTTTTTTTGTAAGTGCCAAATTTCCAAAATTAGGTTCGGGTCTCAACCAAATCGGGTTGCAACCAAAGTTATGGAACGAATTATGGTCATGGCCAGAGATTCTACTGTTCTTGAATGCAGTAGCTTTTGAACTCATTCAAGATTGTTAGGTATTTCCCAATTATGTTCTTCAGATTCAAGCTAAAATCCTGCTCTTGTAACCCGTTTTTCACCATCTTAGGTGGAATGCATAGCCTTTCTAAGGAAAAGTGGCTGACTGCACGATACTTTGAATTCATAAAATAACTACAAGACAAGACTGAGTGGCTTTGGATACTGCCTCCTAAGGACTATGACAACTGTCCCTCCTTGGCGTTCGAGGGAGCGAAACTGACCCCCTCGGATCACGTCCGCAACTTGGGGGTCCTCCTAGATCCGCAGCTAAAATTGGATCACCATCTTTCTGCTGTGGCTAGGGGGGCCTTTGCACAGGTTCACCTGGTGCACCAGTTGCGGCCATACTTGGAGAAGGAGGCTCTACTCACGGTCACTCATGCCCTTGTCACCTCGCGCTTGGACTACTGCAACGCGCTCTACATGGGGCTACCCTTGAAGAGTATCCGGAGACTTCAGCTGGTGCAAAATGCGGCTGCGCGTGCTGTGGTGGGTGTGCCAAGGTACACCCACGTGACACCTATACTCCGCCAGCTGCATTGGTTGCCCATCGGTCTCCGGGTCCAATTCAAGGTGTTGATTACCATCTTTAAAGCCCTTCATGGCTTAGGACCAGGTTATCTCTGGGACCGCATTCTGCCTCACACTTCCCTCCGACCGGTTAGGGCCCACAGAGTTGGCCTCCTCCAGGTCCCGTCGGCCAAGCAATGCCGCCTGGCGGGCCCTAGGGGGAGAGCCTTCTTTGTGGCAGGCCCCGCGCTCTGGAACCAACTTCCCCCAGAGACCCAAACTATCCCCACTCTGCTGGCCTTCCGAAAAGCTGTCAAGACATGGCTTTTCCTGCAGGCTGGGGGTAGAGCTTAATCCACTCGAGCTCACCCCAAGTATGTATGGTTGTTGAATGAGTATTGGATGATTTTAAATATTGTGTTTTTAATTTTTATATCTGTTTTTTAATGTGATATTTATGAATTGGTGTCTTGTATTTTCTCTGTTGTACGCCGCCCTGAGTCCTTCGGGAGTTGGGCGGCATATAAGAACACCATAATAAATAAATAAATAAATAAACTACATTAGTGGATCAGCGAATACTTGAACTTTGGCAAGGCATTTGACAAAGTAGACCACAACCTGCTTCTTGGTAGGATAGAACAATATGGGATAGAGTAGACCAGTGATGGCGAACCTTTTTTTGCTCAGGTGCCAAAAGGGCGCGCGTGCGTGCTATTGCACATGCATGCATACCCACACCCATAATGCAAAGCCTCCCCCCCATGCATGCACACACAACCCCCCCGTGCTGCCCCCCTGCACATGCGTGCAGGGCTCACTGAAGCCTCTAGACTTTTGGTAGGCCCGTTGGGCCATTTTTCGCCCTCCCCAGGCTTCAGGAAAGCCTCCGGACCCTGGGGAGGGCGAAAAACAGCCCAACGGCCCAACCGGAATTTCGTTTCTGAATTTCTGGTAGGTCCGTTGGGTCCGTTTTTCGCCATCCACAGGCTCCGGAGGCTTCCCTGAATCCGAGGGAAGGCGAAAACGACCTCCCCCCCTGCCCTCCGGAAGGCTGAAAATCAGCCGGCCAGCGCGCACATGCGCGCTGGAGCTGACATAGGGCAACGCCTCGCGTGCCCTGAGATATGGCTCTGCATGCCATAGGTTCGCCATCACGGGAGTAGACAGTACCATCATCAGATTGATTCGTATTTGGCTGGTCAACTACTCAGTGGGTGATCCTGAGTGGAACTACATCTACATGGAGGGAATCATGCAATGAGGTACCACAAGGCTTGGTCTTGGGCCCAATATTCTTCAACATTTTCAAAAACCATCTAGATGAGGGGATAGAATAGATAGAATATTCTACTCAACTAATAGCAGTTGAGTTATTACTGACTCAACAATAGTAACTGAGAGGGATCTTGGAGTCCTAGTGGACAGTCACGTAAATATGAGCCAACAGAGTGCTTCAACTGCCAAAAAAGCCAATGCAAACCTATGCTGCATCAACAGAGTGATAGTATCAAGGTCACATATGGTATTAGTACTACTTTATACTGCTTTGGTAAGACCACATTTGGAATACAGCATCCAGGTTTGGTCACTATGATACAAAAACTATGTTGAGACTAGAGTGCAGAGAAGAGCAACAAAGATGATTAGGTGGCTGGAGATTAAAACATACAATGAACAGTTGCAGGAACTGGTTATGTCTAGTCCAGGGGTGGGCAAACTATGGCTCTTTGAGGACCTGTGGACTTCAACTCCCAGAATTCCTGAGCCAGCCATGCATGCATGGCTGGCTCAGGAATTCTGGGAGTTGAAGTCCACAGGTCCTCAAAGAGCCATAGTTTGCCCACCCCTGGTCTAGTCTAACGAAGAGAAGGACTAGGGGTGGCATAATAGCAGTCTTCCAATATTTGAGGGGCTGTCATAGAGAAGAGGGTATCAATCTATTCTCTAAAGCACCTGAGGGCACCACAAGAAATAGCGGAAACTTGTCAAGAAGAAATCCAACTTAGAACTAAGAAATTTCCTGACAATGAGAACAATTAATCAGTGGAACACCTTTTCCTCCTGAAATTCCAGGTGCACCATCACTGGTGATTTTTAAGAAAAACATGGACAGCCATTTGAATGGTATAGGGCAGTGATGGCGAACCAATGGCACACGTGCCACAGGTGGCACGCAGAGCCACATCTGGGGGCATGCGAGGCATTGCCCTATGTCAGCTCCAGCGTGCATGTGCGCGCTAGCCAGCTGATTTTTGGGCTTTTCGGTCTGTTTTTGCCATCCCCAAGCTTCAGGAGACTTTCTTGAAGTCTGGGGAGGGTGAAAAATGGCCCAACGGGCCAACCAGAAGTTTGTTTCTGAATTTCCGGTTGGCCCATTGGGTCATTTTTCGCCGTCACCAGGCTTCAGGTGGCTTTCCTCAAGCCTGGGGACAGCGAAAAACAACGCAACTGGGCTACGGGAAGTCCGGAGGCTTCAGTGAGGCCTGTGCACATGCGCGGGGGGAGCACGGGGGGGTTGTGCGCATGCTTGGGCAGCGCGGGGGTTGTGCACATGCATGGGGAGGGCATTGCATTATGGGTGTGGGCACGCACACACGCACAATAGTGTGTGCGCACACACCCTTTCGGCACCCGACCCAAAAAAGGTTCGCCATCACTGGTATAGGGTCTCTTGATTGAGCAAGGGGTTGGACTAGAAGACGCCAAAGTCCCTTCCAACTCTCAAAGCAGACTGAGTCTGAATCTAAGAGGAGATACTCTAATGAGAAAGGGTTGCTGAGCAGTAAAACAGCCAGACTGGAACAACTCCTCAAAAGGAAACAGTATCTTCCAGGAATGCTCTAATTACGTGATTCTTTGTGGAGGGAGAGGGGGAGGGAGGGAGGGGGAGAGAGAGAAAGAGAAAAAGAGAGATGTATATATACCTGTGTTAGGTTGCTACCGGTTCGGCCCGGTTCAGGCGAAAAGGTAGCGGCGGCGGAATGCTCCGCCCACCTGCCCGGACGTCATCACGGGCGATCTGCACATGTGTGCACATCTCCGAACCAGTAGCAAAGGTAAGTGAAACCAATTTCTGATATATACATATATACCTTTTATAGATTGTGTGAACAAATGCTAATGATATCAATTGTATATGCATATATTTGAGAACGAGGCAGATTGGGAATGTGACTAAAAAGTTCATTTAATATGAATAATACCCTTTTGCACTGTGGTATTGTTTCCAACTAATAAGTTCCAAGGACGGACACTGCTGTTTTTGAACACTGGATGTCTCCATAGGCCATGTAGTAAGTAGCAAAGCCCTTTTCAGTCTGTCAGTCAGCCGTGGGATAAATTCAAATGTTAACAGCAAAAGAATTCCTATATGCAGAGACATTATTCCCTTGAACAAGCTGGGGATGAAAGTTTTGGATTCATTTTTGATTTGAGCTCAGTAGCATTTTTAAAACTCTTCAGTTCTGGTTTAAAACGAAGGGGACCTCCAGTATAAACTATTTTAAAATACAGCACAGAAAGTCATTTTAACAAGTTTTAACAAGTCATTTTAACAGTGAAAAGAAACAAAGATGGGTAAAAACAGAGGTGGGATTCAGCAGGTTCTGACCAGCTCTGGAGAACCGGTAGCGGAAATTTTGAGTAGTTCGGAGAACCGATAAATACCACCTCTGACTTGCCCCTCCCCCATCTATTCTCTGCCTCCCGAGTCTCAGCTGATCGGGAGGAAATGGGGATTTTGCAGTAACCTTCCCCTGGAGTGGGGAGGGAATGGAGTATCCTTCCCCTGCCACGCCTACCTGGCCACGCCCACCAAGCCATGCCCACAGAACCGGTAGTAAAAAAATTGAATCCCACTACTGGTAAAAAGCAAGTTGTTGTTCATCATCGTCATATTATACCAGAGATGGAATGAATTTTGGAAGTCTTCTAGTCCATCACTCTACCTAACATTTAATTCTACACTATCACAGATAGTTAGTCTTTACACAGCAACTCTTCAAGTAATTCTACACAGACACTAAGTCAATTACTCATCAGTAAAGCAGTAGAATTAATCAGCAGAGAGTCAGCACTCCGGAACACACCGTCAAACACAATAATCACCACATAGAGACACATCATAGAGACACAGAGACATTCTGAGCATGCTCTCTTGCTGCCTTATATAGTAATCAGCCTACAAGCATTTAAAGTGATATACACATAACATTGATTTGTGGCTTGTTCATATATTAGGAAACCCAATCGTTTGAACAGGATTCTAACAGGGTTCACACATTAAATACAATTCACATTTATTAATATGTTCACTCAGATGAATTATATTTTAAAAAAACCTTGCCACTATTGGTTTTCACTGTGAGCCATGGCTGATTGACAACTGCTGTGTAGGAATGAAAGACCAGCAATCAGACTTTGAAGCTCTCTAGAGGAGAGATTGGGAGATTACAGATTATTAACAGTTGGAAGGGACCTTGTAGGTCATCTAGTCCAACCCCCCGCTCAAGCAGGAGTCCCTACACCATTTCTGACAAATGGCAGTCTAATCTCCCTTTGAAACTCAAGTGTTGGAGCTCTCACAACTTCCACAGGCAAGCTGTTCCACTGGTTGATCGTTCTCACCGTCAGAAAGTTTCTCCTTATTTCCAGGTTGAATCTCTCCTTGGTCAGCTTCCATCCATTGTTCCTTGTCTGGCCTTCTGGTGCCATAGAGAATAGCCTGACCCCCTCCTCTCTGTGGTAGCCCCTCAAGTATTGGAACACTGTTATCATGTCACCCCTGGTCCTTCTCTTCGCCAGACTGGCCATGCCCAGTTCCTGCAATCGCTCTTCGTATGTTAAAGTTTCCAGTCCCCTAATCATCCTGGTTGCTCTCCTCTGCACCTTCTCTAGAGCTTCAATGTCTTTCTTGTGGTGTGGTGACCAAAATTGGATGCAGTACTCTAGGTGTGGTCTAACTAATGCTTTATAGATTGTCCATGAGTGCTCTGAAAGGCAGCTGCTTGCAAGGGGACTATAAAAATAACTGCAGACTCCTTACTTCATGCACATAAAAAGGTACAGGTAAAGGTTCCCCTTGCACATATCTGCTAGTCGTTTCCAACTCTTGGGGGTGGCGCTTATCTCCGTTTCAAAGCTGAAGAGCCAGCGCTGTCCGAAGACGTCTCCGTGGTCATGTGGCCGGCATGACTAAATGCCAAAAGGTGCACAGAGCGCTGTTACCTTCCCACCAAAGTGGTCCCCATTTTTCTACTTGCATTTTTTACGTGCTTTCAAACTGCTAGGTTGGCAGAAGCTGGGACAAATAACGGGAGCTCACTCCATTACGCAGCGCTAGGGATTCGAACCGCTGAACTGCCGACCTTTCTGATCAACAAGCTCCGCGTCTTAGCCACTGAGCCACAGCAAGCTTGACAGCCACTGAATTTTACTTTCCCTGGATTTAAGAAATTTTAGACAATATAATATACAAAATAATATATTATGTACAATATGCAGAAAGCAAAAAAATTTTTTTTTATTTTACAAAGTTTTAAATGGATTGGGAGATTTGGAATATTCATTATTTTTGCTGTTATATCTAAAAATTTTTAAAATAATATACTTGTAGGAAATAACTGAAACAGACATAAGCCTATAATTAGGAACTGTGGTTTGTTGAAGGTTACAAATGGACACTAGAAGGAACTAATGAACTAGGCAGAAAAGAGTTTAAATGGCTAAGCTTTTTCTTAAAAGAGTTTTTTTTGATAAGTAGACTGACATATTAATAACCAAAATCTCAGAAAGTATATATCCTGATAGAAAGAAAGTATCCTGAGGATGTGGACAAGGCCATAGGAGCGATGAGCGCCTCCACCTGTTTATTGGACCCGTGCCCCTCCTGGCTGGTTTCTGCCAGCAGGGAGGTGACACGCGGCTGGCTCCAGGCGGTTGTGATCGCTTCTTTGAGAGAGGGATCCATCCCACAGCCTTTAAAAGCTGCGGTGGTGAGGCCCCTCCTCAAGAAGCCTTCCCTGGACCCAGCGGATTTAAAGAACTTCCGTCCAGTCTCCAACTTACCCTTTTTGGGTAAAGTTGTTGAGAAGGTGGTGTCGCTCCAACTCCTGCGGCTATTGGAGGATACTGATTATCTGGATCCCTTTCAATCGGGTTTCAGGCGCGGCTACAGTACGGAGACTGCTTTGGTCGCGCTGATGGATGATCTCTGGCGAGCCCGGGATGGGGGTCACTCCTCCATCCTGGTGCTACTTGACCTCTCAGCGGCTTTCGATACCATTGACCATGGTATCCTTCTGCGTCGTCTTGGGGAGATGGGAGTGGGAGGCACTGTTTTACGGTGGTTCTCCTCCTACCTCTCTGACAGGACGCAGTCGGTGTTGACAGGAGGACAGAGGTCGGCCCCTAGGCCCCTGGTTTGCGGGGTGCCACAGGGCTCGGTCCTCTCGCCCATCCTGTTTAACATTTACATGAAACCGCTGGGTGAGATCATCCGACGACATGGGGTGAGGTATCAGCAGTATGCTGACGATACCCAGTTGTACATCTCCACCCCGTGTCAGTTCAGTGAAGCAGTTGATGTAATGTGCCGCTGCCTGGACGATGTGAGGGTCTGGATGGGAGTGAACAGACTCAGGCTCAACCCAGACAAGACTGAGTGGCTCTGGATATTGCCTCCCAAGGACTATGTCGACTGTCCCTCCTTGGTTCTCGGGGGAGAAAAATTGACTCCCTCAGAACAGGTTCGCAATTTGGGTGTCCTCCTAGACCCACAGCTAAAATTGGAGCAACATCTTTCAGCTGTGGCTAGGGGGACCTTTGCACAAATCCGTCTTGTGCACCAATTGCGACCTTACTTGGAGAGGGAGGCCTTGCTCACAGTCACTCATGCCCTTGTCACCTCACGGCTAGACTACTGTAACGCGCTCTACATGGGGCTACCCTTGAAGAGCATCCGGAGACTCCAACTGGTACAGAATGCAGCTGCGCGAGCGGTAGTGGGTGTGCCGAGATACACCCACGTAACACCTCTCCTTCGCCAGCTGCATTGGTTACCAATTAGTCTCCGGTCGCAATTCAAGGTGTTGGTCGTTACCTTTAAAGCCCTACATGGCTCAGGGCCAGGTTACCTGCGGGACCGCATCCTACCACATACCTCCCTAAGACCGGTTAGGTCCCACAGAGAGGGCCTTCTCCGGGTCCCGTCGGCTAAACAATGTCGATTGGCGGGGCCACGGGGGAGGGCCTTCTCTGTGGGAGCCCCGTCCCTCTGGAACCAACTTCCACCAGAGATCCGGACCATCCCCACCCTGCTGGCCTTCCGTAAAGCCTTAAAAACATGGCTCTTCCGGCAGATGGGGTGAATAGGACAACTAGATTCCCCCTGAATGTTGCTCTCACAATGTTTTTTTTTAATTATATTTATAATGTATATTATGACTATTGTTTTTAAAATTGTACGCTTCTTATTTATGTTGTACGCCGCCCTGAGTCCCACGGGATTGGGCGGCCTATAAGAGCGTTTAATAAATAAATAAATAAATAAATATAGATTTCAATAGATAATTTTTTGAACATGGTGAGAAAAATGTAAAATACTTTTACCTGATATACACATTACAGGTATTTCTCAAGTTATGACAATTCAATTAGCGACCGTTCAAAATTATGAGCGGAGCTTGTTTCCATTGTCTCATCGGGGTGAACTGCAAGCTCCGCGTTGATTGGCTGCCATGCCCCAATCCCTGAAGCTGCTCATTCAAACCAGCCAGCCAGCAGCAAGCATTTCAAAAATCCTGAAACACCAGGGAATTACCTGAGGATTGGAAAAGAGCTGATGTGGTTCCCATCTTAATAAAAGGGAGGGGATCAACCCAGGAAACCTCAGAACAATCAATCTAATATCAATACCTGGGAAGATACTGGAAAAGATCATAAAAAACCCCACAGATCTGTGACTATCTAGAAAAAAAGTAAGTTATAATTAGAAGCCAGCATGGGTTTGTTAAAAATAGATCATGCCAAACCATTCTTTGACAAGGTAACTAAATTAGTAGACCAGTGAAATAGCAATAGCAATAGCACTTAGACTTAAATACCGCTTTACAGTGCTTTACAGCCCTCTCTAAGCGGTTTACAGAGTCAGCATATTGCCCCCAACAATTTGGGTGCTCATTTTACCCACCTTGGAAGGATGGAAGGCTGAGTCAACCTTGAGCCTGGTGAGATTTGAACTGCCAAATTGCAGTCAGCCGACAGTCAGCAGAAGTAGTCTCCAGTACTGCACTCTAACCACTGCACCACCGTGGCTCATGAAATGCTGCGGACATAGTATACTTAGACTTCAGTAAGGCATTCAACAAAGTAGACCACAACCTACTTTTTGGTAAGCTAGAAAAATGTGGAATAGACAACATCACCACCAGATGGATTTGTAACTGGCTGCCAAACCGTACTTAACGAGTAGTCTGTAATAATACTACATGTACAGAGAGGGAAGTAAATAGTGGGATGCCACAAGATTCAGTCTTAGGCCCAGTACTCTTCAATATCTTCATAAATGACTTAGATGAGGGAATAGAAAGGGAACGCATCAATTTCTCAGATGACATTAAGCTGGCAGGAATAGCCAACACCCCAGAAGACAAGCTCAGGATCCAAAATATCTTGACAGTCTTGAACACTGGGCCCTATCCAACAACATGAAATGTAATGTAGAGAAAGCAAGGTTTTACATTTAGGCAGGAAAAACCAAGGTACAAGTACAGATTAGGTGAAACCTGGCTTAAAAATAGTAACTGTGAGAGGGACCTTGAAGTCCTAGTGGATGATCACTTAAATATGAGCCAGCAGTGTGTGGCAGCAGCCCAAAAAACTAATACAATCCTAAATTGTATAAACAGGCATAGAAGCAAAATCATGTGAAGTATTATTACTGCTTTATAAAGCCTTAGTAAGACCACACCTTGGATACTGCATCCAGTTTTGGTCACGGCGTTACAAAAAAAGATGTTGAGGCTTTGGAAAAAGTGCAGAGATGAGCAACTAAGTTGATTAAAGGCCTGGAGACTAAAATATATGCAGGATTTGGGTTTGGCTAGTGTAGAGAAAAGAAGGAACAGGGGACGCCACCGACATGACAGCAGTATTCCAGAATTTGAGGGGCTGCTACAAAGAGGATGGGGACAATTTATTTCCCAAAGGACCAGAAGGGAGGACAAGAAACAATGGTCGGAAACTAATCAAGGAGAGAAGCAACCTGGAATTAAGGAGAAACTTCCTAACAGTGAGAACAATTAACCAGTGGAACAGCTTGCCACCAGAAGGTGTGAGTGCTTCATCACCGGAGGTTTTTAGAAGACCATCATTGTCTGAAGTGGTATAGGGTCTCCTGGTTGAACAGGGGCTTGGGCAAGAAGATCTCCAAGGTCCTGATTGATTGATTTATCAAGGCAAAAAGTTATATACATGTTTGCCAATCAACATCCCCAAGCCATGTTGATTCTTTTCTGGCGGTTCTGTCAAAACTATGGTTGATTTAAGAGTCACTTGACATTATGAACTATTGCAGGCGCCAGGACATCTTGTCCCATGCACACACCATCCAAATGAACAGCTCTTTGTCTCCCCTGAGCACTTAAGAGCTCTTGCCTCTACAAAGGAGAATCTCTTCAATTGCCCAAGAGCTCTCAAAACACACAGCTAACATCACAATTCTTTTTCATTTGCTGAATATAAAGGATTCATGGCACAAGAAATCTTCTTACCAGTCATTTTCTCCGTTTCAGATTACTGCTACCCATTTTTTCCTCTGTTGTCAGTTGCATCCATTCTTCAGGCCTATATATCTAATACATTTCCAAAAGCATATAATGCTCCTGTCTTTTTCTTGCCTCATGCAATATACCTGCTTATGCTGCGTTTTTGTAAATAGCAACCCATATTATTTATTTTAATACAATTAAATATTTTCTCCACACGGTTCTTCTTTTTTGATTATATCTTCTTAACAACTATCATATCTTCTTAACAACTATGGGGTAGATGAAACTAAGATAATGGATAGCCAGTATAATTCAGTGAGTTCTGGTGGCGAGGAACCAAAGAGCCGAGGTGGCGCAGTGGTTAGAGTGCAGCACTGCAGGCTACTTCAGCTGACTGCTAGCTGCAGTTCGGCTGTTCAAATCTCACCGGCTCAAGGTTGACTCAGCCTTCCATCCTTCTGAGGTCGGTAAAATGAGGACCCAGATTGTTGGGGGCAATATGCTGAAGTCTGTAAACCGCGTAGAGAGGGCTGTAAAGCACTCTGAAGCGGTATAGAAGTCTAAGTGCTATTGCTATTGCTATTCTACCACTGAACAGGAATTTAAACTGCTATTTAAATCCTCATTCTGGCTTGAATGATCTAGTTCTCTTTTTTCAAGCATTTTTCCAGATAGCTTTCTCAAGTATTTGCATGATTCTAAAACCATTCCAGCATTTTAGTCTAATGTTAATTAGCAATAGAAATAGCACTTAGACTTACATACCACTTTATAGTGCTTTACAGCCCTCTCTAAGCGGTTTATGGAGTCAGCATATTGTCCCCAACAATTTGGGTCCTCATTTTACTCACCTTGGAAGGATAGAAGGCTGAATCAACCTTGAGCCTGGTGAGATTTGAACTTCCAAATTGCAGGCAGCTGGCAGTCAGCAGAAGTAGCCTGCAGTACTGAACTCTAACCACTGCACCATCATGGCTCATTAGAGTTATGTCATAATTTATGTACAATTAGATTGTGCATAAAACTCTCAAAGTGAAGTAACTTTTAATTTGACAAACCTACTTTTTAATGTCATATCTCTTGCTGTGAAAATCTGTTACTAGGACTTAATCCTCAATTAAAAAAAACAGACCTGACAGATATTTTACACACCTGGTTGGAGAAGAGGGCACCTTTCCGCCAATTTTATCTGTTGGGTTACTATTGTAGCAGGCCAGGTTAGAATAGCAAAGTAAAATCCATAGGAATTCCATCTCTGGAATGATTTTTCTGAAACCGTTGTTGGGTTTTGTTGCATTTCTATTTAACCACTCACTACTTGAGCTTTTGGGTTTTTTTTAAAGAAAACCCAAACACATGACATGGTAAAGATGTGACATGTGACCAAAAGGTGACATCATAGCCATCTTCCAGTACCTGAAGGGCTGTCACAGGGAAGAGGGCGGGTTAATTTATTCCCCAAAGCACCTGAGGGCAGGATAAGAAGTAATACAATATCCATTACTGGAATACAAGAAAAATTGAAATAATTAGTAATGTGTACAGGAAAATGAAAACACAGGATATTAAGGGTGATGAAAAGAATAATGTTAAAAATAAGAAATATATAGATTTTTGATAAACTAAAGGAATAGTGATTCAGAAATAGAAATATGATAACGATATGTAAAGCTGTTATATATATATATATATATATATATATATATATATATATATATATATATATATATATATATATATATATATATATATATATATATATATATATACTATGTTTTTTTTGTTTTTTTTAATATGTTGTTTTTAAGGTTAGGTTAGGTCATTTATGTTATTGTATAGTTTTATATATGTTTGACTTGTATATATGTATATTTTTTTGTATTATATATTGTTTATTTTCTTTAAAACTACTCAATAAAAATTATTTTAAAAAGGAAGAAGTAATGGATGGAAGCTCATCGAGGGAAGATCCAATCTGGAACAACCGTGGGTTGCTCCCGGTTCGCGCAGAAGTGTCGCGCGGGAGAACTGGTAGCAACGGGATTTAGAACCCACTACTGATCTGGAACTAAGGAGAAATTTGCTGAAAGTGATATCAATTGTAACGGCTGGCTTCCTGGAGTTGTGGATGCTCCATCACTGGAGTTTTTCAAGAAAATATTGGACGACCATTTGTCCAGGATGGAATAAGGCCTCCTGCTCTGAGGAGGGGTGGGATTACAAGACCCCCAGGGTTGATTCTGTGTTGTTATTCAGTGGAAGCAATAGAGTTCTTGTGTGAGAATGTTCAGCTCCAGCACTTATTCAAACTATTTTGGAACCCTTTAAGAGTTCTTCATTTTAATTTGACATGGATTGCCTTTTACCTTTGAAAATCCTTAAAAAGTTGGCTTATATTCTACTTGTTGTATTACTTGAAGTCATTTGCTGGTAAGCTATAAAAAACACCCCCCCCCCAAATCTATTCTTAGGGGATAGTTCTCATATTCTTCCCTGCTCTTCCTTTCCACTTTCACCGTTTTAGGAATTATACTGGAAACACAGCTCAAACATTTACTGATGTTTTCAACAATCGTTGATGGTGGTAGGGATTATTCCTAATTAGCCACAGGACAAAAGAACAAGGAGTGGGACCCAAAAATCCTGGGGCTTGGCCACTGCTGATCATGTGGATATGCTACTACTTCATCAACTGATTCTGCCTATGCTCCTAAACCAGAGTTCCGCCACCCCTGCAACTTCCCACTTTTCTGGCATGTGGATTTTATGAATGAAACTTTCTGACAGTCATGGTTTTGGCAGGATCCTATTGACTGAGTCAGGGAATGTGTGACCATCGGTGTTCATTAGAGACTTATTCTCCTCCTCTGAGAGCTCATTAACGTAAAGTGGCTCTTGTTTTAAAACCTCTGAGATAGTGGTTGGGGGCACAGAGGAGAGGGGGGGGCTTGAGGGACTATTGTTCCATATGCCATTGCCCCTGTGAGATTAAGTGCCCTTAGAAGCATGTGAGAGAGGCTAAAACAACTTTAATTAGTTATTTTGAAAGATTTTTTTTCTTCCCCCTTCCCCCTTTGGTACATATCAGGGAGGGCATTCTTTCTCTGGTGGTTTTCTGCATGAAGGCACTTCTTGTTATTAAGTTTAAGTCTGGGTCTTTAGCCTTTGTTTCCCATCCCACAATAGAATGAGTTGATGAAAAGCTGCTTCCTAAACTCCTGCAGATCTGCAGAAAAGGAAAGCCAGAAGGCTGGAGAACTTCTTTGGGGGTGGTGTTGGATAAGTATGCCTGTATGTGTGTGTGTATGAGAGAGAGGGGGGGAGGGGGGAGGGAGGGAGAGAGGGGGAGAGGGAGAGGGAGAGAGAGAGAGAGAAACAGAGACAGAGACAGAGAGAGACACAGAGACAGAGAGGAGAGACAGAGACAGAGACAGAGAGATAGAGGCACACACAGAGAGAGACAGAGAGGAGAGAGAGAGAGAGGGAGAGAGAGAGACAGAGAGACAGAGAGATAGACAGAGAGACAGAGAGGAGAGAGAGAGACAGAGACAGAGGCACACAGAGAGAGAGAGGGGGGAGGGAGAGAGAGAGGGAGGGAGGGAGAGAGAGAGAGAGAGAGAGAGAGGAGTAAAAACAGAGGATTATATGTTGGTTTGAGTACTGGTAGCTATGGTAATTATGGAAACAAGAGGTAAGATAGCACACAAATAAGGCAGTGAATCTAAAAATGTACTATTAAGAGGATGTTTTCCCTGCCTGCAGCTTACTTGAGAATCCCAAATGATGATGATGATGCCAAATTGTCAATCTTTCCTCGCCAGCCGAGTGACCAAAGGATACAATAAAAGTCCTATTCTATTCCTGATATGAATAATTTCAGGACTTGCTCTCTTCCACCAAACCAATCCTGATAAACGAGCCCAGTTAGTGTTTTATTCCTTCTCTTGTGAGAACAGGAAAGTAAAGTCTCTTAAAGCTGAATAGTCATTCCATGGACAATTTCCATGCACTTTTCTTGGCAGCAATATGGAATTTTTTCCCGAATTGTAGTTCCCTGCATTATTCAGAGAGTGGATGAGAAAGGAAAATTCTATAATATGTATGATTATCTAAAGGGGGAAAAAACACAGCAGAAAAGTTTCTCCACATCGAAATGCATTCATGTTTGGAGTATATTTAATTCTTTTCTCTCATCCTTTTTTTTAAAAACAAGCCCTGAATTTATTGCTGTTTTCTTGCTGAAAGTGTTAAGAGATCTTGATTGAATAGTGGCAGCAATGAGAAAAGATATCAGCTTGTATCCTGTGCTATAAAGCTGCCTTGAAGCTCTTGACTTCCTGATAGCAAGAAACATTCCAGGTTTAGATACCAGCAGTTATAAATATGGGTAGAAATGGACAGGTAAAGCACATGAGCTAAATAATTCCCCTGTCTTTATCATTTAGAAAAATACCATATTATACATATCTAAGGGGAAATTGAGTCAGTTGGTTCTGTCAGCAATATATGCAGCAATATATACTTCAGCAGAAGTAGCCTGCAGTACTGCACTCTAACCACTGCGCCACCGTGGCCCTCAGACATCAACTGAGACACAAACTGCACAGGTTCGTGAGAAGTCTAGCTGATAAATTTGTTTCTCAAAAGTTAAGAACTAGAAGAACAGTTATCCTGGATTTAACTCTTACCTTGGGTGGGTTCCACTTACCTTCGCCACCGGTTCACATCAAGAATGCGCGCGTCCTCTCGTGCAGTTCTGCATCCGCGCATGCTCAGTAGCTGGAATCAGCCCAAAACACAGCTGAGGAGCTGATCAGCTGTGCTTTGGGCGAAGGAATAAAGGTCAGTATAGACCCCGGGGCAGGTGGGAGGGTCCTTTTACAAGCAGCAGAAAAGGAAAATACTTCAAAACAGTAAAAAATTCGCTAATTTTTTTTAAAAAGATGGCGGCGCCCAGGGACTAGCACCGGCCGATCCAGTTCAGTGATGTCACCAGTGGGTTGCTACCGGTTCGGGCGATCTGGTCTGAACTGGGAGGAACCCACCCCTGACTCTTACTAATAGAGATGAAATGATTGAAGGTATGGGCGTTGTAGGAACTTTGGGGGAGAGTGATCATGTCCTACTAGAATTCAACATAATGCAGGCACAGGTAACACAGTTTGAACAAAGTCAATCTAGTATTTTAGGTTTTTAGGTAGCTGACTACCACAAACTAAGAAAAAATATATAGAAAGGATGCCATGGATTGAAATCCTAAAGGGGAAAAAATTTAGAATGCTTGGGAAACTCTGAAAAATGAGACAATAAAGGCCCGAACAAAAACAATACCACAGAGAAAGAAAAAGAAGAAACTCCAAATGAAATCAGCATGGTTGCACAAAGAGATGAAAAACCGAGGGGCAAAAAAAGGACAAGTATAAAATAATGAAAAGAGGGGCATATAACTAGAACAGAAAACCAACAAATAGCCTGTGTCTGCAAGGGCAGAGAGGCTAAAGCTTAGAAAGAACTAACAAATGCTAAAAACAACAACAACAACAACAACAACAATAACAACAACAACAAGTTTCTTTCAATAGGTAAGGAACAAGAAGAAAGTCAAGGAAACTAACCATGGGTGAAGATGGTAAGAATGTGACAGGCAGCAGGGAGAAAGTGGAACTGCTTAATTCCTTCTTTGCATCTGTCTTCATGCAAAAGGAAAAATAATAATAATCCAATGTATTAAAAGTGGCACCATGGAGACAGAGCAGGAATACAGATCAAAATAGGCAAGAAATTGATAAAAGAACACCTATCCACTCTGTTGTTGTTGTTAGTTGCGAAGTCGTGTCCGACCCATCGCGACCCCATGGACAACGTTCCTCCAGACCTTCCTGTCCTCTACCAACCTCTGGAGTCCATTTAAGCTCACGCAGACTACTTCAGTGACTCCATCCAGCCACCTCATTCTCTGCCGTCCCCTTCTTCTTTTGCCCTCAATCTTTCCCAGCATTAGCCTCTTCTCCAGTGAGTCCTTCCTTCTCATTAGGTGGCCAAAGTATTTGAATCCACTCTAGACAAGCTCAAATAATCAGGACCAGAGGGATTACATTCCAGGTTTCTGAAGGAGCTGGCAGATGAAATCTCAGAATCACTGAGCAGAATCTTTCGAGCTTCTGGAGCATGGGGAAACTACCAGAGGACTGAAAAAAACTGATGATGTGTTTCCAATCTTCAAAAACGGGGGGGGGGGGAGATGGATCCAGGAAATGGTAGACCACTCAACTTGATATCAATAGCTGGGAAAATTCTGGGAAAGATAACCAAACAGTGGATCTGTGAGCATTTAGAAATAGTATGATGAATGGTTAAAGAAATTAAGTATATTTATTTATTTATTTATTTATTTATTTATGGTTTCTTATATGCCGCCCCACTCCCGAGGGACTCAGGGCGGCTTATCTAGCCTTAAAAAGAGAAAGTCTAGGGGTGATGTGATAGGTGTCTTCTGGTATTTGAGGGGTTGTCATAGAGAAGAGGGGGCCAACTTATTCACCAAAGCACCTGAGAGCAGAACAAGAAGCAATGGGTGGAAGCTTGTTAAAGAAAGAAAGAAAGCGGTTAGAGAGCAGTACTGCAGGTCAATTTAGCTGACTGTGATCATTCGAGTTCAGCTGTTCAAATTTCACCGGCTCAGGGTTGACTCAGCCCTCCATCCTTCCGAGGTAGGTAAAATGAGGACCCAGATTGTTGGGGGCAATATAAATATATACTGTACATTGCTTAATGGTGTAAACTGCTTAGAGAGTGCTTGCACTATGAGGCGGTATATAAATCTCACTAATAAATAAGTAAATAAATAAATTTCCTTGAAGCTTGTTAAAGACAGATCCATTTCTTCGAGTCATTAGTAACTAAATTTAAATATGCTTTGAATAAATGCATGTCCATCATCCAACAAAAATTAAAACTAAAATAAAAATATAAAAACAATAACTATAAAATAATAAATTAATTAAAAAGAAAACAAACAAACTCAAAGAGCAGACTCAGTGGATCACTAGGTCTTTCTTTCTTTCTTTCTTTCTTTCTTTCTTTCTTTCTTTCTTTCTTTCTTTCTTTCTTTCTTTCTTTCTTTCTTTATTTCTTTTTTTGCTGTCAGTTTTCTACATTTCGGTGTTTCTATTCAACCTGAAACTAAGGAGAAACTTCCTGACAACGAGAATGAGAAAAAACATTGATTAAAATGGACAGCTTGTCTCCCAGAATTGTGGGTGCTCCATTAATTGGACAACCATTTGTCTAGGATGGTATAAGGTTTCCTGCCTTGGGTAGGGATTGGACTAGGAAACCTCTGAGGTCTTTTCAGGCCTATGATTCTATTCTATCAACACCAGTGCCAACCTAATGCAAATACGCTGGGTTCGTAAAACACAATAAGCCACACTCCACCCAAAAAAAACCCCCCAATGAATTAAGCTTAATACTAAGCAAGTTTAGCATGGCTATGCAAGCCCTTTTGCTGGCTCCTTGGCTGGATTAAATCAGTTTGTGTGAATACACAGCCTTTGTGTGGATGTCTTCAAACATTTGAGCCCATTATCTGCGGTCAGTAGCCACAGATCTTATCCCCTTTATAGAGACTTGGAGGCTAAAACATATTTGGAGGTTGCAGGAATTAGGTATGTCTAGACTGATGAAAAGAAGGACTAGGGGGGACATGGTAGCAGTGTTCCAATATTTGAGGGGCTGCCACAAAGAAGAGGGGGTGGTCAACATATTTTCCAAAGCACCAGAAGGCAGGACAAGAAGCAACGGATGGAAACTAATCAAGGAGAGAAGCAACCTAGAACTAAAGGAAATTTTCTTGGCAGTTAGAACAATTAACCAGTGGAACGGCTTGCCTCCAGAAGTTGTGGATGCTCCAACACTGGAGGTTTTTAAGAAGAGATTGAACAGCCGTTTGAAATGGTACAGGGTTTCCTGCCTGAGCAGGTGGTAGGACTAGAAGACCTCCAAGGTAGTGGTGGGCTCTAAATGATTTTGCTACCGGTTTGTGTGCGTGCTCGTGCTCGCGCGCGACGCTTCTGTGCAGAAGTGTCCCGGGCAGGTGGGCGGAGCCTCCCGCCACTGGCGCTACCGGTTCTAAGAACCGGTCCAAACCGGGAGCAACTCCAAGGTCCCTTCCAGCTCTGTTATTCTTTTACTCTGTTAAGCAGAAAGGAGGTTAAAATAGTAGCAGGTTTTATCTTCTTGGACTTAATATCCACAGGAATAGTAACTGAGCCAAGAAATAAAGAGATATTTGCCACTTAGAAGGAAGACTATGGCAAATATTAAAGCTCAGAGATAGTACATTGACAGCAAAGGTACAAACTATCGCATTGCTGAAACTAAGATTCCTGAAACCAAGCCCATTGCTCTTAGAGCCTAAGATCTGGGCTGCAAAATTACAGATGGCCACTAGATGGAAGCAATAGTTTAGAATTTTCTGTACAGTATTTACCTGAGGTCATCTAGTCATCTGGATTTTTTTGCGCCCAGATTTGTTGTGTCTGATCCTTGCATCAACAGTAACACAATTGTGGGAAAGGAAACATTTTACAAGTTCAGCTGCTGAATCTAAGCAACTATTGCTGTTGTTAAGACACGTTCAGCTCTGCCATCGCACTTGCCAACCGCTTTTTTCCTTCCTTTCTATCGGTCTTACCCAGCGGTGAAATCTACTTACCTTCCCTCCCGGTTTGGAAGCGCGCGCTTTTTCACCCTCTGCGCATGCGCAGAAGGCTTTGCACATGCGCAGAGGGTTAAAAACAAAAAATGGCAACGTCCGGGAGGATGGGCGTAGTCTCGCACTGCCGCCGCTACCGGTTCTCCGAACCACCAGTGACCACCACTACTGGTACGCCCGGACCAGGCCGAACCGGTAGCATTTTACCCCTGGTATCCTACTCAGTTTATCTTAATTCTCTCTTTGTCTTGCAAACTGCTATTTTTTTTGGGGGGGGGGGAGACTATTACTTTGTGAGATTTGCAAAAACCTGATCCTTCTGTCACAAAATGAGCAGCTTTTCTACCATTATTGAAACCTGAGATAGTGACATGGATATCCAGGGAATGACAAATGGCAGAGACACTTTTGGTTTTGCTGTACCCAAGGAAAGATTTTCGTGAAAGTAAAGTGACCAGAACTCCCAGGTGATTATCCTGTATGTGAAAAACATTATTGGCCAGTAGGGAGCGCCCTTGTTCAGCAGAAGAAAGATGAGGAATGGTGCTGAGTGTGTGTTCAAAATACAGTAAGCCCATCCTGTCCTTGTCTGGCATCACTAAACTGTACTTCAAAGAGATGTCAACAATCACTCTTATAGTCAGATGATTTAAGATAAAGACAGTTTAGTAGAGATGGTACATCTGGAAGGCAAGAGCTTCTGTTCATTATTTATATCAGGGTGGATAAAAATCGATGGTTTTGAATTTTTTTTAAAAAAATCGGATTTTTAAATTTTAAAACCGATTTTTTATTTAAATCGGATTTTATTTATTTTTTTTATTAAATTTATTTTAATAAAATGCTTTTGGGGTAAAAATCTATCTAAAGATAGTTTTCTGTTTAAGATACATTCATAATTTAGTTTAGACCCCTCACATCCTGGACATAAATTGTTTCAACTACTACCCTCAAAACGACGCTATAGGGCACTGCACACCAGAACAACAGGACACAAGGACAGTTTTTTCCCGAATGCCATCACTCTGCTAAACAACTAATTCCCACAACACTGCCAAATTATCTACTAAGACTATTACTATTAATCTTCTCATCCTTCCTAGTACCTATCTCTTCCCACTTTTGGCCATAACCATGTTGCTTGTATCTTTACATTGTTTTTATTGTTTCCTAGTATGATTTGATTGCTTATTAGTATCCTATGACTATCACTAAGTGTTGTATCTTAGGATTCTTGATGAATGTATTTTATTTTTCTTTATGTACACTGAGAGCATATGCACCAAAGACAAATTCCTTGTGTGTCCAATCACACTTGGCCAATAAAGAATTCTATTCTATTCTATTCTATTCTATTCTATTCTATTCTATTCTGTTCTGTTCTGTTCTGTTCTGTTCTGTTCTGTTCTGTTCTATTCTATATTCTATTCAATTCTATTCAATTCTATTCAATTCTATTCTATTCTGTTCTGTTCTGTTCTGTTCTGTTCTATTCTATTCTCTAATCTAATCTATTCTATTCTATTATTATTCTATTCAGCATGAAATGGAGCTTAGTTATGTAGCATGAGGCTGTATCAGTGGTGGGTTCCTACCAGTGCGGTCCACTCTATAGCACCGGTAGCGGCCCGCTGGTGACGTCACAGTACCGGTGCGGTCGGTTGCCTTTGCCTGGGCGCCGCCATTTTTTAAAAGAAATTAAAAAAATTAAAAAAATTTCTTCTGCGCATGCCCAGGAGCCGAGCTTCCAGCACTGTACATACGCTGCCTTCCTACCCCACAGTGAGTCCAAGCAGGGGAGGATGGATGAGGGAGCGCGTGAGACGCTGAAAGAACGGGTGGCAGGACTTATCTCAGTTCCCCTCCCTTCAGCAGTCCGAGAAGCCACGAACGTGCGATGATGATCCCAGGCAATTTTGCACGTTCAAGGCTTCTCGAGCTGCTGAGGGGAGGGGGAACGGGCGGCAGGAGCCTAAGATCATCGAATGGGGAGAAGCATTCAGGCTGGACGGAGCCTCCTAGAAGAACTGCTGCCATGGTCTTGCTGCTCCCGCTGCGGGGGGCCGTGTTGCATGTGGGCAATGCCCCCCTGCTTCTCTGGCCGCTGCCAAGCTCCCGAGGCCCACGCTCACCCGGTCACATGGCTGGCAAGCCACACCCACAAAATAAGCCACGCCCACAGAGTGGTAGTAAAAAAATTAGGAACCCGTCCCTGGGCTTTATATTCTGCAATATTGGGACTGTCGGTGAGTCAACAGCGGGTCAGAGGAGGAGCCACTGCGAGACAGATATGACAGTTGCTCTTTAAAAATTATGATTTAAATCGAGTTGATTTAAATCAAGCCTTTTTACTAGTGATTTAAATCATGATTAAAATCGACTTGATTTAAATCAAATCCACCCTGATTTATATGAACTCTCAGAGAATAGTTGATTTATTTGAGAATAATTGATTTGTTAATTATTAAGTTCCAATCATATAAAATTAATAATTAGTTTAAAATCATAACCTAAGTGCAAGCAAAAAGTAAAAACAGTGTCTTTAAATTAATAAAAGCATATATTTTAGAGTGTTTGTTCTTCCCTGTGTTGGGAGAAAAATCCAGTCCGGTTCCAAGCCAGGAGAAAAAGGCTGGAAACAAAATGGAGGCTGGTTACAAGGAAAGAAGATCTCTGTTTATTTGGATGCCATAAACTTTAGTGACAGCAGCATGTTTCTGGGGTGGCTGACCAAAATGGCTGAATGAGTGGATGGATTTTTACAGGATTCTGGGGTTTGGTGATTGAGATGCTCCAGGGGGTTGTGCAATGTAGTGAGCCTTGTGTCTTTTACTATTTCAATGGTGGTGGGTTAATCTGTTCTGCCCCAGCTACGGACCACAAAGAACGCAGCACACACAGTCTGTACAAACCTTAGTTTACTAATTAAGGACTACTAATGAGCTTTCTTAGTAGTCGTCAAACACAAATACAGTTTAAAGCAGTCTTTTCTGAACTCCGGCTGTTAATTCAATTTCATTAACAGCCAGCATGAGTCCACGAAATAATAACTCAATTCTGAGTAAATAGTCTTGTAAATAACAGCAATCTTACAGTTGTTGGCAAAATGTCCAGAAGCAATTTGCAGGAAAAATGCCAAAAGAGAAAACAAGAGCCAATCAGACGCTTCTGGAGTCAAGACACAAAGGAATATGAACGTAGTTGTTTCCTGCAAATTGGCTCCTTCGCCATCATCCCTTAAATAGGCTAGGGGAGTGGCCAATTAGCCCTAAGCCTTACTCGTGAGGAGACCTCCTCCTGAGTAACCATTCCTGCCTTTTGGCAGCTTTGCGTGCCTGTGCATTGAGAATAGGCTCCTCTTCTTCTTCCTTGTCACTGATGGGAGCTTCTGGAGGTTCTGAAGGTCCTGGCTGAATCTCCACCTCTGGCACAGAGTCTTCTCCAGCCTCCTCACTGTACGACTCGGGTGCCAGCTGCACAGGCCGCTGGCGCATCACCACATCAGCCTCTTCGCTGTTGGAATCAGCTACCAGCTGCAAGGACTGCTGGTGGGCCACAACATAATCCTAACCCTAACCCTAAAGGTCATGTCCTGTCCTTAGAATTTGGGTGGGGGATGTAAATTCTTAATCCCATCAGCTCCAACCTGAGGGAGTTGAGCCGAAGGCGTTTTGTTTATGAATAGGCTGGCCTGGATTTCTTAATGGGCACAAAATATCCATCTCTAAAAACTTCAGGGTTCTGCTTGAGGCAGCTTGAATTTTCTGATAGCAGGAAGACTGAGGCTGCTTTCTGCCTTTAAAAGCATGTTTCTCCATTCCTCCTTTAGGGAAATATAATATTCTGCCTCTTTTAATATTCCCCAAAATATTTCATTCTCGGGGGAGGGGCTTCCCACGCCTGACAAAACTTCATATACATTTACTCAGTAATACTTACAAATACTTACAATACTTACAAATACTTCAAGTCCTTGCAAGATAAATCAGAATTACTTCAAATAAAAAAAGGCTAAGTCTGAAAGAAAGTCGATATATGAATTACTTTTTATATTGCCTAATTTTATACTCTCAAGAATAGTAAGTGATCATATATGAACTCACGGCAGTGAAAAGTGTGATTCTTCAAGAAATATCCCCCAAATAAAGGTAAAGGTAAAGGTTCCCCTCGCACATATGTGCTAGTAGTTCCTGACTCTAGGGGGCAGTGCTCATCTCCGTTTAAAGCCGAAGAGCCAGCACTGTCCAAAGACATCTCCGTGGTCATGTGGCCGGCATGACTAAGTACCGAAGGTGCATGGAATTCTGTTAACTTCCCACCAAAGTGGTCCTTATTTTTCTACTTGCATTTTTACATGCTTTCGAACTGCTAGGTTGGCAGAAGCTGGGATAAGTAATGGGAGCTCACTCCGTTACACAGCTCTAGGGATTTGAATCGCCAAACTGCCGACCTTTCTGATCGACAAGCTCAGTGTCTTAGCCACTGTGTCCCTTTATTCCCAAAATATTCCCTCCATAATACCACCAGCAATATGCCTTAATAAGCCACTCGCTAGATGCCAATCCAATTGTTTAAGACTTGGGGCAACTTAATTTATTATGTCACCCAATATCTAAAGGCATAAATGACAAACATTATAAACACTATCTGCTCTCTCTGAGCTAAATTTTATTTTTACATATTTTAATTTCTTAACATATTAATACTTAACCTATATCTATCCAAACTGATGGAAAATTGGTATGTTTTAATAATAATAATAATAATAATAATAATAATAATAATAATAATAATAATAATAATAATAATAATAATAATAATAATAATAATAATAATAATAATAATAATAATAACAACAACAACAACAACAACAACAACAACAACAACAACAACAATGTTTGATATGCTGTCGTGTAACAAACCCGCAAAACCAAAAGGATCTCAATTTGGAACCCACATTCTGCCATGATGATGATGATGATGATGATGATGATGATGATGATGATGATGATGATGATGATGACGACGACAACGACAACAACAGAGTTGGAAGGGACCTTGGAGGTCTTCTAGTCCAACCCCCTTTCTCAGGCAGGAAACCCTACACCACTTCAGACAAATGGTTATCCAACATCTTAAAAACTTGTTGGAGCATTCACAACTTCTGGAGGCAAGCTGTTCCACTGATTAATTGTTCTAACTGTCAGGAAATTTCTCCTTAGTTCTAAGTTACTTCTCTCCTTGTTTAGTTTCCACCCATTGCTTCTTGTCCTGCCCTCAGGTGCTTTGGAGAATAGCTTGACTCCCTCTTCTTTGTGGCAGCCTCTGAGATATTGGAACACTGCTATCATGTCTCCCCTAGTCCTTCTTTTCATTAAACTAGACATACCCAGTTCCTGCAACCATTCTTCATATGTTTTAGCCTCCAGTCCCCTAATCATTTTTGTTGCTCTTCTCTGCACTCTTTTCTAGAGTCTCAACATCCTTTTTACATCGTGGTGACCAAAACTGAATGCAGTATTCCAAGTGTGGCCTTACCAAGGCATTATAAAGTGGTATTAACACTTCACATGATCTTGATTCTATCCCTCTGTTAATGCAGCCTAGAACTGTGTTGGCTTTTTTGGCAGCTGCTGCACACTGCTGGCTCATATTTAAATGGTTGTCCACTAGGACTCCAAGATCCCTCTCACAGTTACTACTGTTGAGCAAAATACCACATATATTGTACCTGTGCATTTTGTTTTTCTTGCCTAAATGTAGAACTTTACTTTTTTCACCATTGAATTTCATTTTGTTAGAGCAAAAAATTGTTAAAGTAAAAGCCTTTAGTATAATTTGTGTTTACAAAAAATATATCTGGGCCTTTGTAGATAGTGTTAATAATAAAGCGAACGATGAGAGGAATAGGATGCGAGGATGAGCAACTAGGAATGAGAGGGAACTAGGGCAGAGAAGCAAATTGTGACTTCAAGATCATGATGGACAGTGGTAGGAATAGGAGGAACAGGAATCTGAGGGTGGGTTGCAATCAGGGCAGTGGGAATTCTTCTTGTGAGTGATTCTAGACATCCAGTCTTCAGTGTTCGCCATCTATTTCAAGTTATCAGATTCTTGGTGGTTTTGAACATACAACCTGAATGCTACATCAGTGTGTAACAATTCTACCCTTGTTCACAACATATATTTGTGAAATATGAATATTTATATATTATTAAGAAAGATATGTGCACACCAGGGGTGGGTTCCTCCCGGTTCGGACCGGTTCGCCCAAACTGGTAGTGACCCGCTGGTGACGTTACGATGACGTTACTTAACCGGATCGGTCGGTGTCGGTCCATGGGCGCTGTCATCTTTTTAAATTTTTTTTTAAATTTTTTTTCCAATTTTTCTTCTTCTGTGCATGCGCAGAACCTGAGTTTCCAGCACTGTGCATGCGGTCGCCATCTTGTTTTTGGCATTTTTATTTTTTAATTTTTGGGGGGGGGGTTGCACTGCGCATGCACATGCGTGGCCATGAGGTGCAGCCACGCGGTGCGGGAGAAAGCAAACCGGCAGTGAGGTAAGTTGGAACCCACCCCTGGTGCACACGTATCGGTAGTAGTTTAGTAATTTGATGTTCTAATATTTTATTTATTTATTTTATTTTATAATCGATTCAATTAGTTTTTAGAATTTAGAATTTTTTTAATTTAGTATTCTTACTACTTGTATTTATAACTTGCATTTCTAATTTAAACCATTTTTTTCTATTATTATCTACACTAATTGACAAAAGGCTGTTTTTGAATCTGGTAACTGTTTACAAAAAATGTAAAATTGTTATTACCACAATGAAGACAAAGACACATTCAAGGATGTGTTTTTAAGGAACTTCCACACCACTGCATTTTTAACAAAAAAAATTAAGCTGATGAAAAATCCAGAAAATTCAGTTTAGTTTTAATTGTATTTATTTAAAACATTTATATAGTTGCCCATCTTAAAACCAAACTTTGGGCTTCTCCCAACCAATGGGAAAAACAGTCAATACATACTTTAAAAACAGACAGACAAAAAAACCAAACAAAGTTCTTTTTAGCTCTCACTTGGGGGAAAGGCCAGCTCTTCAGTGCTTTACAGAAGCCCAATGTAGGGGCTTACCAGATCTTAGGGGAGGGGGGCTGCAATAGGCAGGGGCTGCAAAGGAAAAGGCATGTTTCTCAGAACCCGCAGTATGGTGGTGTTTAAGGAAGAGACCAAGAATGTCCCTACTTTCTCTGCTTTAATGTGACAGGCAGATACACTCGAGGAGAGATGGTCCTACCAATAACTGATCCTGGGTGTAGAGCAGGCATGTCAAACTAAAGGCCGGAGGGCCGGGTCTGACCTGCAGGGTGGTTAGATCTGGCCTGCGGGACCGCCCTGGAACCAGAGAAGGACTGGCCCGCGGTGCCTCTGCTAGGGAAAACGGAGCTCGGGAGGGCTGCGTGCGGCCCTCCTAGTTCCGTTTTTGCTGGCAGAGGGTTGCAGGAGGCCAGCAGGAACCCATGGGTGGGTTCTAACTTACCTCGCTACCAGTTTGCTTCCTCCAGGGTGCGCTCATGGGCACGCACACACTTCCTGCACGCACGCATGCGCAGTGCCAAAAAATCTGGGGGGGGGAGCCAAAAACAAGATGGTGACCACATGCACAGTGCCGGAAACTCGTCTTCTGCGCATGCTCAGAAGAGAAATTTTTTTTTAAAAAAAGATGGCAGCGCCCACGGACCGGCACCGACCGAACTGGGTCCGTGATGTCATCGTGAAGTCACCAGCAGGTTGCTACTGGTTTGGGTGAAAGTTAAAGAAAAGGATGTACCAGTTTTTTTTTATTGAAAAGTTTTATAAGTACAAAGTACAAACATTTTTCCCCCTTCTCTCCCCCCCTCAACCCCCTCCCCTCTCCACCCCCACTCCCCCTTTCCGCCCACCCTCCCCCCGGACTTCCCAGAAAAAGCACAAGGTATAAATCCAAGAAAGCTAACATAAAAATTAAAAAGATAATAAAAAAATAAAATTAAATTAAAAAAAGGAAAAAAAGTTATTAGTTCAGAAATACCTTTTCATCCTTAACTCTTTGTTAATCCAAAAGCTTGAAAGTATAATCTAACATTTCATAGATTTCTAACCTTAATAAACTATTTGAGTTGTTTTAATCTGATACTTTTTTTGAATATATTCAGTCCACCTACTCCATTCCAATATATATCTTTCATTTGAGTGGTCCTTTAAATATGATGAAATCTTGGCCATTTCAGCCAAATGTGTCATTTTCAATGTCCATTCTTCAATTGTAGGTATGTCTTCTTTTTTCCAATATTGTGCCACCAATAATCTGGCAGCAGATATACAGTTCAAAACCAACTTAATCTCTATAGCAGAACAATCCGTTATTATACCCAACAAGAAAAATTGTGGTGTGAACTTAATCTTTTTCTTTAAAATATTTTGTATAATCCACCAAATTTTTATCCAAAATGCCTTGATCTTTTTACAAGTCCACCATATATGAAAATATGTAGCATCCTCACATTCGCATCTCCAACATTTAGAATCTAAATTTGGGTACATACAAGCTAGGTTTTTTTGGGTCTAAATGCCATCTATAAAGCATTTTATAAAAATTTTCTCTCAAGTTTTGCGCCTGTGTAAATTTAACATTTCTAACCCATATCATTTCCCATGTATCCATCATTATAGGTTCACCAATATTCTGAGCCCATTTTATCATACAATCCTTAACTAATTCTGTTTCTGAGTCTAATTCCAGTAAGATATTATATAATCTCTTTATATGCATTGGGCCCTTATCTTTTATTTGTACAAACAAGTTATCCTCTTTTTTCAGAATATCAATTTTTTTATCGTCTCTCCATCTAGCCTGTAATTGTATATATTGAAACCATATTCTGATTGTACCTTCTTCTCTTAATTTCTCAAATGATTTTAATCGATATAAAGTTCCCTCTTCCAAAAGAAGTTCTTTATAAGTAATTTTATCAAATTTTTGTTCCACATTTATATTTTCTATCGCGTGTCTGGGTACTGTCCATAAAGGTAACTTATCATTTAATTTAGATTGATGCTTTTTCCAGACACGCAATAAAGCATTTCTCAATATATGACTCTTGAAGGCTTTATCTACTTTTTTGTCATATACTAAGTAAGCATGCCACCCAAAAACCAAACCATATCCCTCAATATTTAATACACTTTCTTCCGTTAAATTAATCCAATCCGTAATTGCTGAGAGAGCCGTTGCTTCATAATACAATTTTAAATTAGGCATTTTTAAACCACCTCTTTCACGTGTGTCCTGCATAATCTTCTGATTTACCCTTGGCTTCTTCCCTGCCCAAATAAATTTATTTATACCCTTCTGCCATTCTTTTAAAACTTCATTTTTTTAAAGTATTGGTATCATTTGAAAGAGGAATAAAAACCTTGGTAAAACATTCATTTTGACAGCAGCTATCCTACCCAACAAGGACAATTGTAGTTTCTCCCAGCTTTCCATATCCTTCTGTATTTTTAACCAAAGTGGTTCATAATTATGTTGGTATAGTTTTGTATTTGTGGACATAATATAAACCCCTAAATATTTGATCTTTTGAACTATCTCAAAACCTGTTGCCTTTTCTATTTCTTCTTTTTGGTTTTTTGTCACATTTTAAACTATTATTTTTGTTTTAGCTATATTTATTTTAAAACCAGACACTTGTCCATATGAGTTAATTATATCCATCAGAATCCTAATAGATTGTAATGGTTGAGTTAAAGTAACAACCAGGTTGTCCGCAAACGCTCGAAGCTTATATTCTTCCTGTCTAATTTTTATTCCTTTTATTGTGTTAAGTTCTCTTATTTTATTAAGTACTATTTCCAAACTCAAAATAAACAACAAAGGAGATAGAGGACATCCTTGTCTTGTTCCCTTTTCTATATTAAAAGTGTCTGTTAATCCACCATTGATTATTATTTGCGCCGTTTGTTTTTGATATATTGCCCCAATGGATTGTACAAAATGATCTCCCAATTGTAACTTTTCTATTAACTTTAGTAAAAACCGCCAATTCAATCTATCAAAGGCCTTCTCAGCATCCAGAAATACTAATGCTGCGGGGACCTGGTTATTACTTCTCAAATACTCTAATAAATTAACAATTTGTCTAACATTAGTTTTCATTTGTCTGCCAGTTAAAAACCCTGTTTGATCATGATGTATCATATGTTGCATAACTATCATTAGTCTATTCGCTAAGATTAATGTACCAGTTTAAAGAAAATCTCTGTTATTTCTTGGCTGGTCTACTTGGAGGCTAACATTAACTGCTAGGCTCCTAGTGGGTCTGTCCCATTCAGCTCATTACACATTTCCATGTGTGCACCTGGTCTGAGTGTCAGGCTCTGCACGTCACACACAGCTCATTACCTCCTCTTGGCTGCTGGTTGTGGTCTTGCAAAGCAGCCAACCTACCTAAACGTCCCAGGAGTTTCTTTTGCTGTTAACCCAGTGGAACGGTCAACATCAAGCCAGTTCTCATAGAAATATCCTACCTGGACCCCATCAGGAGGTCAACCCTGAGACGTTGACTACGGGCAAAGACTTAGAAGAGAAGAAGAAATGGGAAGAGGCCCCAGCTCAGGAAGAGCCGGCACCCACTCAGGCCAGAGTAAGAGTGCAACCAGCCAGTGCATGCCCAAAACCAAACATCCATTTCAGGAGGAGGGACATCTCCCAGGTGAACAAAAGCAAGGTGGGCGTGGCTGTGGATCATGACCAAGGGCAGCTATAGGCTATAGCCCAACTGCTCAGTGCACTCTGGCACATTAGGTTCTTGCTATGTACCTTGCCTGCTACGCTCTGCACTGTCGTGGGGGCAGAGGGTCTTTGTACAATTGCTTCTTCTCAGGTAGGAAAGCTGCAAGTGGTTGTTTAGTGTGGGGACATGAACCTGAAAGTGACATTGTTGTCTCAGTCCCAAAGTGGCAGAAAAGTGGGGAAGGGGGAAGAAAGGAGGAGAGGAAGAAAGGTTTCACTCCTTGCCTCTCTGAACTCTCATGTCTGGTCTGTTTCGGGGTTGCTATGCTTGGCTTGCCTTCCGAAGTTGTGGGTACTCAACATCACTGGAGGTTTTTAAGAAGAAATTGGGCAGCCATTTGTGTGAAATGATATAGGTTTCCTGCTTGAGCAGTGAATTGGACTAGAAGACCTCTAAGGTCCCTTCCAATTCTGTTATTCTATTATGTAGGAGGATTTCTGTTGCTAAAGAAGGAAATCAACCATGAATACACATGTTTGTTTTATTAAGAAGTTTGGAGTGAGAAAGAAACACATTGGGCAGGCATGGGTCCTCAAACTGTTCTTGTAGGGGTCGCATAAAAGTGTTGAGGTCATTTAGCTCAGGTGCACCCTCATCATGCAGTGCACTAGCCACTCTGAAGGACTCTCTTCCAGGTTGACCATGATGACATGGACCTGTGCCACATAAACACTGACCTCTCATCTCTTGATTGGCAAACTAGCTTTGAGACAGCCTTCTAGCACATAGCTCCCAGCGACTGATAAGATCCCACAGAGTTGGTCTTCTCCGGGTCCCATCAGCTAAACAATGTCGCCTGGCGGGCCTGCGGGGGAGGGCCTTCTTTGTGGCTGCCCCAGCTCTCTGGAACCAGTTACCTCCTGAGATCCGGACTACTCCCACCCTATTGGCCTTCTGGAAAGCGGTAAAGACCTGGCTTTTCCGACAGGTCTGGGGCCATTGAGCTTGCAGTGGTAACCAGCAAGATCTGACCATGAAGGGTATGCATGGGTTAAACTGTTTTTGAATTGTAAATTGTTTTTAAACTGTTTTTAGATGTTTTTGTACTATTTTTGATGTTTTGTATTTCTGCTGTGAGCTGCCCAGAGTCCCTAGGGAGTTGGGCGGCATAGAAATTGAATCAATCAATCAATCAATCAATCAATCAATCAATCAATCAATCAATCAATCAATCAATCAATCAACAAACAAACAAACAAACAAACAAACAAACAAACAAACAAACAAACTCTATTCACTGGCTGTATTACTGCCGAAGACCATTATAGCATTTTCTTACTTGAAGTCAAAAGAGTCATTAAACTTTACATACCACTAATAGCTCCCCAAAACAGGAAAAACAAACTACCCATAACAATAAGGAAGCTCCAAGCAAAAAAAAAAAAATCTCTTTGGCGAAAAAGCAAAACTGGCTACATAGCCAACTTCAAAAGCCGCTACAAAAACTTATGCCAACAAATAAAGACTGAATGCACCAATTATCATATCAATCAAGAGGAAAACCTCCTGTGCACGAAATCCAACCATGCATTCTACAGTTTCGTAAACAACAAACTTAAAGAGACGAGAACCATCCCACCCCTAAAAGGACCTAACAATAAAGACTGTAATGATGAAGCCAACCTCTTTAACACATTCTTCGGCTCAGTCTTTGTAAACAGCAACAACTTATGTCCAATATTTCCTAGGCGAACCACAAACAATCACAATGATTTAATACACACTGATTTCACAGAAGACAATGTTGGAAAGGCACTACGCAATCTAAAACCATCTCTATCCACTGGACCAGATTGACTATGTGCCTACTTCTTTAAAAAAAATGTTCCACTGCCCTAGCAGAACCACTGAGCATAATTTTTGATAAATCTTTCAGGACCAGCTCCCTACCCAACCTATGGTCACTAGCCACGGTCATCCCAATCTTCAAAAAGGGAGACCCCGGCCTAGTTGAAAATTACAGACCAAACTCTTTATGTTGTGGCACCTCCAAAGTCATGGAATCAATCATTAAACAATCCATTACCCACCGCTTAGAGACAAACAACCTACTCTCTCACAAACAATTTGGTTTCAGAAAAAAATTATCCTGCAACCTACAACTTCTACACTGTAAAAACATATGGACTACACAACTCAATCAGGGCAAAGCAATAGAAGCAATTTACGTAGACTTCTGCAAAGCCTTTGACTCAGTGGTACACGACAAACTACTTCTAAAAATAAAATCCTATGGCATTTCTGGACCCCTGCACAAATGGATTACTGCATTCCTGTCAAACAGGCAACAAGTGGTCAAAATAGGTAACGCTTTATCAAAATCTGTACCAGTTAACAGCAGTGTTCCCCAATGCAGCATTTTAGGACCAACTCTCTATTCTTTCTTTATTTATTTATTTATTTAAATGGATTTACATGCCGCCCAACTCCCAGGGAACTCTGGCCGGCTCACAACATGTCAATCCATTTTCCAATATAAAAGACACAACAATTTAAAAGCTACAAAAATTAAAAAGAGCATCTAACATTCATAACCAAGGGGGGAGACCCATATCTTGTCTAGTTGGTCTCACTTTCACCCCGCCTGCCGGAAGAGCCAAGTTTTTATTGCTTTACAGAAGGCCAGCAAGGTGGGGGTGGTCCTGATCTCTGGAGGAAGCTGGTTCCAAAGGGAGGGAGCTCCCATAGAGAAGGCCCTCCCCCTCGGCCCCGCCAACCGGCATTGCTTGGTCGATGGGACCTGGAGGAGACCAACTCTGTGGGCCCTAACCGGTCGTAGGGAGGTATGCGGCAGGATGCGGTCCCGAATGACCTTTGTGATAATATAAAAAGCAAATGATGTAAAACTATTCAACACCACCAACAATACTACTACCCTTCAAAAAGACCTTGACTATGTATCAGAATGGTCAAACAAGTGGCAACTTCAAATCTCAATCAACAAATGCTCAGCCTTACACATTGGCAAAAATGATGATGTTCGTCCATCGTATTCGAAGAGGACTTTGACATCTCACAGGAATTGGGGAGGGATGTGCGTGTGAATTGGATTAAAGTGAGGGAGAGGTGCGCATAGTCAACCTCACTCTCTCTTCCCAGATTCCATCTTGCTCCAAATAGCAGGACAAGAGTCGAGACAGTTGGAGATGGGCTGGGCGCAGTGGTTGACCAGGGCATCTTTTGTGTCTTGCCATGCTCTTAGCATACCACATCGCTTGCAGATACCGCCTTCATGACCGTTGTCCTATTCTAGTAGATTTCATCTGCTCAGTCCACTGGAATCTGTCTTCGCATGCTCGGGATAGACAAGTGAAGGTCACTGAAGGTCGATGACCCAATGGCTACTCTCAACCTGGTTTGACCAGCCTGTCAAAGCTGTTGCCTGGGGTGTGGCCGCTGCACATGCTACAGCTGCTAGGAGCCACAGGTGAGAGCTGAGTGACAGGTGGCAAAAATAACCAGAACACAAAACACAAACTAGATGATCATGACCTTGCTGACGATCCTCACTCAGTAAAGGACCTTGGAGTACTCATCTCTAATGATCTAAGTGCCAAAGCCCACTGCAACAACATTGCTAAGAAAGCATTAAGAGTGGTTAACCTAATCCTGCATAGCTACTTTTCTGGTAACATTGTACTTTTAACTAAAGCATACTGTAAAACATTTGCCAGACCAATTCTCGAATACAGTTCATCCGTCTGGAACCCACACTACATATCAGACATTAATACAATTAAGAATGTCCAGAGATATTTCACGAGACAAGCACTACACTCCTCAACAATACACAATCTCTCAATAGATACTAACTTAATGTAAACCACTCCAGACTTGACTGCAAAAAATTTGACTTCAGAAACAGAGTGGTCAATGCTTGGAATACATTACCTGACTCTGTAGTTTCTTCCCCAAACCCCCGTAATTTTAACCTTAAACTGTCTACCGTTGACCTCACCCCATTCCTAAGAGGTCTGTAAGGGGCATGCATAAGCGCACTAGCATGCCTACCATCCCTGTCCTAAAGTCCCCATGTATTTCATAAAATATTATGTACTCAAAACCATGCTTGTACTTTTATATGTGCACATTAATGTTTATACTTGTAGTCATATACACGCTTGACAAAATAAAATAAAAATAATAATCCAGATACATCACTCCATAGCGTTCCATGTGGTGCCAGACATGAGCCAAGAAATGGGCTAAGTGGCTTGGGCGCCCATCAAAGTGGGCCACCAAGGGGGGGCTGTCTTTCCTCCTGTACTAGGACATATCCTGAGGGTGCCACTGCCACTACAGTTACCAGTGCTGGGATCCTGGCTGCAACCACTGGTGCTGGGACCTCCACTATGGCTAGCACCTCCAGTACTGCCAGTGGCGATGGAGGAGGAGGTATGGCAAAAGCTGCTGCTGCTGCCACTTGCATCAGATCTTCAACTGCAGCCATGGCTGCTGATGCTACTGGCTAAAGGATAGGAGGACTGCCAAGGTTCCACAACTCCTGGGCTGCCACTATGTCTGTGGCTCCTGGTGTTGCCATGGCATGAATTGCCATCCCTTCAAACTTCTCTCTCAGCTGCTCCATGGATGGGCTGCAACCGGCAATCAGGATCTTCCACTCGGCAGGGTCATCCCATTCAGCTTCACTCTCCATCTGCTGCCTTGGACCATATTGACTCCAGCAGGGAGAAGGGATCTTCAGCCTCTGCTGTCTTGCCCATGTTCATCGCCCAGCGGGTCTTTGGTCCCTGGTACAGGGCATCTGTCACTCCTTTGTGCCTGCGGGTGGTTGCTTGGACTTCTCAGGTCTTGGTTTCAAGCACATATTGGTGACCTGCACTCTGGGTCCAGTCTGAGGCAGTGCCGGGTCTTCCCAAGCTGGAATCTCTCCCAGCTTCTTCTTTCTTCTTCTTCTGTGTCTTTGGCCATAGACAACATCATGAGGTTGACCTTCTGGTGGAATCCAGGTAGGCTATTACTGTGAGAACTGTCTTAATGTCAACCATCACACTGCATTAAAAAGCAAAAGAAACTCCTGGGACATTTTTTTCTCCAAGAGATAGTTTTACTGAAAAGCCATATGGGTACAGAGGTAGAAAAGCCAGTTCTGAAGTTTCCACGCACAAACAGCATAGGAAAACTCCCCCCCCCCACTGGACCTCCCATTGTCCTCCAATCAGTTACACTTACCGTATTTTTCAGAGTATAAGATGCACCTTCCCCCCACCTAAAAGAGGGTGGAAATGTTGTTGCGTCTTATACATCGAATAGAGCCATTTTTGGCCTCCCAAAGCCCCACCCCCGCATCCCATTTTTGCTAAAAATGGGCCCGTTTTTTGCAAAAACGGGGTGCACAGAGGGTTTAGGAAGCCTGCAGAGTGCTTCTGGAGGCTGGGGGAAGGCAAAAATGCCCCCATTTTTGTGAGAAACCGGCAAAAAAGGGTCATTTTTCACAAAAACACAGGCGTTTTTGCCTTCCCTCAGCCCCCAGAAGCACTCTGGAGGCCTCCCAAACCCTTTGCGTGCCCCATTTTTTGCAAATTCCTTTCCTCCCCCCTCCCATTACTGTTGTCTGGTTGTGAACAGGGTTCCATAGTGAGTCAACCATGACACCTTGCTTTTCAACGAAGTAAAATGATGTCATATTTCTATATCTTCTGATGAGCACAATTTTTAAATGCCTTGCAATGATCTTTCAAAAAAAACTTTTGGTGGTTGGTTATTTGTTCAGTTGTAACAAGAAAAGTAAGATTTCCAGACTACTATATAACTGACACAAAATAATGCCCTTCCAGCATTGGAGTATCAATCTGTTTGAAAAAAAATGCATTAGTGTTGGCCACATAAAGTATTGATTTTGAAATATTTGGTATATACTTGAAGATAATATAATTATCCACAAAAATCAGTAATTTTCTGAAACAATATATAAAATAATTTCTGGCACAAAATAAGCTACTATGGCACCTGAACGATAAGAACCATTTCTGAGCATCACCTACAGTTAGCATTTTTAATTTAACTTATTTGTCAATCTTGTATTGGATAATACATACAAGTATATACCTACATAATTTGAATGCATGACATGAATAAAAATAAAAGGGAACATTAGGACAGGGACGGTAAGCACGCTGGTGCGCTGATGCACGCCCAATAAGTGTAACTTATGGTTTTTAGGCATCTCGGTTTATCTGTGCCAATCCAAATGGCAAATCACAGAAAGAGTGATAACTTCAGAAACTCAACATAAATAGTGAGTAATACTCTTTAATTCTGAATGACCCTGACTTGTCTACCTTTCTGAATTAAATCTGGATTTAGACTCAGTCCATTTTGTCTCCCAGGGCATTGCTGAACACTCTCCATTTCTTTGGTCTAGTCATACAGGATATGAAATGCATCCAAGGTCTGTATTCCCTGTGCTCATTTGGGAGCTGATAATTACTAGCTTTCTCTAAGACGAGCTGTGGGGCTGAGGGACACAATAGGCAAGGATCGAGGGCTTGAAACTGTAGACTTTAATAATGCCACTGACAGCAAATAAGGATCTGACATGTGACTTGGATTACCAGCAACAAGGGCTGCTTTGTAGTTCCATCTGCATCCTGCCAAGGTCCCATAGAGTAGTTGAAAGAACAGAACAAGCTGCAGCTGCCTCCATTAAATACAAGTGTGACATAAAAGGAACCAAATAAGTCAATTTTGTGTATCTCTCTTGCAGACGAACCACCTTCCCACTTCTATTCCCTCACTCATTTTTGGTATTCTTGCTTTTCTTGGATCCTTTCTTCCTGCTGAGATTAAGGTACTAATTAAATGTAATAAGCAAATATGTGACGGGGAAAAAGAGCATTTTTTACACTTCTTGCAAGGAAGAACAGGAAGGGGAAATTTTTTTTGGGGGGGAGTAAATGAGGCAAAGGGGTATTTCCATCTTATTGGAAATGTCTTGCCAAAATAATCAGCAAGATGCTAAGCTTTTGAGGTTTCAAACCATGCAGGAAGGGGAAAAAAATGAAGGATGCTGATTGGAAAGTATCTCAGCCCATTCTAAATTATCACTTTTTGTGCTGGTACACATGAAAGAAAGATGCTATTGGAATGCATATAATTTTATTGGTAGCAGTAAATTATGCTTCTAATTCAGTATTGATTTATAAAGTTATGCAACCATTTTTGCCTGCCTACAATGCAGAGCTGCAATAATTCGAAGAAGTATCGTACACTATTGTCTACATTGCCTCGGTTCCCATTTGAATCATAGACTCAAAGGGCTGGAAGGGACCTTGGAGATCTTCTAGTCCAACTCTCTGCCCAAGGCATGAATCCTTATGATGATGATGATGATGATGATGATGATGATGATGATGATGATGATGATGATGTTCGTCCATCGTATTCGAAGAGGACCTTGACATCTATCAATTGAGGGGGATGTCAAGACTTGCGCGTGAATTGGATTAAAATGAGGGAGAGGTGCGCATAGTCAGCCTCACTCTGTCTTCTCAGATTCCGTCTTGCTCCAAATAGCAGGACAAGAGTCGAGACAGTTGGAGATGGGCTGGGCGCAGTGGTTGACCAGGGCGTCTTTCGTGTCTTGCCGTGCTCTTAGCGTACCACATCACTTGCAGAGACCGCCTTCATGACCGTTGTCCTATTCTAGTAGGTTTCATCCGCTCAGTCCGCCAGAATCTGTCTTCACATGCTCAGGATAGACAAGTCCCTATCTCACCAAAGGTTGATGACCCAACGGCTATTCTCAACCTGGTTTGGCCAGCCTGTCGAAGCTGTTGCCCGGGGTGTGGCCGCTGTGCATGCTACAGCTGCTAGGAGCTGCAGGTGAGAGCTGAGTGACAGGTGGGGACCAAAGGTGATCGAGCTGCCCTAAAAGCTGCCCTAGAATGAACTGCCATAAAAGGGCACAACATGCCCCTACACCAGAGGTGCTACCCCTCCCTGAGCACCCCATACACCCCATGAATCCTTATACCACCCCAGAGAAGTGGATGTCCAATCTTTTCTTGAAAACCTCCAGTGATGGAGCACCCACAATTCCAAGAGGCAAGCTATTCCATTGATTAAATGTTCTCATTGTCACAAAGCTTCTCCTAAGTTCCAGCTTGAATCTCTCGCTGCCTAGCTTCCACCCATTGCTTCTTGCCCTGCCCTCAGTAATGGATTATTTTGGAGAATAAATGGATCAGTAGTGGGTTCTAAATCCCTCTGCTACCAGTTCGCGCATGCGAAAGCGTGTGCATGACTCTTCTGCACATGCGCAGAAACGTCCCGGGTGGGTGGGTGGAGTGTCCCGGGTGGGTGGGCAGAGCCTCCTGCCACCGCCGCTACCTGTTCACAGAACCGGGCTGAACTGGGAGCAACCCACCACTAAAATGGATCCCATCTTCTCTATGACAGCCCTTCAAATATTGGAAGATGGCTATCATATCACCTCTAAGTTTTCTCTTTGTAGGCTAAACATACCCAGTTCACTTAGTTATTCATTTACGGTTTAGCCTCCAGATCCCTTATCAACTTTGTTGCTCTCTCTGCACTCGGGCAGGGGTGTCAAACTCGTGGCCCATGGGCCGGATGCATCACATGCTGACCCCGCCCCTGCCCGGTTTAGCGAAGGGGGGAAAACTCCCAATACGTCACATGATGCCGTCATGATGACACGAGTTTGACACTCCTGTTCTAGGGCCTCAGCATCTTTTTTGTATTCTGATGACCAGATCTAGATGCAGTGTTCCAGGTGTGGCCTTAGTAGTGCAATATAGAGTGGTACTATCACTTCTTGTGCACTTGATGTTATCCTTCGGTTGAAGCAATCTTGGATTGCATTTGCCATTTTTGGCAGCTGGCTCATACTTAAGTGGTGATTCACTAGGACATCTAGATCCCTCTCACAGGTACTACTGTTGAATGAGTTTTGATCCTTTGGGAGCTGTACTCACCACAAACTAGAAATCTTCTGAATTACTTCTAGCCAGCTTGGTTTTTTGTGGCTTGAGAAGCAACTTCCTTCTCATATATAATAGCAGGACTGATTTCTTGGTCACATGTTTTCTCTCTGAATCTCCAATGGTTTTGTACTGCAGAAAGAAGGTGTATTATTCAGTACCATGAGAACAGAGAATTTGTTCTCAAAACTGCATGTATTAAAACATAAATGATCTGAATTTCAACTTGCACAACTGATTCCTGAATAGCTCATTCATTGTTTCTAAAGAAAAACTGCATTGAAGAGTACGTGCATCTTGCCTATTCTTTATTATTCTCAACCCTTTGCTATTTCAGAGATTTTTTTTTTGTTCTATCCTTTCTTAATGTTCCTCCTCATTGACTAACAGGTAATTAATTCCTATGGTGTAGCTCTCCTACTCTCACTTGTGCAATTCATAACTTCACCACCAGTGGTGGGCTGCAACCAGTTTAACAACCAGTTCGGTGATTGCGTGCTTCACGCATGTGCGCATGCATGCCTAACGTGCTTGCATGCAGCATTCAAAATACAGCAAATTGAAGCTCAGCTGCTTACCTTCTAAGGCAGCCCCGATAAGTAGAACAGCGGAGGTGCTGAAATCAGCTGTGCCGTGCGAATCAGCTGAGCCAGAAAGAAGGAAATATAGGATAGGATACTGCAGGGGCGGGCAGGTGGGGCCAGCTGATCATCGGAACTACCGGTTCGCCTGAACTTGTCCAAACCGGCAGCAGCCCACCACTGCTCTGATCCCAGCTTATCCAAAGGTGACAGACAAAGCAGTGTACATGGAAGACAACACAGTATTGGAGGCTACTTCTGGAATCAGTCTGGAGGAAAAAGATAATTAATTCATCAATTTATTTTGGGATGCTGTGTGGAAATGAATTATCCAAGTGCTACTGCTATGATCTCTTCTCTTTGCTGTGTATCAAAACAATATAACTCAGCTATTATACTTCTGCAGGAAGATTGGTATGTAACTGTTAAGACCTAAGAGTCTAGGCCCAAAGTATCTTGGGAATTCCCCCCTCCCCTGCCTGAACCTGCTCCAGTCTTAAGATACATCTCTGTCTTTCCCATCATCCTCAGTGAAAGTGTGTGAATTTGAGGCAGGTTTTTCCCAGCACAGGACAAGAGAATGTGTTCCTCAAAGAAGTGACCCCAGTCTGCTGATACAGATTCCAGTTTTCCTCAAGCACAGCCATTTGAATTTTTAAAATGATTCTACGTTGAACTTCACTGTAATTGTTGTGGCCTGCCAGCAGCCTGTGCAGCTGGTAGCGGATCCCACCCGAGAAGAGCCTGATGTGGTGATGCGCCAGCGGCCTGTGCAGCTGGCACCCAAGTTATTAGTTAGTAGTCATTAATTGAGTAAACATAGGTTTGAACAAACTGCGTGTGTGCTACGTTCTTTCTGGTCCATAGCTGGGGCAGAACAGTAATTTGGTATTATCGTAATTTGATGTTTTACTGAAAAAGTGCAATCAATTCTTTTATAGAAAATTAAATTCAGAATGTTGTAACTAGATAAGTTGGAAAAAAATTGTGGACGGAATAAGTTTATTACCTTTTTCTTTTTCTTTTAACTGTATAAGATGCCGAACAATTTCCATTGTGCCCTTCTGGAATGGGTTATATAGGATTTTAAAATATTGTAACTGGCAAGAAAAAGTCCTTCATAAAGTTTATTTATGATTTTTTTTTCTTTCATTCATCATTGTTTTTACCTGGTGCCGCTTGCTTTCTTCTCCACGTGGCAATATTTATTTCACATTTTAAATACTACCAAACCAATCATTGAATGCAAAATCTTATATGACTTCACAAGAGGGTGGGGTTTATTATGTGAATGAAAATAAACTTGATGGCAAAATAGAAGCTCCTTATACTTCTAGGTTGCTTGTCCATTCCATTTTCTGGTTCTGTTCTTGGCTTTCAGGAACAAATTCCCATTCAGTGGACCTACCACTTGGATGCTCTTGCTTCTCACTTTCTGTTCTTTTGCTTCAATTCTGTCCTACCTAGTTGAGCCATAGAACATTTGCAGAGATCAAAGAGAAGGAGGCAAGGAGTGCAGATCATGAGTCTTTAACAGAAAAGTCTCTGTCCAGCAATTGGACCCAATAATTTTTCTTGGAGAAACAAACCTTGGGTTTGGAGGAAGCTAATGATTTACATTGGAGGAAAGTGGTTCCTACTGTCAGGGGTGGTATTCACTTACTTTCCCTACCGGTTCGCAAATGTGAGCACGCACATGCATGCGCGTGGCTTGAAAACGTGCCTAAATAGGACAGCATAGTGCCCACCCGCAGGTCGCTACAACTGGTTCGTCCAAACCGGTCTGAACCGGCTCGAACCAGCTGAATACCACTGCCTACTATCCCATTTGGGATAAGCAGGAAAATCTTTATTCAAAAAGTTTTATTAGTACAAAGTACAAACATTTTTATCTTTTCTCCCCCCTTCCCCCCAGATCCTTACCCACCCCCCTTACCCTCCTCCCCTCTCACCCCCTCACCCCCCGGACTTCCCAGAGAAAGTACAGGGCATAATATTCAATAAAATAAATTTAAATTAAACTAAAAAATTCTTAATTTCCACATTTCTTTGAGTCTTTAACTCCTTATTATTCAAAACTTTTTAAACATAATAAAAAAAACAAGCATATTGTTAATCAAACACCATTCAGTATCTCGGGCTGATAATTTACCCCACTAAATATCTTTCCTTTATATAATCTATATATGATCTAATAATAAAAAAGAAAAAAGAGAAAAGGAAAAAAGGAAAAAAAAAGAGAATCTTTCCTCCCCATTTCATTCAGTTGCAACATCACATCATTTCTTCTGTATTAAATAAAACTTGAGTAAATATTACATAAATATTAAGTAGATATTAAGTATTTATACCTAGTCAAAATACCTAAGTATTTAAAGTATTCTATCAAATTATTAATTCCAATATTTTAAAATTTCTTTAACCCCTTGTAACTCAAAAAACTTGAACTTAATCATAAAGGAAAATCTTGATGACTGCGGATAAAATGAAGTCTCACCCTGGGTGGGTGGACGGGCTCTGTTACCACGTAAAAGTAACAAGTGCAGAAAAAGGGATGCTGCCCTCAACAACCCCGATCCAAAGCCATTTCCCTGATGAAAAGCAACTGCCAAAGAAGAAGCAGCCCACAGTAACTGCATGCCTCTGCCTTAGGAGATGGCCAGGTCTGTCAATTAAAAGAACACAGAGCAATCTGGGCTTGTTGAAAAGGATTCTTTCAACCTGCTCAGCAGTTGAAAGACAGGCTTTTTGTCTGCCTCCATGGCTCAAAATACTTTCAGAGCCCTGGTAAGGCGTCCCAGAAAACTGCTGTTATGTGGCAGCTCCAGTATACAGTATGTCTGTGGGGGCACAAAAGGTGGGTGGGAGAAGAGGTAATGGTGTCTATTGGGGCACAGGCAGAAAAGTGGATGACAGATGTCTGAGATGGTGGTCCCACATAAAACTGGTGAGCCAAACTCTTGCCAATAGACAGAGTAATTCACCTCATTTGTCGCATCTCAGCCGAGTTTCATAATGAGCTGAAGGTTTATGACCGCATTGAACAGGGAGCCAGATCATCTGTTATCCACGTGGATTAATGTGATGCTGAAAACCTCTTTGAGAGGGAAACTGGAAAGACAACCAGTGTTCTTCACAAATCCACAAGGCCTGAAATGAACCCAGGGCAGGCACAGGCCAGGTTGGCAAGAACAAGAGCACAGTAATGTGAAGATCCAGGACATCTTGGGATCTGAGATTTTTGCCTGATCCGGGTAAATGTTCCCAATTGTTTTACACTGTCAATCATACTTGGGGAATATGCTATGTTTTTTTCAAGAACTCTAAACAGTATTTGAAAGGTTATTCTGTAGGTTTCACTCAGGGGTGGGTTCCTCCAGGTTCGGACCGGTTGCCTGAACTGGTAGCAACCTGCTGGTGATGTCACTATGATGTCAGTGACCCGGTTTGGTCGGTGCCGCATCTTTTTTTCAAAAAAAATTTTTTAAAAAAAATTTGAATTTTTTATTTTTTCTGAGCATGCACAGAAGCTGAGTTTCCGCATCTTTTTTTCAAAAAAAATTTTTTAAAAAAAATTTTGAATTTTTTATTTTTTCTGAGCATGCACAGAAGCTGAGTTTCCAGCACTGTGCATGCAGTCGCCATCTTGTATTTGGCTTTTTTTTTAAAAAAACAGATTTTTCAGCACTGCGCATGCAGGTGCGCAAAATGCACTCACGCCCATGAGGCACGCCCGCGCAGCGCAGGAGGAAGCGAACCGGCAGCGAGGTAAGTTAGAACACACCCCTGATTTCACTGCTGTGAAGTAGAAGGGCTCTGCTATTGCAGGTAATTGCCAGGCTCCCATTTCCTTCCCATTTGCCTTAATGATATTTTCCTTTCCTTATGCAAATCATACAGTTATAGAATTGGAAATGGCCATTTAGGCTATTGAGTCCAACCCCCTTACTCAGGGCAGTGCGCAGTACCCCTGCTGCTACTGCTGCAAAAAAAAGATCAGTTCCAAATTAAAGCATCCCTGACTGATGGCTGCTTGGCTTCCGTGTAAACATACCCACCATCTCTCCAGGTAACTGGTTTGACTGTTGAACCTCTTTTGCTATTAGGGAGTTATTTTTATTTTTTATTTTAATAAGGGTCAGTTGGAATCCTCCAGGTGTGAAAAAGAATGATTACATCCTCCTCAGTCTTCTTTTCTTGTCAAACTTTCCCAACGGTTTCAACCTGTCTTTATACAACTTCGTTTCCATTTCTCTGATCATCCCTACTGCCCTGCTCTACACCTATTTCAACGAGAGAAATCCCAACCTAAACAAGAAGACTATACCAAAATAAAACACAATAGAAAGCAAGCAGCTTCGAAAAAATTAACAATGACCCCATATATGAACATAAAGAAGAAAAGAGCCGAGGTGGCGCAGCGGTTAGAGGCAGGTACTGCAGGCCACTTTAGCTGACACTGATCCGCAGGTCAGCAGTTCAAATCTCACCGGCTCAAGGTTGACTCAGCCTTCCATCCTTCCGAGGTAGGTAAAATGAGGATCCAGATTGTTGGGGACAATATAAATATACATTGCTTACTGGTGTAAACCGCTTAGAGAGCACTTGCACTGTGAGGCGGTGTATAAATCTCACAAAATAAAATAAATAAATAAATAAAAGTGACACACCCAGATTGAACACAATGGAAAACAAACAGCTTCCATAAAAAATGAAGTTACATAGGTACCTAAAGAGCAAGACTGATGGAAACCTGTCGCTTTTAGAAGAAAACAACAACCAAGAGCAAAGCCGCTACTATCTACCCTGGCCAACACCAACGAAGCCCCTCTGGAACTGAACAATTGCTTTCATAGCCTCCCCCTGGAAGAAAATATGCAGACACCCACAAAAGAGCATTTATCAATAGTTTCTTAAAAAGAGACAAAACCCAGCATTCCTGCGACAGAAAGAAAAGTATCCCAGACTTCCCTAGGGGGGAAAAGGCAAATATTGGTGATAGGAGATTCAATTCTTAGGTAAGGTGACCAGATTTTAATATTTGTAAAGCGGGACACCATTGACGGGGTGGAGGGGTTTCTAGGGGAGCAAGACGGGAGGGGTCCATCTCTCTTATCCTGCAGCTTTGTGCACCCCCCCAACACCCCCCCTTCACCGCAGCCAGGGGTGGGTTCCTACCAGCACAGGCTTACTTGTTCGTCGCCGCAGAAGCTGGTGGCGTTCGCGGCGCGGGGCTTCCCCCGCCCGCTTTCCCCGGCCGCCGGGACGCCGCTATTTGCGTTCTTTTGCCCTCTGCGCATGCGCAAAGCGTTCTGCTTGCACAGAGGACAAAAGAACGCAAATGGGGGCGTCCCGGCGGCTGGGGAAAGCGGGCGGGGGAAGCCCCGCACCGCGAACGCCACCAGCTTCTTCGGCTCTGCGGCGATGAACAGGCAAGACCGCCGCTGCCCCTCCCACTGCCCTCCCTCCCCGCCTGGCAGGAGGAGGCAGGCGAGGCAGGAGGCAGAGGGGTGTGCAGGGCAAATTCAAATTTAAAAAGCGGGACTTTTTTGAAACGCCGCGGGACGCGGGACAAATTATAAAAAAGCGGGACTGTCCCGCCAAAAGCGGGACGTCGGGTCACCTTATTCTTAGGGGAACAGAAATTATAGTCTGCAAACCAGGCAGTCGATCTAGGGAGATATATTGTCTCCTGGAGCAAAAATCAAAGATGTAACTGAGTAGTTACTAAATTAATCAACCCTACAGATTACTACCCCTTTCTTCTCCTACACGTGGGGACCAATAACATAATAATGAATCTGAAAACAATAACAAGAGATTATGAACAGCTAGGGCAGAAAGTTAAATAATTAGGAATACAAGTGGTATTTTCATCTATACTTCCAACAAATGGGCAACATCCAATGAGAGAGTAAAGGATTTTACAAATTAACCATTGGCTTAAAAACTGGTGTCGTCATCAGAACTTCAGCTTCCTAGACCATGGTCTGCATTACCTACATGAAAGGCTCCTGGCAAGGGATGGAGTGAACCTCACAAGAACTGGAAAGAATATATTTGGAAAATGACTGGCTCATCTTTTCAAATGGGCTTTAAACTAAAATTGAGGGGAGGGAAGGGGGCAATCTTCATGACCTTTAAAATCTAAAGAATTCAAAGGATACTACAACAATTAGATATAATACTGATGGGGAATGAAGAAAAATTTATAACAAAAACATACAGACACTTATTGGAAGTAGAAATGGAAGAGGAAATTGTAAAAGGTTCAGTGATTGCATGGGCACAGAACATAGGCTGTAATATAAATTTAGAGGAATGGGAAAAAATATGGAACAAGAACTGTAAATTAACATTATCGACTGCATTTAAAGAAAATCAATATAAAATGCTTTATAGGTGGCATTTAACACTGGCAAGATTGGCAAAAATGTATACAAATATGAAACCGGATTGCTGGAAATGTAAAAGTAAGGATGGAATTTTTTATCATATGTGGTGGCAATGCCCCAAAGCGAAGAAATATTGGGAACAGATAAGGAGATGGCTACAGGAGATAATAGGAGAACAAATAGAATTTAAACCTGAACTATTCTTATTAGGAATAATTAATCAAAAGATAAAGAAACAACTCCAATACATCATTTTACACATAGTAACCGCAGCAAGAATTGTTTATGCTCAATGTTGGAAACTTGAAAATACACCAAGCAATGAAAGGATTATACATAAGGTACTGGAATGTGTCGAGCTCACATTGGAAATGAAAGGCAAGGAAGAAACAGAATTTTATGAGGTGTGGAATAAGTGGTATAATTGCTTAGAACAGAGAAATAAAGATGTATAGAAATAAATGTAAATAACTGTATGAGACATATGACACAGTACTGTTAAAAATGTTTATTGATATGTAAATTGAAAAAAAAGAATCTAATTGCAAGCAAAAACCACTAGATAACCAATCACATAAGGAGAAAGGAAGGAAAGAGAAAAAAAATAATTAAAAAAACATAATGAAGTAGAGAATGATGGAAAGGATGGAAATCCCAATTACAAAGTAGGAGATATAAGAAACATACCAAAGACCCATAAAAGACTCAAATGCCTATACACTTATGCTCAAACTTTAGGGAACAAACAGTGTGAACTTGAAGTATTAGTACATGAAGGCAGATATGATATAGTTGCATAATCCAGCCATTGTCTTAAATTTTAAAAGAGCTGATTTTAACAAACTCAGACAGAGCCTAAGAAAAATTTCATGGATGAAAATCCTAAAGGGGCAAACAACTCAAGAATCACGGGAAACTCTAAAAAATATGATCGTAAAAGCCCACTTCACACAATACCACTGAAAAAGACAAACAAGAAATCCAAGAAGAATGGATTGCATGGTTACACAAAGATCTCTCTGATAAACTGAAAGACAAAAAGGATAAATACAAAAAAATGGAAAGAGGGATACATAACTAAGGCGAAGTATCAGCAGATAGCCTAAATCTGCAAATAGCAATGGCACTTAGACTTCTATACTGCTTCACAGTGCTTTACAGCTCTCTCTAAGCAGTTTACAGAATCAGCATATTGCCCCCAACAATTTGGGTTCTCATTTTACTGACCTCGGAAGGATGGAAGGCTGAGTCAACCTTGAGCCTGGGAAGGTACTAAAAATAATAATAAAAAACCAGATCTATGAACATTTAGTACAGTGTTTCCCCAAAAATACGACCCACCCCCAAAATAAGCCCAAGCCTAATTTTGGGGGGGCCCCAATCAGAGGTGGGTTCCTCCAGGTTCAGACTGGTTCTATAGAACCAGCAGTAACTTGGCAGCCTGGTTTGCTAGAACCGGCAGTGACCCAGGCTTGCCACGCCATAGGCGCTGCCATCTTGTTTTTTGCTTCTGTGCATGCGCAAAAGCTTTTTTAAAGTACTACACATGCATGCACGCCCACACGCTGTGCAATGTGCCCGTGCCTGCGCAGCGCATCCCTGAGCAAACCGGCAGCGGGAGAATCCAGAACCCACCCCTGGCCCTAATATATGCCCTACCTCTAAATTAGCCCTGGTGAGGGGGGGTGGGCATAGCCAGCACAGGAGTTAGCCCTTTTGCGGTCACCTCATGGCTGCTTGTCCCCTTAATCGGGGCCTGCGGATCAGCGGAGCCAGCGAGGGCCGTGAGCTGCCTCTCATTCCTTCTCTCCGGGCACAGCCTGTCCCTTTCAAGCGATCAAATGTCGCTTGAGAAAAGGCCGCACATCCCAGGATTGCAAACACTGAAGGCTCAGAATGGAGACTTTTTTGCGAAGGTCAGGAAAATGGGGAGGGGGATTTTCCTGCCTGTCATCCTTTCCTCAAGCTCAGCACAGACTGAGATAAACTTTTTAAGGATAAACTTCCTAACACTGAGACAATTAACCAATGGAATAGTTGGTCTTCAGAAGTTGTGGGTGCTTCATCACTGGAGGTTTTTAAGAAGTGACTGGACAGTCACTTGTCTGAAATGGTATAGAATCTCCTGCTTGAGCAGGAGGCTGGACTAGAAGATCTCCAAGGTCCCTTCCAGCTCCATTCTGAGTGTGGTGTGGCTCCATATCACACTGCTGCCTCAGTTTGCAATCAACTACCAAGCCAATTTTTATTTTTTTTAGAAATACTATTTATTTATTTATTTGGTATTCTTATATGCCGCCCAACTCCCAAGGGACTCTATTACTTTTACTTACTCTATACTATTACTTTACATTATCAAGAATGTGTGGTAGATGGGGTGGGGGTGAAAGGCAAATACAGTTTTGGATTTAATTCCCACATTACAAAAAAATAACAGTTCCATTATGAGCCAGTTTGGTCTAGTGGTTAAGCCATCAGGCTAGAAACCAGGGGACAATTAGTTCTAGTCTGGCCTTAGGCATGAAAGCCAGCTCTGTGATTTTGGGCCAGTCACTCTGTCACAGCTCATGACATCAGTGAATTCCTGTTTCAATCCCTGTTTCAACGAATGGATCAGCATTTGTTGATCCTATAAAAGTGAAAACTGTGGGAATAGGAAGGAAGGGGAAAAAAGTTCCATTCTACTATTTGTTGACTAGATTCTTCCATAAGTATTATGTACAATTTTTGGATGTATACTTTAAGAAGTTTTCAGACTATTTAGAAAAGTTTCAGGGAAAGTCAATACTCTTCATATTCTATATAAACGATCTTTGTGATCATGTTATAAGCAACTGCTTTCTCTTTGCCGATGATATTAAACTATTTAACACCACCGACAATGCTACTACTCTTCAAAAAGACCTTGACCATGTAGCAGAATGGTCAAACAACTGGCAACTTCAAATCTCAACCAACAAATGCTCTGTCCTACACATTGGCAAAAAGAATCAGAATAAAAAATACAAACTTGGAGGAAATGAACTTGTAGACGACCCTCACTCTGTCAAAGACCTTGGAGTACTCATATCCAATGACCTAAGTGCTAGAGCCCACTGTAACAACATTGCCAAAAAGGCTCTGAGAGTTGTTAATCTAATCTTGCCATCTTCTCTGGCAATATTACACTGCTAACCAGAGCATACAAAACATTTGTTAGACCAATTCTGGAATACAGCTCACCTGTCTGGAACCCTCACTGCATATCAGACATTAATACAATCGAGAGAGTCCAGAAATATTTCACAAGAAGAGTCCTTCACTCCTCTGCTCGCAACAGAATACCTTATTCCACCAGACTTGAAATATTGGGATTAGACAATTTACAACTACACCGCCTCCGATCTGATCTAAATGTAGTTCATAAAATCATATATGAAAAAGTCCTTCCTGTCAATGATTACTTCAGCTTCAACCGCAACAATACACGAGCACATAATAGATTCAAACTAAATGTAAACTGCTCCAAACTTGACTGCAGAAAATACGACTTCAGCAACAGAGTGATCAATGCCTGGAATGCACTACCTGACTCTGTGGTTTCTTCCCCAAACCCCAAAAACTTTAACCTTAGACTGTCTACAGTAGACCTCTCCCCATTTCTAAGAGGTCTGTAACAGCACCGGGTTGCTTCCTTACCGCTGCCGGTGCACTGCGCACGCATCTCCACACCTCGGGCACGCGTGCCCCCTCATGCGATTTTGCTTCTGCGCATGCACGGAAGCAAAATCGCACCAAAATCTCACGAGGGGACACGTGCACACACGAGATTTCGTCGTGATTTTGCTTCCCTGCATGTGCAGAAGCAAAATCACCCAAAAATTCACAGAAAAAGATGGCGATGTGCGCGACGGACTGGCAGAGAGGGTTCCCGAGCGGCCGCGTGCAAATTGCACAATCGGCCGCTCCCTACTGGAGCTGTGCACTGGGCAGCTCCGGCAGGAACCCACCTCTGGTCTGTAAGGGGCGTGCATAAGCGCACCACTGTGCCTACCGTCCCTGTCCTACTGTCCTATTGTCCTCTTTTATCGTTACTTTTTACTTATGTTATGTTTATACAAACAACTACTATGCTGTACATGTTTGACAAATAAATAAATAATAAATAAATAAATAAATAAATAAATAAATAAATAATCAGGGTCTGGAAAAGAGGTGGCACAGCAGTTAAGAGTGCAGTACTGCAGTCCACTTTAGCTGACTGTGATCAGCAGTTCAGCTGTTCAAATCTCACCGGCTCAAGGTTGACTCAGACTTCCATCCTTCCGAGTTAGGTAAAATGAGGACCCAGATTCTTGGGGCCAATGTAAATATATACACTGCTTAATGGTGTAAACCGCTTAGAGAGTGCTTGCACTATGAGGCGGTATATGTCTCACCAATAAATAAATAAATAAATAAATAAATAAATAAATAAATAAATAAATAAATAAATAAATAATAAATAAATAAATAAATAAACAAACAAACAAACACATAAACACATAAATGAATGAATGAATGAATGAATGAATGAATGAATGAATGAATGAATGAATGAATGAATGAATGAATAAATAAATAAATAAATAAATTGCGTGAAGAAAAAGTGAAAGAATTAGGGATGTTTAGTCTTAAAAAGAGAAAAGTGAGGTTGGAAAATGATAGCATTCTCCAAGTTTCTGAAAATGAGTCAGAAATAGGTGAAGACTTACTCTCTATCATTCCAGAGTGCTGGACACAGAATAATGAATTTAACTTACAGGATGGGAAATTCCAGCTGAATGTTAGAGAAAACTTGCTAACATTAACAACAGCGTGAGGTTCAGTGATTCTAAAGAGGTGACAAACTCATTCAGAAACAGAATAGAATGACTATGCTTCATTAATCTGCCCCCTCCCCCAATTTAATGATTCCGTTCCTGAATTGGTGAGGAAATAATTGTGGTTCTTTGCACATCTTTAGCACTGCCCCTTTCACCTCTGATTTTCCTTATTCAGTGAAATAACTGAAATCAGCTCACAACCGATTATATCTTTATTCCCACCCCCTCTGCGCTTGTTTCCCTCTGTGCAAGCAGGCAAATTTCATGAAAGAATAAAAATAAAGGAAGACAAAAAGAGAAAACAAGAGATCAGGAGAGAGAGAGAGAGGGAAAAAAAGAGGGAGAAGCAGTAAAACTCATTTTCTTGGTAATTTACTTTTCTTTTTAGTTGTGTCCTGCTGCTCAGAAGCCTATTCCTGTTACAATATTAGATATAAACAAGTAAACTGTGTAATGGATCACATTAAACAGACCTCGTGTTTTGAGGCAGGATTTAATTTTCATGGCAGATTATCTTGTCTTCAGTAGTAGAGATATCCTGGGGCATTGACTGCATTAATAGGATCTAGTCTTTTAAAATCCATTAAGTCAGCTGAGTGGACCAGTCTATAATCTCATTTCAAGTACAGCATGAAAATGCTTACATGCTCACTCCCACGAGACTGACAGCAGTGAGGAAGTGGCTAAAGGTTGCAGGAGATTTCTCAATATGATGCTGCCGGTTTGTCTCATGACAAGGAGAAGGGGCAGAAATGTATGCTTTCAGTAAGGAAAAAAGAAAAACCATGCAACCAGACAGAACACGGAACAAACCATGAAACATATGCTTTTATATAACAGTAAACCAGACAATCAGGCAGAAATTGGTTCTGGAAGAGGAGACTTGGATAGGTGAGGGAAGAGACAATAAAGCTTTGGCATCAAAATATGATGTGATAGTGACTCCGCCCTCCCTCACCTTCAAGTCATTGTTGACCCCTGGCGACTGCCTGGACAATTCCTTATACTTTTCTTGGCAAAATTTCAAAAGTAGTTTGCCATTGCTTGCGTCTTAGGGATGAGAGTGGCCCAAGGTCACTCAACTGGCTTTGTGCCTAGGACAGAAGTAGAATGTATAGTCTCATGGCTTCTCATCTGGTTTTAGGCCCAGGAAAAGGGAAAACAAATTAGAATGAAGACCCAGGTTCAAATCCCTACACGGCCATGAAGATCACAAGGGAATTTCAGCTAAACTTAATCTCATATGACTGTTGGGAATATAAATTGGAGTTGGGAATATTATCTGTGTTATCATTTCTGTGAAGAAGAGTAGGGTATTGTGGAAAGTTAGCACCCACCCCTCTCCTAGAAGAACGAAATATTATAGGAAATATTAAAAAGGCGGAATATTATACCTCCCTGGATGAGAAAAGGAGAAATATGCTCTTGGAAAGCAGCCCCCACCTTTGTTAATAGCCCCAGAAAGGCTGGGCCAGCTTATCTACAACACAAAAGACCTTCACCCTCAGGACATAATAGGATTAGCCTATTGGGTTAGCCAGGGGTGGGTTCCTCCCGGTTCGGACAAGTTCGCCTGAACCGGTAGCGACCCGCTGGTGATGTCATGATGACGTCACTGAACCGGATCGGTCGGTGCTGGTCCGTGGGCGCTGCCAACTTTTTAAAATTGTTTTTTATTTTTTTTCTATTTTTTTCCTTCTGAGCAGGCGCAGAAGCCGAGTTCTGGCACTGTGCATGCGGTCGCCATCTGTTTTTCGGCTTTGTTTTTTTGCCACGTGGAACCCCAGCCACCCCAGCCGGCCACCCCCACAGCCAAAGCTAAACTCCCAGGCACTCCGCAGGTGCTGATAGAATACCAGGACCTGGAGGGGGTCTTCAGCAAGGAGGACTGCAACTACCTCCCCCCTCACTGGCCCACCGACTGCGCGATAGAATTTGTGGAAGGGGCAACGCTCCCTAAACCAAATATGTACTCGATGACCCCAAAAAGAGATGGGGGGAGGTGAGAAGGTACATCGATGCCAATCTAGAGAGGGGATTCATCCAGCTGGCAAAATCGCAAGTTGCCACTCCCGTGCTCTTCAAAGAGAAGAAAGATGGGGTGTGTGTGTTAGGCTGTGTGTGGACTTCCAGGAGATCAACGCCATGTGCATCCAAAACACGTACCCCCTCCCTCTCATGAAAGGCTTGTTGAACCACCTATCCTAAGGCAAAGTGTTCACGAAACTAGATTTGAGAGAGGCGTACTACCGAATATGCATAAGGGAGGGGGACGAGTGGAAGACAGTCTTTAACTGCCCTCTGGGAATCTTTCAATTCAAAGTCATGCCGTTTGGACTCCAGGGAGCCCCCACAGTCTTTATGCAATATATAAATGAAGTGCTCCACCCCACTTGTACAAGGGGTACTCATTTATTTAGATCAGTGTTTCCCAAAGTGTGGTACGCATACCCCAGGGGTATGGGAAGAGTTTGGTGGGGGTACGCGTTGCACCGGAATTTGGTGGGGATCACGTGGGAATATCCACTGCACCGTGCTTAGCTGCGCCCACAGAACAAGGAAAGAAATAGGCGCGTATCGCAGTTTTTACATGGGAACTGGGGCCATCGTACATCGTATCGCAACTCATTATGGCAGGAACTTCTGCGCATCCTTTGCGCAGCTCGGGTTCGGCCATTTTTAAACTGCGGCAACATTAACAGTTGATGTTGAGCCGCGGAGCTGTTTAAACGCCAGAGAATTGCAGTGTTATCTAACGGTTAGACAGTCTTGTGAGGCGTGACACAGCGTGAATATATTGCACTTCGTTACAGAGACAACTTACTTCTTTAATAGTTAGTTCCGGGCGCCTGTTATCGTGCTTTAGTAAGTTCCACTGATTTTGATTATTTTTATAAAATACAATTTTTATCCCTAATAGAGATTATGGATCGCTGGAAAGAAAAAATAAATATATTTTGATTTTTATTAAAGCATATGTTTTTTATGAGGGATACTCAGCATTACGAAAATTATAGAAGGGGTACACATGTCAAAAGTTTGGGAAACACTGATTTAGATTACATTCTCATCTTCAGTGAGACCCTGGAAGAACACGTAAAACTGGTGTGGCAAGTCCTAGAAAAACTTCTGGCCGCCAAACTATACGCAAAACTGTCAAAGTGTGAATTCCACAAAACCTCACTAGACTACTTGGGCTACTGCATGTCCAGCGAGGGGATAGAGATGGACCCAGGAAAAGTGAAAGCGGTGCTGGACTGGCAACCCACATGCACCCGCAAGCAACTGCAAAGCTTCTTGGGATTTGCGAACTTTTATCGACAATTCATCCCAGCGTTTGCAGAGGTGGCGCTGCCACTAACCAAACTTTTAAAAACCGGGCCATCACCAACAAAACCCAAGCCCAACCAGCCCATTGGATGGACAATGGAATGCCAAAAAGCGTTTGAGAAACTGAAACGCCTCTTCACCCAAGAGCCCCTTCTGCAACACCCTGACCCAGAACAGCAATTAATCATCCAGTCCGATGTCAGTGACGTGGCCGTAGCGGCAGTGCTGTTACAGAAAAATGAAGAAGGCCAACTCCTCCCGTGCGCATACGTTTCGAAGAACCTCAAAGCCACAAAAAGGAGATGGGCCATTTGGGAGAAAGAGGCCTATACAGTCCATTGGGCATTGAGCACCTGGAGACAATTCCTAGAAAGGAACAAGGTGCCATTCGAGGTGTGGACTGATCATAAGAACCTTGAAGCCATAAAAAGCCCCAGAAAGCTGTCACCTAAACAAGTTTGCTGGGCGCAATACTTCAGGAGATTTAAATTCAAGCTGTAGCACATCCCGGCTGGAAAGAACTTGCTGTCAGACCTTTGTCCAAAGTGCATGGGGTAATGTAAAGAAAGTGCATGGGGTAATGTAAAGAAAGCCCTAGCTAAAAATGGTAGGCTGACAAGAGAAGAGCACCCCAGGAAAAATTCCACCTAGGGTAGGGGTCCCCAAACTTTTGGACCTCAGGGACCACCAAGGTCATAATTTTGAATCCCGCGGACCACCAAATTCATAATTTTAAATCCCACGGATGACCCTAATTCATAATTTTAAGTCCTGCAGACCACTAATATGAATTTTTTTTAAAAAAAGATAAATACATTTGTAAAATAATGATCAGAGAACTTCCATTTTATTGATATGAAATGCACCTATTTAATATAACAAAATTATAAATGCTTATTTAATTACAAATGGGCGAACCGGTTGTTAAATTATGTGAAGCCAATCTCTGGTGGTACCTATTTACCTACTCTTGTTTGCATGCTTTCAAACTGCTAGGTGGGCAGGATCTGGGGCAAATAACAGGATCTCACCCCGTTGTGCAGTGCTTGGGTCTTAAAGTAAATAGCTAAAAAAAAAAAAAGAATAGCAATTAACAAGGAAAGTCTCTTGTGGCAGATTGCAAAGTAGTGATATTATAACCACTAACCTTCTGTAGGTCAGAGAAGACCTGTAGTAGAAATACTAAGAAAGTTTTCTTGGGGAAACTTGGGAAAATGAGACAGGGATGTTCCAGTTATTCTGCAGGGCTTGATTAGAACAAAGTAGGGTGCAATAGACAACAACACCTGAGCCAGCTCAACTGCGGAAATGCTATGGTCAACTGGGAGCAGGAAAAAAATTGGATCAAGGTTGCATTTGCAGTGGGCTAGATGTAAACAAAAGACAACATCATCCATTCTTGGGGTCTACAATAACTCACTATGGCCAACTTGCTGCAGCCAACTTGCTGTGGCCAACTCGCTGGAGGAAACCTCTTCTAACTCTATGAATCTAAGATTCTACTAAAAGAAATCCAGAATATCATAGAGTCATAGAGCTGGAAGGGACATTGGAGATCTTCTAGTTCAACACACACACACGCCGCCGCCCATAGCAGAAGTCCTTATACTATCTTGAACAAATGAATATCCAATGTTTTCTTGAAAACCTCCAGTGATGAGGACCCATAACTCCAGGAGGAAAACTGCTCCTTTGATTACTTGCTCTCCCTGTCAGGAAGTAGGATCTCTCTTTAACAAGCTTCTACCCATTCTTCTACTTTGGAGAATAAGTCAACTCCCTTGTCTCTATGACTGCCCCTCAAATATTGGAAGACCGCTGTTATGTCACCTCTAATCCTTCTATTCGATAGGCTAGATCAGTGGTGCTTAACCTTCCTAATGCTGCGACCCGCCCCTGCCCCCCACCCCTGCCGTGACCCACCCTGCCGCTGTGCCCGCTGCCGCAATCCCCACCCCGCTGCCGCCATTTGGGTTCTTTTACCCTCTGTGCATGCACAAAGCATTTTGCGCATGCGCAGAGGATAAAAGAACCCAAATGGTGGCATCCGGGCGAAGTCTCCCAACCCCTGTGAAAGGGTCATTCGACCCCCAAAGGGGTCGCGACCCCCAAGTTGAGAACCGCTGGGCTAGATCACTGATGGCTTAACTTTTTGACATTGTGTGCCGAAAGTGCTTGCGTGCGTGCTGGCACCCAGGGAAAGACATGTCAAATAAGTTATGATGATGAGAATATATTTTTATATATAATTTTATTAAAAATATTTTAAAAGAAGGTAAAAAAAAATAATACAAACTAGTATAAAGTAAGCGGGGAAAGAAAACAAAAAAAAATGCAAGACAAGAAAAAAATAGAAAAGAAAAAAGATACAAAAATGGTTTCCAATATTCTTCAAAGCAGTTATAAGTACAATGAAAATATGATGCTGAGACTCCAATGCCATCTTCTACTTGGATCTTATGCTATTGTATACTGGGTTGGTATAATATCAAGGCATCTAGTTCTTGTCCTGCCTTAGACATAAAGCTAGATGGATGGCCTTGGGCCAGCCACACCATCTCAACCCCAGGAAGCAGGCAATAGCAACAGCAATAGCACTTAGACTTATATACCACTTCATAGTGCTTTTTACAGCCCTCTCTAAGTGGTTTACAGAGTCAGCATAATTGCCCCCAACAATCTGGGTCCTCGTTTTACTCACCTCGGAAGGATGGAAAGCTGAGGCAATAGCAATAGCAATAGCACTTAGACTTATATACCGCTTCACAGTGCTTGTTACAGCCCTCTCTAAGCGGTTTACAGTGCCAGCATATTGCCCCCAACAATCTGGGTCCTCATTTTACCATCTCGGAAGGATGGAAGGCTGAGTCAACCTTGCAATAGCAAAGCAGTTCTGAAATCTTGCCAAGAAATTTTGGGGACTTGTCTAGGCAGTCACCAGGAATGTGATATAACTAATGTAAATGTTCTCCATAATTATTCATTTTGAATATAGACAGATTATGTACTTTTACAGCTTTCAAGATAATGCTAAATAGGATGAATTCTTTATACAGACCAAATGGGTTCTTTTTATGCAATATACAATATAAGCAGTATATATTTAATATTATATTTCAGGCTATCCTGTTATCTTCCCTTTAGCATAGAGGCAAAAGTAGGAAATTTAAAAATATTCTTTTCTACTACCCTTTGAAGGAGTCCCTTCCCTATTTCCATTATAACACGAATAATCTTTTTTTCCTGCTCCTTGTGATAGGCAAGCATATGAGAAAAAGAGGGCAAAAGGCAGAGCTGAGTGCAAATGGTTGGCTGCTGTGTTTGAGGTTTCCATGTGGCAGATATTTGTATGTATTTGGAAGGAACATAACTGTTTAGATAAACAGATGGCAACAAATGGCATAAAAAACATATACCCATAATGTCAGTTCATAACATTTTGTTCAACATACTTGTTTTAATTGACTAGCTGACAATTTTGCTTTTGGGCCCATATGGTAGCAAATGGCAAATGAACACTTTTAACAAAGCAACTCCAATATGGTACTTTTATTACAGAAACTTGGGGAAGAATCCAGGATAAGAGATGCAGCTAGAAGCTGGATAAGCAAAATCATGGAACAAAGGTGGTGGTGTGGGTGGGTTTGAATGTGTGTGTACATATGTGCGTGCATGTGTATTTGTGTGCACACATGATAGTGGGGGAATAGGAACAGAAAAGTAGGTAGGAGCTCAGAGCAGTGGTGGGCTCCTACCGGTGCGGTCCACTCTATAGCACCGGTAGCAGCCCGCTGGTGACATCACAGTACCGGTGCGGTCAGTTGCCGGTGCCTGAGCGCCGCCATTAAAAAAAATTTTTTTTAAATTTTTTTAAACAGTTCTTCTGCGCATGCCCAGAAACCTGACAATCAAGTCTTTCCCCGTTCCTTCACTTGAAAATAATAAGAAGCTCGCATTTGACACTTTTCCTTCGCTTTTGCCTAAAGCTTCCCAAAGTGGGCATTTTCCGAAAGCTTAACCTTTTATACTGTTAATTTTATACAGTTTTATACTGTTATTCTTTAGATGAAAACATTGAGGACTGTTAAAAGATACTGTTCTTTTAACAGTCCTCAATATTTTCATCTAAGGAATCCATGACTGAAACCAAAAATGCTGTATGAGACTTGCTTGTCTTTTAACTATAGCATTTTCTGCATATAAAGGTTGCTATGTTGCCATGGTGTAACACGCACTTTGTATGCAAAGCTTTTCATGTAAGGTATAAAATAGCAAAAATAGTAGTAACATCTCTCTGAAATAACTAATATATGACCGGCAAGCCACGCCCACCCAGTCACATGGCTGACAAGCCACGCCCACCTGGTCACATGGCTGACAAGCTACACCCACAAAATAAGCCACGCCCACAGAGTGGTAGTAAAAAAATTAGGAACCCGCCCCTGGCTCAGAGGCATGTTAAAACTCGAAGCAGCTCCTTATCACAGAGAACAAATAACATTGGAGACCTCTAAATGTAAATCTGCAATTGTTTTTTAAAAATAGGGATGAATGGACAGGAAAAATCAGCTGAAGGATTTCAGGATGAAAAAGAAGATAGGAAAGTGCAAAATGGATGGGGGAAAAATCTGTGCTTTGCTAGACGCTCGGGATAGTTGGAAGTAGAACAATCGTAACACTCCTTATGTTAGAAAGGAGGAGCTGGAATATTCCAAGGAAGACATAGGCTGAAATAGATTTGAAGGTGCTGACTGCTAGTTATTACTTTACTTGTTTCTAGATGTTCACAGATCTGTTTTTTAATTATTTTTTTCAGTGTCTTCCCAGGCATTGATGTTAGGCTGATTGGTCTATCGTTTCCTGAGTCTGATTTTTTTCCCTTTTTTTTTTGAAGATGGGAACCACATCTTTTCCAATCCTCTGGTAGTTCCCCGGTACTCCAGGATTTTTTAATGATATGGTACAATGGTTCTGAGATAACATCTGCCAGCTCCTTCAGAACTCTGGGATGTAATCCATCAGGTCCCAGTGATTTATATTCATCAAGGTCAGACAAGTGTTCTCTTACCATTTTCTTCCTTATTTTAATTTTTATTTCTAGTCTGTCTCTTATAGTTATGTTTTTGGTAGGTTGGGCTATAGTTTCTTTTTGCGTGAAGACTGATGCAAAGAATGAGTTAAGCAGCTCCGTGGAGCGCAGGGGAACACTGTGGTGTCGCAGCGTTGGCCACGCCTTCCTCCAGGTTCGGGCAACTTCAATGTCCTTATATGGCTAGTATATAAAAAAATAGCAGGCAAAGCAGTGAACAACATGCCCTGGGAATGGTTACTGCAAGAAATTTGAAAAAAGAGATGGAGGTGTCATGTCTCCAGTATAATTTTTTTTTGTATATAATTATGTATTTTTATTGCTATTGTTGTTCTTTAATGTATCTTGAGCTCTACCTTGTGGCCAAACATGAATCTTCATTAAGACCCAGTCGTTTAGGAGTCATCTTCCCAGCAACCCTCACTTCAAAACAAGTGCATTCTGGGAATACTCCATTTCCTTTAGCACTTGGAGGAAACAGAAGCACCAAAAAGAATCTGGCCTAATCTGTGGCACACATCCATCAGCAGACAAAAATCCACATCCTATGTCCCTACCTCCGGGACCACATCCTACCAGATTCCTCCCTATGACCAGTTAGGTCCCACAGAGTGGGCCTCCTCCAGGTCCCATCAGCCAAACAATGTCGGTTGGCAGTTCTACGGGGGAGAGCCTTCTCTGTGGGAGCCCCATCTTTCTGGAACCAACTCCCACCAGAGATCTGGACCATCCCCACTCTACTGGCTTTCCGCAAAGCCATAAAAACATGGCTCTTCTGGCAGGTGGGGTGAAGAAGATCGGATTCCCCCTGACTGAATGGTTTTAAAATGATGTTATGTTTTAATTGTCATTTTTTATTGTATTGTTCTTATTCCTATTGTACGCCACCCTGAGTCCTACGGGATTGGGCGGCCTGTAAGAACTTTTAATTAAATTAAATTAAACTATACACACAGCATCACTGGTGAGATTTAGATTTATCTGTATTGGTTCATTCTCACCAGAAACTCAATACTGCTGATTTAGTATTTGGATTCTTATTGTATGTATTTCTATTTTTCCCAGTTTTACCCATCTTGTTCCTTTAAAAAAGCATCCAGATCTATGCACACTGTCTGTTTTATTAGAGGATAGGTGGGTTTAGCTGCATGTCAAGCTGCCCACAGAGTAAGGTATAGCGAGAAGAGAACAGTGAAGTAGCAGTAACTGTAAAAGACAGACTAGAAATAAAAGTTAAAATAAGCAAAAAAAATGGTAAGAGAACACCTGTCTGATCTTGATGAATACAAATCACTGAGACCTGATGGACTACATCCCAGAGTTCTAAAGGAGCTGGCAGATGTCATCTCAGAACCACTGTACCACATCTTCCAAAAATCCTGGAGCAACGGGGAACTACCAGAGGACTGGAAAAGAGCTGATGTGGTTCCCATCTTCAAAAAAGGGGAAAAAATAGACCCAGGAAACTACAGAACAATCAGCCTAACATCAATACTCAGGAAATACTGGAAAAGATAATAGAAAAACAGATCTGCCAACATCTAGAAACGAGTAAAGTAATAACTAGAAGTTACCATGGGTTTGTTAAAAACAGATCATGCCAAACCAATTTTATTTCATTCTTCAACATAGCGCCTAAATTAGTAGACCAGCGAAATACTGTGGACATAATATACTTAGATTTCAGCAAGGCATTCGACAAAGTAGACCACAACCTACAGAACTTTCAGTTAGAAACTTCAATAGTAAGCAGCCTGGAATCACTTTGTTTTGAATAGCACTTCCACTTACAAGCTGCAACTTCAAAGCAAAATACAATTCATGGTTGTTGTTTGTTTGTTTTTAAACTCTGAGTAAGGATAAATAATTCACTGTCCTTTCTGCTATTTTCATTTGACTCATTAGAGCATAGGACATAGAATCATAGGGCTGGAAGCAGGGGTGGATTTCACTTAACTTTGCTACCAGTTCGGGAACGGGAGCGCGTGCGCGCACGAGGCTTCTGTGCACGCGCAGAACGTCCATGATGACGTCCGGGCGGGTGGGCAGAGCTTCCCGCCACTGCTGCTACTAGTTCTCCCAAACTGGGGTGAATCAGTAGAAACCCACCACTGGCTAGAAGGGACCTCAGAGGTCAACTTAGCTGTCTTTCATACTTTTCCTTTCCTGCCCCTTCCTCCCTTCCTTTATTCTCTGATTTTAAAGAAAAAAATGACTATCAGTTAATTATTTTACTTACTGTATTTTTTGGAGTATATACCTTTTTACCCCCCAAAAGAGGGTGAAAACTTGGGTGTGTCTTATACACCAAATGTAGCCCCGCTCAGCCATCCCCACCCTTTGGCCTCTGCCTCCCAGCAATTTACCTCCTTGCAGCAAACAGGGCAGAGCCTGATTAGCATGAGCAAGTGATTATCTGCCTCCCGATCCACAGCTGACTGAGGTTTGCAAGACACATGCTAAAATGAAACTAACTACGGTAGCTGCAAGGAACAAATTGCTGGGAGGTGTACTGCTGGCAATGTTGGACTGCTGAAACTGCAAGGAGGTCAGTAAATAACTATAAATGTTTGTAGACTGTTCAAATTATTAGACTTATTTTTTAAAGACTGCTTTATTATTGTTCTAGACAACTTAACAAAATGAAGAAGCTTTTTAAAATAAATGCTTGATCTGAAGAGGCCCAGTGCTATTGTATCTTCTTTTAAATAGCAGAGAATGTATACTTCCAGAAAGCCACATCAAATGTAAAGATCTGTAAAAGTATAATCTAAAATGTAACAGTGTCCTGTTTAGTATTAAGATAAGGCACCTGAGTTAAACCCTGACTTAGTCATGTTTGGAGTAGATCTATTTAAATAACTGGGAGGAGTTAATGTGATTACATTTAAGAAAACTTTCTGGCATTAATATACTGCCATAATGTACATTTCTCCAATTCTTTGCTATTTCTACAGGTCAGGCACACATGCACAGAAATACACAGCAAACAGTGTATATCATCTGTACTGTTTGCTGCTTGCTGCTTGCTGTTTGGCCAATTGCTGGGAGGCAGAGGCCTTTTTTCCTTGTTTTCCTCCCCCAAAACTAAGGTGTGTCTTATACTCCGGTGCATCTTATACTCCGAAAAATATGGTACTTTTCCTAATATTGCCTAATCATATTGTCATTATAACTTTTTTACCGTGTACTTAACATGTATATACTGTATATTGTGTCTTCTGTTTGTGGCTTCTTTAAAGCGTGGTATTTTCTCCATCCCATAATGGCCATATGGAAGTATATGGATATAAGTGTCTGAATGTGTTAAGCCGTTTCAGCCCTAGCCCACTTTGCCTATATTCGGTTGTTGTATGCCTTGTGCTGGTTTCTAGCATTATACAATTCTGATGCTGGCACCCCCTTGGGGAGAGAACACAGAATTAGAAGCACTAAGGGTAAAGTATCCCTGAAATTAAACAGCCAGTATTTGGCAACTGATGACTGGCCATCTTGTGCCCAGATGGCTGAAGTATTCTGGGGAAGGCCAGCAATAGATCCAGAGGAAAGACACGGCAGCCAACTGGCTTCTCCACATGTGGAAGAGGAAGTGATACTTTGCCAAGTAGAGAGGGGGAACTGTCTGAATCATCCAGCACTTCTTAGCTCCAATATCAAGTACCCTGAAGGGAAAGTTCCTATAAAGAGAACAGACAATAGAGATAACAGCAAGGCCTGAGGCCTATTTTAATTGGCAGTAGATTCCACTGGTGGCATCTATTTGCAATGAAAAAGTGCATGTGTTGGAAAAAGAAAGGATTTTGTTTGAGGAAATCTAATAAATAAAATATAATGGGAATTTTTCTGGAGGACTGCAATGAAACAGTCTGGAACTATATCTGAAGAGGCAACAACAGGCTGCTTGCTTGTAGCAGAAGCTAAGGTGTCTGGTAGCAGGCCAAGAGTCAGGAAGTGAGGTTGTGGCTCATCCTGCCTACAGAGGTGGTATTCAGACAGTTCTGTCCGGTTCGCCCGAACCGGTAGTGGAAATTGCGGGTGGCCCTGCCCACCTGCTATCCTATATGTGCACGTTTTTGAGGCTGGGCGCATGTGTGGAAGGCTTGTGTGCGAGGAAATCGCATGCATGGCCTGCCCACATGAACCAGAAGGGAAGGTAAGTGAAAACCATCCCTGCCTGCCTACCAACACTCTTCCTCTCTAAACGCAACTTGGCAGATTACTACCATATTAGAGCAAGAATGGAGCAATATCTAAACACCTGTTTTGTCATTTTGAGGAAATCCTTGGACTCTGCAGACATGTCTGATCACATTGTTGGTTCATATCACGTGTGATTTTGTGATCAAAAAGACAGATCTTTTTGAAGGTATTGCTGCTCAATATAATCCAGCTCATGTCTTTGATTTTACTATCAAATGTAGTATTTTGCATTTGTTGAAATTCATTTTGTTTCTATTCTCTATTACACCCTAACAAGAACGTCCTGAATTTTCATATGGGTGTTTGCTATCTCCATCTTTGGGTTATCTACAGATTTGATAATCCTATTTCCTAATCTCTCAACCTCATCATATATACATACTGTATGTTCAACAGTACAGAACCTAGTAGTAGTAAATGCTTTCTTTCTGTTGGACATGGAGTCCTGTGAGTGACACAAATAGATAAGTCATATGTAATGCCAGTGGACAAAGAGAAAAGCACTACCCTGATCAATGGACATCCATAGTTGCACCACTAGAGCAGTTAATGAGGTTTCTATTCTCTACCTAGATCTGAATCCTCAAAACTAGAAAGGTGTATTTGGAAGGGATCTTGCAAACCTGATCCAGGGGACTTAAAACAGAAGCGGGTGGGGTGGGGTGGGGGGAATAGAAGAAACCAGACGTGCAATGGCAAACACTCACTGAGATAAGGAAGTCTATGTAAAACATGGAGGAACACAATAGAGAACAAGATATGTGATTTAAAGGTGCTAGGGTTTCTATACAAAGGAACAGCATATGAGGGATAAACAGGAAGAATGAAATATTTAACCCAGGAAAGCCAATATGACCTAATAGGCATAAGTGAAATTATTTTAGAAGCTGTTTCCAATTTTATTAAGGAGAGAGAATTTCTCATCTGTGTAAAGAAAAAAAGATACTTTTTTAAAGTGACAATCTTCAAATAGATAAATTAATTGTAATGCATTAAGAGGCAATTAGAGGTATACATGTAAGATAACCCCATCAGACCAAGAGCTGGCATATCCATTATTATGTCTTTCTCCGAAAAGAGCACAAATGAATGGTTTGTCTTTCTGCATGGAACCGAGAGAGGAACTGGTATCATAACCTCATAGAAAAAAAAGAAGGATCGCTGTGACTGATGATAGTTATCCCATTTGTGTACATCAATATTCCAAGGAGCTGGATGTCCCTTCATAGCATAGCATTTCATAGCATTCTAGGAATGGATGTTATTTCTGAATTATCAAATATGCTGAATCAATGTTGCATTTCTACATGCCAAAACCTCATTATTTGCTGTAAAACACCAAAATTGTAACACTAATTTTTGCATTGCTAATTTTTAGCACTAATTTTTGCATTGCATTTAAAAATGGTGAAAATAGCTACAAATAGAAGTCCAGTCTTGCTCACAGATATAGATAGATTTTCTACATTTTTCATCTGGCAATGTTCATTCTATTGCTGAAGTCCAAATATTAATTATAGCACTTCCCCTTTCAATTAAACCATTGTTTTTGTGTATTAAGACTGTTCTAAAAAGTTACTTGATTGCCTTTGGTAAGCCCTGGATATAAATATGGAATGGCTGTTATCATCCGGAGCAGGGGCGGGTTCCTCTTACCTTCTCCTACTGGTGCGCATTGCGCGATTTCAGCTATCTGTGCATGCGCAGAAGGACAATTTCACTTCCGCGCATGCACAGAAAGCCAAAAACCATGAAAAATTCCAAAAAAAAGAGATGGCAGCTTGCACGGACTGGCAAAGAAAGCACCGGAGCCGTTGTGTAATCGGCGGGCCCCTACCGGAACAGCGGAGTGGACCGCACCGGTAGGAACCCACCACTGATCTGGAGTGAATAAGTTAGATGTCCTTGTTTGAATTAGGCAACAAGTAATTCTGAGCTGGTATGGGATAGAACAAACCAGGTAGCATTCCAGAAATGGTTTTCTGAAGTTGGGAGAGGAATCCCTTTACTCCAGAGGTGGACGTCACATAATATAACAACCGGTTCACCCAGCACCAGAAATGTGAGCGCATGCATGCGCACGGCTCCAAAAACACAGTGATATAGGACGAAATAGCACCGGGCCGGGCCGGAATTACCGGTTCGCTCGAACCGGTCCGAACCATCAGCAGCCCACCACTGCTTTACTCTTGTTCAGCATTCTGGGAAGAAAGATTGTATCCTATGTTTTTCTGAGCTAAGATCATCTTAGCTTTGGGAGGAAAGGGATATACAGCTGCTGTGGCCTAGAGGTAGAGCTCTTGCCTCACAATCAGGAGGTTGTGAGTTCAATCCTAGGTAGAGGCAGATGTAGGGTCTCCTGCTTGGGCAGGGGGTTGGACTAGATGACCTTTAAGGTCCCTTCCAACTTTGTTAATCTATAATACTTCTGCACCATTGTCCTTCTAGAGTGGAACCTTCCTTTGCACAGGGCCTGAGACTGGACACACCCTTTCCTGCTCATGGGGAATTTGCTGCTTTCTTCTCCTTAACTACTTAGAAAAAAATAACAAGTGTCATATCAATTAAATCAGATCAGGTATCTGATTTCCTCTTCTTCGTTATATTTGTCTGTTTTAACCTCCCAAGCTGGACTTGAAAACATTTTCCTTTTCTTCCCTGTGGCAATAATAGCTTCCTTTTAGGCATCCTTCATATTTTTTTCTGCTGGACAAAAACAGTTTTGCTGGACAAAACTGGGTAGGTATGTGACTATAGTAATTGGATGGAGATTACTGGGGAGGGGGACTGATGATGACTGATGATGCCTTTGGTCCAGGGGTGGGTTCCACTTACCTTCGCCACCGGTTTGCATCGCGACGTTTCCTGTTCTATGCTTTTCTATTTGAGTCCCCTTAGCCAGAATGTTACCGGGGTAGAAATATAAATGGAACACCTATGCAACCATCCCTGAATGACAGATATATATTTTTCACGATGTGAATAATTGCCAGTTGTGCATCTCTACTATTTCTAGATTTACTGTATTTCCTAATCAAGCAGACATGTGATATGTTTTACTACGCATGCGTGCATTCCAGGAGTCTTGTCTCCTCCTACCTTCTTCTCCTTCGAAGCCTTGCCCGAGGCAGACGTGAATTCTTAGCTGAGAAAATGTAGCTTATTAAAGATTTCTATTCTTTTGTTACTTTTGTACTGAAATAAATACCGTATTTTTCGGAGTATAAGACGCACCGGAGTATAAGACGCACCTTAGTTTTTGGGGAGGAAAATAGGGGAAAACAATCTGCCTACCAGGTATTCATCTGGCTAGCATCCTTAGTCTGGTCAGCTTCAGCACATTATTTTATCCCCTGGTTAGGACTTAAAAAAACCTTCTTCTGAGAGAGTAACAATGAAAGAGCATGCAAGCCAGTAAGAGCTGGGAAGATCGTTAGCATATAGTTAGGGCTAGAAAAAAACTTATTCGGAGCAGCTTCAGCACATTATTTTATCTCCTGGTTAGGACTTAAAAAAACCTTCTTCTGAGAGAGTAACAATGAAAGAGCATGCAAGCCAGTAAGAGCTGGGAAGATCGTTAGCATATAGTTAGGGCTAGAAAAAAACTTATTCGGAGCAGCTTCAGCACATTATTTTATCTCCTGGTTAGGACTTAAAAAAACCTTCTTCTGAGAGAGTAACAATGAAAGAGCCTGCAAGCCAGTAAGAGCTGGGAAGATCGTTAGCACCTGGTTAGGGCTAGAAAAAAACTTCTTTGGAGCAAGTAGAGCAATGAAAAAAAACCCTGCAAAGACTTAGGGCTGGAAAAACATTCTTCTGAGAGAGTAACAATGAAAGAGCCTGCAAGCCGGTAAGAGCTGGGAAGATCTGTTAGCACCTAGTTAGGGCTGGGGAAAAAGCTACATTCGAAGTATAAGACACACCCAAATTTTCAGCCACTTTTAGGGAGGAAAAAGGTGCGTCTTATACTCCAAAAAAATACGGTATTTTGTTAATTAGAATTGAATCTCGGTTTTATTTTCTAAGTGAGAATGACTTTAGGGAAGCAAGATCCTATATCACCTCTTGATAAGAAAATTCCTATCCGACAATATTCCCTGAAATCCGTGCTGGAGAAGTCTGCTCAACCTTTCAGTCATGGATAAGTGTGCCGGAAAGATGGACAGGTGCTTCTCAGCATTTGTTCTGAAGTATTACAGCCGGCTGTTCTCGTCTCCGTTTTCTGGAGCTGCTGCAACAGAAGGTTGAGTCAGGCACTTGGGCTGTGTCCAGGATCTCATGCAGTTCTGCCTCTTCATTCCTCAGATTCTCACTGTGCATGTAGTTGGCCCCCCTACTGTTCTGTTTTCGGCTTCCGCAGCCACCCTGCCTGTCAGAACAAATGGCACAACTTAGGAAATAATCGTATTTGTAGGAAAACACAAAGCCTCCTGTTTGCGTACTGTGATATTGCCTTTAACAAGACTTAACTTCTCTGACTCTGAACATAAGAGTAACCACTATGTTACTGCACATCAATTTTTTCACTTTCCCCCTTTCTTTACATATCTGTGTTCTCTGTTAGATCTACCTAACCAAGCTCAGAGAGCACCAAGGACCCCTTATTTCAACCCTGAGGTACAAATAGGAATAACAATAGCACTTAGACTTATATACCACTCCATAGTATTATACAGCCCTCTCTGAGCAGTTTACAGAGTCAGCATATTGCCACCAACAATCTGGATCCTCATTTTACCCACCTCGGAAGGATGGGAGGCTGAGTCAACCTTGAGCCAGTCAGGATCAAACTCCTGGCTGTGGGCAGAGTCAGCCTGCAGTATTGCATTCTAACCACTATGTCACCATAAATATTCTTTTTTTATTGGTAATAAAGGTCCTTTATTTCAAAACATTGCTTGGATAAGTTGTGGATGTAATTTCAATATAGGGCAGGGCACATTCCATTGACAGGCATATTTTTAGCACACCTTCAAGCTCTTTCACTTCCTGTTATTGGTCTTTCTACCATATTTGATTTCCCTTCTCTTCCATAATTGCATGCCCCAATGTTAGCCTTTTAAAATTATTATTTGTTAAAAAAGGATTTCACTAAAAATATTATTAAATGTTCATATTTAAATCTTGAATGGCTTGAATGGAAGGAGGAGGAATAACTCTTCAGGAAGTCATTATTGGGTTCCAAAATTCTAAAGTGGCTATGGCTTAGCAATTGGTGTTCAGTGGTGGGATTCAGCGGGTTTAGGCCAGTTTGGGCGAACGGGTAGTTAAATTGCTGACTGGCCCCTCCCCTTCCAGGAGTCCCTATGCACCTCATTTTGGCTCCCAGGTAAGTGCAGGGAGGCCTCCTAGCTCCAAAACAGGGCATGGGGGTGCGGCGCAGCCCCCCCCCCCGGCCCATTTTTGCTCTCAGGAGGCTGCAAAGATGCCTACTAGGCCCAAAATGGGGGGTGGGGGTGGGGGCCCCCCTGTGGCCCATTTTTGCTCCCAGGGGGGTTCAGGAGGCTGAGTGCTGCCTGTCACACCCTCTGGCCACGCCCACCATGGCCACGCCCAGCCAGCTGGCCATTAGGGCAGAGAACTGGTTGTTAAATTATTTGTCAAGGGAAGCATTCGTCCGAATGCTACCATGTGAGAATGAGAATAAATCTGGATCAATTTGAGTCAATTTGGATCTTTTCTTTGGAATTCAGACAGAAAGAAATAAAGCCAAGATTAAAAGTCTAATAGAAAATATTTATTTTGTTACAAAAACAATAAATCGTGATTAATTACATCTTTGCTAATAAAACGTGACCGTTCCGGTCAGAGTCAAAGTCAAAAGAGATTAATGGTGGATCAGGAATGTGGACATGCGTACAAGATCATATCACGTGTTCTGCTTGTATTAGAATGTACCATAATATTAGAATAGGGATGCACCACCCTGCATATACATACAACTGACAATATTCACACCGTGACATTATTTGAATCTCACCACTGGGTGTAATGTAGGTCTGCAGGGGCACTTCAACTCCAGCACCTTTCTGTTTTCCCACCCCCCACCCATCACAGCTTTTTTTGGCCTCTATGCACTCTCCTGCCACCACTACCTATCTCTGCTGTCCCCAGCTGACTGCTGTTTTTTCCTCCCATGCTGCTCTGGAATCCAGGCACTGGGTGAGGGCATGGCCCAAGAATGCAGATGGAAAATGTGGCAGGGCAGCAGATCTTGCTCGGCTCAACTGGCAAGAAAGCAGTGGAATGGAGCCAGTGGAGGCTGCCGAACAGTTTACAGGGAAGCTCGTTGCATTCGGATAAAATAGATTCAAAGAAAATAAAAATATTTACAACTTCCATTCAAATTTTCTGCAGGTTTATATCCCAACCATACATTAAAATTCAGGATCATCTGACAAGGAGTGTGTACAGGATTGATGTCAAATGAGTTTGGCTTGGCTTGTGAGGATAGGTAGAATGAAGATCACTGCACCACAAAGACTACAAGAAACTCACAACAATAACTTTCTACCAGTGGTGAAATCCAATTTTTTTTTACTACCGGTTCTGTGGGCGTGGCTTGCTGGGCATGATGTGGCTTGGTGGGCGTGGCTTGGTGGATGTGGCAGGGGAAGGATACTGCAAAATCCCCATTCCCTCCCCACTCCTGGGGGAAGGATATTGCAAAATCTCCATTTCCACCCCACTCAGGGGCCAGCCAGAGGTGGTATTTGCCGGTTCTCCGAACTACTCAAAATTTCCGCTACCGGTTCTCCAGAACCTGCAGGATTTCACCCCTGCTTTCTACTATAGGGGCATCCCAAGCCCTTTGCCCCATGTGGGAACTTCCAATGCATGCCCTTTGAAAAGGTCTGTTCGAATCCTTCTTCCACAATCCCATTTTTAAAAACAAAAAAACAAAAACAAAACAAAAAATCTTCAGTGATCTGAAGCTTCTACCATTGAAGTAGAAGTTGGCTTGGATTAGCCTACCTTCCTGAAGGTTTTTGCTTCCAGCTCATCTCTGTTCCAGGACCTGGCAGTTAAGAAGGAGAAGAATATGCATCAAGCAAGGGAGCTTGTTGACTGATGACATTCTCATAGTTGCTGTTACGTTTCCTTCGGGGGAAAATCTTGACAAAAACATTGTAATGGGGAAAAAAACTGTCAAAAGAAGCAAATTTTGGGAGCATTTTAAACAGGGAGACAAAACTGAAGGTATTGGAACAGATGCTTAAAGTTAAGTGTGTTAGTAATTTATTCAACAGTAATACTAATAAAATTTAAAATAAAAATAGAGACAATTTTTCAAGGAGTTGCGTGATCTTGGGCCAATCCCTCTTTCAGCCATAGAAAGAAGGAGGCAAGTTTTGAATTCTTAATTGTGGGTGTGCATGTGCACGTGTTTGTTCATGTTTAACAAGGTTAAAGCAAGTAACTTAAAAAGAGAATTGTGTCTTTCCAGTATGTATGGAGTTTTTATACATATATCCAGAAAATATTTTTAAAAACACAGTAGTGTACATTGTTCTTTTTCTATGTCATTATTTAATTCTGAAGATACCTTTAAAAGATACTATTATGCCTATATTTTTACCGATACACACATTTACATACCAGGAGTGGGTTCCTGCCAGTTCGGACCAGATCGTCCGAACCGGTAGCAACCCGCTGGAGACGTCACAATGGCGTCACGGATCCGGTTTGGTCGGTGCCAGTCTGTGGGCGCCGCCATCTTTTTTTCAGATTTTTTCGGATTTTTTTTACTGTTTTGAAGTTTTTTCCTCTGCTGCTGTTTGAAAAAGGGCCCTCCCGCCTGCCCCCAGGTTTATACTTACCTTTATTCCTTTGCCCGAAGCACAGCTGATCAGCTCCTCAGCTGTGTTTCGGGCTGATTATAGCTACTGAGCATGCGCGGAAGCAGAATTGCACAAGGAGACGCACGCGGGCGCACTCACTCTGCTCACGCGTGCACACAAAACGTTGCGATGTGAACTGGTGGTGAAGGTAAGTGGAACCCACCCCTGATACATACATACATACATACATACATACATACATACATACATACATACATACATACATTGGTGGGTTGCTACCGGTTCGCCCCAGATCGGGTGAACCGCTAGCGGTGGTGGTGGGAGGCTCCGCCCACCCACCCGGACGTCATCAAAAATGCTCTGCACATGCGCAGAAGCATTGCACATGCACGAAGTGCCAGTGCACACCCATCTGTTCCCGTTTCTGAACCGGCAACAAAAGTGAAACCCATCATTGGATACACACACAAACACACACATACACACACACACACACACACACACACACACACACACACACACACACACACACACCAGGGGCGGGTTCCTAATTTTTTTACTACCACTCTCTGGGTGTGGCTTATTTTGTGGGTGTGGCTTGCCAGCCATGTGACCAGGTGGGCGTGGCTTCTCAGACTGCTGAAGGGAGGGGAACTGAGATAGGTCCTGCTGCACATTCCCACTCCCCTCAGCAGCTCGAAAAGCCTTGAACGTGCAAAAATGCCTAGGATCATCACCACGCGTTCATGGCTTCTCGGACTGCTGAAGGGAGGGGAACTGAGATAGGTCCTGCTGCCCATTTCCCCTCCCTTCAGCAGCTCGAGAAGCCTCAAACGTGCGAAAATGCCTAGGATCATCACCGCACGTTAGTGGCTTCTTGGACCGCTGAAGAGAGGGGAATGGAGATAGCTCCTGCCGCCCGTTCTTTCAGCATCTAACGCGCTCCCTCAGCCATCCTCCCCTGCTTGGACTCACTGTGGGGTAGGAAGGCAGCGCATGAGTAGTGCCGGAAACTCGGCTTCTGGGCATGCGCAGAAGAAATTTTAAAAAAATAAATTATTATTTTTTTTAAAAAAATGGTGGTGCCCAGGCACCGGCAACCGACCGCACTGATACTGTGACATCACTAGCGGGCCGCTACCGGTGCTATAGAGTGGACTGCACTGGTAGGAACCCAACACACACACACACACACACACACACACACACACACACACACACACACACACACACACAGAAAAATGGGAAGGGATATTGTAGGTCATCTAGTCCAACCCCCTGCCCAAGCAGGAGACCCTACACCATTTCGGACAGATGGCAGTCCAGTCTCTTCTTAAAAGCTTTCAGTGATGAAGCTCCCACCACTTCTGAAGGCAAACTGTTCCATTGATTGATTGTTCTCACTGTCAAAAAAATTCTCATTTTTCTAGGTTGAATCTCTCCTTGATCAGTTTCCATCCATTATTCCTTGTCTGGCCTTCATGAAAGTAGGTTGACCCCCTCTTCTCTGTGACAGCCACACAAATATTGGAACACTGCTGTCCTTCTCTTTACTAGACTAGCCATGCCTAATTCCAATAATCATATGTTTTAGCCACCAGTCCCATAATCATCTTTGTTGCTCTTGTCTGCATTCTTTCTAGAGTTTCAACATCTTTTTTTATAGTGTAGTGACCAAAACTGGATGCAGTATTCTAGGTGTGGTCTTACTAAGGCTTTATAGAGTGGTATTAGTACCTCATATGATCTTGATTGAATCCCTCTGTTAATGCAATTTAGGATTGCATTGTTTTTTGCCTGCCGCCACACATAGTTGGCTCATATTTAATAGGTTGTCCACTAAGACTCCAAGATCCCTCTCACAGTTACTGCTATTAAGCTTAGTTTCTCCCAATTTACATGTGTACTTTTGGTTTTTGTTGCCTAAGTGCAAGACTTTACTTTTCTCTACATTGAATTTCATTTTGTTAGTTAGGGCCCAGTATTCAAATCTGTCAGGATCCATCTAGATCTTGAGCCTATCCTCTAGGACAGTGATGGCAAAACTTTTTTTCCTCGGGTCCCAAAAGCGCGCGTGCATGTGCTATTGCGTGTGCGTGCATGCCCCCCCTGCGCATGCATGTGTGCCCCCCGTCTTCGTCATTCCTTAAGTAGACTTGGGGAGTGGCCAATTAGCCCCCAATCTCCCGAGGACACCTCCTCCTGTGTAGCCATTCCTGCCTTTTGGCAGCTCTGCGTGCCCGTGCATTAAGAAGAGGGTCCTCCTCTTCTTCCCCATCACTGATGTGAGGTGCTGAAGGTTCTGAAGGCCCTGGCTGAATCTCTGCCACTGGCACCGAGTCCTCGCCAGCCTCCTCACTGTCTGACTCAGATACCAACTGCATAGGCCGCTTGCACATCATCTCATCGCCCTCATCTCGGATGGGATCCGCTACCAGCTGCACAGGCTGCTGGCGGGTCACAACAAGACTCTAGTTTGCTGTGCTGCCCCTTACTGCTGGCTCTCCTCCCTGCTGTGCTGCCGCTGCTCTTTACTCCACAGCCACGTGGCTCCCGTTTGCTGGTCCATCACACTGGTATGCTGCTTCCTCCAGTAAATAGGAGCGCATAGATCCGTGATGGCGAACCTATGTCACCAGTGGTGGGTTGTTCCCGGTTCAGCCCGGTTCTGCGAACTGGTAGCGGTGGTGGCGGGAGGCTCCACCCATCCACCCAGGACATTTCTGCGCATGCACAGAAGCATTGCGCACGTGTTTGCATGAACAAATCAGTAGCAATGGGATTTACAACCTACTACTGTATGGCACGTGTGCCAGAGGTGGCACACAGAGCCCTCTCTGTGGGCATGCGTGCAGACGCCAGCTGCTCTTCTGGTTTCCGGTGTGGACATACTGGTCTTTGTGGGTGTCAAGCACCAGAAAATGGCCTGAAAACAGCCCAAAATGGCCAAAAAAACAGGCTGCTTTCTGGGCCGTTTCCAGGCCATTTCCAGGCCGTTTTGGGGCTGTTTTGGGGGCCATTTTCCGGCCATTTTTGGGCTGTTTTCAGGCCAGTTTTTGGGCTGGTTTCAGGCCGGCTTTGGCCTGAAAAACAGCCCAAAAACGGCTGAATAATGGCCTGAAAATGTCCCCCAAATGGCCTGAAAATGGCCTCAAAAACGGCCAAAAATAGGCATGCATACTGGCCAGCTGGTCTTCGGGTTTCCGGTGCTCCAGCGCATGTGAAGACCAGCTGGCCAGCGCATGCATGCACCCTGGCCAGCTGGTCTTCAGGTTTCTGGTGTTCCGGTGCACATGCGCACACACATGGCACATGCATGAACGAGCATTCCAGTTTGGGCACAGTATTTATGAAAATAATAAAAGAAGGATAAAAAAATATTAATAAAAGGAGAGTTGGACAATGTTCCCTGTAACATCAGAAAACTGCGCGCGACAGTTAGAAACTGCTGCATGGCGTTCCCTTTTCATGTGTGTGGCACAAAATGCCACGCAGAAGTTAGAAACTTACGCGTGGCGTTCTCTCGTTACGTGCGTGGCTGTGTGGCCGCACAGCTTAGAGGGAACAGTGGAGTTGGGCTGTGATATATCATGGAGGAAATCATTCCAAAGAAGCAGAGGCAACCACAGAAAAGGAACAACTTAAAAGAAGGAATCTGGAGCATGCTTCAACTCTGCTGTGGCCTAGAGGTGGAGCTCTTGACTCACAATCAGGAGGTTGTGAGTTCAATCCTAGGTAGAGGCAGATGTAGGGTCTCCTGCTTGGGCAGGGGGTTGGACTAGATGACCTGCAAGATCCCTTCGAACTCTGTTAATCTGTTATTAGACAGCTATCCCTGTGGGTGTGTATGGAATGAGCAGATATTCTTGGCAGAAGCAGTCCCTCAAGTAACCTGATCCTATGCCATGAAGGGTTTTATGTATTGTAATCACCAGCAACTTGAATCTCACCTAGAAGCCTACTGGGAAGTAGTGCACCTTGCAAAGTAGTGGTGCTACATGGACATAATCAAATGCCCCCATAACTGCTGGCATTGCTGCATTCTGGACCAATTAAGGCTTCTGGATGCTTTTCAAGCACAATCTCATGGAAGGTACATTGCAGAGGTGGGCTGCTGCCGGCTCAGACCGGTTTGGGCGAACTGGTAGTTCCAACCAGCGGCTTTCCCCTGGCCCCAGCGTTATCCCATCCTATATATTCGCCATGTTTATGAAGCCGCACACGTGTTCACATTTTCAGTGCTGGGCGAACCGGTTGTTACATTATGGGATGCCCACCTCTGGTACATTGCAATAGTCTAATTGGGAGATTACCAAAATGTGAGTGACCATAAGCAGGGCAACCTGGTCCAGGTATAGATGCAACTGGTGCACAAGATGCAGTTGTACAAAGACTCTCCTGGCCACAGTTGCCACATGCTCTTCCAGCAGAAGATTTGAAAATATTGAAAGTAGAAAAAAAGAAAATGCCCAAATTTGGATGAAGTAATTTACCATAGTTATATGCAACATACCAGAAATAATACATAAAAAATAAAGAAAAAAATAAAGTAAAAAAAAAACCTTTGGAACTCTTGCCTGATACATGCCCAAGGACCCAGTCATTCCAATCTTCCTGCCTTCTAAGCTGCAAATGAGTTTTTAAAAATAGAGAAAAAAGATGTGTCTTGGTGTGTTGTGGGGGTGGGGGGATATAGTATTGTTGAGAAATGAGAATAAATCTCATAGTAGCGATTTGGATCTTTACTTGGAATTCAGACAGTTAGAAATAAAGCCGAGATTAAAAGTCTAATAGAAATATTTATTTCGGTACAAAAACAATAAATCCTGAATAATTACATCTTTGCTGAGAAAACGTGACCGTTCCGGTCAAGAGCCAAGTCAAAAGTGATTAATGGTGGATCAGGAATGTGGACATGCGTACAAGATCATATCACGTGTTCTGCCTGTATTGGAATATACCATAATATTAGAATAGGGGTGCATCACCCTGCATAGACATACGATTGACAATATTCACACCGTGACAAGTATAGTATCTTATAATAAATATATTAGCAGTATATAAGGTAACTCTCCAAACCAATACAGTAAACCATTTCTTGGTCAACTGGGTAATTTTGCCACAATCTGAGTATTCATTCTTTGATTGAGGTAATCATCTTGCTGAAAATCCTAATTAAAAATCTGATATTACCAGAAATTTGACACTCTCATCTTAATCCTGTCTGAGTTGGCTGCTCTATAGTTGGAACAGTCTGTAATCTCTGGATTGAAATAGCTATTTTTAATGTCCAGTATCCAACAGCTGTTTCTTAGCATCCACATTTTTTGAGGAAGCAGATTGTTGTGCCTTGGCCGCGTCCGGCGCCAAGGATGGAGGATCCGGAGGATGTGGAGCTGCTCATGGTGCAGCAGTACCAGCCCATGTGCCTGGCACCAGAGATAGCTGGTGATGAGGACTCGGTGCCAGAGCAGGACGATCCCCCAGGACCTTCTGCACCTGCACAGCAGAGTGAATCATCAGGAGATGAAGAACCCCTGCTGGATGCCAGAGCTCTCAGAGCAGCCAGAAGACAGGACTGGCTGAGTAAGCATAGGTCTACTCGGAGGTAGCAGTGAGGGCTAATTGGGCCACGCCCTTCAGTGCCTATATTAGGCCGGCGCAATTAGCACTCAATGCTGAGAACAACGAGTCAATGATTGCAGCATATCCAGAGTCTTACCTCTACAGTTGGTCGGAAATCTTGTATTCGGAGACAGCAGCTTCTGAAAGCCTTATTCCGGGAAGCCAGCCAAGTTGTCAGATAAGAGGAGAATTACTGAGTCTTGTTTTGAACATTTGACTGTTTGATATTTAACCCTCAAGTAACCAAAAGAACATTAATCCTCGAGACTTTCCTTTTGTGTGGTTTATGGACTTTTAAAACCCCTGAGCTTTTGCTAAGAAACCTTATTAGTAAAAGGACCCTTTTTGTTTGCATCACAAACGGTTGTGTGTGTGTGTTTCTGGGGGTTGCGGTGCTGGGTCACAACACAGATTTATGGTTAGAACATATAATAATGTCTAAGTTCTGTGATATTTATCTGATTAAAATTAAAAATCAGAGATTTGGCTGAAAAGCTCCATTGTGGACTTCATTATACGAGGGTGAGTCAAAACGTAATGCCATTTTCTTTAGGACAGGTATAATTACCAGCACAGGAACATGTAGCATACATCAAAATGAAGCTGGTCCTCTGTGGATCACATCCCTACTTCTCAACATAGTCACCGTTTCTCTCAATAGCAATGTTCCACCTTCGAATGAGAGCATGTATCCCTGCCTCGTAAAATTTTGTTGACTGTTCTTTGAGCCACTTCTTCACTGCAGTTTTCACTTCCTCCTCACTGGAATAATGTTTGCCTCTCAAACCCTCTTCTTCGGCCCCATGAAAGAGGGTTTTGAGAGGCAAACATGATTCCAGTGAGGAGGAAGTGAAAACTGCAGTGAAGAAGTGGCTCAAAGAACAGTCAACAAAATTTTATACTGCAACCATCATAAATACAAGTCAGTTGCCAAACGTCTGAATTTTGATCATGTGATCATGGGGATGCTGCAATGTCGTAAGTGTGAAACATGGTCATAAATCGCTTCCCCCCCCAGTGCTGTTGTAACTTCAGTCACTAAATAAACTGTTGTCAGTTGAAGTGAAATTGTTTGCGAGCCTTATTGTAATAGTAGCCTGGAATTTCGAAATGATACTTCTGTAAAGCTTGGGGAGCTATGTTATTTGTTTATTTATATTTTCTATTTCCAAACCACCCATCTCTCTCAGAGATGACCAAATTGTACATAGTAACGCTTTATCTGTAAATGACTTTTTTAAAGCTTTAATTGTAATGCAATGTGTGCAAACAACTGCTTTAAACTTAATGTAAACTGCGCTAAGCTCGATTTCAAAAATTCATTTTTTGTAACAGAATTGTCAAAATGTGGTATATCTTACCTGATTCAGCTGTCTCAGCCATTAACTTTCACAGTTTTAATTCTAACTTAACTTCTGTGGACCCACTTCATATTTAAGAGGTCCCTAAAGGGGTGTATGTAAGTGCACTGGTTTGCCTATCATCCCTGTCACATTTTGATTTTCTTATTGTTTGAATTTGTAATTTTTGTTTGACAAATAAAATAATAAACTATCAACATAAGTATTTTTAAGTTTTTTGTGTATCAGTTAGATATGGTTCTAAGTTCCAGGTGTGAAATCCAGCAGGTTCTGACAGGTTCTGGAGAACTAGTAGCAGAAATTTTGAGTAGTTCAGAGAACCGGCAAATACCACCTCTGGCTGGCCCCAGAGTGGGGTGGGAATGGAGATTGTGCAATATCCTTCCCCCAGGAGTGGAGAGGGAATGGAGATTTTGCAGTATCCTTCCCCTGCCCGCCCACCAAGCCACACCACGCCCACCAAGCCATGCCCACAGAACCAGTAGTAAAAAAAATTGGATTTCACCACTGGTTCTAATGCAGTGTTTCTCAACCTTGGCAGTTTGAAGATGTGTGGACTTCAATTCCCAGAATTCCACAGCCAGCAACGCTGGCTGTGGAATTCTGGGAGTTGAAGTCCACACATCTTCAAACTGCCAAGGTTGAGAAACACTGTTCTAATGTATATGAATCTCAAGATTTATATGTCGCAAAACTGGATAGTACTTCAATTCTAAATTATCTAAAACTAAATAGTGAAAGTCACCACTTTTGTTTTCTACCAATGTACATTGGCTGTGTTTCTCATAAATACTCTCTCAACTTTTAATGATGCTCTAGGGCAGTGGTTCCCAACCTTTTTTTTTGTCCATGCCCCACCTAAGCATCTCTAAAATCCTGATGCCCCCACCCCCATGACATATAATTCTTCGAGTCTTGTCTATGCATATATTAAAAATTGTTGCTAAGGTCTAGACTCTAGACACTACACATTTTCAAATTTCTCCCATTAAAAATCAAATTGCCCCTCTGTGGGACATGGGCCCCATGTTGGGAACCACTGCTCTAGAGATAATCCATCTTTAAAGCATGCCTCATAATACAATTTAATTTTTGGCAGTTTATGTAACACTGCAATGAATTAGGTGTTCTCCTCTTCTTAGATGTTCTATCAGCCTTTTCTTTAGGCTAAAAGGTGCCCTATGTTCTCAAAAGCAATATAGAAGCTATGAGCACCATGGAAGTGAGATATGGTGTCCCCACTGGAAATCTTGTAGGAATTCATAATCTTAGGGGGCTTGATAAATTCTTTAAAAAGTGCAGAGTGTTGAGATGAGAATAAAATCTCATAGAGGCGATTTAGATCTTTACTTGGAATCCAGACAGTTAGAAATAAAGCCAAGATTAAAAGTCTAATAGAAAATATTTATTTCAGTACAAAAACAATAAATCCTGAATAATTACATCTTTGCTAAGAAACGCGACCGTTCAGGTCAAGAGCCAAGTCAGAAGGAATTAATGGTGGTTTAGGAATGCACACATGCGTAGAAGATCATATCACGTGTTCTGCTTGTATTGGAATGTACCATCATATTAGAATAGGGGTGCATTGTCACGATGTGAATTATTGCCAGTTGTGCATCTCTGTGTTTTCTACTGTTTTCTTGTATTTATGGTCAAGCAGACGTATGATATATTCTACTACTCATGTCTGCATTCCAGAGGTCAACTCCTTTCCTTTCTCATCGCCATTTCTACCGGAGGTAGAAATATTTATTTCCTTAGCCGATAAAATGTAGTCTAATAAGAATTCTTTTTATTACTTTTCTACTGAAATAAATATTTTGTTAATTAGATTTGAATCTCGGGTTTTATTTTCTAAGTAAGTATGTTTTCAAAAGGGAAGCGACGATCCATCGATCTCCGGAGGATTTATTTCTCCGCTAACATGCATCACCCTGCATATACATACAACTGACAATATTCAGACTGTGACACAGAGGCACTTGGAACCAGTTTCAGTTGTCTTGTGAACCATAGTAGTCACCAGACCACAGATTGCATACAAGTCCCTATCATTTCCGGAATGGGGAATGAATGATAAAAGTAAACTCTTAGGATAAGTGATTGGAACCAAGATGTCCAAGATAATATGTCCAAGCTTATGTGTGTGCGCATGTGCTTGGATACCTGTAAGTGCTCTCTACTAAATCATGAAAGGAGTTTATAATGCCACAAGTAGTCATAACAACTGGTGTATTTGGGGTTCTTGTGACATTACTTAACCTAATGTCCCCTTCTTTCCTCAGGCAGTGGAAAGCCACCATCAAAAACAAAGGAAAAGAGAGAAAGCCTAAAAGGGCGAAGAAGGATTTTCATTATGAAGTTAATTAGCTTGTGAGCCAAGCTGCACCTTTTCAAGAGAAGGAATTAGAGGGATTTAATTGCTTTATCAGCCTTCTCTTTGATTTTCAGCAATCAGGCCGATTCCATTTAATTTAACTGCCATAGATGAGAAGAAAATTGATGCACTCACCTGCCTTGAAGCAGAAAAGGGAAAGAGAAGGGGGGAGGGGGGAGGGAGAAAGGAAAGTCAAGAAATTGGCAGATTAATGAAAACCAACAGTATTTGCTCCCAATTGGAAATGATGTGCCTCAAGGAACAAGGATCTGAGTGTGTGTTGCTGTAGTGAGATGCACAATGATGCGAGACCCATCTTAATGGTAGCAGTAGGAAGAATCAGGAGGCTTCCCTGCCCCCAGGATGTAGAGAAATGTATTCTGAGGAAGGTCAGAGACCAGTTAATGAATATGTACAAGGGTGGTGGTGTGAACAGTCTCTTGCTTGCATGTGAACTATAAGATGTCATTTAAATGTTGGCTGTTTGGTACCATACCAGTTCTTACGATACTGCTAAAACTCAGTTCCGTGATATTAAACTTCATACATATCGATTGTAGGAAAATTGACATAGTAATTCATAGAAACTTTGTAACTAATGGTAACTAACGGTAATGGTAACCTTCATTCACATGGCCTTGCATGGCCTCACATGGCCTTGCATGGCCTCACAACTTTCTGTTTACAATGGCACTGAACTGGAAGGTTTGAAGGCCTTCTGGTCTTCAGTGCTGCAGCTATCCATATCTACTTATCCCTTCTTATTCCTTTTGGAATAAATAATTAGAGATAGAGTAGCAATCTGTATCTGACTGATACAATCTATAAGAAAATTGGAAAGAAAAGTGTGTGTAATAACTATATAATTATAGAAATTAGTTATTTATAAAAATCTAAATACAAAATAAATATTCCATAATTTTAACCAGTTTTTGTAAAGCGCTGAATTTTATAGAATTGCAGAATCTTAACTGGAAGCATCCTTTTAGGACAGAGGTCTGCAATCTGCGGCTCTGGAGCCGCATGTGGCTCTTTCATCCCTCTGCTGTGGCTCCCTGTCGCTCAAAACATGCGTCACAGCTGCCAATGTGCAACACCCGCTGGCACGTGACTTACTGAGCTTTTCGACCTATCTTTTTTTTGGAGTTCAAAATGTTTTTGTTGCATGCAGAATTAAAATTTGTTATCTATGCAGCAGTTCATTGATTACATAAATGCAACAAACTAGTTTTTATATACATAGCATAAAGGTAAAAAAAACGATATATGCAGTCAGTGTTATCAATGGTTACTGTTGAGAGTTTATGTGGAGTGGGCGGCATACAAATGCAAATGCAAATGCTAATAATGCTAATAATGCTAATAATGCTAATGCTAATACTAATGCTAATGCTAATGCTAATGCTAATCATCATCATCATCATCATCATCATCATCATCATCATCATCATCATCTTCATTTTTGATGTCAAAAGGTTTTTGTGACATCTATATAAGAGCCGAGATGGTGCAGTGGTTAAATGCAGCACTGCAGGCTACTGCTAGTTCAGCAGTTCAGCTGTTCAAATCTCACCGGCTCAAGGTTGACTCAGCCTTCCATCCTTCTGAGGTCGGTAAAATGAGGACTCAGATTGTTGGGGGCAATATGCTGACTCTGTAAACCGCTTAGAGAGGGCTGTAAAGCACAAGTCTAAGTGCTATTGCTATTGTGGCTCCCGGTGTTTTCTTTTCTGTGGGAAATGGCTCTTTGAGTGTTTAATATTGCTGACCCCTGTTTTAGGACAATTAGCGGAAGCCCTTAGTGCAGGACACCAAAGTACTTGAAGTATCCAATGTCTGCCTGAGCACTTACAATGAAAGGGAGTCGACTAGCTCTCTGGGTGGCTGATTCCACTGTCAAATGTCTTGCCTGTGTGGTAGTAATTATAGTATCCAGCAATTGGCTTTCTTGTAACTTAAATCCAACCTTCTGGCATTCTGGAATGGGAGAGGAAAAGTCTGGACTTTTCTCTGGGTGTTTTCTTTATGTCATCCTTTTAGAATAGTTATGATATTCTCATCTTCTCTCAAAACTAACTGACCTAACTCATTCAATTCCTCTTCCAACAACTTTGCAGTTCCTGAGCATCTTTATTGCTCTTTTCTGAATCTGTTTCAATTTCCCTCGATCTTTTTAAAGCAGTGCCAGAACTGGACACAATACGTGCAGTGGTGTCTGAGCAGAGCAAAGAACATGGAACTTCATTCTGTTGCTTTAAGTAACAGAATAACAGAGCTGGAAGGGACCTTGGAGGTCTTCTAGTCCAATCCCCTGCCCAAGCAGGAGCCCTTATACCATTTCAGACAAATGGCTGTCCAGCCTCTTCTTAAAAGCTTCCAGTGATGAAGCACCCACAACTTCTGAAGGAAAGCCGTTTCACTGGTTAATTGTTCTCACTATCAGAAAATTTCTCCATAGTTCTAGGTTTGATCTCTCCTTGATTACTTTCCATCCATTGCTACTTGCCTTGGCTTCGGGTGCTTTGGAAAATAGGTTGACCCCCCCCCTTCTTTGTGGCAGTCCCTTAAATATTGGAACATTGCTATCATGTCATCCCTAATCCTTCTTTTCAGTAGACTAGACTAATCCAATTCCTGCAACCATTTTTTATATGTTTTAGCCTCTAGCCCCATAATGGTCATTGTTGTTCTTCCCTGCATTCTTTCCAGAGTCTCAACATCTTTTTTATATTGTGGTGGCCAAAACTGAATGCAGTATTCTAAGTGTGGTCTTACCAAGGCATTATAAAGTGGTTGTAACACTTCACATGATCCTGATTCTACCCCTCTGTTAATGCAGCCTAGGATTGCATTGGCTTTTTTGGAGGCTGCTAAACACTGTTGGCTCATATTTAAGTGATTATCCATTAGGACTCCAAGATCCCTCTCACAGTTACTGCGGTTGAGCCAGGTTTCACCTAATTTATATCTGTACATTTGGCTTTTTTTTACCTGAGTGTAAAATCTTACTTTTCTCTACATTGAATTTCATTTTGTTAGATAGGGCCCAGTGTTCAAGTCTGTGAAGATCCATTTGAATCTTGAGCTTGTCTTCTGGGGTGTTGGCTATTCCTGCCAGCTTAGTGTCATCTGCAAATTTGATGAGTTCCCTTTCTATTCCCTCATCTAAATCATTTATGAAGATATTGAAGAGTATTGGTCTAAAATAGAACCTTGGGGTTCTCCACTGCTTACTTCCATCCATGTAGATGCTGCTCCATTAAGGACCACATGTTGAGTATAGTTTGTCAGCCAGTTACAGATCCATCTGTGCTGGTGCTATCTATCGAGAACCCACCCCTGATGTGATCCCCCCTTTTCCCCAGGACCTCAAACCATGTGGTCCTGCTGTCCATCATTAAACCATCTTTCCAAACAGCCTCCATGCTTCCAGTGTCTTTTTCCCCACTTGGAACTGAACCCAGAAGGACATTTCTTCCAATATCATCATTGTTCACACATACAACCATTGCAACTTCCCTATGGTCATGTGATACAAATTCAGATGCTTGGGCAATATATATATGTCAGCGGCCCTGTCCCAGGATTATCTGATCCTCTTTTCCGAATTTATAACAAGCAAATTCAATGGGGAAGCCAGATTTACTTAACAACAGAGTTGCTAATTTGACAACTGTAGTGATTCATTTAACAATTGTATCAAGAAAGGTTGCAAAATGGGACAAAATTCAGTTAACAAATGTCTCACTTAGCAACAGAAATTTTGGGCTCAATTGTGGTCATAAGTTGTGGGCTATCTGTATAGTGTTTGAGTCAACTATATATCTTCTTAATTGTCACAAAATATTAAAATAGAATAGAATAGAATAGAATAGAATAGAATAGAATAGAATAGAATAGAATAGAATAGAATAGAATAGAATAGAATAGAATAGAATAGAATTTTATTGGCCAAGTGTGATTGGACACACAAGGAATTTGTCTTGGTGCATATGCTCTCAGTGTACATAAAAGAAAAGATAGCAATAGCACTTAGACTTATATACCGCTTCATAGTACTTTACAGCCCTCTCTAAGCAGTTTACAGAGTTCAGCATATTGCCCCCAACAATCTGGGTCCTCATTTTACCGACCTCAGAAGGATGGAAGGCTGAGTCAACCTTGAGCCTGGTGAGATTTGAACAGCTGAACTGCTGAACTAGCAGTCACTGAAGTAGTTGCAGTGCTGCTTTTAACCACTGCGCCACCTCGGCTCCTTGATACATTCGTCAAGAATCATAAGGTACAACACTTAATGATAGTCCGGGTACAAATAAGCAATCAAATCATATTAGGAACCAGTCAATATAAATTGTAAGGATGCAAGCAACAAAGCTACAGTCACCCAGTCATTAGTGGGAGGAGATGGGTGATGGGAACGATGAGAAGATTAATAAATATTTAATAATTTAATAAAAGACGCCAACACAGAGGCCAAACATATTAAACAGCATGGCATATGGGGTCATAGGAAAACTATTATTATCCAATTCTCAGTCCCCAGGTGGGATCTTTATATTCATCCCTGTAGATTAATTACTTAAATTGGAACATATATTCTCTCAAATATGGGGGCTCAGTGGTTAAAGTCACTGAGCTTGTCAGCTGGAAAGCTCAGAGACCCGTGGGTGAGCTCCCATTACTTGCCCCAACTCCTGCAGTCCTAACAATTCAAAAGCATGCAAATGTGGGTAGTTAAATGGGTACCATTTGAAAAATGCCTTCATGAACATACTGTATGTATGAAGATGGTTTAAGACTCTTAGTGGACCCCAGTTGAACTGAGCAAGCATGAAATGTCGAAGTTGAAAAAGCTAGTGGAACCTAGTGCCACTTTACAAAATCCTAGTAAGGCCACACCCGGAATACTTCATCCAGTTTTGGTCACCATACTACAAGAAAGATGTTGAGACTTTGGAAAAAGTTCAGAGAAGAGCAACTAAGATGATCAAAGGCCTGGAGACTAAACCACATGAAGAATGGCTGCAGGTTTTGGGTCTGGCTAGTCTAAAGAAAAGAAGAATTAGGGGTGATATGATAGCAGTATTCCAGTATTTGGGGGGCTGCCACAAAGAAGAGGGGTGTCAAATTATTCTCCAAAGCACCGGAGGTCAGGACAAGAAAGAATGGTTGGAAACTGATCAAAGAAAGAAGCAACCTGGAATTAAGGAGAAACTTCCTAAAAGTGAGGACAATTAACCAGTGGAACAGCTTGCCTTCAGAAATTGTGGGCGCTCCATCACTGGAGGTTTCTAAGAAGAGACTGGACAGTCACTTGTCTGAGATTGTATAGGTTCTCCTGCTTGAGCAGGGGGCTGGACTAGAAAACCTCCAAGGTCCCTTCCAGATTCTATTCTATTCTATTCTATTCTATTCTATTCTATTCTATTCTATTCTATTCTATTCTATTCTATTCTATTCTATTCTATTCTATTCTAATTCTAATTCTATCTGTGCGCTGAATTATAAAAACATTGTATTACTAGACAACTTAAGGTACAATGGATCATCCTTCTTGCCACATATACCGTAATATATTCTAGCAACATTCCCCTTCCTTTCCTGACTTCCAGCAGAGCCCCAGTGAAGCTTTCTTCTCTTTCTCTTTCTCATTCTTTTTTTTGGGGGGGGAGGGGGGGATACGGCAGTTTTTTCTTTCTTTTTTTGTAATTTTTATTTTTCATTTTTCCAATTTATAAATAAACATTTTTAACAGTACTGTGTCATGTGTTTCATACGGTTATTGACATTTATTTCTATACATCTTTATTTCTCTGTTCTAACCCATTATACAAGTTATTCCACACCTCATAAAATTCTGTTTCTTCTTTGCCTTTCATTTCCAATGTGAGCCTGTACATCTCTGCACATTCCAGTGTCTTATGTATAATCCTTTCATCGCTTGGTGTATTTTCATTCTTTCTCATTCTTGGTTGACCTATGGAACTGTCTGCTACTTTACTGGGGGGGGAAGGGAGCCATGGACCATGAGGAAAATTGCACATCAATTCCCCAACCCACTCCACTCCGAGCCTCCCTTCCAGGGAGAAAAAAGGGCTCACTGGTTAATTGCCAGCATCTCCCAGCTGCTCTAGCTGGCCAGCAGGCATCCTTCCCCAATCACTTACCATTCTGGCACTCTTTGGCACTGACTCAACAGCTGTCTAACAACTTTGACATCAACACACAGTGGAAAGCCAAATGGGCTGCTGAATGCTCAGATACAGGCAGTTATGTAGATGACCCTACACAAAAGGTGCCAGGTTTTGACCTTCCTCGCCAGCATTGGTCAACTCTGAACAGGACCCGCACCCAACATGGTGTCTGCCAGGACTCATTGCTTAAGTGGGGTCTTGTCTCTACCCCTCAGTGTGACTGTGGTGCTCCTCGACAAAATATCCACCACATTGTGTCCAAATGTCCATCAAGAGCTTACACTGGCCACAAAATCATATCTAAATTTATTTGACAAGGGAAAAGATCTAGAATTAAATTAAAATTATTGCAAGATTCTAAAGAAAGAGGAGAATTCGACCTACCAGATTGGGAAAGATACTATCAAGCTGCCACACTCACATGGGCGAGAGAATGGATACATTAAAAAAATAAGAGGTTATTAACATTGGAAGGACATGACATGCAAATAGGGTGGCATGCATTTCTGTGGGATGGCAGGCACAAAGCTCACCAGTACTTCCAAAGGCATCATGTTAGACGAGCTATTTTTGAAGTATGGATAAAAGTAAAACAACAGGTTTACAGGGAAGTTCTGGCTTTGATTTCTACATTATAGGTGTTGGTGCATCCAAATTTCATGAATATGGGGAAAGTAGCTACGTATAAGGACATTCTACATGAAGAAAGGGTTTTAAAATCCAGAAAAGAGCTACAAGAGAAAGGTATAGAACTGGAATGGTGGGTATATCTGCAGATTAAATCACGATATATAAAAGATAAAAAAGAATGGGGTATTAAGAAGGAATCAATGGTGATAGACAAAATTTTGTTAGGAGCGGACAAAAAGCTGATAAAGAAAATCTATCAATGTTTCTTGGAATACAGAATGGCGGAAGAACAAGTGAAAGAAACTATGGTTACATGGGCTCAAAATTTTGGTTATAATATTAATTTGGACAAATGGCAAGAATTGTGGGAGAGAAACAGGAAACTGATCTTGGCTATTGCCTATAAAGAAAATTTATATAAAATGTTTTATAGGTGGCACCTTCCGCCTACAAGGTTAGCAAAAATGGACAGGAATCTCTCCTCGCAATGTTGGAAATGCAAACTAGTGAAAGGAATTTTTTTTACCATATGTGGTGGTTATGTATAAAAGCAAGGAAATTTTGGCACCAGGTTAAAAAATGGCTGGAAGAGATACTAAATAAAAATATAGACATGAAACCAGAACTGTTTCTACTAGGAATCACAAATGAGAAATATGACAAAGGACAGATATACCTAATGCTGCATATAATAACTGCAGCAAGACTGGTCTATGCACAATACTGGAAAAAACGAAGGAACACGAAGAAGAAATAATAAAGAAAATATTGGCATGCACAGAAATGGACAGGCTAACATTAGAACTCAAAAATAAGAGTGAGACAGAATACTTTGAAATATCGGACAAACTTAAGGTGACCAGATTTTAATATTTGTAAAGCGGGACACCATTGATGGGGGGGGGTTTCTAGGGGAGCAAGATGGGAGGGGTCCGTCTCTCTTATCCTGTAGCTTTGTGCACCCCCCAACACCCCCCCTTCATCGCACCCAGGGGTGGGTTCCTATCGGTGCGGTCTTGCCTGTTCGTCGCCACAGAGCCAAAGAAGCTGGTGGCATTCGCGGCGTGGGGCTTCCCCCGCCCGCTTTCCGCCATTTGCATTCTTTTGCCCTCTGCGCATGTGCAAAGTGTTCTGCTTGCACAGAGGGCAAAAGAACGCAAATGGCGGCATCCTGGCGGCCGGGGAAAGCGGGCAGGGGAAGCCCTGCGCCGCGAACACCACCAGCTTCTTCGGCTCTGTGGCAACAAACAGGCAAGACCGCCGCTGCCCTTCTCACTGCCCTCCCTCCCCGCCTGGCAGGAGGAGGCAGGCGAGGCAGGAGGCAGAGGGGTGTGCAGGGCAAATTCAAATTAAAAAAGCGGGACTTTTTTGAAATGCTGCGGGACGCGGGACAAATTATTAAAAAGCGGGACTGTCCCGCCAAAAGCGGGACGTCTGGTCGCCTTAGACAAACTGTATCAATGGATGGAAAGGAGAGAAAGGAGTCGGAGAAGTAAAGACTTAGGATGTGGAGAATGGAAATCGGGCAAGGCTTAGCTATATAAATAAACAAGGACAAGGGATACGTATATATGGTAAGATCAAAACAGTAATGTATGACGAGTAATAATTATATTTGTTGTTATGTAAATATTATGTAAAGAAATGACCAAAACAGGATGGTCACACTGTGTTCAGGAGCTGAGGTGGCGCAGTGGTTAAAAGCAGCACTGCAAATTCAGCTGACTGCTAGTTCAGCAGTTTAGCTGTTCAAATCTCACCGGCTCAAGGTTTGACTCAGCCTTCCATCCTTCTGAGGTGGGTAAAATGAGGACCCAGATTGTTGGGGGCAATATGCTGAACTCTGTAAACCGCTTAGAGAGGGCTGTAAAGCACTATGAAGCGGTATATAAGTCTAAGTGCTATTGCTATTGCTATTTAATGTTTGTTTAAATAAAAGAAAATAAAAAAGAGCTTACACTGACCCAATGTCTGATTTTTTCAACATAAACCATCCTGTCCTTGAATGGCTGGGTGGACTGGACATTAACATTTGAATTACTATAAATCCATGTATTTGTCATACGCTAAATAAAATAAACGTACCACTGTTGAGAGATTTCAGGTTTGGGCCTTGGTTTCAAAAGAGGCAATTGTAACTTGGCCCTGGGCCTTGCTACCAGCCAACTGGGTGCAGGGGCCAGAGAGAGGCAGGAAAGAGGGGAGGCCTACTCCCCTGCCATTTTCCCTTGTACCATGCCACTTATGGGTTTCTGGGAAGCGTAGTCAGAAATCATGACTGTGACTGATTATGGCAACATTGCATTTGCAAATACAACTAGTGTGAAGATCCTTGAAATTTCAATTACTTCGGAATGTAATTGGATTTTGGCTGCATTCTTTAAGTTAACCTAGTTGAGGTATCTTGATTAAAAAATTGTTGCTCCATATGATATATTGTTGCATTTCACTTACTTAAATGTTACAGGCAGAAGGTTTTTTTAAAATATATAAATAGATCCCCATGGGAAGTAATATTCCCACTGTATTCTGAACCAATATATTTTTGACATGGAATTTATTTTTCTATTTGTCATCCTGCTGCAATACTTTTTTTCACACTATAGTACGGTGTTACTTTTCTTTAAAATGGGACAGTTATAATTGAGGGAGAAGCTTGAAGGACCATATATCAGTGATGGCTAACCTTTTTGGCGCTGAGTGCTGAAAACACCCATAATACAATGCCCCACCCCGCACATGCACGCACAACCCCTCTGCATGCACGGCAGAGACCCAAAAACCAGTAGGCCAGTGGGAGGCATGCGCGCATGCACGGCAGAGCCGAGTTGGGGCAACAGCTCGCATGCCTGCAGAGAGGGCTCTGCATGCCACCTGTGCCATAGGTTCGCCATCACGGCCATATATGGTTTATAATTTGTCTTTCTAGTCCCTTCATATTCCACATATTCAGAGGTGGGTTCCTGCCGGAGCTGCCCAATGCACAGCTCCGGTAGGGAGCGGCCGATTGCGCAATTTGCACGCGACCGCTCCGGAGCCCTCTCTGACGGTCCACCACGTGCGTCACCATTTTTTCCGTTAATTTTTGGCTGATTTTGCTTCTGCGCATGCACGGAAGCAAAATCGCGCCGAAATCTCGCAAGGGGATGCGCGCGTGAGGGAGATTTTGGCACGATTTTGCCTCTGCGCATGCGAGATTTTGGCGCAATTTTGCTTCCGCGCATGCACAGAAGCAAAATCATGCGAGGGGATGCACACGCGTAGTGAGCGCACGTGCCCCCAAAACTTGGAGATGCGCACGCAGCGCACCGGCACCGGTAAGACGGCAACCCGCCACTGCACATAGTTGAATGTTTGGTTAATGTAAGTATATCCATTCAGCTGATTTAAAAGAAAAATGATTATTATTCACAGCTGCAGTCAAAATAGTGAAAGTTGAGGATACTCCATTAAAATTTGTACTGCAATTTGTATGGAGATCAGAAAGGCTTCCATACAGTACGTTAAAAACATAAATACAACAACAATATGGAATGAAATATCCATTCGAGCCGAGATGGTGCAGTGGTTAAATGCAGCACTGCAGGCTACTGCTAGTTCAGCAGTTCAGCTGTTCAAATCTCACCGGCTCAAGGTTGACTCAGCCTTCCATCCTTCCGAGGTAGGTAAAATGAGGACCCAGATTGTTGGGGGCAATATGCTGAACTCTGTAAACCGCTTAGAGAGGGCTGTAAAGCACTATGAAGCGGTATATAAGTCTAAGTGCTATTGCTATTGCTAAATAAGTTATGTCAGAATGAGTTGGGGAACATCATGTGCCACATGAGAGAAGTAGCACCAAAAGTAGCACCCTGGCCAGTATATATTGGCACAAATTGATTGGCACAAAGAGATACTGTGGTATAAGAGTTTTCCTCAGTTTAAAATAATATTGAGGACAATAGTTAACAACATAAATGATCCACTTACCTTTTGAAATTAGGTGCTATGATGCTACTCTTTTCTCTTACTCAGACTGCCAAAAACAGAATCCCTTTAATGGTACTTTGAGCTCCATGGCAGAAGAGTGGCAGGATAGAAATGAACTACTTAACTGAGTTGGAGGGTTTTGTTTTGTTTATGTTTCAGCTAAGAAGAGTCCTTCACTCCTCCGCTCACAACAAAATACCTTATTCCACCAGACTTGAAATACTGGGATTAGACAATTTACAACTATGTCGCCTCCGATCTGATCTAAATGTAGTTCATAAAATCATATACCAAAATGTCCTTCCTGTTAATGACTACTTCAGCTTCAACCACAACAATACACGAGCACGTAATAGATTCAAACTTAATGTAAAGCCGCTCCAAACTCGACTGCAGAAAATATCACTTCAGCGACAGAGTGATCAATGCCTGGAATGCACTACCTGACTCTGTGGTTTCTTCCCCAAACCCCAAAAACTTTAACCTTAGACTGTCTACAGTCGACCTCTCCCCGTTTCTAAGAGGTCTGTAAGGGGCGTGCATAAGCGCACCACTGTGCCTACCGTCCCTGTCCTACTGTCCTATTGTCCTCTTTTATCGTTACTTCTTTACTTATGTTTATACAAACTACTACTATCCTATACATGTTTGACAAATAAATAAATAAATAAAAATAAATAAAACCTGTTGGTGCCAAACATACTACTTCAGGCTTTATCAAAAAGACATTTTCTACCTGAAGCCAAACACTACAAAATATTTCCCATAAATCAGGTTGTATTGGATACTCAAACTTGATAAAATTAATACTCCAAATTTCTAGCCATGTTTCTGCACCGATGCAGAAAATTCTGTAGCCTTCCTATAATTAAAAACATAGCAACACAAAATTGCATAAACAAAATGTTCTCCCATTTACTGTGTTTAAAATCAGCAACATAAATTTGCTTCTTCATACTATTTAATAAGGAGGTCTCTACATTTTGATGTGCAGTTGCCTTATCTTTTTCTGGGATATTTATTCATGTATTTTGCTTTTGCTTTGGATGTTTTAAATAACTTTGCAATCCATCTAGAAAACTAAAACTCAGACGATTAGAAAGAATTATGAAACAAACATTTCTAAACATTTAATCTCAAGACTTATTTGATTAAACAGAAGTCATGTTTCTTTGTTCTCAATACTATTCACATCATATAGAAATATTTCATCTACTTTTAAGACCAGATTTTAAAATTGATCTTACAGCTGACTCTGAAGATTCACATGACTGATTGCAGCCCTTCACTGAGATCTCTGGAACACAATGACATATGGAGGGTACTAGGTGAACAGCGTAAGTTCCAACTTGATGGAATAATTCAACAATATCAATCAATATATTTAGGCAACGAGCTAGAATTTAGAGACATTATGGATGGAGAAAGTAACTCTTCTTCACTTCTCCCCTGTTGAAGGGGTTAATTGGGAATTATTTTCCCACTGGAGGTCCAATTATAAGTCTGCTCATTGCCAGCTTGCCACCCTCTACTGAGCTCAGGGAATCAAAGGCTGGTTATCATGAATATTGAGCTGCTATAACCTCTGTCCCCTTTTATTAAAGTAGTATTGCCATGAATTTTTCAGTTAATCACACATTGGCTTGCAGAGGTCAAGAAACTTCAGCAGAAAAGAATAAAGTAAAATGGCATTATGCAAATAGATTTTGATTGAGTCAGAGTTTCACCCAATAAAAGATAGAGAGAGCACATTAAAATCACTCTAGACTAAGGTGTATTTATTTTCTTTAGGTTAGAAAGAGGTAAGTTTAGGGTCCCAATATGAAGCCAGAAAGAGGAACACTGCCAGCAACTTAGGTTTGTAGTATCCCTGCTTTTCTCCCTTGGGAGAACAGAATGATGGGCTCAAGGCTCTAAACTGGCCAATTGGCTGGAGGATGAAAGTTAGAAAGTGTAATCAGCTGCAAGGTTCTGCTTGAAGGGTGGCATAGAAAGACTTTTTGGCACCAGCTTGTTGTACTGACCTTACTATTGCGTTGCAGAGGTTTGCTTGCTCATCAGCTTTAGAGTTTATATGTGAATGGAGAGAGAGTGTGCCAGAAAGACAGTGTGTCAGCCTTTTAAAATATCAGTAAGCTCAGAATGAAGTCTTTTTCCACGTAGTATACCTCTACACTGAAATGACCAAATTTGGTAAAATGATTGCTGAAACAGTGATGGGTGATTTAGTAAAAATGATTTATCCTTTAAGAACTTTGGGTTTCATGTAGGGGTTTCCTTTGGATGTGTGACAAAGTTTTGAAATATAGGGTTCTTCCTGTACTGGTTGGACAGAAAAGAAGATTGCCAAGAAAATTGGAGAGGGAGTGGTCTAGAGCAGGGGTCTCCAGTCTTGCCAACTTTATGACTTGTGGACAGGGGTGGGCTTCAGATCCTTTAGCAATGGGTTCGCTGCCCCGTTGCTGGGTGGGTGTGGCCATGGTGGGTGAGGCCTAGTTGGCCGCCTGCACCACAGTGGGTATGTGTGTGTTTCGCCTTCTCCAGGCTTTGGAGGATTTCCTTGAGCCTCCGGGAAGGCGAAAACAGCTTCCCCAGGGGTCCAGAGGCCCTCTGGAGGCCGGAAACAGGCCTGTTTCCAGAGTTCCACAACATCAGGTAGGCCTGTTTTTTTCCCTCCCAGACCCTCCGTGCGGCCCCTGCACTTACCTGGAATGATGAACGGACCGTGTGGAGACTCCTGGGAGGGAAGGGGAGGGTGGGCATGGCCAGCAATGGGTGGCATTTGGAAGTTAACCGAACCCCGGCGATCCTTGGCTAGAGGATCACCCGAATCCTGCCGAACCCCCAGGAGCCCACCCCTGCTTGTGGACTTCAACTCCCAGAATTCCTCAGCCAGCACTGACTGATGAATTCTGGGAATTGAAGCCCACAAATCGTAAAGTTGCCAAGACCCCTGGAGACCCCTGGTCTAGAGGCAGGTTTTGGTCAAATTCTGCTTGCTAAATTTTGAGAACTCAGCGAAAATGGGGGGTGGGGGTGGAGAGGCTTATGATGAGTTTTAAAATGGCTGTTATCTGAAAGGGTGGTAGGATTCTTTCTTTGGAATAAGAACGTAACTTCTCTATAGAAATGACTGCCTATGCCTGTGATGGCGAACCTATGGCACGCGTGCCTGCAGTGGCACATAGAGCCATCTCTCTGGGCTCGCGAGCCGTTGCCTGTTGCTCTTCTGGGTTCCGGGGCACCAGCCAGCTGGTCTTCACATGTGCGCCTGGTGTGCATGCGCGCGCGGGGAAGATGATCTTCCGGTTTCCGGCGCATGCACGCGGTCCCGTTTCGGCACTCAGTGCTGAAAAGGTTCGCCAACACTGGCCTATGCTATCTTTCTTTTTGAGACTTGGAGCAAGTCCTGCACATGTGTTGGAAATCTTTGCAATTTCTGAGACATTTTAGATGGTTAGCTGCTCGTAGGTTGGTGGTTAAAAGGCCTAGCTTCATCTGAGTTTAAACACTTTCCTTATTAAACAGTAGAAGGAAAACAAGTCTCTCAGCAGACGCTTGAAAAAAATTATGTGGAAAATTATCTCAGGAAGAATTTAGCTCCGTTTTTTCTGAATCACATTTCAGAATTCAGAATGTGTTGCACTATGCCGTATTGAACAAACCAGAGTAGATTACCTTCAATCCAGAGGTGGGTTCCTCCTGGTACGCTCTTACCTGTTGGTTGCCGCAGAGCCGAAGAAGCTGGTGGCGGTTCGCGGTGCGGGGCTTCTCCTACCCGCTTCTCCCACCCGCGTGGACGCCGCCATTTGCGTTCTTTTGCCCTCTGTGCAAGCAGAACGCTTTGCGCATGCGCATATGGCACAAGAACGCAAATGGCGGTGTCCAGGTAGGCGGGAGAAGCGGGTAGGCATCAGGATTTTAGAGATGCTTAGGTGGGGCATGGCCAAAAAAGGTTGGGAACCACTGTGTTATACTGAATGAAACAGATTTAGTTGTTATTGCCATTATTATTATTATTAGTTGTTGTTGTTGTTAATCTTCAATTTGATTCACAGTTTGGGACTGGTAAAAACTTAATGGTTCAAGTCCTAACTGAAGGGGTGTTTTCGCTCTTCCACTGCTGCGCATACACAATTCTTGCTGCGGTCAAGATGTGTAATATTAGGTATTTTGTCCCTTTATCATAACCATCTGATATAATGCCTAATAAAAATAATTCTGGCTTAAATTCTATATGTTGTCTGGTCATTTTTTCTAACCACATATGAACTTGTATCCAAAATTTCCTTGCCTTTATACAGGCCCACCACATGTGGTAATATGTGCCAGGTATTTGTTTACATTTCCAACAGTTTGGGGACATATTGCTAAATGTTTTAGCCAATCTTGCCGGGGGCAGATGCCACCATAGAACATTTATAGAGATTTTCCTTGTCTGATGTGGCCATTGTCAGTTTCTGATTTCTCTCCCAAAGCTTTTGCCGTTTATCCAAATCTATATTATATCCAAAAATTTTAGCCCATACTATCATTATCTCTTTAACTTGTTCTTCTTCCGTTTTATAATTTAATAAATAATTGTATAGTATCCTTACCAATTTGTCATCAGTCCCTACTAGTATCTTGTCCAATGTTGTCAGTTCTCTATAAAAACCGCATGAACAGACTCTTTCAGAACTCTTGGAATACAGAGGAACTGTCAGAGGACTGGAAAAGAGCTGGTGTAGTTCTGATCTTCAAAAATGGGAAGAAATATCAGACATAAATACAATCGAGAGAGTCCAGAAATATTTCACAAGAAGAGTCCTTCACTCCTCCGCTCACAACAAAATACCTTATTCCACCAGACTTGAAATACTGGGATTAAACAATTTACAATTACGTCGCCTCTGATCTGATCTAAATGTAGTTCATAAAATCATATACCAAAATGTCCTTCCTGTTAATGACTACTTCAGCTTCAACCACAACAATACACGAGCACGTAATAGATTCAAACTTAATGTAAAGCGCTCCAAACTCGACTGCAGAAAATACGACTTCAGCAACAGAGTGATCAATGCCTGGAATGCACTACCTAACTCTGTGGTTTCTTCCCCAAACCCCAAAAACTTTAACCTTAGACTGTCTACAGTCGACCTCTCCTCATTTCTAAGAGGTCTGTAAGGGGCGTGCATAAGCGCACCTGCGTGCCTACCATCCCTGTCCTACTGTCCTATTGTCCTCTTTTATCGTTACTTTTTACTTATGTTTATACAAATTACTACTATACATGTTTGACAAATAAATAAATAAATAAATAAATAAATAAATAAATAAATAAATAAATAAATAAATAAATAAATAAATAAATAAATAAATAAATAAAGTGGATCCAGGAAACTACAGATCAATCAGCATGACATCAATATTCAGGAAAATTCTGGAAAAGAAAACCAAGCTGCAGATTTGTGACCACCTAGAAATGAACAGAGTGAGTACTAAAAGCCAGCATAAGTTTGTTAAAAACAAGTCATGCCAAAAAAACAAACAAACCCCTGATTGCCTTCTTTGATAAAGTAACTAAATTAGTGGACCAGGGAAATGCTGTGGATATAGTATACTTAGACTCAGTAGGGCATTTGACAAAGTGGACCACAGCCTATTTCTTGGTAAAATCCCTGACCAACTGCACTCAGTGTGCAGTCCTGCAATGGGATTGCATCTACATGGAAGAAAGCATGCAGTGGGGTATATTAAGATTGCGAGACGGATTGCGATTGTGAGAGGGATCTTGGAGTCTTGGTAGACAGCCAACTAAATATGAGCCAGCAGTGTGCAGCAGCAGCCAAAAAGGCCAACACAGTCCTGAGCTGCATAAATAGAAGGATACAATCAAGGACCAGAGAGGTACTAGTACCACTCTATAAAATCTTGGTCAAACCACACCTAGAGTATTGCCTCCAGTTTTGGTCACCACACTACAAAAAAGACATTGAAACCCTAGAGAAAGTGCAGAAGAGAGCAACCAGGATGATAAAGGGTCTGGAAAATAAAACATACAAAGAGCGGTTGCAGGAACTGAGCTTGGCCAGTCTGGCGAAGAGAAGGACCAGGGGTGACATGATAGCAGTGTTCCAATACTTGAGGGGATGCCACAGAGAGGAGGGGGTCAGGCTGTTCTCTATGGCACCAGAACGCCAAACAAGGAATAATGGATGGAAGCTGACCAAGGAGAGATTCAACCTGGAAGTGAGGAGAAACTTTCTGACGGTGAGAGCGATCAACCAGTGGAACAGCTTGCCAGCGGAGGTTGTGGGAGCCCCAACACTTGCGACCTTCAAGGAGAGACTGGACTGCCATCTGTCTCAAATGGTGTAGGAACTCCTGCTTGAGCAGGGGGTTGGACTAGATGACCTACAAGGTCCCTTCCAACTCTAATAATAAATCTAAAAATCTAAAGATTCTGTCTTGGCCAGTATTCTTCAACATCATCATAAATAATTTAGATGAGGGGAGCTCATTAAATTTGAAGATGACACCAAGCTTCGGGGAATTGTTAACACTTTGGAGGATAGACGCAAGATTCAGAAAGATCTTGAGGGTTGGACTAGAAGATCTCCAATTCTCTTCTAGCCCTATGATTCTATGAGTAAATGCATTTATTCAGGAGCTTTTGCTGATTGATTTTGTCTAATGTTTGGGAAGGAAGTATATAATGTCTATTTAGTGTGTTCATCCATGTCTTTCTGGCAGTGATTCTTTTGACGGTGGAATATTAGCTAAGTCTTTCTTCCCGAGTCTGAGTGAGACAGGCTTAAGTCATCCTGAGAAACAGTTGCAATTTCTTTAAGCCAAATAGCTGGCACGGGGCTACAGAACCCTCTCCATCCATTACGTCAGCCCAATCCACCTGGTTGGGTAGGGAACATAGACGGCAGACCAAGAATTCTGACTGGCAGGTCCATGAAGAGAGCCCTTTCTCCTGGGGAACACTCTCTCCCCAGAGATGAGGTAGGCCCCAACTCCTGGTTTTCAGGAAAGGTGTAAAAACATGGCTTTGTGGTCTTGCTTCAGTTGCACATCCGTGAGGCTAGTTGGTGCACATCCACCACAGTGACGGGTTCCAACCGGTGCAGTCCAGTGCGCCATTCCGGTAGGGACCCGCCAATTGTGCAATTTGTGCGCGACGGCTCCGGTGCCGTCTTTGCTGGTCCGTCGCGCAGTGCCATCTTTTTTCCAAATTTTTGGCCTTTTTTTGCTTCCTGCGCCTGCGCGGAAGCAAAATCTCATGAGGGGACGCTTGCGTGCACACACTTCACAACATTTCGGTGATTTTTGCTTCCTGCACATGCATGGAAGCAAAATCGCGTAAGGGGGCGCGTGCGTGTAGCGAGCGTGCACGTGTGTGAAACATGATGATGCGCGTGCAGCGCAGCAGTAGCCAGGTAAGAGGAACCCGCCCCTGATCCACCACCTTTTAATTAATTTTAACAATTCTTGCCTCTTTTAAATTGTATATATATATATATTTATGCTATTAACATTTTATTGTACCCTGCCCAGACTCCCTTTGTGAGGGAGATGGGCAGTTCTTAAATATGATATATAAATAAGCTACCAACAACGAATTATAGCTTAAATGTGTGGGTGAAATTTGTTACGGTAATCCCCACTTAACAATACTAATTGAAACCAGGTCTGTTGCTAAGCAACAGAGTCATAAAGTGCAATGTCATGTTTTCACATTGATTTATGATGGCAATTCCAGCAGTCTCAGTTGCTGCTGTTAGGCAAATCCTGCACAGCCACAGCATTCCACGGTCACATGCAGGGGTGGGCTGCTGGGGGTTCGCAGGGGTTGGGGAGAATCTCTAGCTAAGATTCTATGCAGTTCGGAGAACCCCCAAATCCCACTCCTGGATGGCCCCGCTCACCCTGGCCCTCCCAGGAATCCCCACGCAGCCCGTTTTGGATGCCGGTAAGTGCAGGGCACACGCAGAGGCTCAGGGAGGGCAAAAAATGGGCCTACTGGAAGTTCAGGCAGGCTGGAAATGGGCCTGTTTCCAGCCTTCAAAGGGCCGCTGGAGCCTGGGGAGGCTGTTTTCGACCTCCCAGAGACTCAAGGAAAGCCTCTGGAACCCAGGGAGGGCAAAAAGCCCCCCCACTATGGTGCAGGAGGCCGACTAGGACACGCCCACCATGGCCATGACCACCCAGCAACTGGATAAAGAACCCCTTGCTAAAAAATTTGAAGCCCACCCCTGGTCACATGATTGCTCCTGTTGACTTTTCCCTTGACTATGGACTGTATGGACCATTTTGAGGCATTTAGGTCTCCATTATCACAACCTCTTAGCTTTTGCTTTAAATCTATGCTTCCAATGGATTTTCAATATATTCCTTTGAATGGTTTTTTTTCTACTCCTGTTCAGTCATTTAGTTACTTCCAACTCTTTGCGATGCCAAATATGTCATTTTGTCAGGACTATCTGTCATTAATTAGTCTTTGTAAGCAAATACTGTATCCTCAATGATATATCTATCATGACTTTTCTTGACCTTTTTTTTATGTTGCCTTTGATTTTTGAAACATCAGGGTCTTTTCAAATGTCTGTTCTCTTTGCACTATTTGTCAAAAATATTTAACTTTTAACTTCATTGTTACTGCTTCCAGTAATTTGGTTTTACGAGGGTGAGTCAAATAGTAATGCCATTTTCTTTATTTCAGGTGAAGTTTTTGATAAAAATGCCTGAAATTTTTCCTAGTTATAAATGATTATATCATTTACGTTCTGAAATATTTTGTTTCTTACTTTTCAGGTTTGTAGACTTGCAAGGAAAATTCAAAATGGCTGCCCCCTTAGAGTTGCATCAAAAACAAAGAGCAGTGATTGAATTCCTTGTTGCTGAGGGGGAAACCCCTGTGAACATTCACAGACGATTACAAAATGTGTTTGAGGACAATACTTTAGATTATTATGTATGCATGTGTATTCGGCCCCATGAAAGAGGGTTTGAGAGGCAAACATTATTCCAGTGACAAGGAAGTGAAAACTGCAGTGAAGTAGTGGCTGAAAAAACAGTCAACAGAATTTTACGAGGCAGGGATACATGCTCTCATTCGAAGGTGGAACATTGCTATTGAGAGAAACGGTGACTATGTTGAGAAGTAGGGATGTGATCCACAGAGGACCAGCTTCATTTTGATGTATGCTACATGTTCCTGTGTTGGTAATTATACCTGTCCTAAAGAAAATGGCATTACCTTTTGACTCACCCTCGTACTTCATCTAGTTTTGAATGAGTAGTTCTTCTTGTAGTCCAGGAGTGTCAAACTCAATCCAGCCCACGGGGTGCTTAGATCTGGTCCGCAGTGAACGACCGGCCCACGGCACTCCCGAGCTCCCTTTTCACTGGCAGAAGGTTGCAGGAGGCCATCGCAGCCAAAAACGGAGCTGGCGAGGGATGCAGGCATCCCCCCTGAGCTCAATTTTCACTGACAGGGGGTTGCAGGAAGCCGTCGCAGCTGAAAATGGAGCTCAGGAGCCCGTTTTCACTGGCAAAGCGCTCAGGCCACCACAGCCCTTGACATGAGTGACGTCGAGCTGGCCACACCCACTTTGGCCAAGCCCACCCTGGCCCCCCAAGGTCAAACACAACCCTGATGTGGCCCTCAATGAAATTGAGTTTGACACCCTTGTTGTAGTCAAAAGTATTCTTAACAACCTTTTCCATGACAATGCTGTCAAGACATCAATTTTTCTTCCCAGCCTTGTTGTGGTGGGCAAAAAAATCTTCATCCAGCCTTTGGAATTATAAGTTCTCAACTTATAACCATTTGTTTAGTGACCATTCAAAGTTCCAACAGCACTGAAAGGTTTTCAGCCTTATGACCAGTGGTGGGTTCCTACCGGTGCGGTCTTGCCTCTCCGTCGCCGCCGAGCCGAAGAAGCTGGCGGCGTTCGCGGCACGTGGCTTCCTCCGCCCGCTTTCCTGGGATGCCGGGACGCCACCATTTGCATTCTTTTGCCCTCTGCGCATTTTATATTGTTTGTTTTTTAATTATCAGCATTTTCCCATGGGAAGATTTCTTATGCTTAATTTCAAAGTCTTCATATATTTTAAATAAAATTCTAAGCAACCTATAGGAAGGATCTTGTAATTAATTTCAAAATCTTATTTCAAATCCTTCTGGCCTCTTAGTGCATTTGTAACTTTCTAGTATCAATACTCTAATCACCCTTTGGCTGTCTGTTTTTTAAAGTCCTTAAACATGCATAAAATTATTTTCACCAAGAATTGAAGGAAAATCACCCAGTGTAATGAAGCTTGCCATTCGGAAGGTTGGAAGATGCCATCTCTGTCACAGCACCTTGGAACAGCTTTTACCTGGAGATATCAATGGCCATAACCTTGTTGAACTTTGGGAAAGCTTTTTTCCCAGGCCTGGGATCAGAATATTCATGGAATTGGTATGGGGCAGGAGTGAAATTCAAAATTTTTCCCTACCCGTTCTGTGGGCATGGCAGGGGAAGGAAACTGCAAAATCTCCATTCCCACCCCACTCCAGGGGAAGGATACTGCAAAATCCCCATTCCCACCCCACTCTGGGGCCAGCCAGAGGTGGTATTTGCCAGTTCTCCAAACTACTCAAAATTTCCGCTACCGGTTCTCCAGAACCTGTCAGAACCTGCTGAATTTCACCCCTGGTATGGGGTATATATGTGAATTTTATCAGAACCTCAAAGCTTTTTTTTGTGTGTGTGTGTGTACTATGTTTTATTCTTTTCACTGCCCAGAGTTTCTTCTAGTAGATGGATGGCTATGTTTGTTAAGTAAGTAAGTAAGTAAGTAAATAAATAAATAAATAAATAAATAAATAAATAAATAAATAAATAAATAAATAAATAAATAAATAAATAAATAAATAAATAAATAAATAAATAAATAAATAAATAAATAAATAAATAAATAAATAAATAAATAAATAAATAAAGGTTTTTAATGTCTATTTCATTGTGACTGAGATGCCGGCCATGTTGCTTCAAAACTGGCCCAGAGAGTTCAAGAATTTCTTGGATTTAAGTATTTTTTTAGGTGCAAACTATTTTAATGAATTGCTGAATACAGAAAATATCAGGTGCTTGAAAAAAATGACAGTGAATTTAGCATGGGGTGAGGAATGTATAAGTTGAAATATTACTGCTGTTTATAGAGATTCTCACAAGAATATTAATTCTATGCAATTTCCGCCCCTTCTTTCTTCTCAGCCTTCTTTTTTTGTCTGAGTTTGCTGCTTCTTGATTAAAATGTTGACTTTAACTTGGAATTAACCTGATGAATGTAATTGAAAGTAAAATGCCTCTGATCAGCACTTTGGGTGATGAGTACAGATGGATTAAGAAAGAAAGCTTTCAGATTGAATATACTTCGCTTGCTCAGTTGCTAATGGCTCCGTTTACTGGTACCTGCCTCACTGTCACTGTTTAGGGTGGTTAATTATGATACACAGTCTATACTTTCAAGAGATAATAACAATAAATAAATAAATAAATGCAGCTTATACAATGCTGTTGCAAAGAATTTTTCTTCCTTTGGACATAAAGCTTGAGGAGCAGAAATAGGTTGGGGAGGACATATCCTGAAGTCTCTGGAATGTCAAATAAAAAAGCAGCTCTAATTTTAAAATGCTACGGTAAAAACACTGGAAAAATCCTGCCTTTGCTTAAGACCGTAGAGACCCATTGGCAATTGAGGTAAAACTCTCAGACTCTTAAAGTGGATGAACCAATATCTGATTCAGATATGAAACACAATTCTTCATTTCTTGTTCCAAAAGTATCCTACTAATCATCAGTATGAATTTCAGTGGCTCCAATCTTACCAGGCCTTCAGTCAGAGGAGGACTGGAGCCTTCGGTCTGACCTAAGTGTAGCATATAAAATTATCTGCTGCAATGCCCTACCTGTCAATGACTACGTTAGCTTTAACCGCAACAATACATGAACACACAATAGATACAAACTTAAGGTAAACCGCTCCAAACTCGATTGCAGAAAATACAACTTCAGCAACAGAGTGGTCAATGCCTGGAATGCACTACCTGACTCTTAGGGTGCCCAGATACCTTTGATCCAAAATCAGGACAGTTTTTTAAAAATAGCACTTCTCAAGATAACGTTTATTACTCCAAGAAAGCCAATAAAACATCATATTCACACGTATTCACTATTGGATGATATCTTATTCAGCAAATTTTCATTGCCCAAAATCTTTTTATACATTTCGCCACACGATGAAGAAGAATGATTTATTTTAATTTGAAGCAAGCATTTCACGGTTTTAACATCCAATCGATTCCGATCGTCTGTCCACTGCTTCTTGCACAGGGAAAATACTCCTTCCACAGCCACGTTTGACGTAGGAATTGAAAAAATTATGCTAACTAGAATTTTCAGATCAAAGAATTTGTTGCTTCAAAACAAAGTGGACCATTTTTTATCAATCGGCAAATTATTAAATTCGTCTGAAGAGGCTTCTAGCAATGAGTTCAACTCGCTAGTTTCATCAAACAATGAATCTTTTATGGCAATATCTGGCAATAAATATTCAGCTGACTTTTGAACTTCATCATATTTAATACTAGCTTTTAACATCAGCCAATCAGTTGAGCAAGGATAATTGTCCAAGCTGAACCACTTATCAATATAATTAATAGCTGTTGTATAAAAGTCAATGAATTTGCCTTTAAGTTGATTGGCCAAATCCGGATCGTCTAAACCTAGTAGTTTAGAAACTGTAATGGCACCAAAAAAGTTTTGCTGAAGTTGTTTTTGCATCTTTTGTTAAAAAGTAGTCATGGCATCTCTCATTTCTGGTAGAAGTAGATCTTTCTTTTCCAGGGTCAGTATAGTCTGCTGGAATAATTGTAAGACGCTTTGGAGAAACGAGAAATAAATTTCGCTTGAATCGTTGCTAAATAAATTTTCCAAAACTTTTGGAACATCGGCAGAGGATAAGGCAAGAGATTTTAATGCTGCCCATAGTTGCAAAATGCGTTCAATAAGTGGTAGCATGCTCAGCCACCTAGTATGTGAATGTGTTGGGAAAGTCGCATATTCAATTTCAACGAATTCACAAAATTCCTTGAACTTCTCATACCGCAGAGTAGACCCATTGAAATAGCTCAAAATTTTGAACAACAGCATTTCTACATCCAGTGATAATCTTTCACATGCTTTTTTTGCCGCATTGTGGCATATATGCGCCGGGCAACCAACAGCAATTAATTTAGAATTCAAGGTTTTTAGCTTGGCGAAAACGTTATTCTGCCCTTGTTGACTAGCACCGCCGAAATTCACATTAGCATTGTCTGCATGAAGGCTACTAATTTTGCTGGATCAAGATTGTTATTTTGCAAACAACTTTTTAAATATCCGAATGTAATGTCAGATGTTTCACCCAGTAAATTAGCAAAATCTAACAGTTTTACAGCCAAACCATCCACTGAAAAATATCGAATAATAATCGGAAATTTTTTTATTTCTTTATGGTTGGAAGCATCTGTAGCAATAGAATAATAGCCATCTTCTTTTACTGAATTTGGCGCTAAGATGTTGCAAATTATAGCCTGCGACTTTGTGTAGGATGACAAAAACTTTTTGGCTATTTCAGAATCTGGAAAGATTGTTGTCAAAAGTTTGTTAGTATATTCATTACTTCTGAATGAAAGCGAATGAACGGCCATGTGATATCCTGGAACTGCTTCTGCAGCTGACGTCTTCTTAGATACCGGCGCATTTCTACTGACAAAAAACTGTCCTATTTCAGCGGTTGGCTTCTTGGATTTTGAATTTTCATCGTGAAGTTTTGTACCACAATATCTAGAAATGGCTGGGGCGCCTGTACTTCCAATATCAATGTCCTATGAACAGAATGCGAAAGTGTGTCCTTTTCTACTCTTTTTAATACCATCAAAATGTTTAGAATATTCTTCTCGGTAAAGATTTTTCCTTTTTGTAACCATATTATAGTAATAAAGTACCGTATTTTTCGGAGTATAACACGCACTGACAGATAGGAAATTATTCCTATCAAAGAGGTGATATAGGATCTTGCTTCCTTGAAGTCATTCTTACTTAGAAAATAAAACCGAGATTTAATTCTAATTAACAAAATATTTATTTCAGTATAAAAGTAACAAAAGAATATAAACCTTAAATAAGCTACATTGTCTCAGTTAAGAATTCACGTCTGCCTCGGGCGAGGCTCACAGGAGAAGAAGGAAGGAGGAGACTCCTGGAATGCACACATGCGCAGTAAAACATATCACATGTCTGCTTGATTAGAAAATACAGTAAATCTAGAAAATATGGTAGAGGTGCTCAACTGGCAATATTCACATTGTGACACGCACCTAGATTTTAGAGGATTTCAAGCCCAGCTGCCGCCTCTTCCGCAGCCCTTTGCTTGTTTTAACGGGGAGGTCGGCCCAGGCGCGCACGCGTGCATGGGGGCTTACTTGGGTGGAAATGCACTTTTGGCCCAGATTCGCTTTGGCGGGCGCGGGATCAGCGGACCCTTCACCCCCTTTCTTTCCCCCCTCCCCCAAGCTGGCTTTGCAGGCTCCTCAGGTGCCTCGGGGGCGAAAGGAAATAAAATAAAACCACAATTTTATTACACGACTGCTCACTTTAAACTAAGAAAACATTTACAGTATTTTAAATAATTTATCACAACCCTGAAAGAAAGCATTAAAATATTACACACTAAAAATGCACACGAAATCTTCCCTAACAATACATAAAAGAATCTGCCTGAAAATGAAGCGATTGAACTAAAACACAAGTAGTGCAAACATACTTTCATTTAATGTTCATCTTGATTATCCTAAAATTTTACAAAAGTTCAGGACAAATCAGGACGGGAACTCGAATTTCAGGACAAAATCAGGACATTTTCAGAATCAGGACAAGCTTCTAAAAATCAGGACAATCCTGATAAAATCAGGACATCTGGGCACCCTACTGACTCTGTGGTTTCTTCCCCAAACGCCCAAAACTTTAACCTTAGACTATCTACTGTTGATCTCAACCCATTCGTAAGAGGTCTGTAAGAGGCGTGCATAAGTGCACCAAGGTGCCTACCATCCCTGTCCTAATGTCCCCATGTATTCATAACCATATCATGTTGTCAGATAGAAATTTTCCTATCAAGAGGCGATTTAGAATCTTGCTTCCCTGAAGACATTCGTACTTAGAAAATAAAACCGAGATTCAATTCTAATTAACAAAATGTTTATTTCAGTACAAAAATAACAAAAGAATAAACCCTTAATAAGCTACATCTTCTCAGCTAATGGATTCACGTCTGCCTCAGGCGAGGCATCGAAGAAGAAGGGAGGTAGGAGGAGACAAACTCCTGGAATGCACGCATGCGTAGTAAAACATATCACATGTCTGCTTGATTAGAAATACAATAAATCTAGAAAACAGTAGAGATGCACAACTGGCAATTATTCACATTGTGACACATGTATTCATAACCATGTTTATACATTCATGTATTCACAATCATGTTTATACTTTCTTTGTAATCTTATATATGCTTGACAAATAAAATAAATAAATAAATAAAATAAAATAAATGATGGTAAGTATGTAAAAATATATACTTGCTATCTATAGAGGCCAAGCAGAAAAGGGTATTCTCTCTCCAATAGATTCCAGTTATATGTTAGATCTTTAAAATCTCTCAGAAGGTTATATATACTCTATCTTCCTTTATGCTCTTGCAGCAGAGAAATATAGCTATTAAATTATGCCATGCCCCCTATATGGCATGTTAAATTATTTAGAACTGAATCCAATGTTTTGCTGAAAAGTTGTCTTGCTAAGTCAATTATGTTCTCCTCAGACCCACTTCACCAGTCTGATTTCTACTATAAACTGATTTCATTCCATTCCCTAAGGCCGTGATGGCGAACTCATGGCACGCGTGCCACAGGTGGCACGCAGAGCCATATCTGAGGGCATGTGAGGCATTGCCCTATGTCAGCTCCAGTGTGTATGTGCGTGCTGGCCAGCTGATTTTTGGCTTTCCGGAGGGTGGGGGGAAGTCATTTTCACCTTCCCTATGCTTCAGGAAGCCTAAAGAACTTCTGGTTTCTGAACTTCCGGTAGGCCTGCTGGGTCCGTTTTTCACCATCCACAGGCTCCGGAGGCTTTCCTAAAGCCTGGGGAGGGTGAAAAACAGCCCAACGGCCTAACAGGAAGTTTATTTCTGAACTTCTGGTTGGGTCCATTTTTTGCCATCCACAGGCTCCGGAGGCTTCGGTGAGCCCTGCACACATGCATGGTGGGGTTGTGTGTGCATGCACGAGGGGTTGTGCATGCATGCACAGGGAAGGGCATTGCATTATGGGTGTGGGCACACACGTGCACGCTATCATGCGCACCCACGCCCTTTTGGCACCCGAGCAAAAAAAAAGGTTTGCCATCACTGCCCTAAGGAATCCACAGAGGAAGCCTAGAAAATTCCAATACTTGGATAAATTCAAGTTTCCCATGTCAAAAATAGGATAGGGATTGGTTAGAGTAGCTGAAAAGCTGAGCAACTGGCAATCATGATAGTAGGAGTGCCTTTTCTTAACTCAATCTAATTCAGAATAACTGTGTCCTTTCCTAGAGAAATCAGAGTTGGCCACATTCATTCATTTCCAGTGATCTTCAGATTAATGTAATGGGTGCACAGCTTTAATATCTTCATTATTTTTTCTGCTTGACAAAGTGAAATAACCGAATCCCAGAATTTACATATAACAATTACCTTAGCTAATGATTACTTTAGGTACTCCATTTCCATTTTCCATTTTTCCAATCTACTGTATAAAATGTCTTATAACAGTGAATATGGGGCATCCTTAGAATCAAGTAAAAAGTGTGTGAATATAGTGTTAATAAATATTTACATAGGCAGAATGCTACTGGTATTGGTTTCCTATTTGATGTCAGAACTATTTTCAATAACTACAAAATTAGATAATTGAAACGAAAGAGTCCCACATATTTCAGATTGGAAATGGCTGCTTTTTGCATTACAGATAAGCCCACTCTTTAAAAAAACTGACAGAAACTTATAAACAACTTAGGATTCACATTGGGGAAATTGACTCTCTAGGATGAACAGGCAATCCTACTGACTGAGATTTTCAGCCGTTGTCATATACGAGGGTGAGTCAAAACGCAATGCCATTTTCTTTAGGACAGGTATAATTACCAACACAGGAACATGTAGCATACATCAAAATGAAGCTGGTCCTCTGTGGATCACATCCCTACTTCTCAACATAGTCACCGTTTCTCTCAATAGCAATATTCCACCTTCGAATGAGAGCATGTATCCCTGCCTCGTAAAATTTTGTTTACTGTTCTTTGAGCCACTTCTTCACTGCAGTTTTCACTTCCTTGTCACTGGAATAATGTTTGCCTCTCAAACCCTCTTTAAAAGCCCCATGAAAGAGGGTTTGAGAAGCAAACATTATTCCAGTGAGGAGGAAGTGAAAACTGCAGTGAAGCAGTGGCTGAAAAAACAGTCAACAGAATTTTATGAGGCAGGGATACATGCTCTCATTCGAAGGTGGAACATTGATATTGAGAGAAATGGTGACTATGTTGAGAAGTAGGGATGTGATCCACAGAGGACCAGCTTCATTTTGATATATGCTACATGTTCCTGTGTTGGTAATTATACCTGTCCTAAAGAAAATGGCATTACGTTTTGACTCACCCTTGTATTACATCAAGCTGAGAGTTTGATCCATTGACTTTTAATGGATCCACAGTAGAGAATTATAAGCTGAATTGGGTACTGCCTCATATATTCTTAGCAAATGCATGAATAAAGTTCCATCAGTAAAGTTTTCATTACTGATATAATGGACAAAATGTAAGGAAGAGACAGCTGGAGCTACTCATTTCAGGTGCTCTGTTTTGCAATATTGCAAGCTTTTTGCAAGAGGTAGTGGAAGAAATGCTGTTAGTTTTGTTTTGTTTCTGGCTGGTAACAGAGTAGAATTTTTGGAAGAAATATTGAATGTATAGAATGGAAATTAATCCACAGTGGGGGCAATACTAGGAGGGGTTTTGAAGGCATGAAGAAAGCCAACCTACTTAGAAAAAAATCCAGATTCAAGCCTAGAAGGAGGCAACGGCAAACTATTTGTGGTCTGTGGACATAGTTTATTTAGACTTCAGCAAGGCATTTAACAAAGTAGACCACAACCTACTTGGTAATCTAGACAAATGTGGGATAGACAGCATCACCACCAAATGGATTTGTAACTGGCTGACAAACCATACTCAACGGGTAGTCCTTAATGGCACTACATCTACATGGAAGGAACTAAGCAATGGGGTACCACAAGGATCTGCTTTGGGCCCATACTTTTCAATACCTTTATAAATGACTTAGATGAGGGAATAGTAGGGGAACTCATCAAATTTGAGATGACACCAAGCTGGCAGAAGTAGCCAACACCCACGAAGACAAGCTCATGATCCAAAAAGATCTTGACAGACTTGAACAATGGGCTCTATCAACAAAATGAAATTTAATGTGGAGAAAAGCAAGGTTTTACACTTGGGCAGAAAAAACCAAAGGCACAAGTATAGATTAGGCAAAATCTGGCTCAAAAACAATAACTTTGAGGGATCTTGGCGTCCTAATGGATGATCACTTAAACATGAGCTAACAGTGTGTGGCAGCAGGCAAAAAAGCTAATACAATCCCTGGTTTGTATTAGCCAAAGGCATAGAATCAAAATCACGTGAAGTATTAGGACCACTTTATAAGTCATTAGTAAGACCACACCTGGAATACTGCATCCAGTTTTGGTCACCACATTACAAAAAATATGTTGTACTTTGGAAAAAGTGCAAGGAAGAGCAACTAAGATGATTTAAAGGCATGGAGACAAAAACATATGAAGAACAGTTGCAGGATTTGGATTTGGTTAGTCTAGGTGACATGATAGCAGTATTTCAGTTTTTGAGAGGCTGGCACAAAGAGGAGGGGATCAATTTATTTTCCAAAGCACCAGAGGGCAGGAGAAGAAACAATGGATAGAAACTAATCAAAGAGAGAAGCAACCTGGAATTAAGGAGAAACTTTCTAACAGTGAGGACAATTAACCAGTGGAACAGCTTGCCTTCAGAAGTTCTGGGTGCTTCATCACTGGAGGTTTTTAAGAAGCATTGGACAGTCACTTGTCTGAAATGGTATAGGATCTCCTACTTGAGGAGGGGGCTGGATTGGAAGACCTCTGAGGTCCCTTCCAGCTCTATTCTGATATTTCTCTATTATCCAAAAAGCTTAGATGAGAGGCAAAATATTTTCAAATAAAACACAAGTCCAGTTGCCTCCTGAAAAAGCACCTTTGGGACAACCAACCACCTTTGGGACATTACCTGGATGACTTTTAGCTATACAATTTGGGATGAACACCGTTTGAATGGTGTGGGAGTAGGAATGGTTTTCCAGAGAAAAATTGCAGACTACAGGAACTTGGAGCACCTGAGGACCTGTAACCCTGAGGACACAGATAAACCTCCAGGTGCTTCAATGACTCTCTAAAACAATATGCAAATAAAAGAGAGTGATAACCCAAACAGACCCTGTGCGTATTCCGGGGGTTCTCCTGGACTCATGACTCCTGCTCAAAGAGCAGGTGATGGTGGCGGTCAGGAGGACCTTCGCGCAACTGCAAGTTGTGCGTCAGTTATGCCCTTTCATGGACCGGCAATCCCTACGTACAGTCACTCATGTCTTAGTCACTTCCCGTCTTGAGTATTGCAATGCGCTCTACATGGAGCTGCCCTTGAAGAGCATCCAAAAGCTTCAGTTGGTGCAAAATGCAGCGGCCGCATGGTTTTGTGCAGACCCCAGTGTGCACATGTATCACCTCTCCTGCAGAAGCTGCATTGGTTGCCGATTTGCTTCCAGGTGCAATTCAAGGTGCTGGTTGTCACCTTTAAAGCCCTTCATAGCTTGGGACCAGGTTATCTGAGGGACCGTCTCTTGCCAGTCACATCTACGTGACACATCAGAGCAGGGAGGCAGGGAATGTTGCGGGTCCCACCCCTGAGGGAGATACACCTGGTGGGACCCAGAAGAAGGGCCTTCTCTGTGGTGGCTCCCTCTCTCTGGAACATCATTCCCCCAGAGATTAGAAGTCCCCCCGCACTCTAGTTCTCTTCCGGAAGGTGCTGAGTGGGATGGAGCCCATTAAATGGCTCGTGTGATCGGCTGTCACTGGGGCGGGAGGTGAGGGTGGGGGTTGATTCTATTGCATTAGTTGCCTGGCCAAATAGGCGGCAATATAAATGATAGTAATAGTAATAGTAATAGTAATAGTAATAGTAATAGTAATAGTAATAGTAATAGTAATAGTAATAGTAATAGTAATAGTAATAGTAATAGTAATAGTAATATTAAGTGGAAAACTGCCTTCAACTGCCCTGGGCAGCTTCCAATTCAAAGTAATGCCCTTCGGGCTACAGGGAGCCCCTGCGGTCTTCATGTAGCTGATAAACAAGATACTGCATGATCACTTGTACAAGGGAGTCCTAGTATACCTGAATGACATTCTCATCTTCACTGAGACTTTAGAGGAGCACATCAAACTGCTGCGCCAAGTCTTGAAAAAGCTCCTCGCAGCTAAGCTATATGCAAAGCTGTCAAAATGCAAGTTTCACAAGACCAGCCTAGACTACCTGGGCTACCGAGTGTCAAAGGAGGGGATGGAGATGGATCCAGCCAGAGTGAAAGCAATCCTAGACTGGCAGCCCCCTTGCACTAGAAAGCAGCTGCAGAGCATCATGGGCTTTGCCAATTAATCACTCAAAAGTGATTAAAAAGATGAGGTTTGAGTCCACGAAAGGCTTAGCACCCATTACTTCCAGCTGATCACAAGTGGGTGCAAAAATCAATTGTTGAGAAGACATATGGACAATCTCCAGATCTGTCTTTGTTCCAGAGAGAATTTTGGCAGTCTGCACCTCACATCCAGCTGCTTTTTTTGGCTGTAATGTGCCTGCAATCTGTGTAAAGAAAAATGCAAACGTTTGTTTCCCTTGCCTCACCAAAAGTTTCCCTAATGTTCGGGATTTTATTAGTACTTTGTTAGAAATTCTGTATATAGCTCTACAGAACAAACAAAATGCACAGTCCACATGGGTCTTTCTGTTTAACTGAAACAGGAAACAGGAAACTACTCAGAACAAAAAGACATAGAGTATGCCCACAGATGCACAGTTATAAACATTGCCATCTGCTGGTTGGCTGTAGTTGTTACACAAAATACATGAAAACATGTATTCCAACACTCCTACTCAACAACTATTTTGGATTTTAGTTCTATAAATCTGTTTCTTCTGCTTCTTCTTGCTGTCCTGAATGTCCACAGTGACTGTCCGAGAGGCTGGCACTGAGCAGAGGTGGGCTGCTGCCTGGTCGGACCAATTCGGGTGAACTGGTAGTTCTGACCATCGTCTGGGCCTGCCCACCCGCCGCGGGGCTAGCCTAAAGTGACCAGATTTTTTTTTAAGCGGGACGGGGGGCGGGCCCGCCTGGGCGCTGCCATTTGAGTTTTGCCCTCTGTGCATGCGCAGAGGACAAAACAACGCAAATGTCAGCGTCCAGGTGGGGGGGGAGGCGGGAGGCCTTTCCTCGCCTCCTGCCTCCCCTTCGGGAGCCGGCAGTGGCTTGGGCTGGCAAGCGACGAACGGGAGGCAGGAGGCGGGAAAAGGAGGCAGCCGGCAGCTTACCTGCGAGGCGGCGCTCCCGCAGCAGCCCATGGCGGGCTCGGGGCTAGGTCTCTGTCGCGAGCTCCAGGCATCCAAGCGCCGCGGTCTCCCGGTCACCCGCCCGGCCCCAGGGCAATGGCGGCAGCGAGGCGACGGGGGGAAGGAAGGGGAGGGGGACGAGGAAGGGCTGTTTGCGCCGCCGGAGGGGCCGCTCGTGAGCTCAAACCACCGCTCCGAGTCCGCAGCGGCACCTCAACCCCCTTTTACTGAGACGACGGCAGCGGCGACGGCTCCTCATCCCTCACCCCTCCACCCGCATCCCAACAGCAGCGGCGCCTCTGAGGGCGGGGCTAGGGATGGGGCAGGGGAAGGAGAGGAGGAGCAGCCCCCCTTCCCCCTCTCCCCAGCAGGCAGCCGGCTCGCTGAAATTCCGCTTTGCCCGACTTGCTTCCGGTTTTTATTTCGGTGGTAGTACCTCTCTTTTGTGCTTCCCCTTCTAAGGTGACCAGACGTCCCGCTGTTTCGGCATTCTTTCCAAAAAAGCGTGACTTTTTGGAAAGAATGCGGGACGCGGGACACACGCTTGAAAAGCGTGTCTGTCCCGCCAAAAGCGGGACGTCTGGTCACCTTAGGCTAGCCTGTCCTATTTATCTCACTCTCTGGCTTTGTTCCCCACCTGTGCAGCCCAGCTGATTGCCGCGCCTCACCTGCTCTAATCACCGTGGCTGCCTGAGATGATTAGTTTTGTGTTTGAAACTGTGCAAATGTGAGAAAGGTGCGCGCGCGAGTGCTCACATTTCCAGCGAACCAGTTGTTAATGTATGTGCAGCCCACCTCTGCTGCTGGGGCTCTGGCTGGGCTGGGCTGGAGGACCAGGGCAGCAGCTGCAGCCTCTTTTGGCTTCTCCTTCCCATCTCTAGGTTTTTTCCTGGGGTGCTGTCCTGTTTAAGCAGTTCACTAAGATATGTTATCTCTTCATCAGCAGCTCTGATTCACTTTTGTTTCTCATGTGTTGGAAGTCTTTGCATCACATCCCATGAATCTGGCCCTGGTTTTGATGATACGCAAGCAACATAGGACAGATGTTTGGCTGGGATGCCTTTGTTGCTTCTGGTGGATTTCCTGATTGAAGCCTCTTCTGTTATGTTTTCTTCTTCTACAGTATTTGGATAGTCTGTGTTAATTTCTATTTCTATGACACTTTGTTGCTTAACTTCATGTGACACTGATGTGAACTTTCCCTCAGTTTGAAGCGTTTGTGTTACCATGTTTCTCCAAAAAAATGACCCACCTTGAAAAGAAGCCCTATCACGTTTTTGAGTGCATGTGATCAAATTAAGCACACCCCCACAAACTTAGCTCTAATTAAGACCCCATCCACCCTGGGGTTCAGGGGCTGGGGTGAGGACACAGGTAAAAAATAAGCTAGGGTGTTGATGGGGGGTGGAGCTGCCCTACTTACCAGGCCTTGCACACCCTGACACCTGCCTTGCCTTCTTCTACGGCCGCTTGCCGCCACTCAGACATATTGCCCTGGCCTTCGTTTCGCCTTCAGATGCATGATTGATCCAGAGCTCTGTTATTGGCTGCAGATACCTCCCGGAAGGCATCTGAATGCGAAATGGAGGCCGGGGCGATGCGTGCGAGTGGCGGCAAACAGCCGCAGAAGAAGTGGGCCAGCAGCGGGGTCCTGCTGGGTGGGACTGTCAGTGCCACTGCTGCGAGGTGAGTCAATAATTAGAACTCTCCAAAAAGAAGGCCTAGCTGTTTTTTCAGGGGTCAAAAGAAAATAAGACCCGGCCTTCTTTTTGGAGAAACACAGTAGTTCATAAATTTTTGAAGTTTCATTGACAATTACACTTCTATTGAAGGTTACCTTGTTTGCATCTTGGTGTAAAATTCTGTATCCCTTATGAAATTCACTGTACCCCACAAGTACACCTTCCTTTGCACAAGCATCCCATTTTATACGTTTTTCTTTTGGGAAAAACATAGGCTTTGCTTGCAAAAAAATTTAGATGGCTCAAATTCCGGGCTTTTCCATCCCACAGTTCACATGGAGTTTTCTCAGTTGATTTTCCTGGTAGTCAATTTTGGATAAAGCATGCTGTCATAATTGCCTCCCCCCAATATGTGGTTGGCATATCTGCATCAAACAGCATAGTTCTTCCATTCTCACATAGTGTATGGTCCATTCTTTCTGCAACTCTGTTTTGTTCTGGGTTGTAAGGTACAGTAGTTTGAAATATGCCATGCTTTCTGAGAACCACTGCGAGGTGGTGCAGTGGTTAAATGCAGCACTGCAGGCTACTGCTAGTTCAGCAGTTCAGCTGTTCAAATCTCACCGGCTCAAGGTTGACTCAGCCTTCCATCCTTCTGAGGTCAGTAAAATGAGGACCCAGATTGTTGGGGGCAATATGCTGAACTCTGTAAACCGCTTAGAGAGGGCTGTAAAGCACTATGAAGCGGTATATAAGTCTAAGTGCTATTGCTATTGCTAATCGCCTGTGTGTTTTCACCTGTATATTCCGTTCCATTGTCTGTGCACATTGTCTTTGTCAAATTTGTCGCTTACTTGAGCCAAATACTGTTCACGTTTCTCTGGTACTTCATTTTTGTTGTGTAACAGATATAGCATAGTATACCTGGAATAATCATCTATAAAAGTGAGAAAATACCTCTTCTTTCCTGGAGTCAATGTTTTCATTGGACCGCAAAGATCTGAATGAATTAAGTCCAGAGGTTATTTTTTAACTCTGCTTTTACTCTGCTTTGGAAAGGCTTTTTTTGTCACTTTTCCTTTTATACAGCTGGTGCATTTCATTATTTGATCACGGGGACTAATTTTTATTCCACTTGCATAGGCATTCTGAGTTAATTTCTTTATTATGTCAGGACTTCTGTGCCCAAGTCATCTGTGTGAATGCAGTTTGAATGTTTTCCCTCCTTGGCAGTATTAAGGACCCAGATTGTTGGGGGCAATATGCTGATTCTGTAGAGAGGGCTGTAAAGCACTGTAAAGCGGTATATAAGTCTAAGTGCTATTGCTATTAACCACCTCATTGCAGCTCAGCTGATCTAGTTCATCTGTAATTTTAACCTTTGCAAGTAAGATATTCCCTTTTGTGATGGCACAACTGTCCCCTTGGGAGGTCACTGCATAGCCTTGTTTTGTGAGCTTCTTCACTGGCAAAATATTAGTTTCAAGAGCAGGGACATACAGGACATTTTTCACAATTATCTTTCTGTTGACACTATTGGACAGTAAAGAAAACTATCTCCTATTCTTTCTGATTCCATTATTTGCCCATTAGTTACGTGATTTCTTCTGTTTTACTCTGGTCAAGGTGAATAAAGAAATTTCTGTCATGTGTCATGGGACTCGTAGCTCCTGAATCAACACAACGTGTTTGCAAAAGATGAGGTTGCAATTTTTGGATTGAAAAATATATTCATTATCTGAAGCCAAATCAGTTTCTTCCTTCACACTTTTGGCCTTTGGTAGTTTAATTTGTTTTTGCATTCTAGCTTTCCAGATTCTGCAATCTGCTTTTAGATGGCCTTGGTTCTTGCACACAAGGCTCACTTATTTCTTGCTGCATGTTACTGTTTTTTCTTCCTATTTTTCATCTTTAAAGCAGACTCTGCTACAGAAGCACGGTCCCAATTTATGCTTTCTGTTTTATGCTTACATTCATCCATAAGCTTGCCCTTAACATATTCCAATGTCAGTTCATCATCTGGACGTGCCCCAAGTGCTGTGACAAGTGTTTCATAACTTTTGGCAAATCACTAAGAAATAGTGCTGCGACGTGAAAATATTTTTATTTCTTCTCCAATACTGCTCAGGGGTTCAACCATTTCCAAGGTGTGCCTTATGTAATCCTGCATATTCTGGCCTTTCATCAGCTTGGTTTGGTATAGCTTTGTAATCAAATACAGTTTATTGCCGAAGAGATCGTGCTCGGATATTTCTGATCTTTCTCTATCCACTCATCTGAAGGGTGTTCTGGCCTAACTTCATTTATACATTTCCGCGTACCTTCTCTTATTAGCAGCATCTTCATCTTGAGTTTCTAAGACTGGTAGTTCTGGTTTGTCAGATTTGCAAATGAAAGCTTTGGTGCAGCTGTGTTACTGGCCATTTTCTTTTATTCTGTCGCAGCCTTCTTTCTGTCACTGTATCTTGCACTTATTTGCTGTAGCTGGCTATGACTGGGCCCATAACCTATTAGAAATTCCGTATATAGCCCTACAGAACAACGTGCACAGTCCACATAGGCCTTTCTGCTTAACTGTAACAGGAAACAGGAAACTGTACTCAGAAGAAAAAGACAAGGAGTATATACCATAGATGCAAACTTATAAACACTGCCATCTACTGGCTGGCTGTAGTTGTTGCACAAAAGACATGAAAACTTTGTAGAACCCACCCTTTCTCCTAGAAGAATGAAATATTCTAGCAAATATTTAAAAGGCAGAATATTATATTTCCCTGGATCAGGAAAGGAGAAACATGTTTTTGTAAAGACAGCAGCTCCCTGCCCCCAGGAGATATTTGGTGCACATTAAGACTGGGCCAGCCTATCTACAAGACAAAAGTCCTCCAGCTCCAGGGTGATGGGATTAAGACATGACCGCTCAGGACATAATAGGATTAGCCCTCTACCCATCTAACAGCAGGACACACTGCATTGCAAAATCACCTGTGGACATTACATCAGTCCAAGGTTCCACCAAACTTGATTCAAACAAACATGATTTCCCCAAACCCCAAAAACTTCAACCTCAGATTATCTACCATTGACCTCACCCCATTCCTAAGAGGTGGTAAGTGATTGTGCAAAGTGCACAATCGTGCCTACCGTTCCTGTCCTAATGTACCCATATATTCATACATCTTTTACTCTAATTCATGCTTGTACTATAGCAATAGCAATAGCACTTAGACTTATATACCGCTTCATAGTGCTTTACAGCCCTCTCTAAGTGGTTTACAGAATTCAGCATATTGCCCCCAACAATCTGGGTCCTCATTTTACCGACCTCAGAAGGATGGAAGGCTGAGTCAACCTTGAATCTGTGAGATTTGAACAGCTGAACTGCAGCTAGCAGTCAGCTGAAGTAGCCTGCAATGCTGCACTCTAACCACTGCGCCACCTCGGCTCTATTACATATATATTCAATCATGTTTTACTGTTTATACTTTGCTTATAATCATATATGCTTGACAAATAAACAAATACAAATACAAATACATGTGAGTCTGACTACAGCCAATAGAATACATGATCATGCCACAGGAACAGGAAGCTCAAGGGCAAGGCCCAAGAGAGTTATAAATAAGCCTCACTCTCCATTCCATGTGTTCAGCTGCACCACGACTTCAAACCTATGTTGTCCTGTTCATCAATAAACCATCTTTCCAATCAGCCTCCATGTTTCCAGTGTCTTTCTCCCCCACTTGGAAGATATGAATTTTGGAGACAACTTTATATGGTGGGTAAGATTGATTTACACTTCATAGAAAGCACAAATAATTGATAATGGAGATCTAACAAAACACTCTGAGATACAAAAAGGAACAAGACAGGAATGTCCATGTTCTCCTCTCTTGTTTATTTGATTCTTGAAATACCAGATAGAGATATAAGACAAAACTGTGGAAGTTAAAGACTAAAAACACCCTTATAAATTATGGGATTTTGCAAATGATATGCTGTTGGTTCTGGAAGATCTTTTGCAGGAAGTTGAAATATTAATTGGCAAATTAATTAAAAGGATTTGGTGCATTTTCATATTAACCTTGAAGTTAATAAAGAGAAGACAAGGATGTTAACAAAAATAAGTCAAATAGAGTTGATAACGAATATTGGTTTTAAAGATTGAGAAAAAGATAAAAATATCTAGGTATTTATATGACAAACATTAAGACTGTCAACTGTCTAACTAGTGCACCCAAAAGAAGTAAATACTCTTGGGTGCTTTGAATTCCCAAAAGTAATCCTTTATTGGATACACCATTTTGGTACTGAAGAGTCAAAATCAACTCTGGTTTTCCTGCGCAAATGCTTGCCTAGTTAAACAATAGCTTCCCTTTCTCCCCACCCCTGGGTGATCACATTGTGCAATTATGAGACATATCTTTTTGTTATGGGAGCAATCCACCTCCTTCCCAAGTATCTGCGGTCATGACCTTGATGGTTTCCAGCTCTCATGGTCTATGCACAAATTCTCAGCGCTCCCTTCTACCCTTCCCTCCCCCCAGTTCATTGGCAAGTTGATTAGCGATAAGGTTTGAAAGAAGCAAAGCGGTTCAATCTTGACATGCTGATCCCCTGTAGGAAAGGGACACCTGGAAAATATTAAACATAGATTAACACTGTTACCTAGGTAGTCTTAGCCTTCAACAATCTCCTCGGTCATTGAGGGTATTTTGCATGAAACTTTCTTATTAATTTGTCTGCGCTAACATTGTGGGCCTCCACCCACTCAGCGTCAGCTGAGGGATATCCTTTCTACTGCATTGTGTAATCTCCCCTTAAAATACCTTGAGTCCAATATCTTCTTGATTTCATAGTGTTCTTCACCCCCCACTACAATAGGAGGTGGAAGCTCCCCTTTGACTTGCCTTAACTGAGAGCCTCGGAAGGATTTCAACAAGCTACAGTGGAACACGGGGGATCTCGCCTGAGCACCCTTCAGTAACCATAATTCCACTGTAACAGGGTTTATAATTCGAACAATTGGGAACAGTCCTACGTACTTCGGACCCAGTTTCTTACAAGGTTGGTTCAGTTTCAGGCATTTAGTAGACAGATATACTTTTTCCCCAATTCTGAACTCCTTCTGGAGGGTTCTTTTCCTGTTTCTTTTGTGACTCCCTCGCTTTATTCAGTGCTTTTTGCATGTTCCCCAGGCAGCTTTTTGGGTGTCCATCCATTCAGCTAGCATAAGCAAGGGGGGAGGCTCCCTTGGGAATTCTAGCATTGGTACAAACTCAACTCCTATGGTTACTTTGAATGGGGTGAACCCAGTATTACTATGCATTGAGTTATTATAAGCCACTTCTGTGAAAGGTAGGAGCTCTGCCCAGTTGGTTTACTGATAGTTTACATACCAATGTAGGTATTGCTCCACTATTACATTAGTTCGTTCTACCACCCCATTGGTACTTGGATGGAAACCTGAACTAAGCCCTGGGTTGAGCCTATTCACTTTATAAACTCCTGCCAAAACTTTGCTGTAAACTGCACTCCCCTGGTTTGAAATGATGCATCTTGGAACTTCATGCAGCTGGTAAACGTGTTGCACAAACATCTTGGCCAGACTCCAGGCTGAAGGAACCTTCGGACACGTGATAAAGTGTGTTTGCTTTGAAAACAGGTCAACCACTGTCCAAATCACGGTACTCCCATTACTCTCTGGCAATTCAACTAAAAAAGTCCATGGTGATCTCTTCCCATGGTCTATTGGGGTTGGCTACCAACTTAGAAGTCCAGGAGTCTTCCCTGGCAATTGTTTCATGGGCACATGGGCAGCTTGTTACATAGCTTTCTATATCTTTCTTCATCTTGGGCCACCAGAACTGCCTCTTAGCAATGTAAAAGGTATTTACAAACCTGAAGTGGCCTGCTGGTTTTATGTCATAGCTTCTTTGTAGGATCTGGGTCCTCTGGCTAGCTGGAACATACCATTTGTCTCCCTTCCATGCCAATTCCTCCCTCATTGCCAATTCATCTTTGTGGTCCTTGAACCATGCATCTTCCTTCAGGGCTTCCTTCAGCTGCTGGGTCAGAGCACCATCAGCCGGCTGAGTAGTGATCTGTGTTGCCAGTTGCTGGGAGGGGATAATGGAGTTAACTATCTCCTCCTGGGTGCTTTTGTACTGGGGCATTCAAGAGAGCGCATCTGTGAGGAAATTCTTTCCCCGGCAAGTACCAAAGGGTGAAATTCAACCAGTTAAATTACTGAGCCCAATACACCTGCCTAGGGGATAGTTTCTTTGGGGGTTTTAGGGCGTCTAAGTTTTTGTAGTCGGTCCACACTTTGAAGGGGATCTTACTGCCCTCCAGGAACTGCCTCCAAGTCAGCAGCACCCATCAAACAGCATAAGTCTCCTTTTCCCACTGTCAAGCCTGAAGATCCAAGGCCCAAGACAGCTTCCAGGCCTGACACCCACACTGCCCAATATCTTTTGATGTCCGTCAGTTTCAGGGAAATGAAGGTGCAGGGTTGCAGCATTCCCTTCACATTTTTTGGGAGCAGGATGGCATCCACTGCTACATCACTAGCATTGACTTGTATTGCAAATGGTTCCTCTGGGTTTGGGTGTTTAAAAGTTGGCTCCCCCACAAAAAGCCGTTTAGGCTTTTCAAAAGCCACTTGGAACTCCATATCCATTTAAGCGGCTGGCTCGGCTTGGGCTTCACCCCCTCTCCACCCATCTTAAGTAGTTTGGTGATGGGCAGGGCTATTTGTACGATTGAGGGGATGAATTGGCGGTAAAAGTTGGCAAAGCCCAAGAAGCTCTGCAGTTGCTTTCTGGTCCAGGGGGCTTCCCACTCTAGTATTGCTTTCACCTTTCCAGGGTCCATCTCCGCTCCCTCACTGGACATGCAATACCCCAAGTAATCCAGACTGGTTTTGTGGAAGTCGCATTTGGATAGTTTTGCATAGAACTTGGCTTCCAATAGCTTCCTTAGCACTTCCTGCACTAACTTTATATATCTTCCATTGTTTCAAAATAAATGATGATGTCATTCAGGTACACCAACACTCCTGTATACAGGTGCTCATGCAACACTTCATTTATCAGCTGCATGAACACCATGGGTGCTCCCTGCAGCCCAAAAGGCATCAGGCAGAATTGGTAACAGCCAAGGGGCAATTGAAGAATGTTTTCCTCTCATCACCCTTCTTAATTCTCACTCAGGAGTATGCTTCTCTCAAGTCCAGTTTGGTAATATCCTCCTCTTGAAATATCCTGGCATGTCCTTCATAAGTGGGGGGAGGTACATATTTTCCACGCAGATTCATTAATCTCTCAAAAATCCATGCATAATCTCAAACAATCATCTTTCTTTTCTTTGAAGAGCATCAGGGCTGCCATCCTGGATTTCGCTGGTTGGATTAAAGCCCCTAGCTAGATTTTTGTCCACAAAGTTCCTGAGCTCCTCCATTTCCCATGGGGTCATTAAATACTTTATGTGATCTTGATTCTATCCCTCTGTTAATGCAACCTATGATGTTACAGGCATTTTTTACTGCTGCTGCACACCACTGATTTATATTTAAATGATTGTCCATTAGGACTCCAAGATCACTCTTTGTTACTGATATTGAACCAAGTTTCACTTAATCTGTAGCTATACATTTGGGTTGTTTTTTTTGCCTAAGTGTAAAACCTTACTTTTCTCTACTTTAAATTTCATTTTGTTAGATAGGCCCAGTGTTCATGTCTGTCGAGATCCATCTGGATTTTCAGCCTATCTTCTGTGGTGTTGGCTATTCTTACCAGTTTCGTGTTGTTGGCAAATTTGATGAGTTCACATTCTATTCCCTCGTCTAAATCTTTTATGAAAATATTGAAGAGTACTGTGCCAAAACAGAACCTTGGGGTACCCCATTGCATACTTCCTTCCATGTAGGTCAAGTTTCATTAAGGACTGCTCATTGAATGCAATTTGTTAGCCAGTTACAAATCCATCTGGTGGTGATGCTGTCTACCCCAATTTTTTTAAACTTACCAAGTAGTAGGTTGTGGTCTACTTTATCAAATGCCTTACTGAAATCCAAGTACAGTATGTCCACTGCATTTTGCTGGTCCACGAATTTAGTCACTTTATAAGGGAGTCCAACTATTTTAACTGAAACCTTGTCCCATAGAAAACATAGAATCTTATTTTGTATTTTGCAGAAGGCAGGACCAAAACCAAGAAGTTAAATTACCAAGAAGGAGATTCAGGTCAGATATTAGCAGAATTTCCCAACCGTATGACATGCAAAGCAATGGAACATGCTGCCACATATAATAGTAAGTTCTCTTTTGTTCTTTTGAAAAACAGAAGCTAGATTGTCCTCTGTTAGAGAGGGCTTAGTGCACAATACTGCTACTAATAATTGCTTACATCTCAGAATATGTACTGATTTATATATGTCCCTAGAGAGCAGAAAAGTTATAAACTTCTTTAAGTGGCACCAATCATAGATTAATGGCTCTTTTTGAATGAATATTTGAGTCTGTTTTGGTATATTTCACTCACATTTTTTTAAATTCAAAAGCTACTGGTAAGCTTTTGAATGAAAGTCAATAACCTTTAAGCATCACTGCTATATTCTTCTCTGTTAATCAGAACCATGTGCTGAAAAGTGCAAACTATGTCTGAGCTGGAAGACAGTGGGGTTATATTTTTTATAATGGATTCCAAAGTTTGGATGCTTCCCTTATACCCCCTGCAATATCCAGGCTTGAAAATGTTCTAACTTAACCAAGTTGTAAGAACTGAGTATATTTTAAGACAGATTTTAATAATGATGCATTCTGTTTTTAGAAAATTATCTAGTCCTAAATGTTAAAATTTCACATATATTTACCAATGAGCAAGAAATATAAATTTAAATAAATTTTAATTGTAGCTAATAGTAAGCATGGAAAACTGCTGAATTAGGACTGAGCAATCGATCAGCTCAAATATAAAACTTACTAGAAAATCGTAGGCAGACACATTTCTCAACCTTTAGGCTTGTAATGCAGAAAATATCATGAGGATGCTCATGCTGGCATAAATACCTTGGATGAAAACTATATATTCATTTAAAAACCAAATCAAGACTTACAGAAATTCCAGTATTTACACATTGTCCTAATCCTATACTTACAATTTTGGGGCAAAGTTTGATGGGCTAGTTTGTTTTATATACAATTGTATCGAGGGTCAGAATTTTACATTTTATTGAATCCCTGATATTTATTGTTAATGACCAAGATTTGGAATATAATGGAGTATAAGTGTCATTCTATCTGACAATTTATTATCCCAAACATTTTTAGGCGAATGTGTTAAAAATAAAACAAAAGTAAAGTAAAGCATAAAACAAAGAGAGAAACAAGCTATATTCCTTTTTATGATAGAAGTGGACAAAATCAAGTATTTTCATAAGCTTCAGCATTCTCCTCTGAAGTTTATGGAAACTTTATGGAAATCTCAGTGTAAGTTGCTTCTAATCTGCGATATAATTCACATTTGATTTTCCTCCTCCAGTTCTCAAAATTTGGAGAAAGGGATGTTAGGGTGGAATTGCTATATTAGACTGTTCAACAGAGAAAAAATAATAATGTTTTTAAAAGGAAGACTCCAGAAAAGATTTCTTGTCATTTTTTAGCTGTTTAATATCTTCATGTATGTTTGTGATTAGTTCAGAATCTTTCCTCTGCGTTTTGATTTTCACTACTGTAAGCATGGGTGAGAAAACATACAACAATAGTGCCTCAACCTAAGGCTCAGGATTACCATGTTCCAGGGGTGAAATGCTCCCGGTTCGCTTTTACCTGTCTGTCGTCGGTGAGCTGATCGCGCAGGTAGCACGGCGCTCCGCCCACCTGCCGGGACACCGCCATTTGAGTTCTTTTACCATCTGTGCATGAACAAAGCATTCTGTGCATGCGTAGAGGGCAAAAGAACTCAAATGGCGGTGTCCCGGTGGGTGGGCGGAGTGCCGCGCTACCTGCGCGATCGGCTCACCGACGACAGACAGGTAAAAGCGAACTGGGAGCATTTCACCCCTGCCATGTTCACCCGAAAATAAGACCCTGTCTTATATTTTTTTGAAACCCGAAATATTTTGGGGGAGGTTTTATTATTTTGGGGCGCGTGGAGCAAGATGGGGCTCCTCTTGCCATTTTACCTGATTTCCAGCTCTGTCTCCCCAACCTTAACCAGAGAAAATGGTATTTTTTGGGGGGAAGGGCTTATTTTCAGGGAAACACGGTATTAAATACGTTTAAATACTTTTAAAGAATTTTACAGTTCACAATGGATCTTGTTGTCATAAAAATGTTTTTGCTATATGTTTAATTTTCTTTTTGTTACCAAGCCTTAAAAATATACCAGCTAAAAGAGACATGATTAAGGAAACAATTCCTGTTCTTTCTGAACCATACCATTGGTATGAGTTTGTGTGTGTGTGTGTGTGTGTGTGTGTGTGTGTGTGTGTGTGTGTGTGTTTCCCTCTGAAAAAATAAATATAGCCTTTTGCTTGTTTAGATGAATTACAGAACTTTAGCAACAAATTATTTTTTTAGAAGGAAACATAAAACAAGCTGCGAGGAGAAGAATGGAACAAATAAAGTGTCAAGTTATCGAGTGAAGGAAAACAGAGTGTAGTATTAGTAATAGCAACAAAACTTTATCAGGATTTCTCAGCAAAGGTATTGAAATAGGTAGCCAATATGAACAAGAAAGAATCAGGATATTCTGCAAGTTTCTGTGTATTTCTTGGATTTGTGTATGTTTTAATTCCCAGTCCTATTGTACAGCTGGAGGGGGGAAAGTGTGTGTGTGTGTGTGTCTGTGTGTGTGTGTGTGTGTGTGTGTGTGTGTGTGTGTGTGTGTGTGTGTGATAGCTTGCCCAAAGAAAGTCAAAGGGAAAAAATCCATCCCTGAACCACAGCCTGCAGATTTGGGGAGCCAAAGCAATGAAAAAACAATGAACAAAGAAAGAAACATTATAGCAGCAAAAGTAGAAGAATGTATGGACAGAGGCAAAAGATACCAGAATCTTCATCTTTTCCTTTTGCATAGAATTGGTTTCCTGTTCAATTTTTATAGGTTTTTCATTCCCTGCATGATTAATATTCGTATTATCTTAACAAGATGAAGTGGCAAATATCTTTTTGGGAGATGTTGGATATTTTGGGGCAAAAGGCCTTAACAGGTTGGGTTGTCCCCACAGATTCTGAATTTGTGCTGTGCTTTATTAAACACTGGGTTTTGTTGTCAGTGAGCACAATGAGATTCAAGCAGTACAGACAATGCATTCCTTATTTACACGATGAGATGAGCCAGTTTCAGCCACTAGCATGATAAAGATGTAGAATGGGCTTATATACAAGAGGAATTGCCTTCACAATTACACACATCATCTTTCTACAAAGCAGTAATTCCGTTCCCCCGACAAATAATAAAATATTAAATAATTGATAGATTTTTTTTGTGCTTCCTGCATAGTCCACTCCAATGGAATCTATATGAATAATGAAGGGGTTTTTTTGTATAATATCATCACATAAATCCCCATTTCAGTTCCTAATTGTAACTGTAAGTCTGCTTTACAATGCAATCTTTAAATGGAATTCAAAACAACCAGGGTCCAACATAGAAATTATTTGGCAAATGTTATGCACACATTCGCAGGTGTTCTCTTGAAAACAGCGGGAAGATAGACTAAGGCACAACCTTGTGCTTTGAATAGTATGTTCCAGACTCAATTGCTTTTCCTTCTAGTGATCATGCCAGACCAAATCAAAGTTTGTGTAATGGTATGTGTGTCAATGGCCTAAAGTTTAGCCAAAGGTTATGAACAATTACACATTCACCTTTTTTTCTACCAATGTTATTTTTTAAAAATATGAATATTAGATCAGATTATTCCAGTTACTCTTTCCCTAATGAATTCCTGGGTCAGAGGTTTTCAAAAGATGAGATTATTCTTCCATTTTGGCATAATCAAGTTGAGGGAATACATGTATGATCTTCAGGGATATGCTGGAACCTAATTAGTTTTTAGAATGGCCCAAATAGCTATTCCCAATTGTTTGGGAATCCATATTTAATGCTATTGAATGGGCAAGTTTAAATATTACAATAACCAGATTATTAGCTATGTATGTTAACGATAATTGGGTTTTGTTGCCCTTAATCTTAAAATTAATTTGGGATAAGATAGTTAAAGGTGTCATTGAAATAATTTTTGATTGCAAATTTTTAGCAGGCTATAGAAGATATAAAAGAATAAGTGCATTTCCAGATCTTTTAATTTGGGGCTATCAATAAAAATTCTTTTATTAATTAAAAAAAAAACACAGCCTAAAATGTAGATGATTTTTGTGATCCAATAATATCAACACATTTCAATGGTATTATGGAGAACAACAGAAAGAGTTTCTGGCTCGTGACAATGGTCATGTGTGATAATCTCATGGAAAGGCTCTATAAAGCAAAAGACAACCATTTCTTATAACCCAATATTGACAATTTGTTGATTTGCAAAGCCTCCTGCTTTAAGTTTGCTTGAAAGTGGATCAAGTGCTCTTGATGAAGTCAAGATGTACCAAATGGGAGGCAGCAAGTATACTTAGTTCTCTATGAACACTTGCTCCTCTCTTCTCTCAAAAGCTACTAATGAGAAGACCTTGCTTCTCTTCAGAGGGTTTAACATTCGATGTACACAAGATACACATGAGCATCTTGTGCTCCCTACAATCATTTATGTAAATTATATCTCCTTTCTTCTACAGATCTGACAGAAAATCTCTACTTGCGGAAAAGGCAGTAGTGGGTTCTAAATCCCATCGCTACCGGTTCGCGCATGTGCAGAAGCGTCCCAGGTGGGTGGGCGGAGCCTCCCACCACCGCCACTACCGGTTCGGCAAACCGGGCCGAACCGGGAGCAACCCACCGCTGGGAAAAGGAAAGTAATAATAATTCTCTCTCTTTGCTCAGAAGGAAGGAGGGAAAATCTTTTTCAATATTGTGGGAGATAGTGCTCGAGAGTGCAGGGAAGAAGGACATTAACAAAGATTACCTCTTCCCCCTTCCCTGTATCGCTTAGGACATCCTAGACTGGATTATATTGAGAGACTTCACTAACTTGCTGAAGGAAACGCTAGATTTTAATAAGTCTGAAATCCACCATGATCATGCATAATGTTCCATGTTTTTATATGATTTACAGCATTCTTACATTTTGACATGAAATTTGCATAAAGGGTATTTTAATAATGGAATATTGTTATGGCAAGAGGAGGTAAGACAGTTACGATGAAAAGATCCACTTCATTTGCATGCCATTCGCTTAAGCGAGAATTACATGGGAATTAGAACATATAAGAGGTGGCTTTGGAAATGAAACCTTTTGCTACAGGAGGCATCCTATGCTGTCACTTTTGTGGATGGGAATGAATTGCTTCATGATTCTCACTCTGGTAAAAGGGGAATAGGTTGTTCTTTTCCCTTCTCTGAGGACAAGACCCTACTAGACGTATTCAAGTTTTCACAAATTCCGAGTTTTAAAATTTCTTTTATTATGTATCTTATAACTTTTTATTTCAATAAGAGGGAAGGAAGCCAAGAAAGCAGAGCAGAAGAAAGACCATGATATTAGCATTTGAGATGCAATGGGCCCAAGCGAAGCCCCCAACAGATTTGGGCAACCACAAGGAAACAGAAAACATATGGCCAATGGGTGGGTGGGTGGGTGGGTGGGGAATCCTCAAATTCTTTCACACAGAATAGCAATTGGCGTGAGAGAGAATTATGGCATAGCAAAAAAAAAAAAAATCCCAAAACACGATAGGTAATAAGATTGCTCAAGATAGGTGATAGGCTTTGAGTGTGATTTTTATATAATGATATATTATCTGTGGCATTAGATGGCAAGTTTAAAATGAGTTTGAAATTTTAGATTTGGCATGAATTGGCAATGGCACAATTGCTTATCTGCCCATTCTCAAATCAAGTTGTGACCAAATTGCAAACATGCTGCTGGTGTGTGTGTGTGTGTCCTTTCTTTTGTTACTGTAAATAAGAAGAGAAGGCATAACATTCTGGAAGTGAAATCTGTTTTTCTGTCTTTTCAGCATTTCTTTTGCAATAAGTCATTTCTTATACCTTTATTCCATCCTGATGTTTCTGTATGAATGGCAGAAACTGAAAGGTAAGAGAACTAAAATAATAATCTCTGTTCTAAATGGAATTATTTGGATTCATTGTCAGTTGCCCAAACTATTAAATTCCCCAGCAAAAAGCAATATATTTTGGCTGGCAACTAATCAAATGCATGTTACATATAAAGAATGGATTTTCATATATTTTTTTCTGAATTGTTGCCAAATTTGTATATTGTGCAGATGGCTGGACACAAAATGCACTCGCTCCTTTCTCTGCCATACATGAATATTCCTGTGTGCCTAAAAGGAAAAGAATGAAACCCAGGGAAATGTGTCTATCATTGAAGTTGGGGTGGTATTTCAGCTTACTCTATCATGACTTTACTTTCTCAGAAAACTGGGGTATTATTTATTTTCCTCCTCCATTTATAGACTTTCAGGACAAAGCATTAAAAGCAGTTATGTTTATATATCCACTTGTATAGTTCTTCATTTTGATGGTTGGTTGACATCTCTCCATCCTTCTTTCTGACTTGACTCTATATGTTTTATGGGTGTGATTGCTTGTTCACCTTCAGCTTGTAAGATTTTGACAAATAGGATGGAAATGGTCAATCTTCAAATGAGAAGAAAGCAAGACCTAATTACTTCAACCAACCTATATAGGAATGAGAGGGAATGTACCACACAAGGAAACCTTTGTGAAATACAGCAGGTGATGCACAGTCTTTCCCCCTTCATTAGGCTGAGCCGCATGTTTCCTCATGCTTCTGGAAATTTGACTGTTGATCATTCTGAGTTCTTTTTCATAGATGATCATTTTTAGGGGGGGAACAATGAATTACAAGTAGCATTCTCCTCTGCTACTGACTGCCCATATCACTCTCCATTCTTCTTACAGTTAGAGAAGACTCATGTGGAAGAAATCGAAGAATTCACCAAAGAGGAGTCTGAAATATTGCAGTGGTATTAGCAACAGAGACAGCAGAACCACTGGCCATAAACTTGGTTTTGCCATTACCCAATGGAGTAGCTTGACTAGTTTGCAAGGGATATGCCATTTTCAGTCTTGTGGTGTCAGTAAATTCTGCAATCGGAAAGAATACTGAGGAATAGAAGGTGGAGGGGAGAGATTGTTGTTTTCTTCCAAGGTGGTGCAGAATGTCCATCAGACAGGTACAATATGGAGGCCTAGGCTGTCACCCTGCAGTTTCATGTGGTTTCCATGGTAGTTAGTGGCGGTCATAGGCAGCGGCAGCAGTGGGAGGTGCGGAGCCCCGGGATGTGGCACTATAATAATAAGGGGAACCTGAAAGTTAACACAGGAGAAGAATGGACTGATTGAAAGGACATACAGTAAAATAAAATAAGAAAGGAAGAAAAGAAAGAAAGCATATTAAAAGGAACTGGAAATAGAAATCTGGAAATGAGGATTCCTTTATGGCCTAGATGTAAAATAAGAAAATAACATACACAGTATATGTGTACTACATCATGCACGGGAAGCTAAATTACTTGGATTACCTAGTGCTTGTTATCAGAGTCCTATTAGCAATAGCCATAGCATTTAGACTTATATACCGCTTCACAATGTTTTTACAACCCTCTCTAAATGGCTTACAGAGTCAGCATATTGGCCCCCAACAATCTGGCTCCTCATTTTACCGACCTCGGAAGGATGGAAGGCTGAGTCAACCTTGAGTCTGGTGAGATTCGAACTGCCAAATTGCAGGCAGCCGGCAGTCAGCAGAAGTAGCCTGCAGTACTGCACTCTAACCACTGCGCCACCGCGGCGCTATTCAAGACATTCCACTCAGAAGAAGAGGAAAACAAGAACTTGGCAGCTCTACTTAGATTCCTCTGTTGTCCTATTAACTACCAGCAACAATTGAATTTGTCCAATTTATTCTTAACAGCTTGGCTGGTTTTTTTTTAATACTGGAAATTTCTTTTTTACTTTGTCAGCCCTCTATAAGCCTGCAAGAGTCATTCATATGGGTGGTCTTAAAAAGTGAGTAAATAAAAAAATAAAATAGAATGTTTTTGTTGATTCTTCTCATTTCCATGGTAATCTCCAAAACCATTCTGGATGATACTCAGTCCTCATGGAGAAATGTATAGCAAAGGAAGGAGGGAATCTAACAATACTACTGTCTTTCTAATTCCAATAGCAGAAATGCCCATCATAGCAGAAGTATGCAGGAAATATAAGCAGCTTTATTATTTGTAATATTTCCATTCTGAGAAAGTGCATGAAGTACTAAAGTACGTTTTTACATTTAAAAAATCTACCAGATCTGTGCAAAACTGACTCTTTGGGTATAATATTAAATATTTAGCAAAATCAGGCTTATAACAGATCTGAAAATCAAGTTTAAAAAGCGGCAATAGAATTGCTGATTGGGCTGAAGGTATTTCTGAATAAAGTGCAAGATGTGCAAAAATAAATGTGTAAGAGTCAAGATTTGTTCGAAGAACTTTGGTAGCTGATCTTAAGAACTGGATTTTATGAAGCTTTAAGTTTTTAAATAAAAAGAAGGCACACAATATACAGTCCAAGATTACACATATGTAATAGCAAGATTACACTAAATGCAATAGCAGACCATATGACACATATTTTATTAGTAGGTGTACACAGTCCCAATAATTTTCAAGAGATCTATGCTTTGTGGTTTATACTCTTGGGTGTGCACATAATGGTCAGACATTAGCAATTACTACATAAATATGATTGATAAAAATTGTATATTATAAATTTTAAGAAATATTTATCTACTTAAAACATATACAATTGTCCCTCTTAAATCTGGGCAGTGCCCACTCAGAAATATGTAATCCTTAATTCATTATGTTAATGCATTAAGTTGGAAGTGGTCATTTAAACTATCAAGCTCAACCTCCTGTTCACTGTGAAGGGGCTCATTAACATTAATGTTTTAAAGATGGGCGAACTGGGAAATAAAGTATTTGCTAATATATCCCAGAAGGGTAGCTTGTAGATTGTTGCAGCAAAAACAAGAATGGGTTTTAGTGACATCTTAAAAAATGAAAGGGTGGGGAGGAATGGTGAAAGAGTAGATGGGATGGATAGGATGGACTATAAACAAAACAGTAGCTAGTTGTGACATTTTTTCACCGATGAACTAGTTATTACATGCAGTGTCATATGAGATATCCTGGTCTCTGTTTAATCTGGGAGAAATAAAGTTAAATCTCATTGCTTTGAGATGAAATATTTCTTTAGGATGGCCACTTTGAGGTTAGAAACAGCGAATCATATGTTTTTTGGTATGTATTTGAAGAAATCAAGCAACAGAGTGGTCAACGCCTGGAATGCTCTACCTGACTCCGTTGTTACATCCTCTAACCCTCACAGCTTCAACCTTAAACTGCCTACTGTGGACCTCACCCTATTCCTAAGAAGTCGGTAAAGGGGGCGTGCATAAGCGCACCAGTGTGCCTACCGTCCCTGTCCTACTGTCCCCATTTATTTGTATTCATTTCTTTCATTCATATCCATGTTTAGATTTATACCTGCCATTTTGTACATGTTTGACAAACTAATAAATACAAATACAAATCGGCCAAACGTTGCCATTTTTTCTTTTACAGGACACTGTTGACTCTAGCTTCCTTGACATTTTGTTTCTGGTTTGCTCTAGGTGGGGGGTTTTCCAGCATTTTTGTGATTTTTTTAAAAAGAAAAATATTGCAAATGCTCAATGGCTTTATATAAAGGCTAACAATGTTAGCAGTTTTATTTCACATCAGCTAAGATTTAATCAATGCAGGTGAAGATAACACTTGGCCAATAAAGAGTTATACTATTCTATTCTATTCTATTCTATTCTATTCTATTCTATTCTATTCTATTCTATTCTATTCTATTCTATTCTATTCTATTCTATTCTATTCTATTCTATTCTATTCTATTCATTCTACTCTACTCTACTCTACTCTACTCTACTCTACTCTACTCTACTCTACTCTACTCTATTCCATATTCTATTCTTATTCCATATTCTATTCTATTCTATTCTATTCTATTCTATTCTATTCTATTCTATTCTATTCTATTCTATTCTATTCTATTCTATTCTACTCTACTCTACTCTACTCTACTCTACTCTACTCTACTCTACTCTACTCTCCCTCAGTATCCATTACTGTATAGGGGTATTATGCAACTTGGTGTGAAACTCAAATTCAGAAGAATTCAGGATAGACTCTTGTCTAAAGTAGAGAGGACAGCTCCAGCATGCCCTGTTCTAATTCAAAATTAGAGGAAACAGCAGCCACTATCTCACCACCACCATCCCCCCAAAATTGTGGGCAAAATGTAAATGTAAACACTTTGCTTAGATAAAACATCTTGATGAAAAGGGGAATACTGGATTCAGTGAGAGGAGTAGCCCAAAGCCAGTTCATTTTCAGGTTTTGTTGGTTGGTGGTAAAAGTTTTAGAGTCCCCAGTAAGATAGAAATAAGAAGAAAGCAAAGAAACAAGTAGGTCAACAGAAAGGGATGGAAAAGGGTAGAGAGAACCTTAGGGAATACTCACTTAGTAATGCAGGATTGCTGAACCTCCAAGCCTCATTGTAGGTTGTGTACTGAGGGTGGCTGTAAGGATTGCCTGAGAATTCACTCCCTGGAAAAAACACAGAAGGGTGTCATTCATACCATAATTCAGGACAGAGAGGAAAGAGAACAAAATTGCATTAGTACTTGACAAGAGAAGAAGAAAGTCATTTTACTGGCTACAATCTGCTGGGCATCTTGTAATGCAATTCTACAAGTCCCCAAGAGCCGAGGTGGCGCAGCGGTTAGAGAGCAGCACTGCAGGCTACTTTAGCTGACTGATCATTTGAGTTCAGCTGTTCAAATCTCACCGGCTCAGGGTTGACTCAGCCTTTCATCCTTCCGAGGTAGGTAAAATGAGGACCCAGATTGTTGGGGGCAATGTAAATATATACATTGCTTAATGGTGTAAACTGCTTAGAGAGTGCTTGCACTATGAGGCGGTATATAAATATCACTAATAAAATAAAATAAATAAAATAAAGAAACACTGCAGCAAGCAGGAAAGTCTTAAGAGTAGATTGGCACAGGAGACAAAATGGGAAAGTGGGAAAAATGAAGTTTAGTCTAATACATTTGTAGAAAGTTAGCACCCACACCTCTCCTAGAAGAATGAAATGTTCTAGGAAATATTAAAAAAGGCAGAATATTATACCTCCCTGGATGAGAAAAGAGAAACATGCTCTTGGAAAGAGGGGAAAAGGAGAAACATGCTCAGCCCCCACCTTTGTTAATAGCCCCAGAAAGGCTGGGCCAGCTTATCTACAACACAAAAGACCTTCACCCTCAGGACATAATAGGATTAGCCCTCTACCCATCTCACCACATGACACCTGAGAAGATTACATCACCCATCAGGATTCAACCAAGCCTGGGACTCAAGACAACCTACAAAGTTACCCCTGCATGGCCCCATGGGAGTCTGACAACCAATCAGGATACATTTCTTGCCCCAGGAACAGGAAGCAAGTTCAAAGCCCAACAGAGGGTATAAATCTCTCTCCCTCTCTCACCATGTGCTCTTTTTTGCCCAGGACCTCAAACCATGTGGTCCTGTCCAGGGGCGGGTTTCTAATTTTTTTACTACCACTCTGTGGGCGTGGATTATTTTGTGGGTGTGGCTTGCCAGCCATGTGACCAAGTGGGCGTGGCTTGGACTGCTGAAGGGAGAGGAACTGAGATAGGTCCTGCCGCCCATTCCCCCTCCCCTCAGCAGCTGGAGAAGCCTCAAACATGCGAAAATGCCTAGGATCATCACCGTGCGTTCGTGGCTTCTCAGACTGCTGAAGGGAGGGGAATAGAGATAGCTCCTGCCACCTGTTCTTTCAGCATCTCACACGTTCCCTCAGCCATCCTCCCCTGCTTGGACTCACTGTGGGGTAGGAAGGCAGCGCATGTGCAGTGCCGGAAGCTCGGCTTCTGGGCATGCGCAGAAGAAAATTTTAAAAAAAATTAATTTTTTTTTTCAAAAAAATGGCGGCGCCCAGGCACCGGCAACTGACCACACCGGTACTGTGATGTCACTAGCGGGCCGCTACCGGTGCTATAGAGTGGACCGCACTGGTAGGAACCCACCACTGGTCCTGTCCACCATTAAACCATCTTTCCAAGCAGTCTCCGTGTTTCCAGTGTCTTTCTTCCCACTTGGAACTGAACCCAGACGGACATTTCTTCCAACACATTAATGTAATAAAGAGTTTTCAGGTGCAATTTCCTTTGGAATTTGTGTTCAAAATCCTCTAAGAAAGATCCCAGCATATCTAGGCAGCCAGTAGAGCGGGCAGTTGTAAAAGCTTTCTCATTTTGAGGTGGTTGAATCTAAGTAGAACTTCCAATAAGAAAGCAACAGGCTTTTTTCCCAATAAAAGTCAGGTGGAAGATTCTTTACAAGGCCCATTTATGTAAAAGGGGGCTTAAATGTTTCCTTTATTTTTCTATATTGTCACTCAATTTGTTTCTACATTTATTCTGAAGTGCAGGTTAAGTAAAGAACTTCTCTCTCACTCTTCCTCTCTCTCCAGACCAGTCAAAGGAAGGCAGAAGCAACATATGTGTGCACAATGTTTATTGACAAGGAGTTAAAGGAAACGAGCTGCAGGATAATGAGCTTTTGAGCTCAATTGCGACCGAGAGGAACCAGTTATCTCCTTTTGTGATCACTAATGAAACATGTAATTTTCTCATCAATGCTAGATTCTGTTTAACTGCTCTCTTCGGAGAAGGCTAGGGCTGTGACCTGTTCACGGCAGTCCTAGAGCTTTTCTATTGAAGCTCAAAATGCTCCAGGAAAAAAAACAACGCTCCAGAGGAAAAAAATTAGGAAAGGCCAGTTTCCAGTAGGATAACTGAAAAAGCCAATGCTCCCTGAACATTGCAGGCCTGCTCACCTAGTCAATGCTAATCTCATTAGCTATAATACAAAAACAGGTTTTATACAAGAATTCCAGTATCTATAGACCAAGAGACTTTAGAATCATAGGTCTAGAAGGGATTTTGGGAGTCTTCTAGTTCAGCCTCCTGCTCAAGGGCACCTTATATCAGTGCCCCCCCCCCACCAACCTTCTGGGCATCAGGGACTGATTCTATGTAGGGCACTTTTTTTGCAGACCAGGGGTGGGGGCTTGTTCCATGCACTTTCTGGATCCTGCATGTGTGTCGATGGGGCTTTGTTTGCTTGCTGACACAGTTCCTGGTGGGTCACGGATTGGTGCTGGTCCGTGGCCCACGGGTTGAGGACCCCTGCCTTATACCAACCCAATAAAACGTCTGTCGAGTCTGTTTTAAAAACCTCAACCCCAGGAGGCAAGCAATTCCATTGGTTAATTGCTCTCACTGTCAGAAAATTTCTCCTTACTTCTAGGTTGAACCTCTCTTTATTAACAAGCTCCTAACAATTAGGAGCCGAGGTAGTGCAGTGTTGCATATATCACCCCCACCCTTCACCCCTCTTAGAGACAGGTGTGTATGCAGGGCCAAACGGCCTGTAACATGCACACAGAGCTTGTTACAGAGCTTGGTTAACCACAAAAGCTTCTGCTAGCTGGTAAACAAACATGAAAAAGCAAAGTAGGTCAAAAGGCCACAGCAACATGCACAGGATGAAGGAGGAGGGGCAGCTTGGCTATAACGCAGCAAGAAATTCATTGTATGGCTAATTAGTAATCACATGTAACTGTATGTACTGCCTTCTGATTATCATATGTTTGTCAATAAAAGAGACCTCTGAGCCCCGGCTCAGGGCAATCTCATCTTGAGGAAGTCTCTGTGTCCGGAACGTCCTTCCTAGATTCGACACATCATGGGATCTGCCCTCCAGGAGAAGTAGATCCACCACAGCGCAGTGGTTAAATGCAGCTACTGCAAGCTACTCCAGCTGACTGCTAGTTCAGCAGTTCAGCCATTCAAATCTCACCAAGCTCAAGGTTGACTCAGCCTTCCATCCTTCTGAGGTCGGTAAAATGAGGACCCAGATTGTTGGGGGCAATATGCTGAACTCTGTAAACCGCTTAGAGAGGGCGGTATATAAGTCTAAGTGCTCTATTGCTAATTATTTCTTGTCTTGCCCTCTGGTGCCCTAGAAAATAAGTCAATCTCCTCTTCTTTGTGTCAGCCCTTTAGGTTCTGGAAGATAGCTATCAATCGTTCTGTTCGATAGACTAAAAGTATTTCCCCGGCACTACAAGAGTTTTGAAAGATTACATTCAATGGCTCCAAAATTGCATCCGCCAGCTCCTTCAAAACTGTGGGATGTAAACCATCTGACCCAGGTGATTTCTATTCATCCAGGGTGGATAGGTATTCTGTTACTAATTCCTTGCCTATTTTGACCTGTACACCTATCTCCCTCAGTGCTGCTTTTGATAGGTTGGGCTGTTTCTTCATTTTGCATAAAAACAGTTGCAAAGAAGGAAGTAAACAGTTCTGCTTTCTCCCTGCTGCCTGTCACCTTCTTGCCATCTGCTCCCATTAGTGGACCTATTGTTTCCTAGATGTTCTTCTAGTTCCTTACATACTGAATGGACTTTTTTATTATCGTTTTTGACATTGGTTGCTAGTTTTAGCACTCCGGCCGTTAGCTTTCCTGGCTCCCTCCTTGCAGATTTGGGCTATTCGTTGGTATTTTGCTTTAGTTATATGTCCCTCTTTCTGTTTTTTATAGTTGACCTTTTTGTCCCTCAATTTGTCTGACAACTCTTCATGCAACCATGCTGGTCTCCTCTGCTGTCTTCTGTTATGGGATTGCTCTATCAGGTTTTAGTGTTTTTCAGTGAAAGAGTATTGGACACAGTGGTTAGAGTGCAGTACTGCGGGCTACTTCTGCTGCCTGCTGCCTGCCTGCAATTTGGCAGTTCAAATCCCACCAGCTCAAGGTTGACTCAGCCTTCCATCCTTCCAAGGTGGGTAAAATGAGGACCCAGATTGTTGGGGGCAATAGGGTGACCCTGTGAACCACTTAGAGAGGGCTGTAAAGCACTGTAAAGCGGTATATAAGTCTAAGTACTATTTCTATTGCTATTAAGGCACCAGGCCAGAATGCAGGAGACCATGGTTTCTAGTTCTGCCCTACCCACGAAAGCTGGCTGAGTTGCACCAGTCTCTTTCAGCCCAAGTCACCTCATCCTATTGTTGTGGGGAAAATAGGAGGAAGTGTTGGATATGCTCATCACCTTGAGTTATTTGTGAAAATAATAAAGGCAGGATACAAATAAATAAATCATCCAGTCCAGTGGTGGGTTCCTACCAGTGCGGTCCATTCTATAGCACCGGTAGCGGCCCGCTGGTGATGTCACAATATCGGTGCGGTCGGTTGCCGGTGCCTGGGCGCCGCCATTTTAAAAAATTAATTTTTTTTAAAAAAAATTCTTCTGCGCATGCCCAGAAGCCAAGTTTCCGGCACTGCTCATGCGCTGCCTTCCTACCCCACAGTGAGTCCAAGCAGGGGAGGATGGCTGAGGGAGCGCATGAGACGGTGAAAGAATGGGCGGCAGGAGCTATCTCCATTCCCCTCCCTTCAGCAGTCCGAGAAGCCAGGAACGTGCGGTGATGATCCTAGGCATTTTCGCATGTTTGAGGCTTCTCGAGCTGCTGAGGGGAGGGGGAATGGGCAGCAGGACCTATCTCAGTTCCCTTCCCTTCAGCAGTCTGAGAAGCCACGCCCACCTGGTCACATGGCTGGCAAGCCACACCCACAAAATAAGCCATGCCCACAGAGTGGTAGTAAAAAAATTAGGAATCCGCCCCGATCCAGTCCCAATTTTTCTTGCTTCAGGCTGAGTTATGTAATTGCATGTGGTCAATGTTGGGGTAGGAGGACAAGGCAGTCCTGGGAGGTCATCTCACTCTATTGATAGATTTATACTTCCATATATTACTTGGCTGCAAACAAAATTGATTTCCTTAATACAGTGGAAATCAGAACCGAAAATAAATAGCATTAGGCAAAAAAGAAAAAAAAACTTCTGGAATTGGAGTTGATCAAACTTACTGAAACGCCCTTCCGAGTAAGGCATTTTAAAAACAACAACATTCAATTATCTAAATAAAACTGAAACGGGAAGCAAGGAACCTTACCAGGCACCATTCCTGCAAGAGTTGAGGTTGGGTAACTGCCTTGTCCAGTTGGTGGAACATGTGGTGGGTAGCCAGGCAAGGTTGTGCTCGCCATGTCACGACCTAAGAAGAAAAAAGGAGGGAAAACTGATTTCAATGTGGTAGCTCAAGACAATGAGTATGAAACAGAGAAATCCTACTTTGTTACCTCTACTCTAAAACTACTCATTCTCATCCTTAGTTCTAAATCTATGATATGTTTTGGTTCCTCCCAGAGAAGGTATTTAGCTGGTTCAGACCGGTTTGGGCGAACTGGTAGTAGTGACCTGTGGGTGGGGGTGGGCCCGCATGGGCCCGCCCCGCCCCTGCCCCATGCTAGGCCATCCTATTTAGGCACGTTTTGAAGTCACGTGCATGCATGCAAACTGCGCACATATGTGCAAGTCGCACGCACGAGCAAAGCGCATGTGTGGAAGGCACGTGCTCACATTTACGAACTGGTAGGGAAAGTAAGTGAATACCACCTCTGATTCCTCCAGATACTAAAAGGATACTTTTACTTTTGTCTTGCAAATTTAATCAAAGGTGATAAATTTAAAAAATATTTGGAGCAACCAATAGATTACAAATGCTATATGGAAATATAATTTGGTACATAATATCTTATTTGGTGACAATTCCCAATTATTCAGTGTTTTGGTCAAAGCTTTTTTTAAAAAAAAGTTGGAAAAAAGTATTGACACCGTTCTGTAATGAATGGTGAACTTTGTTTACTATCTACTTTTTTCTTATACTACCTGCACTACCTTATTCAGCATCAAAAATTGTTTCTGCTTTACTGATTGTTTATAGAATACTCCAAAGCATTTGAAACAAAATATATCTTTTGTTAGTAATTAAAGAGACATGTTTTATTTGCCTTTAGTTGCCTTTATCTGACTAAAAATGAGACTGTGAGTGCATCTCAAAAGAATACAGGGCCGGACAGGCACCCTCCTAATTCAGTGAAACCCATGGAAGGTCTCGTCTGTTCCCACTGCAGGCCGCAGTGTCCTCAGCCCACGGGTTTAGGTGTTTTCCACGCAAACTGCTTCTGTGACAGATTCACTCCAGAGGTGGGTTCCTGCTGGAGCTGCCCGGTACGCAGCTCCGATAGGGAGCAGCGGATTTTGCAACCGCTCCAGAGCCCTCTCTGCCAGTCCACCTGGCGTGTCGCCATTTTTTTCCGGTGATTTCCGGTGATTTCCGGGTGATTTTGCTTCTGCGCATGCACGGAAGCAAAATCACGCTGAAATCTCACGAGGGGATGTGTGTGCGCATGAGATTTTGGTGAGATTTTGCCTCCGTGCATGCGCAAAAGCAAAATTGCGCTGAAATCTCGCACACATGCATGTCCCCTCACGAGATTTTGGTGCAATTTTGCTTCCATGCATGCGCAGAAGCAAAATCGTGTGAGGGGGCACGCGCGCGTAGCGAGCGCACGTGCCCCCGAAGCATGGAGATGCACGCGCATGGCTCCAGCAGCGAGGTAAGTGAGCAACCCGCCCCTGATCCACTCCCTCTCAGAAGATTATACAGAACCAGTGGTGGGTTGCTACCGTTTCGGCCCGGTTCAGCGAGCCCAATATTGATGTTGCTAAATTAAACATTCGTCAAGTGAATTTTGCCCCATTTATGACCTTTCTTGCTACAGTTGTTAAGTGATTCACTGTGGTTGTTAAGTTAGTAACATGGTTGTTATGTGAATGTGGTGTCCCTTTGTTTGTCAGAAGGCTGCAGAAGCTGATACATAATCCCAAGGCACTGCAAACATCATAAATACAAGTCAGTTACCAAGCATCTGAATTCTGATTAGATATGGCATTAGGAATGCTGCAACTGTTGTAAGTGTGAAAAATGTCATAAGTCACTTTTTTCCCAGGCGGCTGTAACTTCAAACAGTCACAAAATGAACTGTTATAAGTCAGGGACTACCTGCATATGTTACATAAAGTACATACATAACATAGCCGTTATGATTTGTTAACCATGCTTTATGGATTAATTATTATGCTAGTATAACCTTTACTGGATAAGATGTCTAGCAAGCAGAAAACAAAATGTATAGGAGGAGGAGCATAGCTTAAAGTTGTTTTTAGTCAGCCCAGTTTTTTAAAAAAGGATTTTTCCTCCTTTTATAACACAAGTTCTGCAATGAAAAGAATTTTACTTGTTTCATTGACAGTGAAACAGGTCAGGGCCTGAAAAATAACCAGGTCCTCTTGACCACTTTAGTCTGTTAGTGGGTACATCCTCTCCAGTCACTGGGCGCTGATGGCCATTATTGTCCTTTTTGTTGTTTTTGAGAAAGAGAGCAGAGAGGCTGCCCTGCAGTGTCCAATCAAGGCTTTCTGAAGGGCTGGTCAAATCTTCTGCAGGCTACTTAAGATACAGAAGGATCTTGACAGACTTGAACATTGGGCGCTATCTAACAAAATGAAATTCAATGGTGAAAAAAGTAAAGTTCTACATTTAGGCATAAAAAAACAAAATGCACAGGTACAGTATATGTGGTACTTCACTCAATAGTAGTAACTGTGAGAGGGATCTTGGAGTCCTAGTGGACAACCATTTAAATATGAGCCAGCAGTGTGCAGCAGCTGCCAAAAAAGCCAACACAGTTCTAGGCTGCATAAACAGAGGGATAGAATCAAGATCACGTGAAGTGTTAATACCACTTTATAATGCCTTGGTAAGGCCACACTTGGAATACTGCATCCAGTTTTGGTCGCCACGATGTAAAAAAGATGTTGAGACTCTAGAAAGAGTGCAGAGAAAAGCAACAAAGAAGATTAGGGGACTGGAGGCTAAAACATATGAAGAACGGTTGCAGAAACTGGGTATGTCTAGTTTAATGAAAAGAAGGATTAGGGATGACATGATAGCAGTATTCCAATATCTCAGGGGCTGCCACAGAGAAGAGGGAGTCAAGCTATTCTCCAAAGCAACTGAGTGTAGAACAAGAAGCAATGGGTGGAAACAAATCAAGGAGAGAAGCAACTTAGAACTAAGGAGAAATTTCCTGACAGTTAGAACAATTAACCAGTGGAACAACTTGCCTCCAGAAGTTGTGAATGTTCCAACACTGGAAGTTTTTAAGAAGATGTTGGATAACCATTTGCCTGAAGTGGTGAAGGGTTTCCTGCCTAAGCAGGGGGTTGCACTAGAAGATCTCCAAGGTTCCTTCCAACTCTGTTATTATATATTCTACTTATATACACAGTTGCTCTTTTTAAAGAGTGCTAAGCCAGTATACAAAATTAGTCTGGTTGCAAGATGGCAAGTGCAGAAGAGAGAGATGAAACAGGAGGGAGTTTCTTGGAGAATCAAGATAACCCCATTCTCTACCAGCTTCAGCCCATGTTTTTCCTCCTTGCCAGTCCTCTCTTAGCTGTGGTATCTTTGGACATGGGTTTAGTCTGATCAAAAGTGCTCTAGACCATGTTAAAAAATATATCAATGAAAAGTTGCACCTGCTATTCAAAGCACCTACTTATTCTTGACCAACCCTATCCCACCCAATCATTGTGGTTGCTTGTCTGTGAGAGAGGAAGCAGAAACAGAATCTAGTAATCTTTCCCCTTGACTTTCTTACATGAAAACTTTAAGAGCAATATTATTTTCTAGCCTCATTTTCTAGGCCTCTAATCCATAGACAATAATGTTAAACTCTGTTGGAAAATAATGTTAAAATAAGCAATAAAAAGAAAAATACCTTCACCCTAGTTTGCCTGGCCAGCAAAACAGAGTGAAGGGAACTGTGTCCCCTTTTTCCTTCCCTCTCTGTACCTTTGAAAACAGCCCAAGGTTAACAGATAACAGAGTAACAGAGTTGGAAGGGACCTTGCAGGTCATCTAGTCCAACCCCCTGCCCAAGCAGGAGACTCTTACATCTGCCTCTACCTAGGATTGAACTCACAACCTCCTGATTGTGAGGCAATAGCTCCACCTCTAGGCCACAGCAGCTGAGATAAGGTTATCAGGAGGGAATGTTTTAAGCTCATTTAGAAGAAAAGTTTTATTTGTGCATTTTCTGTATGTGTTGCAAATGGATTTTATCTGTCTATCCTTTTCCTGAAACATGAGGTGTGTCCAAACACAGGAGCTTCATGAACTCAAGTTTACTTGTGTAGGGAAATAACCTTCTTATCAAGTTACTTTTCTTATCCTATCAGTAATCAGTAAAATTATTATGGAACTAATCCTGGAACATTTTTCAAAAATAATGTGGTCTTTTCATCTAAGCTGTGCATTGTTAATATTGGGCCAAATGCTGTCAGGATGTTTAGATATTGTAAAACAAATGTTAAAGGTAGATTCTCCATGCCCCACACAAATTATACACACTAAAATATTAGGCTTATAAAATTACCATATTTTTCGGAGTATAGACACACCTTTTTCCCCCCTAAAAGAGGCTGAAAATTTGGGTGCGTCTTATACTCCGAATGTAGGTGCTAACGCGATCTTCCGTGCTTTGCTAGCTAAGCAATCTTCCCTTTGCCTGCTTTTTTCATTGCTGCTCCCTTCAACAATCAGCTGAGCCTTTTTTCAGTCCTAACGAGGTGCTAACGAGTGAAGCGATCTTCTGTGCTTTGCTAGCGAAGCGATCTTCCCTTTGCCTGCTTTTCTCATTGTTTCTCTCTCTGAAGAGAGAGAGAGAAGTGTTTAGAAACTGGTTTTTATCCCCAACCAGGGGATAAAAGGCAAGCACGTGCGCTCAAAACCAGCAAATTAATGTGCTGAAGCTGACCAGACTAAGGACTAGCCAAATGAATACCTTGTAGGCAGATTCAACCACAACAATACACGAGCACACAACAGATATAAACTCAAAGTGAACCACTCCAAACCTGACTGTAGAAAATATGACTTCAGCAACAGAGTGGTAAATGCCTGGAACTCACTACCTGACATTGTGGTTTCATCACCAAACCCCCAAAACTTTACCCTTAGACTGTCCACTGTTGAGCTCACCCGATTCCTAAGAGGTCAGTAAGGGGCGTGCATAAGCGCACCAGCGTGCCTACCGTCCCTGTCCTAATGTTCCCTCTTATCAGTACCCATCTTATGTATATAAGCAATGTTATATCTATGTATATTACCAACACGTACTTGACAAAAATAAATAAATAAATAAAGTTAAAATAAATAAATAAATAAATAAATAAATAAATAAATAAATAAATAAATAAATAAATAAATAAATAAATAAATAAAAAAAATTATTTTTTCCCTATTTTCCTCCCTCAAAACTAAGGTGTGTCTTATACTCCGAAAAATATAGTATTTGGAACTTTCAGCATTATCAAGCTGCCAGTCCTTAAGTCCCCTTTAATATGTGCTTTACAAAATTTATACATTTGTTCAATTTCAGAGATGACACTCTTCATCTTTTCTTGTTCTCTTTCACCACCAGACATCTTTTTCCATATTACCAGAATCCAGCTTCTCTTTTTTTCCCCTCATCAGTGGTGTTCCCATTTTGTTGTGAGTGGTTTATCTGTTTCTTTATCAACTTTATAAGAGCCGAGGTGGCTCAGCAGTTAGAGGCAGTACTGCAAGCCACTTTAGCTGACTCTGATCAGCGGTTCAAATCTCACCGGTTCAAGGTTGACTCAGCCTCCCATCCTTCCGAGGTAGGTAAAATGAGGACCCAGATTGTTGGGGGCAATATAAATATACATTGCTTACTGGTGTAAACCGCTTAGAGAGTGCTTGCACTGTGAGGCGGTATATAAATCTCACAAATAAATAAATAAATATAAACTGCAATATTAATGTCTTTTCAAACCCTCCCTGCAAGCTATCCACCCCATTCCACCTCTCCATCTCTTATCCTCTGTTCTCCATTCCTCATGTCAGACCAACAATACCTCTTCTGGGAGGGTCACCCACAAAGGGGGAAACAGAGCACACTGACCCAGATGCTGCCTCCAGAAGAGACCCTCCATCCATTTGAACCAGGGAATTGGGTTTGGATCTGATCATCTACTAGAAAGTCACCACTGAAACCAGAGTGGAACAGACCTTCCCAAGCCTGACTGACAGGCCTTAGCACCAAGCCAAGCCCAACCCATCAGACTTAAAAGAGAGGACCCTGAGATGGACAAGTGGAGACTAAAAACTCTCTATGAAACCTCAGAAGACAACTGGAAAGATTATGGAGGGAGGGTGGAAACTCATTGTAAGGTTTTCTTTCTTTGCCTCATTTACATTGTAATTAACCAGTGAAATGGATTCATGGAGGGATGGCATTTGGGAGTGGTTGGCACAGCAACTCCTCGGACTTCTGGCTGGTGGGAGGGAAAATGGTCAAGGATATTTATACTACCAGTCTTGTAGGAGTAGCTGCACATCCGCACCATTCAAAACCACACTGAGGCTATCCCCTTCACCTACCTCCACATAAAGCTTCCCCTAGGCTGGTTCTTGCTCTGTGGCACTAAGGCCCATACAGTCATACCTCCCTGCTAATTCCATGGGGGAGGGGCCATGTCCTCCTCAGGTGATTCACAATCCACATGCCCTAATCTGAACAGGTAGCAGAAGAGAGATCTCCAAACTCCAAGCCCTGATTGTGACTCAAAAACGATGCTGCCCAGTAAGGCAAGAATATGTTGCATTGGTGGTCTCATTAGTGCTGTCTGCAATTTTAAAAATATTAATAGCCTGGGTTTGCACACTGGCTAACCTCAATTTGACATCACAAATCCTGGATGCACTAAACTAAGAGCTAAGGCAGGTTCAGGAAGCAATCCTTGAAAATGGGCAGCCATTAATTCATGGCTGCGAAGAATTTTGGGGCACGTGCTTGCTTCAATCTTACTGAAAGCTCACAGAAAGTAACATCAAACATCTAAAAAGAATTGGCACAGAATATTGGATACTATAAATTTCCGTCATATTTAACAGAAAGTTTGCACTGGCTGCTAGACTTTCATGGGTTGAAAGCTCTCCTTTTGGGAGCCACTGCAGGAATCCTTTTCAATGCCTTTATCAATGCCTTCCCCTTTGCATTAACAATTTGATCAATTCTTAATCTTGTGCCAATAAAAGTGTGTTTGTTTATGCCACTTATATGGCATAAAGGGGGAATTGTAGGAAGCCCCTCCTCCCCAGATTAAAATATTCTTTATTCTTAATATTAAAAGAGGCAGGGTAGAATATTTCCCCAAAGGAGAAATAGAGAAACATGTTCTGAAAGGCACAAAGCAGCCCCAGTCTTCCTGCTATAGGAAAAAGCCTCTGGCAAATACCTGAAGTCTTTAGAGATGGATATTTTGTGCCCATTAAGAAATCCAGGCCAGCTATTCATAAACAAAACACCTTCAGCCCAGCTCCCCCAGGAGGAAGTAGAAAAACAAACACTCCTAGAATTTACATTCCCCAACCACATCCTAAGGACAGGACAGGACTTTTAGGACATAATAGGATAATCCACCACAATTAGATTAGCAAAAGACATAAGGCCACTACAATGCGCGACCTCCTGGAGCATCTCAGATCTATAAAAATCCATCCATTCATCCAGCCGAGGGGTCAGCCACCCCAGAAACACTTGTTGCTGTCACTGAAGTTTCTGGGAACCAAATAAACCTTCTTTCCATGCAGTCATCCTCCATTTTATTTCCAGTGCCTTTCTCCTGGCTTGGAACTGGACTAGATTTTTCTTCCTACAAAATGCAGACTATAGAAGTGAGGAGAAATGAAAGGATGAACATTTTGCTATTTTTCTTCAAATGCTTCATGGGACCATTAAGCCAAAAATCAATATCCTTTCTTTTGTCAATTATACTATTTTTATTTTAGTTGAACATCGTATTTACATCCATATCTACTATCTATATATGATAATATACTCCTAGAGATTGATTTCCTTGTTCCTGGTCCCAGGCAAAGTTGCCAAAGTACAACTTTATGGCTTTTCATGGGAAGCCATCACCCTGATAAGTTGTGAATGTCCACGAGTTGATGTCAAGCAATGGGTTATTGATTTAGAGCTGTAAGCAGATTTACCAGTTCTACCTAGAAATATCTTTCTGGGCCACTCTGCACATTTTCTCCAACTGGTGAGATATCGTACCTTAGTTGCATAATGATTCCAAACTTTAGAAAGGCTTTATTTTTGGCAAGATTCAATGCCTTCCCAACAGCCGTAACTGAAGGAAGATACTGAAAGACCCCTTTGAACAGAGACCTTATCCATGTGGTGGAGGAATAATCTATGGAACATGTTATTTTGTATTGTCTTCTATATATAGATAGAAGATCTATATATAGATAGGAAGTAGTATCTCCATTATTTACTAAACATTGTCATTTGTTGGTATACAGTACCTGGGGGGCTGAGAGCAATGAAGCAAAAGGAATATAAATGAAGGAAAATATAAATGAAGGAAAATAAAAAATGAAGGAAAAAACACTGCATCTGATGGAACATAAGAATTACAGAATGAAGGGAAAGATCTTGGACTTCATCTTGTCCAACTTCCTGCCCATTGATAAAAACAAATACCTTGATGCTGTGGGCAATAAAGAAGTAGTCCTTTTTCTCCTCTATTGCATTTTTGCAGCAATGGAAATTTTCAGTTAGGTTTGGATTTTGAAAAATATCAGATTATATCCTCAAGAGCCTATAGTGATACATTTGCATGATACTTTGAAGATAATATCATGTCCATTTGGAATGACTTTGATTTCATGATTATCACAGTTACACCCAGATCATTGTTTCATCCAATTGTATTGGGGAGTTCCAGTTGTTGAGACTGTGGATGCAAAGAAGGTCCTTAAAGAAGATTGACAAACCTACGGAGTTCAATCCTATCTAGTAAGGAGAAGATGGCTAGTTGGGTCCAGGAGATTGTTAATTCTTCCTTAATTAGGAAGTTGCTGGCCAGAAATATCAACCTCTTTGAAAGTCTGTCATCAAGACTTCTCTTCAAGAAGTCTTCCTTGGTCCCAAAACTAGAAGAATCATGGGCTAATATTCTATTCCTCAACAGGGTGTTGAAGCAAATGGTTGCTGTCAAAATTCAGACACCTTGGGCAGGGGCGGGTTCCTCTTACCTTCTTCTACCGGTGCGCATTGCGACATTGTGTGCACATGGGCGCGCGTCCTCTCATGCGATTTCGGCTCTCTGTGCATGCGCAGAAGGACAATTTTACTTCCGCGCATGTGCAGAAAGCCAAAAACTGCGAAAAATTCTCCAAAAAGATGGTGCGCACGGACCAGCAAAGAAAGTACCGGAGCCGTCGCGCTGACATTATGCAATTGGTGGGCCGCTACCAGAACGGAGCACCGGACAGCACCGGTAGGAACCCACCACTGATTTGGGTGAAACTAAATTAATTCAATCTTAATTTGGGTTCGTTTTGGAAGAGAAACCGCCTTTGTCATTTGGAGGAATGACCTTTCCAGTGAGAAATATTAGAGAAATGGACCTTGAATCCCCCGTCATGAGTAATCGGGGTTTTTTAGAACCAACTTGAAAAAGAAAAAAGGTCCAGAAAACTTTTCATAAATAGAACTAAAAATGAATAGGCCACCCTGCTTAAAATTCTTCTTTGCTCCCTCTTTAAAATGCTTTGACTATGTAGTCACATCAGCAATCATTTCCTGTGAATAAAGTGTAGATGTCACCTTCATTGCCCCCTACTATCTTCAATAAATTATGCAAATTGGAAGTTCATAAAATCAATAGTAACCTACAACAAATATGTTTTTTTTAAATATAAACAACAAATTTGGGTTTTTTAAAAATAAATGAACATTACCTGCCACTTTGCTTTGAGCAATGGTGAGGAATATTTGTATTTGTAGTGTTTTTCAAATACCAATATTGGATTCCCATTCAAATCCAGCAATTATCCTCTTATCTTTTCCCTTCCCACCTCTCCTCACATCGCTCTGTAAGTATTCTTGATATCACTCTGCCTGCATTTCCTCTCTTTCCTACTGGCATGCAACTTTGAATGTTAATGATTCCTTTTTTGTTGTGGCTGTTGTTGTTGCTCTGTGCCTGATTGAATGAGTCACACTCTGATTGAGATGTTAGTGTTAAACTGCCACTTGGGACCATCAAACTGAGCCTGAAATGAACTTAAAGGAGGGGGAACCTTATGCAACTAGATGGATCAGCTAGGGCAGTGAAGTGGGAGGTATAAGAGAAGAATTTCAATGTTAGTTTTTGAGGGAAAACTAGTTCTCATTCACATGAGGTTTTGTCCTGTATTTCAACCACTGCTACTCATCATTCCGCACCTTTTCCAGGACTGTCATGGCCCTATAACTCCTGAGACTAACATGAAGTTAGGAGAATTAGAATCAGAGGTGGTATTCAGCAGGTTCTGACCAGTTCTGGAGAACTGGTAGCGGAAATTTTGAGTAGTTCAGAGAACCAGTAAATACTACCTCTGATTGGCCCCGCCCCCATCTATTCTCTGCCTCCCGAGTCCCAGCTGATCGGGAGGAAATGGGGATTTTGTAGTAACCTTCCCCTGGAGTGGGGAGGAAATTGAGATTTTACAGTATCCTTCCCCTGGAGTGGGGTGGGAATGGAGATTTTACAGTATCCTTCTCCTGCTATACCCACCAAGCCACCCCCACCAAGCCACACCACCCCCACCAAGCCACGGCCACAGAACCGGTAGTAAAAAAATTGAATCCCACCACTGATTAGAATATGTAACTGCAGCATTCAAACATAGGTATGTGGTGGCTCACGAGGTTAGAACGCTGGATGTCGACTGGCAGGCTCGCATTTGAGACCCATTGCTGCCACAGGGTAGGGTGAGTTCCCATCACATGCTCCTGCTCCTGCCAACCCAGCAGTTCAAAATTGAGCAACTGCAAGTAGATTAATGGATACCACTTCGGTGGGCAACTTCATGGGGACATGAAAGGAGCCCCCAAGTGGGCATTCTCCAGGCAATGAAAAAATATTTCCAGTAAATCCTTTCACCATGGATGCACGGAAGTGTTTCCGACGTTGGGGTGGGGTAGGGAACCATTCAGGCATTAATCTGATTTCCAAAAACATTTTGTTGTTGATAATCCAAAGCATGTGAAGATAAATTTAAATCTTGGTTATGTAAGAAAGAAGGGGATACATTTTATGTGATTCTCTCCTGCTCTATACTGCCTTGGGAAGCTTTTCCTGAAAGAGTAGCCAGTGAGACGACTCTTTTTTTTTTTTGAGCCCACAGGCAAACTCAGTTTTGGCAAGACCTAACGCATCTTAGTGCTGCTCTGCAAAAATATTTTGTAGCACTTTCAATTGGCCCTGGAAATGTATGGCTAACTAGTTGCCATTAGAAATCTCAAGAGTTGCTGTTATCTTGCAATGGTAGGATTCCCCTGATAGCAGTTATTGCATTCCGAAGCAATTGCAGCTTCCGGATCATCTTGCATGATTGTGTTGCAATAATTCAGCCATATGGTGACCAAGACGTTAGTTACCATTGCCATGGCATCTGCTCCAGGTAAAGTCACAACTGGCTTACTTTCTCACTTTCTAAGACCTTCTAAGAAGCCACCACCTGATTTTTAAGCAGCAACTGTGAAGTCAAGAAGATTGCCAAGTCTTTGGCCAATTACTTTGCATGTAGAACCACCCTGTTTTGAGATAACTACCACAATCAACATAGATCAGTGATGGCGAACCTATGGCACGCGTGCCACAGGTGGCACGCGGAGCCATATCGGAGGGCATGCGAGGCATTGCCCTGTCAGCTCCACGGGCAAACCGGAAGTTCGGAATAACGCACTTCTGGTTTGCTGTTGGGCTGTTTTTCGCACTCCGGAGGGTTCAGGGAAGCTTCCTGAAGCCCCGGAATGCGAAAAACGGCAAAACGGGCAAACCGGAAGTTCGGAAAACGCACTTCCAGTTTGCCGTTGGGCTGTTTTTAGCACTCCGGAGGGTTCAGGGAAGCTTCCTGAAGCCCCGGAGTGCAAAAAACAGCCCAACGGGCAAACCGGAAGTGTGTTTTTCCGAACTTCCGGTTTGCCTGTTTCGCCGTTTTTCACCGTCCCAGGCTTCGGTAAGGCCTTTGCGCGGGGGTGGGGTGTGTGCGCATGCACAGGGAGCAGCGTGGGGGGTTGTGTGCATGTGTGGGGGGGAGGGAATGGGTGTGGGCACGTGTATGCGCGCTAGCGCGCGCACACACCCCCTTTTGGCACACAAACCAAAAAAGGTTCGCCATCACTGACATAGATCTTGGTAGATTTTAATGCGAACTTGTTTTGGATAGTGTCAGCAAAGTTCAATGCAAATAATGGTTGACCTCCATCAAGTGGCTTCTTATGGATGTTAAATAACATAGGGGAAAGCACTGGATCAATTATGAAGTCAAGCACTGGAACAAGTCCAACGGAACTCTTATAAAACAGTGACCCTGACATCCAATTCTTGCAGATGGTCCAGCAATATACCATAGTAACAAAGACAATACTAGCAAGAGTCTGGCAAAGATAATCCACCAATTATCTAATTAATGCTGCTTCTGTCCCATGACCTTACCTAAATTCTGACTGGCAGGGATCCAGATAATCTGTTTCACATTGGATCCTCTGTAGCTGAATTGCCAAGAAAGAGAGATTGGAGATGGGTGCAAAGTGTAGAAAAATTGGCTGCACCAAGGGAGCAGTTTTTTAGGAGATGTTGCATTACTGTCTCCTCAAGGCATGTAACCTCTTATCTCAATCTTCCAGATTTAGCTGTTCAACACCCTCCATATCTGGCTGCCCATAGGATGCAAGAGGGGCATGAATCCAGCCCACTGGTGGCAGGATTCCTATGATACAGCATCCTATCCACTTCCTTGGGCTCTATAAGATCAAATGAATCCCAGGTAATAGCACATGACCTAGTCTTGCTGATTACTGCAGACTCTGCCCAACTGATGTTGAAATCAGAATAGATATGTCTGGCAAATTAATCTGGCATGCTTGCAGACACTTTGTCACACCCATTTTTTCTGAATGGGTGTGACTTCTATCTCCTGAGGCCTACAGCTGGATATAATGAAAAGAATAAATGCTTCCCACATAGGAATTGAAAGGTGTCTTCAGAAAGCATAACAATGTGTATATTGACCAGACACGAATAGACAACTGAAATAATGCAAAACATAATACAGGATGTACAAGTCACTGCAGAACAGTAGCAGGAGAAGATCCTGAATTCCTACAAGACACCAAGATGACCGTGGGAAAAGGCAGATTTCTTTACATGGCCAGTGAAAAAAATATGTCTTATGACTGTGGATTGTTTTTCCAATTTGGAGGAAATACATTCACTTTCTGAAAACAAAATTAGAGAAGTCATAAGAAAGCTAAAGAGTTACTACAGTGGAATAGTTGATATACCATTCTTCAGCCACAGTCTGCATCAGAAGAAGGTAGGGCCTTTCTGAAAAAATGGTGAACCCCAAAACAGTGAGATTACAGATTACAGATTATTAGAGTTGGAAGGGACCTTGTAGGTCATCTAGTCCAACCCCCTGCTCAAGCAGGAGTCCCTACACCATTTCGGACAAATGGCAGTCATCCAAAATCATGAGTATTGTAACTAGAAAATGGAACTTCCTATAAGATGTCCAAGCAGATATTGGAAGAAGTCAAGAAAGATGGATCTGACCCATATCTCACCATCCTGAACTATTGGAGCAACCCTTAGGTTTTGGTTTGGAGTTCAAGGCTCAGGAATTGGTGGAAGAACATATTAAACCAATAAATATATATTTTTTATTATTACTGCCTGAAAGCCACAGCTGCACTCATGACAAAGAATAAAAAGAATACATATTCTAGATTAAATAAAGAATTAAAAAAAAATTCAGAATACGTTACTATCGGTATGCTGATGATAAGCAATTTTATACTGATACTCTATGAAAGGATTGTCAAACTCAAGGCTCAGGGGGATGGATCCGGCCTGTGGGGTGTTTAGATCTGGCCTGCAGGGCCACCCTAAAATCAGCAAAGGAGCGGCCTGCAGTTCCTCTGGCAATGAAAACGGAGCTCGGGAGGGCCGCATGTGGCCCTTCCAGGCTTCATTTTTGGCCAGCGATGGCCTCCTATCAGCTCCATTTTCACCGGCAGAGGGCGGCACGAGGCCGTTTTGGCTGAAAACAAAGCTTGGGAGCCCGTTTTCACTGGCACAGCACTCAGGCCACCACAGACGCCCCTGACATGAGTGACGTCAAACTGGCCACGCCCACACTGGCCACACCCACACTGGCCCCCGAGGTCAAACACAACCCTGATGCGGCCCTCAATGATTTATTATTTATTTATTTAATCAATCTTATAGGCCGCCCAACTCCTAAGGGACTCTGGGCGGCGTACAACAGATCGAGAAAACAATCAAATTAAAAACACAATATAAAAGTTAAAAATACATATAAAACATTAAAAACAAAAATCATCAATCTTGAACTTGAGTTTGACACCCCTGCTCTATGACATCGTTCCCTAACCGTTGCAGCTTGGTGGCCCCGGTTGGGAGTGGGAAGAGGGGAATCGGGCCATGGAAATGATGGGCCGGCGCGCATGCGCATGGGTGCAGCTTGACTCACATGAGCGGTGGCCCAGTGTGCAGACACATGCACACACAGCTCGACTGCAAGTGTGTGCCAGTCTGCCACTTGCGGGAGTTGAACGGCAAGTGGCAGCCCGCGGCCCTATTACTTATTCATTGTCGGTGACTAAATGAATGCTTCCTGCAGTGTAAGCAGACTACCAGGAAAAAAAAGTAAGGCAGCTAGATTCTAGGGAGTAAGCTTATGGTATTGAAAAAGTGATCCAAGAGTATTGGCCGGAATTTGCTAGGATAGTTTGGTGGGATAATCCCTAACAAATGTTCACTATAAATTAAGAGTTTCTCCTTGGCTAGAGTTTCCCTGAGAAGGGAAAACAGTGAAATAAAGGCCTTTTTGCTACTAGTGCCTTAAGAAACAAAAGTGAAGATAATAGAGAAGAGTTTGCAACTGTGGCCTGAATTATTATGCCTATGTTTATGTTCCTGCATGAAATTTCAAAAATTGGGTAGATGAGCTATTTTCCTTTGAGAGATGCTCCTAAGTGGTGAATTCAGAGGATTATAATCAGTAGTGGGTTTCACTTACCTTCACTACCGGTTTGGAACTGTGTGAACGCACACACGTGGCGCTTCTGCACATGCGCAGAACCTTCTGTGCATGTGCAGAACATCTGTGATGATGTCTGGGCAGGTGGACAGAGCTTCCCGCCGCTACCGGTTCGCCCGAATTGGGGCGAACCGGTAGCAACCCACCACTGATTATAATACTTCAGGAGATTTATACTCATCAGAGCAATCTGACATAGAACTGAGTTGAAACTAAAAACTATACCTAAACTATAACCTAGTACATGGATTTGTATCATATCCCAAATTTGAGTTTCTCTATGCATAGAATCCATATTTTATTTTTTCAGGATATCCAAAGTATGACAGATTCTTAGTAACATGGATTGAATTCACTCTGGCCTATAATCTTACTTGATGATTTATTCTGTGTTTACTGTGCTTCTTGATATTTCTGATTACCTTACAGCTTAATAGCAGTTTTTAATCTTTTAATACCACAGAACAAATTCAGTAATTCATAATTAATGATATACTGGAAAACTAAGATCTCTATAACATTTAAAAATTCCTTATGAATGAAGGCAAAAATTCCTTTAAAAAATTCCTTGTTCATTCCTTGTATTTTTATTTCTTTCAGTTTTATACAGTATATCATCTTTAAAAATATAAAAAAGGGAAAGAAAGCCAATCCTCATGAGGAAGACAAACAATGGAAGGAAAAGAGAATTGTGTGTGTGTGTGGGGGGGGTCATTCTCCATTCCTTTAATTCTGCCCTGCTAGCCATTGTTAAATGACATGTCTTCATGAAGTTATTTTAACCTATCTCCAGCTTCCAACAGATGCAGGTGAAAATTGATGTGTTTGTGGGTTCACTCACAAAACAGACGATGGGGTAACAGCAACTCGCTTTATTAACAGATAACTAGAACACCAACTTGTCTGACAGAACTGACTGCCTCACAGTGACAGCTCCTATTTATACTGTAACCACGGAACTCTCAACCAATCCCAAGCCGTACATTTTCCCGCTTCTCAAACTGCCCCCTGGTGGCCCTCCAGGACACTACAAAAATAATCTTTCCCTTTCCCAATTTAAAAGTAGTGTTTTTCCTCTTATCTTGATGCAATATGTTTGCCATAGACATGATCTAGGACAGGGGGATCAAACTCAATTTCATTGAGGGCCGTATCAGGGGTTGTGTTTGACTTCAGAGGGCCGGGGGTATTGGTGGGGCGTAGGTGGGCGTGGTCATGGTGGGCATAGCAATAGCACTTAGACTTATATACCACTTCACAGTACTTTACAGCCCTCTCTAAGTGGTTTACAGAGTCAGCATATTGCCCCCAACAATTTGGGTCCTCATTTTACCCACCTCGGAAGGATGGGAGGCTGAGTCAACCTTGATCCTGGTGAGATTCGAACTGCCAAATTGCAGGCAGTTGTCAGTCAGCAGAAGTAGCCTGCAGAACTGCACTTTAACCACTGAGCCACCACTATGTAATGAATATCTTCATTACACAATGAATACACTAATGTCTTCAGCGATAAATAATGCCGAATAATTTCCCAATGGAAAACCTCAAACATGTCAAAACATAAATGGTTAAAAAACAACAAAAATTGGCAAGAAGCAGTTTATATCTTTTAAGTATCTTCATAAAAGTCATTTAATCTGAAAATTATGACAAAAGGCAGTATATCTTTTTTTAAAAAAATCTCTAGCTACGCCTCAGAGCTGTTTGAATAGGTACGGCACTTACTAATATAGATGACCATGCATCCATTTAGGAAATATAAGAATATGTAACTCCTAGCTAAAATCCAATACTTTTTCTATCTACTTGAATGCATGGTAGGAAAAAAAAGTGGGGGGATCATACGATGTTTGCATAAATATTGTTCCTCACATACCTTTTAGTGCATTCTCTCTCTCTGTCTCTGTCTCTCTCTGTCTCTCTGTCTCTGTCTGTCTGTCTCTGTCTCTGTCTCTGTCTCTCTGTCTCTCTGTCTGTCTGTCTCTCTCTCTCTCCACACTGTGTGTGTGTGTGTGTGTGTGTGTGTGTGTGTGTGTGTGTGTGTGTGTGAAAACATGTAAAAATCTCTATTCCTGTTCATATCTGATTGTCCTTAGTCAATATGAAACCATCTGGAGATACTGTCAGTGTATTTATGATGGTGTGCTCTAGGTATGCTGCCGATAGTTAGGCATAAACCAAGTATGTTGCTTCTAGCTCACAAAACCTTTAAAAAAAAACCTGGAGCAGTCATTCTATTCTCTAGCTAAATTGAGAGGCCATTTTGAGAATATATAAAAGTTTAAAATACGTTACTTAAATCCTAAATTATTAGCAGCCATTAAATAATACATCATAGTTGTAATAAAAGAATATACAATACTCGCACATGCCTTGGCCAGAATTCATGTAAAGTCATGTAAATTCCATTGAAAAGTTAGACGGATATCTTTGGGAGTATATATCCCAGCGAAGCTCTTTCCACTAATATCATATTAGGCAGGGATCCAAGTACGCTACCATATGAAACAAATATAATCACTCTACAGCAGTGTTTCTCAACCTTGGCAGTTTGAAGATGTGTGGACTTCAACTTCCAGAATTCCACAGCCAGCAACGCTGGCTGGGGAATTCTGGGAGTTGAAGTCCACACATCTTCAAACTGCCAAGGTTGAGAAACACTGCTCTACAGAGTGTCACTTTTTCAGTTATAATTCCTGGACCTTTTCCCCAAGGAAATGTTTTAGATCCATGGATTATCATATTTTGATGCATATTAAGACTCTGCTTTGTATAAGTTATGACTTGAGTAAGTTTCTGTGCTGACATCTGATTTGAGGTTGGTTTCATTTAGGGTTCATTACGGTATCAACAATATTTAAAATATTCCAGTATTTTAATATAACATTTCTTAGGAGATTCTTCTTGTGGGTTCAGAACAGACCAGAGGTGGGTTTCAGCAGGTTCTGACCAGTTCTGGAGAACCAGTAGCGGAAATTTTGAGTAGTTCGGAGAACCGGTAAATACCACCTCTGACTGGCCCTGCCCCCATCTATTCTCTGCCTCCCGAGTCCCAGCTGATCGGGAGGAAATGGAGATTTTGCAGTATCCTTCCCCTGGAGTGGGCTGGGAATGGAGATTTTGCAGTATCCTTCCCCTGCCACGCCCACCAAGCCACACCACACCCACCAAGCCACGCCCACAGAACGGTAGTAAAAAAAATTGAATCCCACCACTGGAACAAGACCAAGGGCTATACTGCCAGTTTAAAACTGGAAATTACTGATTCCAATCTTGCCTACCCCCTCCCTACTCTTCCTTCCTTCCTTCCTTCCTTCCTTCCTTCCTTCCTTCCTTCCTTCCTTCCTTCCTTCCTTCCTTCCTTCCCTTCCTTTCCCTTTCTTCCTTTTCTTTTTTTCCTTCCTTCCTTGCCTCCCTCCCTCCCTTTTCTTCCCCCCCTCCTTCCTTTTGTGTTTGGGTACATGCTTATCAAGCAACTGGGAATAATGATAAAGCAAAAGTACAGCCTCTCATCAGTGGGCACATCACTTACCAGTCACTACCGGGTATGTCTGGGGTCCTGACACGTTGTTCCCCAGGTCTGGGTTAGCAGAGGTGGATAGACTTGACTTGACTTCATCAAGACCAGGGGTCAGAGCTGGGAGGGAATACTCATTACCCTAGGGAGAAGAGAAAAGAAAGCTCTCTAACTGATGGATTGGAAGAAAGGGAAGAGCGGGCAGATGGAGGGGAGTAAAGGTTGGGAAGAGGCACAATGCAGTCCCTGCACAGATGGAAAGCAAAGGAGAGATAAATAAAGCAAATGAAGAGCAAGATTTGGCCAGAGCTGCCAACTTCCTGATGAATACAAGTTCTCTCCCTCAGGAAAACAGAGTCATCCCCGTTTATCTAGGGTGACTGCCTTTATTCCCAGCAGGCAGCCACCGTAGATAAATCTAGAGCAAAACATGGGAGATCAGATTCGAAGACTGGCTTATGTTTTGAAGAAAACATGAAAAAAATCATAATTCCTTCTATTCCACAGAAGGAAAGATGACTTCATATGGTGGGTTAAAGTTCTTGTCTGAACAGAAAAGATTATCTGTGATGTTTGCATTCTCCAATCCACTCTTGGGATCCTTTAAAAAAAAACCCTTTCTTCTTTTCTCCCCAACCCTTGTGCATTGGGGTATGAAATTGGGGTGGGGGCAGGCCACATGGCTAACAGAAGGATGGGAGGGGGAAAATTCATTGCATCTGAAAGGATGCCCTGTCCAAGAGGCATTGGTAATTGCCTTTTTATTGTGGTGGCCTCCAAACCAGATGCAGGCACCAGGGAGACAATTTTAAAAAGCAGGAAAAGTTGTTCTGATTAATATTACATTAAATTAAAGCTGATTTTCTTCTCTCTCTCTCTCTCTCTCTCTGTGCTTTGTGGTGAGTTTCCCCCACCCCTGTCCCTATTTCTCATGCTAGTACTTTATAAGCTACTTTTCTTCTGTTTCCCCCCTCCCTGGCCAGTCACGATTGCCTAGTCGTTTCCAATTCCTTCTTGTATTGATTTTTCTGTAGAAATCAGTTTTGTAATTAGCTGCAAATTAGGCTTTCTGTTGGGGGGTGAGGCTACCCCTGATTTATCACTGGAGTAATTCGCTGTGATTGGAGAGAAATTAAAATGAACTCAATTAGGCTTTTGGATTTGTTTTATGGGCCCCATTCAGAGTTTCTGGAGGAAGAATGACTGGGTTGGTATTTAATAGTCTAATGAAAGTAAATAAAGGTTATTCATTGTAATAAACTCAGAGGCTTGGGATAGCAGAAACCCAAAGCTGGCTTCAACTTTAGTAGTTGGTTTACTGCTTGAGGTGGGATTTAAAGTCTTTGATTTTTTTTGTGTGTGTGAAGTCAAATCACTTTGGAGATAAATTGCAAATCCGGGAGACAAGAAATGCAGAAGTCGTTTTCAGAGCTTGAGTTTGATTTCAAGCAATGGGAAAAGACCTGATTCCTTCTGAATAAGGCTTCCATGGCTTGGGCTGACCAGAAAAAAAAAAAAGGAAGGGCAAAATGTATAATGCATAATAGTGTATTATGACTATTTCTTCCTGGATTCCTTTCTGTTATGAGGGATGGTACATCATGCAACCACTTGGCACAGCCTGAAATACACTTCAGTAGAAAAATCAGATTTATTTTTATTTTTGGTAAACTGCAGGGTTTGTTAAGCTACTATATGCTGTTTAGCTTCAGCATCCTTTCTGTTCAAAGTTTAAACTTCGTTTCTTCTTTTATTGTAAGTTTTATTTCAAATAAATTAGACACATTGTTCATTGTTATCTACAGGAACAATAGGAGTAGCAAGACTGATAGTCACTGTATAATATGCAGTTTTAAAGTAATTTTTAAATTTAAAAAAGGATAAATTATAGACTATAGGAAGTATTAAATATGAATGTATTAAATATTCCTTTGCTATAACATTTTATACAAATACTCTTTGAATAGCACTACATAAATATATAAAGTTTTTTTTTTCAAGGACCAATTTTCAAACTTTTCCTTCCTTTCCATATGAACACTGCCTAGCCTCAGGATTTTAGGAGGCTTACAATATGTAAAGCTAAGAATACCCATACAATAATGACTCTTACAAGAAGGCACTTCTGACTTTGGGGCAAGTAAGTTGCTCCAGAGAGAGAAGATTATCACTGAGAAAGTTCTTATTTTTTTAAGTTCTATGCAACTGTGGAATTTACTGTATCTATTGTGGAATCTATATGGGGAAACCATATAATAACAAGTACCGTATTTTTCGGAGTATAAGACGCATCTTTTTCCTCCCTAAAAGAGGCTGAAAATTTGGGTGCGTCTTATACTCAGAATGTAGTTTTTTCGAAGCTTTTTTTCCCACCCCTAATGAGGTGCTAATAATCTTCCCGGCTTCATACTCCATCCGAATAAGTTTTTTTCCAGCCCTAAGTCTTTGCAGGCTTGTTTTCATTCCTATTCCCTCTGAAAAAGGTTTTTTCAGCCCTAACGAGGTGCTAATGATCTTACCGGCTTGCAGCATTTTTTTATTCCTACTTTTCATTCCTACTTTTTCTAGCCCTAAGTCTTTGCAGGCTTGTTTTCATTCCTACTCCCTTAGAAGAATATTTTTTTCAGCCCTAACCAGGGGATAAAATAATGTGCTGAAGCTGAACAGACTAAGGATGCTAGCCAGATGAATACCTGGTAGGTAGATTTTTTCCCTATTTTCCTCCCCCAAAATTAAGGTGCGTCTTATACTCCGGTGCATCTTATACTCCGAAAAATACGGTACATTGTCTTGTAGGAATAGCAATGTAATTTAATCCACTTCATCAGATACCTAAGTTAGTGTCTCTTGTAAATAATTATTTGCAGTAAAATATAGACTACAGGGGCATATTTCTATGGGTATATATCAGATATATTTTCAAATTCTTCAATAATGACATGGATGCTGTGTCAATGTTAGTAGCATATGAGAGTTGGTGTATTTGCCTACAATGGTTTAAATCTGTATATGTGTATCTGTATCTGTATATACCAGTGGTGGGTTCTAAATAATTTTGCCACCGGTTTGTGCGTGTGCACACGATGCTTCTGCGCATGTGCAGAAGCATCCTGGGCAGGTGGGCGGAGCCACCTGCCACTGGCGCTACCAGTTCTAAGAACCGGGAGTACCCCACCGCTGGTATATACTGTTATTTGTGTAGATGTGGATTGTAGTCAACTGTTGATGTATTCTGCAAAGGTTTGTAACGTTTAAAACTGGGCTGAGCCAAACATTTCCTCCACCTTTTTTCAATGATTCTTGTTCAACTGGATAGAAAACAAGCTCCATTCAAAAGGCTTTTGTTTGGAGTTCAATGCTACCAGTACTTATCTAGGTGATAAAGTGCTAAGAAGCTCTGTAAATGTCCTGCCTTTCATTGTGCGATCCTCTCTTTCCAAGGATCGGCAACCTCCCTGCCTAAATGAAGATACTGTGAAAGCCAGCCAGGAAGACTACAGAACAATGAGAAACTGGGGGAAAAAATCCTTATAGCAGCACCTGCTATAATTGCAAATAAAAATATGCTGCATGCCATATAAAAGTGGACAACCTTTTGCACAAGACTTGTACAACAGACAGCGCATTTACATTAGAAATTTGCTCTATGGGAATTTAATCACCATAGCCTCCACCCCAGTTCTTGGAATGGTAATTTCATTTTAAGATTCATTTTAAGAATTTGCCCCCTCAACTGCTATTTCCCTGGAAGGCATGATTATTAAAAAAATTTGTAAGAGATGTGAATCAACGGTTATCCGTTGCAGTTGTAGGGTTCCCATCAAGTTTGTTTTTCCAAATGGGTCCCACCTGCTCAGATTTGATGTGCTCTGATGCCTGAAAGACATCAGGGTAAGAAGGCCGCTCAAAGACGCGATCTAATGCTTCCAGTTGCTGTTGTGTGAAAGTATCGGCACGAAGATGCTTCCGCAAACTATCCACACTGCTCTGGGAATCGCCATTAGGGACCGAGCTTTCTGTTACTTCTGTGAGACAGAGGAAGAGATAAGGGCATTAGTGTGGCTTTTATTGGCTAAAAACATCAAAGAATCTTAGGACTGGAAGAGACCTTGGACACCTTCTAGTCCAACCCCCTGTCCATAACAGGAGACTTATTCCATCATGTCCAATCTTTTCTTGAAAACCTCCAATGATAGAGCACTCACAATTCCTGGAGGCAAACTGTTCTATTGGTTAATCGTTCACACTGTCAGGAAATTTCTCCTTAGTTTCAAGTCAGATCTCTCTTTCACGATCTTCCACCCATTGCTTCTTGTACTGCCCTCAGGTGATTTGGAGAATAGGTTGACCCCCTCATCTCTATGACAGCTCAAGTACTGTTCAGCCAGGTGCCATTTATTTTGTAGCTATGCATTTGGTTTTTCCTGCCTACGTGCAAGACCTTACTTTTCTCACCACTGAACTGCACAGGGCCCAATGCTCAAGTCTGTCAAGATCCTTCTGAATGTTGATGTTATTTTCCAAAGTATTAGCAATTCCCACCTGTTTAGTGTCATTTGCAAATTTGATGGGTACCCCTTCAATTCCCCCATCTAGGTTATTTATAAAGATGTTGAAGAGTACTGGCCCCAAGACAAAACCTTCAGGTACCCCACCAGGGGTGGATTCTGGTTTTCTTAGCTGCTGGTTCGCTCCTTGATGTGCCGCACATGAGTGCGCATGTGCAGTGCTAAAAAACCAGCTTCTGTGCATGCGCAGAAGCAAAAAACAAGATGGCGCCGCCGTAGGCACCACCGACAAATCCAGTTCAGGGGCATGGCAGGCCTGGGTCACTGCCGGTTCTAGCGACCCAGGCCGCCAAGTTACTACCGGTTCCATAGAACCGGTCCGAACCGGGAGGAACCCACCTCTGTACCCGACTGCATGTTTCTCTCCATGTAGATGTAGTTCCATTGAGAATTATACACTGAGTGCAGTTGGTTACCCAAGTGTAAATCCATCTTGTGGTGGTACTTACTATCCCACACTGTTCTATCTTACCACATCCCATGTCCTCTTTCAATCCCTGCAAATCTAGAAATTAGCTGACCCTTTCTGCTATCTCAGTCCTTATTTATTTATTTAGCCTACATGCCGCCCATCTCACTTTGAGGTGATTTTAGGTGGCTTAAAATTGTTCAAGATTGTATCCTTTTCTTTCTTAGAGAAAATATGCTAGCTTCAAAACCACATTTAACCCTCGGCGGAGATATTTAACTTAGAGTTTGTCCTTTACATCAATTGGCTTCAAGGAATTATAACCTAGTGGTTACAAGCAAGTAAATGAGGTGTAAAGAAACTTTTATGTGAATTGCAAGCAATCTGTACATTTTAAAAGAAAGCATCTTGACATTTCTCACACCATTCCATGCCATTGCTTTCATTACGCTTTGAAAGCAAAATATCTCCATTTTTCAACAGGAGCAGCTCTTATGCAACAGCTGCAAAACCATATCACCTAAGATAAGGCATACTCAAAGTGATTTAAAAAAATTATTTGAGTTAACTCAAGATGCGATCCTTCTTATATGCCATACGAGTACATGTGCAGCCTCACTAGGTGGTAGACTGATCTGTGTATGTAACATGATAGTACCTTTTGTTATAGATTCCAAGTACAAGACCTCTTGATAACATTTTAGCCAAAACTTTTTGAGGGAGAAATTATTTAGCATACATCCTACCTAATTTGCACTATTCTTGCCTTGAACTAAAAGTATTGCAGTTTCTAACTTTTACCAGAAAAATATGGCACATCTGTAAAAGAGAAGAAACTTCCATATTCTCTTAATCTATATACTGTATATAAAAGTGAAAACCGCTCACACATTAAACACGAAATCTCCAGAATCGTAAAGTCTATAAACTTGAAATTTGCCACATATGTTCCTCTTGGCTTCTAGGTGCTCACTAAGAAAGGATTTTTCAAATTGACCATCAGAGCATGAGTATTTCTTATATTATTATTAACAAGCTCAGAAGCTAAGGAGTTCTACTCCCCCCTCCCCACCTGAAAAGAAATCTGATCCAAATGCAAAACACAAGCAGAGGAGTTTCAGTTTCGCTTTTGCTTTTATAGCAGCAAGCAGCTTTACTACAGAACAGTTGAGCTAAGCCACGCACAGACTCCTTCCTGTCTCCTTCTTGCTCACACAGCAAATACTGTTTGAGTTTCCAAACACCCCTCAACTCTCTCACACACTAACAGGATGCTAGCCAGATGAATACCAATGGATGCTGCTGGCAGAGACAGATCCCCCCCCCCTTTATTTTCCTCCTCAGTTCAGACGAATCTGTTCCTTCTACTGTAACACCAGTTAAAGGGAAAAGAGGCAAAAAACCCAGGAAAAGATTTACAGATGTGATTAGGAAAACACAAGTACGGGAAGCTGCCTTTTTCTCCCATGGCCAGCTCTATGTGGCATGCTCCAGAGTCAGTTCACCTGACAGCCTGGTCATCCTCCAGCCAGACAGCAAAACCAGGAATGTTGTTTACAGGGAGGTCCTCAGCAATTCATCTGACGGACGAATTTAAAGTCTATGCTATGCAAATAATGTCATCTGTAACAGAAACTTAGCTTACCATTTCTAACGAAATAATACAGTCCCTTTTTTAACTAATCATTAATTTTCAAGCTTTAAGTGTCAATTTATCAAGCCCCATCACATAGTTTCATAGCGAAGCACGGGTATCAGCTAGTAGTGAATATAAAAATAAATTTAAAATGTCAAGTGTCTACAGCAGGGCTGACAAACTCCCAGCCTGCTGGCCGGATGTGTCACGTGCTTGCCATGTCCACGCCAGGTTTAGTGAAGGGGGGAAAAGGTTCCGATATGTCACATGATGCAGCTGTGACGATGTGAGTTTGACACCCCTGGTCTACAGCATATTCTTGCTATGCCCATTATGTAGCTGTAATCCAGAGTTAAAAGTACCGTATTTTTCGGAGTATAAGACGCACCTTTTTCCTCCCTAAAAGTGGCTGAAAATTTGGGTGCATCTTATACTTCGAATGTAGCTTTTTTTCCAGCCCTAACTAGGTGCTAACAGATCTTCTCAGCTCTTACCTTGCAGGCTTTTTCATTGTTACTCTCTCCAAAGAATGTTTTTCCAGCCCTAAGTCTTTGCAGAATTTTTTTTCATTGCTCTACTTGCTCCGAATAAGTTTTTTTCTAGCCCTAACCAGGTGCTAACTATCTTCCTAGCTCTTACCGGCTTGCAGGCTCTTTCATTGTTACTCTCTCCAAAGAATGTTTTTCCAGCTCTAAGTCTTTGCAGGGTTTTTTCATTGCTCTACTTGCTCCAAATAAGTTTTTTTCTAGCCCTAACCAGGTGCTAATGATCTTCCCAGCTCTTACTGGCTTGCAGGCTCTTTCATTGTTACTCTCAGAAGAAGGTTTTTTTAAGTCCTAACCAGGGGATAAAATAATGTGCTGAAGCTGACCAGACTAAGGACGCTAGCCAGATGAATACCTGGTAGGCAGATTGTTTCCCCCTATTTTCCTCCCCAAAAACTAAGGTATACTCTGGTGCGTCTTATACTCCGAAAAATACGGTAAGTCCTGACTTCAACCTGAAAAGTAGAAGAAGCTAATTGCATTATGCAGGCAATATCCATCTTCTCTTATAAACAGCAGATTGTTTTTTTTCTATTGCAGCCAAAGGAAATTCTCGGGACGCAGATCATATATCCCTCAACTTTACTACTCTGTTTTGATCTTCCCAGCTATATGTGGTTTCGCAATATGATATAATCAATACGGCATTATACAGTATACTGTAAACTAATACAATAAGACCATGGACAATGTTATATATTGATTAGTACAAGTTAACAACAAGCCTGCTGCCTCCTCCTTCTTTTCCTTCTGCAACACTCCTATGGAAGGGGAAAGAGGGAGGGGGAAAGCTGTTTGCTGTGACCACTGACTCAAAATGTTCAAAATCCAAGAGTTCTACTAAATCTAAATCTCCAGGATGCAAATTTTAGTTCACTGGATGAATGAAACCTTTGTTCCAGAGACAAATCCTGAGAGAACCACTGAACAGTTTTTCTGCCATTATTGCTGAGTCATTGCTGAGGAGCCGAGGTGGTGCAGTGGTTAAAAGCAGCACTGCGACCTTCAGCTGATTGCTAGTTCAGCAGTTCAGCTGTTCAAATCTCACCAGGCTCAAGGTTGACTCAGCCTTCCATCCTTCCGAGGTGGGTAAAATGAGGACCCAGATTGTTGGGGGCAATATGCTGAACTCTGTAAACTGCTTAGAGAGGGCTGTAAAGCACTATGAAGCGGTATATAAGTCTAAGTGCTATTGCTATTGCTATGTATTGCTGATTTTTTTTTTCTTAACTGTGCTCCAGGTTGCTGTTCCGGCATTCAGAGACTACTGATTAGTTTTACAAGATGGAATAATAGGACCAAGGGTCAGAGTGGAAATAGCTGACATCTACCTACAATTTCATTTTGGGGGACTTTTCCTATGTCTTCCTGTCCTACTATTCTGCTCAGTGCTGCTGCCTGATCTCTTGCTCTGAGCCGTTCCCTGCTTGCATTGAACAACAATACGGTATGTACCGCATTTTTCGGAGTATAAGACGCTCCTACCTTTTTTGGGGGAGGAAAACAAGGAAAAAAACCCTGCCTCTACCTCTGCCTCCCAGCAATTTGCCTCCTTGCAGCGAACAGCAAACAGCCTGTTTCAGTTTCACTTTCAGTTTCAGCACAGCCTGATTAGCACAAGGGGAAAAAGAATCTGCCTCTGCCTCCCTGCAGCCTGAAACAGCTGATGGTCGGGAGGCCGATCCAACCGACAATCACCTGCTTGTGCTAATCAGGCTATGCTGAAACTGAAACTGAAACAGGCTGTTTGCTGTTTGCTGCAAGGAGGTAAATTGCTGGGAGGCAAAGGCCAAAGGATGGGGGTGGGTGAGCAGGGCTACATTCGATGTATAAGACGCACCCAAATTTTCACCCTCTTTTAGGGGGGGGGAGTGCGTCTTTTACTTCGAAAAATACAGTATATGCCTCATAATCTATTTTTCTGCTTTACTTCCATACAATTGCCTTCATCTACTCTTCAGCCCATTCTTGGAACAACCATAAATTGTGCTTAACTGTTTAAAGTTGCATTTCTCCCTTAGTACATAGTAGTTTTAGGATGTGGAGTGATTTGACTGATATTCTACTGACAGCCTAGTCAGGTGTCCCTTAACTGATGGAAACAGTCCAGCACCCATTAGGCACCTCATCCAATTTACCTTGGTCTGATTATTGTCTCAATCTCCTGGATAGTGGATGAACCTCCTTCCCTGTAGTTTTAAATTCTGTGTTCTAGGACAATCTTCCCTCCTAGAGTTCTGGGTGGTCCATCGCTGGAGGTTTCCAGAAAAAGATTGGACTACCATTTGACTGTGATGGGATAAGCTATGGGTTGAGGGTGGGACTAGAAGACTTCCAAGGTTCCTCCCAGCCATATGAGTCTATGACTATATCACAGTACCAGTCTTCTGGGAAGAGTCAAAACAGTTTCTGCCTTATCTTCCAATCCATCAAAATTTATGGTACTGGAGATAATGAAATAACGAACATTTAGCTTATTACATTTTTTGTACTAAAACCTAAATGATCTTCACTTTACGTACTGCAAACTGAACTATGAATTAATTAAACATTCTGCCCAGTAGCTATCTTAGTATTTATAACAATGATATCTGTGCATAAATATCCAGTAATTCAATCTGCAAGAGAAACCTGAGCTTTCTCAAACCAGTGTAAGCTCCCTTTTCCTTCATTTATTCAGCTTCCTTAAGATCTTGACAAGACTGTCACTCTAAATTTGCAAGAGATTATGGTGCTCTCCCTAGGATGGAGAGAAGTGATATATGATATCTGCTTCCCTATTGATTGCCTGATCTTGTGGCAGAAGACGGGCAAGATGAACTTGAAATGAACATCAAGTCTCAACTCTTTGTGTGTATAATACACTATTTAATCCCACATTTTTCAGCTGCTAGGGAATTCAATTGATCAATCATACCCCACTGATAGTTCTGCTCAAGGATTATGGGGTGATATCTACACAAACTCAGGATCTCAGAGGTGACAGGCCTTGCACAGAGAAAGATGGCAAACCAATGAAAGAAGAAGCAGAAAAGGGTAAGTCTGCATCTGACATACTTGCACAGATTTACCTCTGGGTCAATATATACAGGACTGCAGTATAAATAAATCAAAAGAAGGGTCAAACATAAGACCATGAGAGTAAGATTTAAGTAGCAAATGTATTCAGATTCTGCATCAAGTAATTCTCTGCCAGTTCAGAGGTGGGCTGCTGTCGGTTCAGACCGGTTCGGTAGAACCGGTTGTCCTGATTCTACGCGGTTCGGAGAACCGGCAAATTGGACCACCGGCTGGCCTTGCCCTGCCCATTTTTGGGCCGTTTTCGGATGTTTTTCAGGCTGTTTTCAGGCCTTTTTCGGGTTGTTTTCAGGGCATTTTTCCAGCCAAAATTGGCCCGAAAAGCAGCTTAAAAATGCCCCAAAAATGCCCTAAAAACAGCCCAAAAATGCCCAAAAAACGGCCAAAAGCAGCTTACCCAGCTTCTCTTCCTCTTGCAGCTAGCTTTCCCAGTCTAGCTTGATGCAGTCTCCCTCCCTCTCCCTTTCCCCCTCTCTCTCACACAGTACACACACACACACAGGTTATATCTCTCTTTCCTCCCTCCCCCCCTCCACCGGAGACCCCTGGATTCCCTCCCCAACCCTGCCTGTCCCATACAGGTACCACCCACACAAGTGACGTAGAGCTGGCCATGCCCACTCAGTCACATGACACCCAGCCACACCCACCCAGCCACACCCACCCAGCCAGTCATTAGGGCAGAGAACCAGTTGTTAAAAAATGTGGAGCCCACCACTGGTTCAGTTATTTAATAAAGCTCATGCAGGAGATTTTGAACAATAGGGATTTGATTTGCGGATCTGTCTGTCTGCCTGCCCATGTAGCTGGTATTCAAGTAGAAAGCAAGCAAATTCTATGACTCAGTGGAAAGAGCAAAGATTTGTTCATGCAAACCTGGACTACTAAATTACCTCATTTGCTAGTTCATGAAACCAAGCTACCAACTAATCATGCTGGTTTGGAAAGCATGTTGAACCATAAAGTAGTTAACTCTATCTTAGCCTAGCATGTTACAAGAACCAGCTAAAGTCTCCACTAAGGCAATCTACCTAGAATGAATCTTCTAAGTTGGCATTCACTTTTTTGGGGAAAATATAAGGGTGCCCTTTATTTCAGCGATCACATTTTCAAAGCATCTTCTATTTTTGAAATGGCCTCACTGATACTTTTTATTCTGATTTTCCAGTCTGCCTCAGCTCCTGTCTTCTTCCTTTTGCCCTCTCCTCCTTGGATACGTTCCTGCGTGTGTCCCCAAGCAACGTGAGCCAGTCACCTTCTTTTCACAATATCTCCCTCAGGGAGCTTTCACATCACTGTCAGTTGTTTGCTGTTTCAAACTCAATTGTTCTTGTTGGTACAGAGGCAAATGGAGTCATTAATTACCTTCTATCGGCTGGGCTGAGTTTAAAAAACAATCAATACGTTGTGCTTGTCATTCACAGTAGCTCCTCCAGCTTGCCTAGGTACTGTAGGCTATTGTACCCCCTGCAGACTCAGCACACCTTAGGCCAAGCAAGAGGCTAAACAATTCTAGCAACGCAAACTCCAGGCCGCTTGTAAATTGACCTCAGGAAAAAGAGATACCGTATTTGTCCCCAATATCTCAGAAGCTTTCCCAAAAAGAATTTGTAAGAAACACCAGAGCATAACGCTTGCTTTCTGAACAAAAGCCCCCCCCCCCCCCTAGACTATGCAAGTCAAATGACAGATAAGTGTCTTATCTTGGGCAATAAAAATGAGCTTCAACATGTTGGGGTCAGACAACATTCTACCTAAAATATATTTGGCTCAGTACACAGTATAAACTCAGTTTGACTGTTTGCGGTATGTTACTTGAAGCCAGGCAGTATATATAAAAATTAGTACAGAATCAAGATGGGAAAGAAAAATTGATATGCTCAGTTAAATTAAACAACAGAAACTGCTGCTGAATATTGTGTGTGTTTGCTCAGATGTTTTCAGTACATTTTAACAAAAACAACAACAACAACCCAAAAAAAACCTCTACCATGTAAAATTAAGATCTGATATTAATCAAAAATAGCAGAGTGGTGATCTTTGCACTAAAAAAAGGTGTGAAAGTTACAATAACAAAACAAGATGAGCTAATTCAATGCAACCCTGATCCTGTTTCCTCACCTTTAAGAAAAAAAATAAAGTGTGAAAAAATGATCCCTATTATTCTTTTAAATTGACCTTATTTATCATTTGCTGTTTGGATTACTCCTAGGCAAGGGCATATTGTTAGTCATTTTTAATTGGAAAAAATATTTCCCATGATGAATTTATAACAATCCAGTAACTGTGAAGGTTAGCCCAGAAGGGTTGAGATCAGGGGTGAAATGCTACCGGTTCGGACCGGTTCGGGCGTACTGGTAGCGGCAGCTGGTGGTGGTTCGGAGAACTGGTAGCGGTGGCAACATGAGACTCCGCCCACCCACCCAGATGCTGTCATTTTCTTTTTTTAATCCTCTGTGCATGCGCAGCCTTCTGCACATGTGCAGAGGGTGAAAAAGTGCATGCGACGGTGGCATGCGCCACGCGCTTCCGAACCAGTAGGGAAGGTAAGCAGATTTCACCGCTGGTTGAGATATGTCACTGTGTCAACCAGCCAATAGGGATGATAGAATTCCAATTCATTTTGAGGTACCTTCCCATGCTTGTTTTTGAAATTCATCTTTGCAATTATAAGAATAAATATTATAGTGAGAAAAATAACTAAATATGTAATAAATATATCAGTAAGCACATTAGCATCTATGTATCAGATAATGGATTGATCAGGCAGGCCACAAAGTAATGTAAAGATTAGTGAGCAAATGTCTATAATTAGGCTGATATTAATGATAAGGTTACTTACATAAATTTAGTGTAGCTTAGTCATTATAGCCTCTGACCCATAATTGATAAATATTATTAATAGGATTAGGCTAATTATGGAGGGTTTTTGTATGGCTGCTTTTATGCTTCTTAGGTTTCATTTGGTATTATGTTACCTTGAAATCAGGATAGTTATATTTAAGAATTGAAATGCAATTATTATTATACATTTATGTTTGCATCGAAACTGATACATATTTTGAAAACTGTGTTGTTTTCATAAAAATGTTGCCTAAACTGATCATCTAATCCAGGGGTGTCAAACACAAGGCCCGTGGGCCGGATCCAGGCCACGGGATGCTTTGATCTGGCCCATGGGACCGACCTGGAAACAGCGGACTGGCCTGCAGTGCCTCTGCCAGTGAAAATGGACCTCGGGAGCTCCATTTTCACTGGCAGAAGGTTGCAGGAGGCTGTTGCAGCCGAAAACAGAGCTCAGGAGCCCATTTTCCCTGACAGAGCGCTCAGGCCGCCACAGGCACCCCTGACATGAGTAACATTGAGCTGGCCACGCCCACCCTGGCTCTCTGAGGTCAAACACAACCCTGATGCGGCCCTCAATGAAATTGAGTTTGACACCCCGATCTAATCTAATGGTTGCTCTCCAGGATCTCCTGTTATGATTGTAGTGGTTTTATTTTTTCCAATTTCCACCAATGCCATTAGGTTTACAAGTATATGTTTCTTTTCCTCTTTGGAATGAAATACTTCCATGTAGTCATTAAAATATTGTTTGCTTTGCTTAAAATCTTAGCAAGTTCTTTGTTTAATTACAGTAAAAATGGTTGCTTTTCTATCATTGAAGACAGTTGCATACCGTATTTTTTGGAGTATAAGACGCACCTTTTTCCTCCCTAAAAGTGGCTGAAAATTTGGGTGCGTCTTATACTTCGAATGTAGCTTTTTTTTCCCCAGCCCTAACTAGGTGCTAACAGATCTTCCCAGCTCTTACCTTGCAGGCTTTTTCATTGTTACTCTCTCAGAAGAATATTTTTCCAGCCCTAAGTCTTTGCAGGGTTTTTTTCCATTGCTCTACTTGCTCTGAATAAGTATTTTTCTAGCCCTAACCAGGTGCTAATGATCTTCCCAGCTCTTACCGGCTTGCAGGTTCTTTCACTGTTATTCTCTCAGAAGAAGGTTTTTTTTAAGTCCTAACCAGGGGATAAAATAATGTGCTGAAGCTGACCAGACTAAGGACGTTAGCCAGATGAATACCCAGTAGGCAGATTCCCCCCCCTATTTTCCTCCCCCAAAACTAAGGTGCATCTTATACTCCGGTGCGTCTTATACTCCGAAAAATACGGTAATTTGGTAATGAAATGTCTGCACAAAAACAACCAAGCTCAAAGAGCACCAAGAACTCCTCCCTTCAGAAAATTTCTGGACATTTCCATTTAAGTTTTTTCTGTCATAAAAAACTGACAGTTTGAAACAATTCTATGGCTGGTAACACATTTTTAAAAGAAAAATTTGGCTCAGAAATCATTACCTTTCTTCAACTAAGTAATTAAGTAATTATATTTTACACCTTTGAGATTGTACAAAAGAAATTAGTTTATATAAAGAGCTGAATAGCAGTATATGCATTTAAAACACAACAAGAAAAGTAACTAAAAATAACTAGGAATATTTTTAAAATTAAATAAAAATATTTTAAAAATAACTATTGTTTGACCCAAATGGCCTCCTCACCTCTGAAACACAGTGACTGTGATAGAGAAGGGCTTTACTAGGAAAAAAAAATAGAATATTCTGTAATATCGCCCAATCAAAGATTTCAGGAATATTAAATATGTTTCTTGCGACACAAAAAAATTAGTTCAGCAAAAAAATCTTTTTAGGGTCTGTTGGCCCTTCAAAGAATGTTTAAACAAAGTTGGCTTTCATCCTTCCCATGCCCCCCCTCTCTCATAAATTTGAAGAAATATTTGTGCCTAGTTTATAGTTCATTTGTAATTACTTGTTGGTTAGATATTATCATTGCAGTGAATCAGGTCCTTGGAATGCAGTTAAAGATTAAAAATGTTAAATGTTTTGTTAAAATATAATCCAAAAATCTCGAATGTTTCAGGCTCTGATGAACTTTGGATATATCAGGCTTGGACTATTGCAAAAAGAAAGAAAGAAAGAAAGGAAGGAAGGAAGGAAGGAAGGAAGGAAGGAAGGAAGGAAGGAAGGAAGGAAGGAAGGAAGGAAGGAAGGAAGGCAGGCAGGCAGGCAGGCAGGCAGGCAGGCAGGCAGGCAGGCAGGCAAGCAAGGCAGGCAGGCAGGCAGGCAGGCAGGCAGGCAGGCAGGCAGGCAGGCAAGCAAGCAAGCAAGCAAGCAAGCAAGCAAGCAAGCAAGCAAGCAAGCAAGCAAGAAAGAAAGAAAGAAAGAAAGAAAGAAAGAAAGAAAGAAAGAAAGAAAGAAAGAAAGAAAGAAAGAAGAAAGAAAGAAAAAAAGAAAAAAAGAAAGGAAAGATGATTATGTATTAATGGAAGAGCTTTCATGTCCCAGGCTCTAAAAGTTACCTCAATACAACTGGTTAAATAGCAGTCTTTAAATTAGATTTGTGCTTAAGGGAGGCAAGGCTGGACCATATGATTCTGGTTGGTCTAGGTTTAATTCACTGAATTGTATCATAATGTATCATAATCATAATCAGATAAAGTTATGTAGATATATAAATATTTTTACATTTATTTAAAATGTGATGTAATTTAGTATGATCTTCCTTTCTTCTTGTTTTTTTAAAAAGAATTTTGTTTTCTAAATAATTTTTATCTTTTTTCCCCTCTGGAACTGGACGGTTCACTGGAATCCTTAATAAAGAAATAATGCTTTGAACATATAATATGAAGTCAATACTTTTGGAGAAGGCTCTGACGCGGTGGAGGGAGGTGGGGAGACACACAGTCAACAGAAGATGAAATGGCTAGATGTTGTCACTAATGACACAAGTAGAAGTTTACAAACTGAAAGAAGAGTTAAATATGAGTCAGTAGTGTGTAGCAGCCACCAGAAAACCTAATGCAATCATAGGCTGCATTAACGGAGGGATAGAGTCATATGAATTATTAGTCCCACTTATAAAGCCCTAGTAAGACCGCATTTGGAATACTGCATCCAGTTTTGGTCACTGTCATACCCCAGCATATAATCTGTGTGTATACTGATGTTGTTCTCTGGCCCCATCTAGTGGCTGGAGCCAAATACCAATCTGTATTGTTTGGAAGCTGACCCGGCCCTTTAAGGGTCATCTACCCATCAACACGACTTACTCCAAAAATAAGTGCATCCTGGGAAGTCAGACTCCGTTTCCTTTAGCATTCAGAGAAAACAGAAGCACCAGGAAGAATCCAGTTGATGGAGCATTCACAACTTCTGAAGGCAAGTTTTAAGGACAACCACTTGTTTGAGATGATATATGGCTGTGATGGCAAACCTACATCATGCGTGCCACATGTGAGGGTACGTGAGGCTTTGCCCTATGCATGCTGGCCAGCTGATTTTCGGCCTTCCGGAGGGTAGGGGGGAGGCCATTTTCTCCTTCCCCAGGCTTCAGGAAAGTCTCCGGAGCCTGGGGAGGGTGAAAAACGACCCAACGGGCCAACCGGAAGTTCGGAAACGTTTTTCACCCTCCCTAGGCTTTAGGAAAGCCTCCGGAGCCTGTGGATGGCGAAAAATGGCCCAACCGGAAGTTCTGAAATGTGGGGGCAGTGCAGGGGGTGTTGTGCATGCATGCGTGGGGGGAGGGCATTGCATTATGTGTGCGAGCACGCACCATTGCGCATGCGTGCACCTTTTTGGCACCCGAGCAAAAAAAGGTTCGCCATCACTGATATATAGTCTCCTGCTTGAGCAGGATGTTGGAGTAGAAGACCTCCAAGGCAGTGGTGGAATCCTGCCGGTTTAGCAACCGGTTCGGTGATTGTGTGCTGCGCGCACATGCACAATTTTATGGAAACTTACCTTCCGCGTTACTGCTGGGGAGAAACACAGCTGAGGCGCGGCAATCTGCTCTGCCACGCGAATCAGCTGAGAAGATATAGGTCAGTAAAGCGCAGGAGCGGGCGGGCCCACCTGATCGTCGGAGGAACCGGTTCGCCCGAACTGGTCCGAACCGGTAGGATCCCACCCCTGCTCCAAGGTCCCTTCCAACTCTGTTATTCTGTTTAATTAATTTAATTTAATTAAAAGTTTTTATAGGCCGCCCAATCCCGTAGGACTCAGGGTGGCGTACAACAGGAATAAAAACAATATATATTATACATAAATTTTAAAAACATTTCATAATTTTAAAAAGAACATTCATTCATGGGGGAATCCGATCTTCACCCCGCCTGCCGGAAGAGCCATGATTTTACGGCTTTGCGGAAGGCCAGTAGAGTGGGGATAGTCCGGATCTCTGGTGGGAGTTGGTTCCAGAGAGATGGGGCTCCCACAGAGAAGGCTCTCCCCCGTGGACCCGCCAACCGACCTTGTTTGGCTGATGGGACCCGGAGGAGGCCCACTCTGTGGGACCTAACTGGTCATAGGGAGGTATGTGGTATGATGCGGTCCCGGAGGTAACCTGGCCCTGAGCCATGTAGGGCTTTAATCAGTTACTGACAGGAAATGCTGCGAAATGATGTCCATTGAATTCCACAGGGTCAGGAGTGACTAAACAATTGAACAGGAGCAGCCATAGCAAGCACCAAAAGGTTTATAAATGAAATTGCTATTTTTTTTTAACTATAGAAAATATCAGCTTTCAAACTGTCATCTTCTTCTTGTTATCTGAAGTGGTCTAATTCATGTTATTCAACAACTCAGATTGACAATTTGTGGGGTATTGCAATCTTCCTTGCCCAAATCAGAAGAAAATAACTCTCTTTTTAATCCCCTAATGACAAGGCTTCCTAAGAAAATTGCTGTTCTGTAAAGGATTGCCAATGACTGTATGCCTATAACTGATTTTGACAAATCCAGAATCTACAGCTAAAAGTAAGCAATCTCTATGCCCGTGATGGCAAACCTATGGCACGTGTGCCAGAGGTGACACACAGTGCCCTCTCTGTGGGCACGCGAGCTGTCGTCCCAGTTCAGCTGCGCCATGCATGCGTGTGTGCCTCCTGCCAGCCAACTGGTATTCAGGTCTCTGCCACACATACGTGGCGGTGGGGCGCATGCAGAGGGGTGGGCCCCATGCAGGAGGCCCCCATGCACATGTGTGGGGGTATGCAGGGGTTGTGTGCATGTATGGGGCGGGGCGCATGCAGTGGGGCCACGGGGTGGGGTGCATGCACGGGGGCCACATGCACATTGCATTTTGGGGGTTTGCATGTGCGCATTTGCGTGTGCGCGTACTTTGGGCACTCGGTCCAGAAAAGGTTAGCCATCACTGCTCTATGCTGACTCTGGGGGAGGAAGAAATAGCAAACTAAAGACAACTCTACAAAAAGTGCAGCCAAAGACTGGTGAAATGAACAGCCATGTCATCTCTTTCCTCTTGAGATCACTTGAAATCACTCACATATGCTCCATACAATTGCCTCACTCAAGGAGATCACAAGACAGTGATCTCTGGGGGAGGGGATGTATTGCTCTAGGACAGTGGTTCTCAACCTTCCTAATGCCGCGACCCGCGACCCGCCCCCATGCCCCCACCGTGACCCACCCCCGCCGCCGTGCCCGCCGCTGCAACCCCCGCCCCACCACCGCCATTTGGGTTCTTTTACCCTCTGCGCATGCGCAAAGTGTTCTGCGCATGCGCAGAGGGTAAAAGAACCCAAATGGTGGCATCCGGGCGAAGTCTCCCAACCGCTGTGAAAGGGTCGTTCGACCCCCAAAGGGGTTGCGACCCCCAAGTTGAAAACCGCTGCTCTAGGAGATGAGGGAATAGCCATCTTTTTGCTCAACCCATCATTAGTATCTTTAAAAGGACACTGGGTTTGCATGCTTCCTTTTCTAATCAGTTTGAAAAAATACTTGTTAATCGCTTTGCAGCTATTGGAAACATTTGGACCCAGGTTTTACAGCACGTGGTGAGTTTCCTTCAATTCTTAGCTAAAGAAGTTTTAAATAGAAATTTAAGAACTTATTTTTTAAAAATAAACAAAGGGGTGATTAAAATTTCAATTTTACAAAATTACAAATGGACTAAGGATCCATAAACATTTGAAATAAGATTTTGTAATTCATTATAAGAATCCTTCTCATGGGAAATTACTTCTGTTTTGAATTTTTTTTAAAAAAAAACATGATGCATATGCCGCCTGTTTGTCCTCCTGGAATTTTTATTTATGAATTTAGGCTCGTGGGAAAAGTTAAAAGACTTTTTTTTTTGTCTACAGCAGTGCTAAGCAGAAGGGGTGAACTTGCTGTTTGCAAAATACAATAAGATGTTAATAGGTTAAAGGAGAGAACAATGCTCCTCTGCTACTACATTTCTTCCATCTTCTTCAAATCAAATTAAAGCAGCTTAGCTATCAGAAAAAAATAAAGCAAGTTTTTTTTTAATTAAAAAAGAAATAGATTTCTATACTTAAGAAAAGGCAGGTGTTTTTTTTTCTGAGGTATACAACTGCAGAATTGGTCAACCTGGAAGGATATAGCTGAGTCCTTAGGGAGTAGGGCGGCATAGAAGAATTCCCAAATAAATAAATAAAAAAAAAATAAAAAAAAAAAAATAAAAAAAATAAAAAATAATTAATAATAAATAATAAATAAATAAATAAATAAATAAATAAATAAATAAATAAATAAATAAATAAATACATACATACATACATACATACATACATACATACATACATACATACATACATACAAAACAGGAGAAGGAGCAAACAAGTGTAATGCTCTCAGCCAGAACATTTCTGCAAACCATGATAAATACAGTAGTGGCCAAAATTGTGGAAACCGTTTGGGAAAAGTGTATTTTCTAAAACTAGCTAATAACATCACTTTTTTTTTGAGCAGTACCATAAAATTATATATCAATGGAAAAATCATTTAATCAAGACTGTAATGCAATAGCTTTTATGAAGGATTTGCTATTAGAATAGCAGTTATAAAGAAGAAAAGTGAAATGAGATATACAAAAATTATCACCATAGAAAAAGCGAGATATACAAAAATTATCCCCATGTCAGTTAATACTTAGTTGGGTAACCTTTAGCATAAATTATGGCCTTACAACATCTTCCCATAGAGTGAACCAAGTCTTTTAGTTCTGCAGCTATCATCTGAAACCAAGATTGAATGATTGCTTCTATTAAACTGGGTTTTATTGCTGGGTCGCGTCTGACTAACAAGTTTCTTTAGTCAGCTCCATAGATTTTCAATTGGGTTAAGGTCTGGACTATTATCAGGCCATTCCAGCCGTGGAATATGATTATCTTGAAACTCCAAAAGAAAAAGTGGTGTTATTAGCCATCAAACCTCAAAAATACACTTTTCCCAAAACGTTTCCACAATTTTGGCCACTACTATAAAAGTTGCCAAGGATTCTCTGTAGACAGAACAAGGAACAAAATATGTGGCTCAATGAGTCCATTATGCCATTTCCCATAAGCATAGACACCTTAAGGAAAGAGAATATTTTTGTAGCACCCCAAAAGTGAAGATAACAGAATAACTGATTAAAAACAGTCCCTTCAATCAAATAGCGCCACCTATTGGAGCCCAGGAAGCATGCCTGATCTTTGAATGCTATCCAGATATTCTGCAAGCCTACCAATTTGACTTGTTCTCCTAGGCCTTGCAGTACCATACCTGTGGAGCCCCGCTGGTGACATATGGATATTTGGATGCAACAGATTTTCTTTTCTTTCTCTATTTTAAACCACAAGCCAGAGCCATTTTGGAGTCGGAGGCCACAAAATTTAAATAATAATAGTAATAATCTGTAACGCCACAAAATCTAGTACAAAACCCCTGTCCAAACCAACCCACTCTGATGCAGCCCCACTGGTGCTAAGCAATTGATTTCATGGACTCTCCCTGAAAAAAAACATGCAGACACATAGAAAAGAAGCATCATCAAATATCCCTAAAAAAGTAGACCATCAAATGCTTCTGTGATAGACAAAAAAATACCCCAAACCTCCCTAGGAAAAAAAATGGTGGATGTTGGTGATAGGAGATTCAATTATCAAGGGAACAGAACCAGCCATCTGTAGTCAACCAGACAGTCAATCCAGAGAGGTATGTTGTCTCCCTGGAGCAAAAATCAAAGATGTGGCTGAGAACCTAACCAAAATAAAACCCACAGATTACTACCCTTTTCTACTACTACACGTAGGGAGGGATGAATGACACAAAAAAGGACTTGAAAACAATATTGAGTGATTATGAGCAGCTAGACAAGAAGTTAAGGAGTTAGGTGAACAAATAGTTTTTTTCATCTGTAGTGCCAACGAAAGGTCAACATCCAGTAAGAGAACAAAGGATTCTAGAAGTGAACCACTGGCTAAAGGGTTGGTGTTGCAAAAAAAACCTTTGAATTCCTGGACCATGGTCTGCACAACCTCCATGATGGGCATTTGGAAAGGGATGGGCTGCACCTCACAAAAACTAGGAAGAATGTTTTCAGAAAACGACTGGCTCAAGTTATCAAGAGGGCTTTAAACTAAAATTGAGGGGGGAGGGTGACCATTCTTTAGGATCTCCAGGACCTAATTCCAAACAAAAACCCCTAGAAAGCAAGTCAAATAATGAGGTAAGGAGGGATGGGAAGGAAGACAAATACAAACACCAAATAGGAAGCATACCCAGAGTCAGACATAAAGATCTCAAGTGCCGATATACAAATGCACAAAGTCTGGGGAACAAACGGTGAACTTGAACTATTAATACATGAAGGTAGATATCATATAGTTGGAATTACTGAAACTTGGGGGGGATGAAACCCATGACTGGGACATACTGATAGAAGGATACAAACTGTTAAAAAAAACCAGACCCCATAAAAGAGGAGGTGGAGTTGCACTATATGTAAATGACCAATTACATTGCTACAGAAATGCACAAAACCAAAGAAGAAAACCACCTAGAATGCATATGGCTCAATACAAAAGAGAAAAAAAAGAATCATATTGCCATAGGTGTATATTACAGGCCACCCAATCAAGCAGAAAAAATAGATGTCCTTTTTGCTAACCAACTAATAAATATATGTAGGAAACACACTACAATAGTTATGAGGGACTTCAATTACCTTGACATCAATTGGAAGACTAATTCTGCACCAAGGGAAAAATCAAATAGGTTCTTACCAAACTAACTGACAATTTTGTTGTCCAAAAGGTAGAGGAGGAAACTAGAGGGACAGCCATACTGGACTTTTCTTACAAACAGAGAAGAAGTGATAGAGGGAGTTGAAACCGCAGGAACCTTGGGTAAGAGTGACCATGTCATACTAGAATTCAACATAACATAAACACAAGCAATAGAACATAATGATTCCAGAGTCTTAGATTTTAAAAGAGCTGATTTTAATAAACTCAGAGAGAACTTGGGAAAGATTCCTTGGATGAAAATCCTAAAAGGGAAAACAACTCAAGAAGCTTTGGAAACTTAAAAATATGATCATAAAAGCACAGTCCAGCAGAATACCACTAAAAAAGAAAAACAAGAAATCCAAGAAGAAACCAGTATGGCTACACAAAGATCTCTCTGACAAATTGAAAGACACAAAGGACAAGTACAAAAAATAGAAAAAGGGACACATAACTAAGGCAGAATATCAGCAGATAGCCAGAATCTGCAAAAATGAGGTCAGGAAAGCAAAGGCTCAGAATGAACAAAGACTTGCAACAAAAGTCAAAGATAATTTTAAAAAAGTTTCTTCCAACAGATAAATAACAAGAAAAAAATCAAGGAAACAGTTGGTCCACTAAAGAGAGAAGACAGCAAGGAAGTAACGGGCAGCAGAGAGAAAGCAGAGCTGTTTTACTCATTCTTTGCATTGATGTTCACGCAAAAAGAAACTATAGCCCAACCTACCAAAAACATTACTGTAAAAGACAGACTATAAATAAAAGTTAAAATAAGCAAAAAAAAAATGGTAAGAGAACACCTGTCTGATCTTGATGAATACAAATCACCGGGATCTGACAGATTACATCCCAGAGTTCTAAAGGAGTTGGCAGATGTCATCTCAGAACCACTGTACCACATCTTTCAAAACTACTGGAGCAGCGGGGAACTACAAGAAGAGTGGAAAAGAACTGATGTAGTTCCCATCTTCAAAAAAAAAGAAAAAAAATACCCAGGAAACTACAGACCAATCATCAATACCCGGGAAGGTATTTATTTATTATTTACATTTCTATGCCGCTCAACTCCCGAAGGACTCTGGGCGGCTCACACCAGAAAGAAACATAAATAGAAAATTTAAAATTTAAAAAGCAGACTAAAAATACATTAAAATTACAGTCATTCGCCGTTCATGGGCCGACCTCGTCTATCATCACCAGAGGTCAATGGCCCCAGGCCTGTCGGAAAAGCCAGGTCTTGACGGATTTATGGAAGGCCAGTAAGGTGGGGGTAGTACAGATCTCGGGAGGTAGCTGGTTCCAGAGAGCCAGGGCCACCACAGAGAAGGCCCTCCCCTGAGGGCCAACCAGCCAACACTGTTTAGCTGACGGGACCTGGAGGAGACCGACCCTGTGGGCTCTCACCGGTCGTTGGGAGGAAAAGATAATAAAAAAACAGATCTGCCAACATCTAGAGATGAGTAAAGTAATAACTAGCAGTCAGCATGGGTTTGTTAAAAACAGATCATGCCAAACCAATTTTATTTCATTCTTCAATATAGTGACTAAATAAGTAGACCAGCAAAATACTGTGGACATAATATACTTAGACTTCAGCAAGGCATTCGACAAAGTAGACCACAACCTACTTGTTGGTAAGTTAGAAAAAAGTGGGATAGATAGCATCACCACCAGATGGATTCATAACTGGATGACATATTCAATTAGTAGTCCCTAATGGGTCTACGTCTACATGGAGGGAAGTAAGCAGTGGGGTACCACAAAGTTCCGTCTTAGGCCCAGTACTCTTCAATATCTTCATAAACAATTTAGGTGAGGGAATAGAAGGGGAATGATACTAAGCTGGCAGGAATAGCTAACACCCTAGATGATAGACTCAAGATCCAGATGGATCTTGACAGACTTGAACACTGGGCCCTAACTAAGAAATGAAATTCAATGTAGAGAAAAGTAAAGTCTTACACTTAGACAAGAAAAACCAAAAGTACACATACAGACAGGGTGAAACCAAGCTTAATAGCAGTAACTGTGAGAAGGATCTTGGTGTCTTAGTGGACAACCAGTTAAATATGAGCCAGCAGTGTGCAGCGGCAGCCAAAAAAGCCAATGCAATCCTAAATTGCATCAACAGAGAGATACAATCAAGATCAAGTGAGGTACTAATACCATTCTATAAAGCCCTAGTAAGACCACACCTAGAATACTGCATCCAGTTTTGGTCATCACACTATAAAAAAGATGTTGAGACTCTAGAAAGAGTGCAGAGGAGAGCAACCAGGATGATTAGGGGGCTGGAGACTAAAACATACGCTGAACAGTTACAGGAACTGGGCATGGCTAGTCTAGTGAAGAGAAGGACCAGGGGAGACATGATAGCAGTGTTCCAATATTTGAGGGGCTGCCACAGAGAGGAAGGGGTCAAGTTATTTTCCAAGGCACCCAAAGTCCATACAAGGAATAATGGATGGAAACTGATCAAATAAGGAGAAATTTTCTGACAGTGAGAACAATCAACCAATGGAATAGAAGTTGCCTTCGGAAGTTGTGGGACCTTCATCACTGGAAGCTTTCAAGAAGAGATTGGACTGCCATTTATCAGAAATGGTGTAGGGTCTCCTGCTTGGGTGGGGGGTTGGACTAGATGACCTACAATACAAAGTCCCTTCCAACTCTGTTAACCTCTTAAAAACCTTAACATCTGCCTATCCAAGGTCCTTGGGAAGGATTTGATAGGTGGATAAAAATATCAAGTCTAGGCTGAACATCTGGCTGACTGTGCAAGAAACCACAATAATAGGGCAGTGAATGTTGTACTGCTTAGAAGCAGAAGATTAGAAAAAAATGAATATTATTCCTATATCTGACTGTCCCCCTGTAAGGAAAAAAAGATGGCATAGGTAACTATAGCTTGGTGAAGCTTCAGGTTATTAGCAGCCCAAACTCTATAATAGATTTATTACAAAATTTGTGAACATTTAGAAAAGAATGCATTATTTTCTCTATAACACACTCTCTCTCTCTCTCTCCCTCCCTCCCTCCCTCCCTCCCTCCCTCCCTCCCTCCCTATAACTGTCTGGTTTGGTTCTGCAACCCAACAAGACAGACACAGACTTCAGAGGATAATCAGAACTGCAGAAAAAACAAATGCTGCCAACCTGCCTTCCATTGAGGACCTGTATACTCCACGAGTCAAAAAGAGGGCCGTGAAAATATTTACTGACCCCTCGCATCCTGGACATAAATTGCTTCAACTCCTACCCTCAAAACGTCGCTATAGAGCACTGCACACCAAGACAACTAGACACAAGAACAGTTTTTTCCCGAACGCCATCACTCTGCTAAACAAATAATTCCCTCACCACTGTCAAACTATTCACTAGGCTGCATTACTATTACTATTAGTTTTTCTCATCGTTCCTATCACCCATCTCCTCCCACTTATGACTGTATGACTGTAACTTGTTGCTTGTATCCTTACGATTCATATTAATATTGATTGTTTCCTGATTGCTTACTTAAACCCTATAACAACCATTCTTGACAAATGTATCTTTTCTTTTATGTACACTGAGAGCATATGCACCAAAGACAAATTCCTTGTGTGTCCAATCACACTTGGCCAATAAAGAATTCTATTCTATTCTATTCTATTCTATTCTATTCTATTCTATTCTATTCTATTCTATTCTATTCTATTCTATTCTATTCTATTCTATTCTATTCTATTCTATTCTACTCTACTCTACTCTACTCTACTCTACTCTACTCTACTCTACTCTACTCTACTCTACTCTATTCTATTCTATTCTATTCTATTCTATTCTAATAATATCAATAAGAAGTCACGAAAAGCAAAATTGTTCTTTTCTTTTCTTTTTTTAAATAAATGACCATACAAATGTGGTAGCCACAATGTAGTCCTAACTATCCACTGAAGTCTGTATCTGTCCTGTCTGGTGCTGTGAGGTTCAAATGACAGAGTCAATAATTCCTCTGTAGAATTGTATTAGCAAATCCTTGGGTAATCTGAGCTTTCTGAGTTGACGCAGGAAACACATTCTTTGTTGTGCCTTTTTAATGGTGGTTCTAATGTTAGGTGTCCATTTCAAGTCTTTAGAGATAATAGAGCATAGAAACCTGAAGGTCTCTGCTGTTGAAACTGTGTTGCCTAATATTGCAAGTGGTAGAATAGGAGAGCTTCTTCTAAAATCTATTATCATCTCTACAGTTTTAAGAGTGTTCAGCTCCAGTTTGTTCCAGCTGCACAACAGGGCCAATTGATTTACCTCTTGTCTATAGGCAGGCTCAGCATCCTCTTGAATGGGACCAATGACTGTTGTATCATCTGCAAACTTCAGTTATTTATTTATTTATTATTTGTCTGTCTGTCTGTCTGTCTGTCTGTCTGTCTGTCTGTCTGTCTGTCTATCTATCTATCTTTCTATCTATCTATCTGGAAATTTATAATTGCACCCATTTGCACATGGCGACTCAAGGAGGCTTACGTGTGTGTGTGTGTGTGTGTGTGTGTGTGTGTGTGTGTGTGTGTGTGTGTGTGTGTGTGTGTGTTTGCTGATAATGAAAATGAAAGGAGATTAGTATAGATCTATTTCAAGCTATTTAGCTCTCATCAGCTAGCCATACCCTTACTGGGATTTGAACCAGGGCAGCCTGCCTATAAGGCAGTACCTTTAACCTCTAAGCCACAGGCTCTCCTCCTATATCCGCTTGTTATATGTTTTTTTGGTATATATATATCTTTATATATATATATTTATAGGGGCCGGAAGGCAAAAAGGAAGCAGTATGCTCCCTCCCATATTTGGGTATACCAGGGTTTATTTATCTATATCTATATCTATATCTATATCTATATCTATATCTATATCTATATCTATATCTATATCTATATCTATATCTATATCTATATCTATCTATCTATCTATCTATCTATCTATCTATCTATCTATCTATCTATCTATATCGTGATATATATATATATATATATATATATATATATATATATATATATATATATATATATATATATATATATATATAGTTTATCTGTATATATATTGTTTATTTATCTCCCTTCATTTTCATTTATCAGCAAAAAATCCTACACACACACACACACACACACACACACACACACACACACACACACACACACACACACACACACACACACACACACATATATATATATATATATATATATATATATATATATATATATATATATATATATATATATATATATATATATATATATATATATATATATATATATATATATATATATATAAGCGATAGCCATCACGATCTCTGGAACATTTAAAATTTTATTTAAAACTACCATTAAAATTACTAAGCTTTCGTCAACCCCTGTTGACTTTGTCAGAGTGTAAATTCCCCTTGGAAGAGATGCTTGCTCTTAGAGAATGCCTATCAATTTATGTAATACCTATCAATTTAGACTTTGCACATGTAACTGGTCCACACCCTTTTTTCTCTCCTGTAATTGACTTAATTGTTTCTGCCTTAGTCATGCTGACAGATGACGATGGGATTTGAATTGCCTCTTTCCCCATGGTGTATTGCCTCTCTCTCTCCCTGGGGGGAAAAGCAGGGCTATCAGGTATTGCTTTGAAGGTGTTTCTCCTGGCTTCCTCCCCCTCATTGTTATTCCTCTCCTCTAGTCCTCCTCTATTCCTCTCTATATATAAACAATAAAACAAATAAACAGAGAATCAATAATAAAATAATAAAATAACATAATAAAATAACCCCCTGCTCCAGCAACAACATATCACACAAGCCACTGAAAACTTTTAAGTTTTTAACATTAACTTTTAAGATCTTAAATGACTGGCTTATCTTATCACAAGGGATTTAAATTAAAATTGAGGGGGGAGGATGGCCAATTTTCATAACCTTTAGAACCTAGTTCCAAGCAAAACCCACCAGATAACCAATCATATAAGGAGGTAGGGAGTAAAGAGAAAGAAGAAAAACTCAGATGCAAAGTAGGAGATGTAGGAAGCATACCCAGTGTCAGCCACAAAGAACTTAAATGCCTATACACTAACACTCAAAGTTTAGGGAACAAACAGGGTGAACTTGAAATACTAGTACATGAGAGCAAGTATGATATAGTTGCCATTACAGAAACTTGGTGGGATGAAACTCATGACTGGAATGTACTGATAGAAGGTTAGAAACTATTCAAAAGAAACAGATCTAACAAAAGAAGTAGAGTTGCCTTACACGTTAGATATCACTTCCTCTCTACAGAGATGCAGACAAAAAGGACAAAAGTCTTCTAGAATGCATATGTGTCAAGATAAAAGGAAAAAAGAATAACATTGTCATAGCTGTATACTACAGGCCACTCAACCAAGCAGAAGAAATAGATGAACTTTTTGCTAACCAGCTAAACAATGGTATGAAGGAAACACATCACAATAGTAACTACTCGGACACAACTGGGAGACAAATTCTGCAAACAATGGGAGATCAAACAGATACCTGATCAACTCAGCTCACATCGAAAATGTGGAGGTGGCAACTAGAGGTACAGCTATACTGGACCTTATTCTTACCAACAGAGGAGAAGTGATAGATGGGATTGAAGTTGCAGGAATTTTAGGGGAGAGTGACCATGTCATATTAGAATTCAATATAAACAGACACAAGCAATAGAACATAACCAAACCAGTGTTTTAGACTTTAAAAGAGCTGATTTTAACAAACTCAGAGAGAGCTTGGGAAGGCAAATAAAAAAGTATGGAAAACTCTGAAATATATTAGTACAAAAACCCAGTCCGGTTCAATACCACTAAAAAAGAAAACCAAGAAAGAACCAGCATGGTTGCACAAAGAACTCTCAGAGCCCATGAGAGAGAGAAAAGGACAAGTATAAAAAATGGAAAGAGGGACACATAACGCAGAATAGCAACAGATAGCTTGGAAATGCAGAGATGAAGTTAGAAAAGCTAAGACTTTGAAAGACTTGCAACAAATGTCAAAAACAATTTAAAAAGTTTCTTTCAACACATAAAAAACAAGAAAAAGTCCAAGAAACAATTGGTCCACTAATGGGAGAATATGGCAAAGCAGTAATGGACAGTAGAGAGAAAGCAGAACTGCTTAATTTATACTTCACATCTGTCTTCACACAAAAACAAAACACTACTCAATTTACCAAAAACAAAACCATAGATGACAGGTTAGGAATGCAAATTAAAATATGCAAAAATAATGTAAGAAAACACCTGTCAGCTCTAGACAAATTCAGATCACCAGGTCCGGACGGACTATAGCCCAGAGTTCTGAAGGAACTGGCAGACGTGATTTCAGAACCATTGAAACATATCTTTCAATGTTCTTGGATCACCGGAGAAGTATTGAGAACTAGAAAACTAGGGGGGGGGGGACAGATCCAGGAAATTACAGGCCAGTCAGCCTGACATCAATACCTGGGAAGATCTTGGAAAAGATAATCAAGCAACAAATCTGTGAACATCTAGAAGCAAACAAGGTTATAACCAGTAGCCAACATGGATTTATCAAAAACAAATCATGCCAAACCAATCTTATTTCATTCTTTGACAAAGTGACCAAATTAGTAGATCAGCAAAATAGTATACTCAGATTTCAATAAAACATTTGATACAGTAGACCACAACCTAATTCTTGGTAGCCAGTAAAATGTGGAATAGATAGCACCACCATGTGGGTTTGCAACTGGCTGACAAATTGTACTCAACATGCAGCCCGCAACGGAACTACATTGACAAGGAGGGAAGTAAGCAATGGGGTACCCCAAGTTTCCATTTTAGGCCCAGTACTCTTCAATATCTTCATAAATTATCTAGATGAGGGAATTGAAGGGGAACTCATTAAATTTGTGGATGACACTAAGCTGGCACAAATAGCCAACTCCCCAGAAGACAAGCTCAATATCCGAAATGATCTTGGCAGATTTGAACACTGGGTCCTATCTAACAAAATAAAATTCAATGTAGATAAAACTAAGGTTTTACAGTTACGCAAGAAAAGCCAACTGTATAGGTATAGAGTAGGTGAAACTTGGCTTAATGCCAGTAACTGCGAGAGGGATCTTGGAGTTCTAGTGGACAATCATTTAAATATGAGCCAATGCAACCCTAGGCTGCATTAATAGAGGGATAGACTCAAGATTACATGAAGTTCTTGTATCATTTCACAATGTCTCAGTAAGACCACACTTGGAATACTGCATCCAGTTCTAGTCACCACAATACAAAAAAGATATTGAGATTCTGGAAAGAGTACAGAGAAGAGCAACAAAAACGAGCAGGGTGTTTGATGCTAAGACATATGAAGAACGGTTATAGGAATTCGGTATGAAAAGAAGGACTGGGGTGGCATGATAGCAATGTTCCAATATTTGAGGTGTTTCTACAAAGACAAGGGGGTCAAACTGTTTTCCAAAGCACCAGAAGGCAAGATAAGAAACAATGGTTGGAAACTAAGCAAGGAGAGAAGCAATCTAGAACTAAGGAGAAATTTCCGAACGGTGAGAGTAATCAACCAATGGAATAGATTCTCTTCAGAAGTTGTGGGTATGCCATCACTGGAGGCTTTGGAAGAGACTGGACAACCATTTGTCCAAAGTGGTATAGGGTCTCCTGCTCGAGCAGGCAATTGGACCAGAACACTTCTGACATCCCTTCCAACTCTATTATTCTATGTTCTATGTTCTAAGCCTCTAAGTAATATTTATCCAATAAGAGCAGCCTCCTGCCACATTAATGTTGACTATAATATTTTTATAGACATTAATATTGTCTCCAAAAATCCTCAAAATATTTTATTCACGCAAAGGACATACAGGGGACCGAAGATGACTTTGCTTTCAGTTCCTAACTATACTTGTTTAAAGAAAGTGCTTCCATTTATGAAGTCTTCGGTGCGGAAAGCTGGGTTGCAAATGACTGCATCAAAATGACAGCAGAAGCCATTAATTTTCTGTTATGTTTTCTAGTGTTAAGAGTCTTTATTAAAGTTGAACAACTGGAAGAATTGATATCACTGCATTCAGGCTTCCCCCATTTCAGAGCAAGACTTGCCTAATATACAGACCAAAGCTATCATCCATTGAACAGTATCAAAACCTGGCAAATTGGAACGACCATTCCATGAATTCTATCTCTTATTTAGACAGCAGTAATGTGGGCAAATGCCCTCTGTTTTTCACATTAGCACTTCTCCTTTATCTGCTGCTCACTTTCCCATAACCGGAATGAGATACTGTCACTCGTCGCAGCTCCTGCCATCCTAGCAGTTTGAAAGCATGCAAATGCAAGTAGACGAATAGGTACCACAGATAAACAGACAGGAAGGTAACAGTGATCCATGTTTCGCCATACGCTCTGTGCTGCGGCGTGATATCATGCCGACCACATGACTATGAAAACTACTATGGAAAATGTTGGCCTCTTTGGCTTAAGAAATGGAGATGAGCACAGCCCCTTAATTTTGGTCACAGTTAGCAGGATAAAACCCAGAGGGGGACTCCTTTATCTCTCTTTTTTTTTGTTTCATTTCCTAGGTCCACTTTTTGTACTTTATGTTTGCCTTGTTCTGCACAAGTTTTCAGGCATTTGTACATCACCTCTTCTTTTACTTCCTGAGCTTTCTCAACAGTTTGAAGATGAGTCATGATCGTTTTTCCTCTCGTTGCTCTTAAAATGCTGAAAGCTTCATCCAGCTGATCGCAACAAAAAAGAGCAACCGGCTAGTTCCCTGTCCTACTCCCACATGGTACATTTGAGCACGTTCATCATCTCAACTGACAATGAATTTTGTCTCTGGCCAATTTTAAATGGCCAGTGAAAAGCCACCTCAGTGCTATGGTGGCCTAAACCCTTGCATGGAATAATAAAAGCCTACAAGATTGAGGCAAATGGAGGAAAAGCTACCAGAAACTCTATGGCAGGGGTATCAAACTCAATGTCATTGAGGGCCGCATCAAGGTTATGTTTGACCTCCGGGGGGTTGGGGTTGGGGTGGCCAGGATGGGCGTGGCCAGCTCAACATCACTCATGTCGGGGACACTTGTGGGGGCCAGAGTGCTCTGCCAGCGAAAACGGGCTCCCGGGCTCCGTTTTCGGCTGCTCCAACCTCCTGCAACCCCCTGCCAACAAAAACGGAGCTCGGGAGGGCTGTGCGTGGCCCTCCCGGGCTCCGTTTTTACTGGCAGAGGGTTGCAGGAAGCTGGGCAACTGAAAATGGAGCTCAGGAGCCTGTTTTTGCTGGCAGAAGCACCGCGGACCGATCCTTCGATGTTTCCAGGGCAGCCCCGTGGGCCGGATCTAAGTGCCCTGTGGGCCAGATCCAGCCCTCGGGTCTTGAGTTTGACACCCCTGCTCTATCAGTCTGCTATCTTCACAGCAATTTTTCTTGCACACATGCTGAGCTAGAAGTAAACTTGCTCGGAAACAGTCTAGGAACAGTGCCTGGAAGTGTGCTTAATTTCTTCTTTCTTTCTTTTTCTTTTTTTCTTTTTTTGCTTTCTCTCCAGAAAATCTCAATTGTGTTTCACTTTCCAGTGCAACCTATTACCCTTAACTCTCTTGTGAATATGACCTTGTTCTATAGATTCATTGTTTAATTTAGATTAAATACAATGGAAGCTTACTTAAAATGAAAAAAATAAGTTTATGGATTGAGAATAGAAAACATGAAAAGCTACTGAAAAAATAATAATTTTATAGGTCTCTGCAGATCTTTGAAAGGTGATGTGAGTGAAAGTCCTCTTTGAAAAACCTTTATAAAGCAAAGGATTATCCTGCTTCTAATCCATAGAACTGCTATGGATTAGACACTTTGCTTTGCTATACTTGTAGTGTGGACCAGTGAAGTACTTATTAAGGGATGTTGCCTACCATTTCCCTATTTCAACACTCTTCTCTCGTCTTCAGGAAATCCTCAGAAAACAGGCTACTTGGAGAAGGATTGTGCACTAAAGCTAAATAGTGTTTGGCCTATGACTATGACGTTATGTTTTAATAAACTTAAAATTTCAAAGTAGAATTTTCATTAAATCCGAATTGTCATTTAATCTGGCATTAAATCTGAATTGGAGCAAAAGGGCAAATGGGGTTTTAATTGTACATAAAAAGATAAGAAGATAATGGGATTTTATGCATGTGCAAGTGATCTAGTGCTTTACTTAACGTTTGAATGAATTTTCTGGAAATTTTGAAGGAAGTGATAAAAATAGATGAGCCGAGGTGGCGCAGCGGTTAGAGGCAGGTACTGCAGGCCACTTTAGCTGATTGTGATCCGCAGGTCAGCGGTTCAAATCTCACCGGCTCAAGGTTGACTCAGCCTTCCATCCTTCCGAGGTAGGTAAAATGAGGACCCAGATTGTTGGGGGCAATGTAAATATACATTCCTTGCTGGTGTAAACCGCTTAGAGAGTGCTTGCACTGTGAGGCGGTATATAAATCTCACAAAATAAATAATAAATAAATAAATAATAATTTCTGGTGTGGAGAAGCTTTGAGAAAAATGAAGATTTATGGAAAAATTGAAATAGAGTCACTACTTATTTTTAGTACTTTTAAAATTATAAAGTTTGAAAGTATAGTTTGTTTAATGATAATTATATATTTCTTCATTGACTTTACTTTTACATGTGTTTTAATTTGTTGCAGTGGAGCTAAATCCTAATGAACTCTTAAGGAATGGGGCATCTCATAATTTTTGCCTTTTAAAAGCAGGCACTTGAAATACCGGTATTAACTTTGAAAACAGGAAAAACCATCAATGCTGTATTGTAGTTCAACAACAAAAGTACTTTATGTGCCATATGAATCTCTTTAAAGCCTCGTTTTATTAATCTGAACTTTTAGAAGTAATTTCTACTACTCCTGCTTCTTGTCATTTATCATTTATCATTTTCATGAACTCATTCATGTTTTCATATATTAACTATTTCTTATTTAGTAAGCATATTACTAACTGAAGAAGCACTTTTTTCAGATTATAAACATGTACAGTATTTGCAAAACAACAGATGGAATATGATATGAAAGAAAAAGGAACCCTGTTTTTTAAAACATTAATAGTTTACAAATCATGTTCTATTATTTATTTGAAGAAGAAATCATTGCAAAACAAAAACCAATCTCTTTAAAAAATACTTGCTGTGTCTCCTACTCCCCCCCCATACACACCTTCCCATTATTTTCTGTCCCTTCATGTCTATCACGATGTGAATATTGCCAGTTGAGCACCTCTGCAATATTTCTAGGTTTATTGTATTTTCTAATCAAGCAGACATGTGATATGTTTTACTGCGCATGTGTGCATTCCAGGAGTCTCCTCCTTCCTTCTTCTCCTGTGAGCCTCGCCCGAGGCAGACGTGAATTCTTAGCTGAGAAAATGTAGCTTAATAACGTTTATATTCTTTTGTTACTTTTGTACTGAAATAAATATTTTGTTAATTAGAATTGAATCTCGGTTTTATTTTCTAAGTAAGGATGACTTCAAGGAAGCAAGATCCTATATAGCCTCGATAGGAATAATTCTTATTCCGTCAATGTCTCTATTGCCTTAAATTTGTGAGACGTGATGCCATCCAACTTCAGCAACAGTGATTCTGGCTGGTGCAAAAATAGGTTTGGTGGGATGAGCTTCAAATTGCCCATCTTCCATGTAGAAAGAAAATATGACTGCAGAACCATCATATATTTTTTTGCCACGTCTAAAAATGAAAACAGCATAGGACCAAACTTTGGACTCTGTAGAATATTTTGAAATGGCTTCAGGAAAAATCTTACCTCCTTCCAATGGTTTTGCTACCTTTGGCATTTTCCTGACTTCTTTGCCCTCACGGTGGCACCATGACTGTTCTGCTATTATCTTGGGGAAATGGGGGAAGAAAAGGAGCTGCGGGTTCAAATGTCAGTGATGACTCTGTGATCATGCTGTTCAGGGGTGGGTTCCACTTACCTTCCTTACCGGTTCGCATTCAGGACGGATGTGTGCGTTTTGCGTGCGTGCACTCACTTTGCTCGCGCGCACGCCCCTGTCACGTCACGCAAAACACAGAGGAAATGACTCTCTGTGCATGCGCAAAAGCCTTTGCGCATGCACAGAGGGGTTTTTTTTTGCAAGCTGCGGCGACTGGAGCACCGGTTCGGAAGTGTGGACCACCGATCCTTGCTGCCGCTTCTGCGAGCAGCGGTAAATTTCCGCTGCCGGTTCTAAAGAAACAGTCTGAACCTGCAGCAACCCAACACTGATCCAGTTGATATGTCTCACTGAAAGCATTTTACAGGGAAATCAGTCTTCATTGTAATTCTTTCCCCTTTTTTTTCTTACCTTGAAAATGTGCAGGACAGAAGGAGCTCAGAATCCTATTTTTGACATGTCCTTCAAGTATCAGCTGAGAAAGCAATGGGCTGATTTAGCTAGTAAATATGTGTGGCCAGAGTAGTTCCCTCCTATGTAAATGGAATATAATTTCTTACGGTAGTAGTAGGTTTAAATGCACCCCAGATCCTGCATGATACCCAGTAGTAGCACCCCAACAAAGAGTATTCCAACTTGATCATGACCTTGACGATGATCCTCACTCAGTAAAGGACCTTGGAGTACTCATCTCTAATGATCTAAGTGCCAGAGCTCACTGCAACAACATAGCTAAGAAGGCATTAAGAGTGGTTAACCTAATCTTGCGCAGCTTCTTCTCTGGCAACATTGTACTCTTAACCAGAGCATACAAAACATTTGCTAGACCGATTCTTGAATACAGCTCATCTGTCTGGAACCCACACTACATATCAGACATTAACACAATTGAGAATGTCCAGAGATACTTCACAAGAAGAGTATTACATTCCTCTGTTCACAACGGAATACCTTATGAAATCAGACTTGAAATTCTGCGACTTGAAAATTTAGAACTACGCTGCCTTCAATCTGACCTAAGTGTAGCTCACAAAATTATCTGCCACAACATCCTACCTGTTAACGACTACTTCAGCTTCAACCACAATAATACATGAGCTCACAATAGATACAAACTTAATGTAAACCGCTCCAAACTTGATTGCAAAAAATTCGACTTCAACAACAGAGTGGTCAAAGCCTGGAACACTTTACCTGACTCAGTAGTTTCTTCCCCAAACCCCAAAAACTTCAACCTTAGACTATCTACCATCGACCTCACCCCATTCCTAAGAGGTCGGTAAGGGGCGTGCATAAGCGCACAATCGTGCCTACCGTTCCTGTCCAAATGTACCCATATATTCATACCTCTTTTACCCTTATTCATGCTTGTACTATTACATATATATTCAATCATGTTTTTACTGTTCATACTTTGCTTATAATCATATATGCTTGACAAATAAACAAATACAAAATACAAATACAAAAACTTCAGCCCTATTCTTTACCATCCATGCTCCCTTTCTCCCATTCAGCCTTCCTGAAAAACACACTGGATGAGGGAGCCTGGCCAGTTCCTTACCAGCATACATTAATGAGATACATAAAGCTTAATCCAGCCATGGCCCAAGCAGTTCTACAAAGGAAGGCAATAGCAGCCTGCCATGAGCAGTCGCTCAGGTAATTGGTTTATCTACCTGGAAGCAATCTCTACCCAGACAGACAAGTAGTAAAGTCTCTTCCTTGAGGCTATTTCCTTTGTCTTTTCAATTGCTTTGCACATCCACGTAAGAGGGAGAAAAAGGGAAGGGGGGGATGTTAATTTGTGAATTAATAGCTTTTCTCAGCAGAATTGTAAATTCAAATGTCATTTCACATGGTGATACAGCGCCTGGGCTTCTCAGAAAGAAATGATAAATCCTCCTCCTTGCCCCTCCCCAACATACACGCTGACATACATTTGGCTTCTCTGCTCAAGAGCCAATCATGTAGGGCAAAACATGCTCCTTTTAATTTGTAGTAACAGTACAATAGAGACTGTCGTGATGGCTGCTATCCCACTCGTCCTCCCTAACGGAATCTGGATGACTCTTAGGTTGTGCCTCCGTTTTGTTCATTTCAGACATGCCCGAGAATGCAAAAGCTTCTCTTTTGAGTTCAATTCTATGTCCACCTACAATAACGTAGATTTGGAGGGATGGAAAGAGAAAGTCTCTTTCAAAATGGTACTACTGCAGTCTCCTCTGGTAATCAGGTGAATTGATGATCCTGAATTTAAAGTGAATGCTGATGTCCTGGACTTCTAGCTTGTCTTGTAAAGGGGAGAAAGCCTTTATTGTTTTTGAGAAGGAGGCGGGCAACATTAAGAAAGATTCATGGATGGAGACTGAATATGCAATTTTCTTTCACCTTGCCAAGAGGTGCCCCTGGGCTGTGCCTGGTCTAAATTTTCTCCTGTTTCCCCATTGCTGTCTTATCTAGCCATCCTACCACCCTTCCATTCTTTCCGGAAAATTACCTTCAAAATTGAATTCTACTTTTACAAACAAATATAATGAGAACATGAAAAGAAAAATGTAAGCCAGCACAATGATGAATTAAGGTTGTCAGAAGCTCTTCTAGTTATCTTTGTTTTGTTGCACATGCCAATCGGCCTTTTTGCTGCTGCTGCTGTGATTCTTATGGCCCACGTGTTGGAATCCCTGTATTGGGAACAGATTACCATTGGCTTATGCATCTAAAATACCACCCTCGTTTCTTCATAATGTCATAATGGATGAATTTAGGATACAAGTTTTCATTCTGTGTTTCTGTGTTTCATTCTGTGTTTTAGTAACCTGGGGCATTCCAAGGTTCCTCTCACAGTTACTGTTTTTGAGCGACATTTCGCCTAATCTGTACTGGTACCTTTGGTTTTTTTCTGTCTAGGTGTAAAACCTTGCATTTCTTCACATTAAATTTCATTTTGGCCAATTGTTCAAGTCTGTCAAGATCTTTTTGCATCCTGAGCTTGTCTTCTGGGGTGTTGGCTGTTCCTGCCAGCTTAGTGTCATCTGCAAATTTGATGAGTTCCCCTTCTATTTCATCATCTAAGTCATTTATGAAGATGCTGAAGAGTACCGGGCCTAAGACAGAACCTTGTGGTACCCCACTGCTTACTTCCCTCCAGGTAAATGTAGTAACATTAAGGACTACTTGTTGAGTACGGTTTGTCAGCCAGTTACAAATCAATCTGGTAGTGATGCTGTCTATCCCACATTTTTCTAGTTTACCAAGAAGTAGGTTGTGGTCTACTTTGTCGAATGCCTTACTTGAGGTCTAAGTATTGTTGGTCTACTAATTTAGTCACTTTGTCAAAGAATGAAATGGTTTGGGTATGATCTGTTTTTAACAAACCCATTCTGGCTTTTAGTTATAACTTTTGCAGATCTCTTTTTTGATTATCTTTTCCAGTATCTTCCCAGGTATTAATGTTAGGCGAATTAGTGTGTAGTTTCCTGTGTCTGTTTTTTTCCTCTTTTTTTGATAATGGGAACCACATCAGCTCTTTTCCAATTTTCAGATAATTCCCCAGTGTTCCAGGATTTTTTAAAGATATGGTACAATGGTTCTGAGATAACATCTGCCAGCTCCTTCAGAACTCTGGGATGTAATCTGTCAGGTCCCAGTTATTTATATTCATCAAGATCAGATAAGTGTTCTCTAACCACTTATCTGTATATGTTTAGTCATTTTCTTGCTTATTTTAATTTTTATTTCTAGTCTGTCTTTTACAGTTATGTTTTTGGTAGGTTGGGCTATAGTTTCTTTTTGCATGAAAACCGATGCAAAGAATGAGTTAAGCAGCTCTGCTTTCTCTCTGTTGCCTTTTACTTCCTTCCCATCTTCTCTCTTAAGTGGATCTACTGTTTCCTTGACTTTTTTCTTATTATTTAAAACCCAAGCTACAAGTATTTTCTATTATTTCAAAACTTTTTTATTATCTTTGACTTTTGTTGCAAGTCTTAGTTCATTCTGAGCCTTTACCTTCCTGACCTCATTTTTGATTCGCAGTGGTGCAGTGTTTAGAATGCAGTACTGCAGGCTATTTCTGCTGACTGCTATCTGCCTGCAATTTGGCAGTTTGAATCTCACCAGGCTCAAGGTTGACTCAGCCTTCTATCCTTCTGAGGTCGGTAAAATGAGAACCCAAATTGTTGGGGACAATATGCTGATTCTGTAAACTGCTTAGAGAGAGCTGTAAAGCACTGTGAAGCGGTATATAAGTGCTATTGCTATTTGCAGATTCGGGCTATCTGCTGATACTTTGCCTTAGTTATGTATCCCTCTTTCCATTTTTTTGCATTTATCCTTTTTGTCTTTAAGTTTATCAGAGAGATCTTTGTACAATCATGCTGGTTTCTTCTTGGATTTCTTGTTTTTCTTTTTCAGTGGTATTGTACTGGAGTGGGCTTTTATGATCATATTTTTCAGCATTTCCCATGATTCTTGAGTTGTTTGCCCCTTTAGGATTTTCATCCATGGAATTTTTCTTAGGCTCTGTCTGAGTTTGTTAAAATTAGCTCTTTTAAACTTTAAGAGAATGGCTGTATTATGTTCTATTGCTTGTGTTTGCATTATATTGAATTCTAATATGACGTGGTCACTCTACCCAAAGTTCTGACAACTTCAACTTCCTCCATCACTTCTTCTCTATTAGTAAGAATTAAGTGCAATATAGCTTTTCCTCTAGTTCCTTTCTCTACCTTGGATGACAAAGTTTCAGCTAAGATGGTTAGGAATCTGTTCAATCTCCCACTTGCTGCAGAGTTTGTCTCTCAATTGATATCAGGGTAGTTAAAGTCTCCTATTACTACTGTGGTATGTTTACTACATACATTTGTTAGATGTTTAGCAAAAATTTCATCTATTTCCTCTGCTTGGTTGGGTGGTCTGTAGTAGATGCCTATAGCAATGTCATTCTTTTTTCCTTTTATATTGACCCATATGGATTCTAGGAAGTTTTCATCCTTGGTCTTGTGGCTTTCTATAGAGATATAGTGATCTTTTATATATAATGCAACTCCACCTCCTCTTTTGTTATTTCTTTTGAATAGCTTGTATCCTTCCATCAGTACATTTCAGTCATGAGTTTCATACCACCATGTTTCAGTAATAGTTGCCATTCATGTACCAGTACTTCAAGTTCACCCTGTTTGTTCCCTAAACTTTGAGCATTCATGTATAGGCATTTGAATCCTTTATGGGTTATGGGTATGTTTTTTATATCTCCTACTTTGTAACTGGGTTTTCCATGCTTTCCATCTCTCTCTACTTCATTGTGTTTTTCCTTTTCTTCTTCTTATTTCTCTTTACTTCCTACTAAATTCTACTGAATCCTAATATGTGCATACCATCCAGTAACCGCTTGCAAATCCCATCGCTGCTGGTTCACGTGCATGCATGAGCGCACAACACTTCTGCACATGCGCAGAAGCGTCCAGGGTGGGTGGGTGGAGCCTCTCCCCACCGCCACCGCTACTGGTTCATAGAACCAGGCTGTAACGGTAGCAAGCCACCTCTGCTACCATCCCTGTCCTAATGTCCCCATGTATTCGTAACCATCTCATGTATTCATAACCATGTTTATACATTTTATGTATTCACAATCATGTTTATACTTTTTCTGTAATCTTATATATGCTTGACAAAATAAATTAAATAAAAAATAATTAAAAAATAATCCTAATGAACAAGGAAGATAAGGCTGAAGAATAAAACTTTTGGAAACTTTGGGAGGAAGTGGACACATCAATTTTGGGGTTTAAGATAATATAGGAAGAAATTTTAGCACAGTGGAGAAATTGGAGCATAATGGAATAATGGGCAGAAATCCTCAGGCTAAGGAAGTCTAAGAATTTCTCAGCAATAAAACACTGGAAGTGCAAGCAATCACCATTATGGTGACAAAAAAGATGGAAAGCAGTTTAAAACACATTTACAGGTGCACAGGCAGCTTTTGACTGAGCTAAGAGCAAAACGGGACTGTATCAGAAATGAAAGACAGGTGAATTCACCAAAGAGGTACACCAGCAAGTCACTAATATTGGGTGGGGAAGCTAGAAAGATCTGAAAGGAAATTACATTTGTAAATAATATAAAAGCAAAAAAAGCAACTGCTACTGTTAAAAGGAGAAGGGTAGTCCTGAGCATTGAGAATATTGAAGGATATTAACACAATGGAGAGAAGACTGATGTTTTTAACTTTGCACCTTACCCACCTAGGGTATGCTAAGATCAAATGAATAACTTGACAAAATGCTTGACAGTATTACCATTAGATGCAGAGTTAATTTAACAACTGGTTCTCCCTGAATTGAAAATGTGTGCACGCATCTTGCGCACATGCATGCTGCGTCAAAAACCACGGCAATTCGCTTGTGCACTACATCCATGCATGCATGCGGCATTAAAAAAAACAGCAATATAGGACGGGATTACACCCAGGCGGGCTCACCCGCAGGTCAGCACTACCGGTTCACCTGAACTGGTCAAATCTGGCTGAATCCCACACCTGAAGATGGATTCAGAGCTGGTTGGACAGTTATATTAACAAATACATGTCAGTGGCGGCTGATCAAGAGGTATACACAGTACTTCATTATCTGGCTATGTGCTATTTAGAAATGACTTGGCTGAGATTGTAGAAAGTATAATAATCATATTTGGAGTCAGCACATAACAATATCAAGAATATCCTGGTGGGCTAGAGCAGTGGTCAGCAAGATTAATTTTACTAAGGGCAAATGTAAACTCCTACATTTAAAAAAATCAAATATGACCTTGGTGGATCACAGGCTGAATGTGAGCTAACTATCTGAAGCTACTGGGGGGGGAAAATAGATATAATTGCTAGGGAAGGAAGACATATGTATTTTCTTACCAATTTTAATAACAATGATGCTGTGATACTTTTAATTTTTTATTGCTAGTTTTAATCATTTATCGTCCTGTTAATGATTGCATATTTCATATAATACTTTATTATATGACTACATTAACAGTTCAATTAAACAAGTTAATTGAAAATTTATTGTATAATGCTTTGGGATTTTTAAAGATAAGATGTACAAAATATGTTTCAAAAGCACACAAATAAATATTCTAGGTATAAGTAAATAGACTGGAATGGCGTTCTTGAAATAAAATTTGTGCATGTGTATTATTCAAGCCATGAAATATTAAGAAATGGAATGGTATTGATACTTCTTCCACTCCCCCGCCCACTCCCCGCAACTATCTTGTCGGAACCTATCATTCCCTCCAGCATTCAGTCACAACTAACGAAGCTTATTGGATGAGAAGCAAAACATCTTCCTCAAGGAGAAAAAAAAAATCCAGTCCAGCTGCCTTTTGAAAAAGCACCATAGAGACAACTATGACCTGGATGACTGAGGATCTCCACAGACATACTACATGATAGTAAAACCTTATATATGCTCCACCTTTTTCACTGCCTGCAATTGCACAAAGACACAGAGATAGATGGCCAGGCAGCTTATTGCCATGCCTGTGTTACTAAGTCTTTTACTTCAATCCGAGTGAACTTTTTAGGGAAAAACCTCCATGAAACTAAGGGCCTTACCATAATAACCATAGTAAATCAGCTGTCTCATATGGGACATTTGGAGGGGAGGTAATGAACCATACGTGCCCATTCGTGGTACATAGGGCTACCATTATAATTGTGCCCACAAGCTCACCGAAGTCAAAATGGCCGAAGTAGAATTTCAAGGAAATGATGTTCCTTGGGATGCAGATCCCTTATATACCACTGATGTGACCCTGAAAAGCACTTATCACAGTAACAGCAAATAATATATGCAGTGATTGTAAACTTGAACTGTTTTTATACATTTTGATTTGCAGCAAAGAGGCCTAGCTGGTAATGTTTTCTAAGGACACTGAAATTGTAGTACTAACGTACAGTATAAATTGAAAAGCTGCCCCAAAGATAGAAGAGGAAATTATTTAAAAAGAATCGCAAGGGGCAGGCAAGAAGGTAGAACATCTGGCCTTAGGAGGACTTAACAGCAGATAAAAATAATGCTATTTGTCTCTCTGGGACTAATAAAAGCAATAGTCCCTCCCAGGGGTGAAATCCTCCTGGTTCACTCTTACCTGTTGGTCGCCGCACAGCCGAACAGCCTGGCGGCGTTCGCGGCGCGGGGCTTCCCCCGCCCGCTTCCCCCGCCCGCCTGGACGCCGGCATTTGCGTTCTTTTGCCTCTGCGCAAGCAGAACGCTTTGCGTATGCGCAGAGGGCAAAAGAATGCAAATGCCGGCGTCCAGGTGGGCGGGGGAAGCGGGTGGGGGAAGCCCCGCGCCACAAATGCCACCAGGTTGTTCGGCTGTGCGGCGACCAACAGGTAAGAGCGAACCGGGAGGATTTCACCCCTGGTCCCTCCCCTCTCTCAGAACTTCATGTCTAAGCCTTGTTTTATTTGCTAAATTTGTAAGACCAGGTTTAATGGTCTTTAACTGACCTAGCCAATTTAAAACTGACCTAGCCAATTTAAAAATATTTCCTATCCTGACAAAAGATACCAGTACTTCAAAAAGTACTGTCTAAACCAGTGATGGCAAACCTATGGCATGCGTGCCACAGGTGGCAGGTGGAGCCATATCTGAGGGCACATGAGGCATTGCCCTATGTCAGCTCCAGCACTCATGTGCGCACTGGCCAGCTGATTTTCGGCCTTCTTTTCAGCCATTTTTTGCCATCCCCAGGGTTCAGGAAAGCCTCCTGAAGCCTGGGGATGGCGAAAAACGGCCAAATGGGCCTACCGGAAGTCCGGAGGCTTCAGTGAGGCCTGTGCACATGCGCGGGGTGGCAGTGCAGGGATTGTGCATATGCGGGGGGAGGGCATTACATTATGGGTGTGGGCACGCACGCGCACGCTATCACGCGCACACCCTTTTGGCACCCGAGCCAAAAAAGGTTCGCCATCAATGGTCTAAACCATTGACCCAACAGTAAACAAATGCTGATGAATGTCAAACATATGCCAGCAATAAACCAATGCAAACTATCTGCATTTTCTGGTATTTCTGGTTCCTGAGAGTACATTTGCTGTCAGGTTTGCATTTGGATGAACCCACTTAGCAAGAAACACTATTGTATAACAGTATTATTGTGTATAGTTGTGACAATGGACCAAACAATGCACCAGTCTATCTCACAAAATCAGAATGGAAAGGCTCTTGTAGATCATCTAATCAAATGCCCCACACAGTGAAGGGATGTATTTAAACAGCAATGGATTTATATCAGTGGGAGTGAACGCAAGCATTTCATTCTCATGTACACAACTACCGGTAGCACTGTGAAAAAGTTTCTGACTGAAATATTGATCCAGTACATGCATTTACTTAGTAAATAAATTATATAAATGTAGTATGTATGTGTGTGTGTACATATATAAATACACACAGAGACATACACACACACACACAAGTTGATGATAGGAGATTCAATTCTTAGGGAAACAGAAATGATAGTCTTCCAACTGGGGAGTCTATCTAAGCAAGTATGTTGTCTCCCTGGAGCAAAAATCAAAGATGTAATTGAAAACCTTACTAAAATAATCAGTGCCATGGATTTCTACCCCTTTCTTCTCCTACATATGGGGACAAATGAATCTGAAAACAATAACAAGACATTATGAACAACTAGGGAAGAAAAGTAAAGAATTAGGAGCACAAGTGGTTTTTCATCTATGCTTCCAACAAAAGGCCAACATCTAATGAGAGAGCAAAGGATTTTAGAAACAAACCACTACTTAAAAACTGGTGTCACCAAGAGAACTTCAGTTTCCTAGACCATAGTCTGTATTACCTACATGAAGGGCTCCTTGGCAAGGAATGGACTGGACCTCACAAGAACCGGAAAGAATATATTCAGAAAATCATTGTGACAAGATAGGAATTTTTCCTATCAGAGGCGATCTATGGATATTGCTTCCTTGAAGTCATTCGTGTTTAGAAAATAAAACCAAGATTCAAATCTAATTAACAAAATATTTATTTCAGTACAAAAGTAATAAAAATAAACCCTTAATAAGCTACATTTTCTCAGCTAATGGATTCACGTCTGCCTCGGCAGGCATGGAGGAAGAAAAGGAAGTGGGAGTTGACAAAAACTCCTGGAATGCACGCATGCGTAGTAAAACATATCACATGTCTGCTTGATTATAAATACAATAAACCTTAGGAAACAGTAGAGGTGCACAACTGGCAATTATTCACATCGTGACACATTGGCTCACCTTATCACATGGGATTTAAATTAAAATTGAGGGGGGACCTAATTCCAAGCAAAACCCACTAAATAACAAATCATATAAGGAGGTAGGGAGTAAAGAGAAAGAAGAAAAACTCAGATGCAAAGTAGGAGACATAGGAAGCATACCCAGTGTCAGCCACAAAGAACTTAAATGCCTATACACTAACACTCAAAGTTTAGGGAACAAACAGGGTGAACTTGAAATACTAGTAAATGAGAGCGAGTATGATGTAGTTGCCATTACAGAAACTTGGTGGGATGAAACTCATGACTGGAATGTACTGATAGAAGGGGCGTACATGTTAGAAATCACTTCCTCTCTACAGCATTGCACACAACAAAGGATGAAAGCCTTCTAAAATGCATATGTATCAACATAAAAGGAAAAAATAACGACATTGCCATAGGTGTATACTACAGGCTATCCAACCAAGCAGAAGAAATAGATGAACTTTTTGCTAATCAGTTAACCAACGTATGTAGGAAATACATCACAGTAGTAATGGGGGACTTTAACTACCTTGACATCACCTGCGAGACAAACTCTGCAACAGATGGGAGATCAAAGAGATTCCTGACCAATTCAGCTGACAACATCACCCAAAATGTAAAGGTGGTAACTAGAGGGACAGCTATACTGGACCTTATTCTTACCAACAAAGAAGTGATAGAGGGAATTGAAATTGCAGGAACTTTAGAAGAGAATGACCATGCCATATTAGAATTCAATATAAAGCAGACACAAGCAATAGAACACAATCAAACCAGTGTCTTAGACTTTAAAGCAGCTGATTTTAACAAACTCAGAGAGATCTTGGGAAGGATCCCATGGATAAATATCTTAAAGGTAAAATCAACTCAAGAAGCTTGGGAAACTCTGAAAAATGTGGTTATAAAAGCCCAATCCATTCAAAAAACACTAAAAAAAAAAAAAAGTAAAATCAAGAAGAAACCAACATGGTTGCACAAAGAACTCTCAAACCACTGAGAGAGAAAAAGGACAAGTACAAAAAATGGAAAGAGGGCTACATAACTAAGGCAGAATACCAACAAATAGATCGAGCCTGCAAAGGTGAAGTAAGGCTTTGAATGAAGTAAAACTTGCAACAAATATAAAAAACCATAAAAAAGTTTCTTTCAACACATAAAAAAACAAGAAAAAAGTCAAAGAAACAATTGGTCCACTAATGGGAGAAGACGGCAAAGCAGTAATGGACAGTAGAGAGAAAGCAATACTGCTTAATTCATTTGTCGCATCTAACTTCACGCAAAAAGAAAAGACTACTCAACTTACTAAAAACAGAACCATAAATGCAAATTAAAATATGCGAAAAATAAAGTAACAGAACACTTGTCAGCTCTAGATGGATTCAAATCACTAGGTCCCGATGGACTATATCCAAGAGTTCTGAAAGAATTGGCAGACATTATTTCAGAAACATTGAAACATGTCTTTCAAAGTTCTTGGATCCAGTTCTGAGGACTGGAAAAGAGCTGATGTGGTTCCCACCTTCAAAAAAGGAAAAAGGGAAAAAAACAGATCCAAGAAATTACAGACCAATCAACCTGACCAATCATCAATACCTGAGAAGATCTTGGAAAAATTAATCAATCAACAAATCTATGAAAACCTAAAAGCAAACAAGGTTATAACAGTAGCTAGCATTGGTTTGTCAAAAAAGAGATCATGTCAAACAAATACTTCTTCAATAAAGTGACTAAATTAATAGATCAGCGAAATCCTGTGGACATAGTATATTTAGATTTCAGTAAAGCATTTGATAAAGTAGACCACAATCTACTTCTTGGCAAGCTAGTAAAATGTGAGATAAACACCACCACCAACAGGTAGGTTTGTAACTGGCTAACAAATCATACTCAGCATGTAGTCCTGAATGGAACTACATTCACATGGAGGGAAGTAAGCTGGTGGGAATAGCCAACATCCCAGAAGACAAGCTCAAGATCCAAAAAGATCTTGGCAAACTTGAACACTGGGCCCTATCTAACAAAATGAGATTGAACGTAGATAAAAGTAAGATTCTACACTTAGGCAAAAAGCCAACTGTATAGATATGGACTGGGTGAAACGTGGCTTAATGCCTGTAACTGTGAGAGGGATCTTGGAGTCCTAGTGAACTATCACTTAAATATGAGCCAACAGTGTGCAGCAGCAGCCAAAAAAAGCAACGTGATCCTAGGCTGCATTATTAGCGGGATAGAATCAATATCACATGAAGTTCTTGTATCATTTCACAATGTCTCAGTAAGACCACACTTGGAATACTGTATCCAGTTCTGGTAACCACAATACAAAAAAGATGTTGAGACTCTGGAAAGAGTACAGAGAAGAGCAACAAAATTGATTAGGGGGCAAGAGGCTAAAACATGTGAAGAATGGTTACAGGAATTGAGTATGTCTAGTCTAATGAAAAGGAGTAGGGTGACATGATAGCAGTGTTCAATATTTGAGGGGGTCAAGCTATTTTCCAAAGCACCAAAAGGCAAGACAAGAAACAATGGTTGAAAACTAAGCAAGGAGAGAAGCAAACTAGAAGGAGAAATTTCCTAACGGTGAGAGCAATCAACCTACGGAATAGTTTGCCTTCAGAAGTTGTGGGCACTCTATCACCAATGTTCCCTGTAACAATAGAAAATGGCAGGCAGCAGTTAGAAACTGCCGCACGGCGTTCTCTTTTCATGTGCATGGCCGTGCAGGTGCGCAGCCTCTGCCATTAGAAAATGCCGCGCGAAAGTTAGAGAATGCCGCGCGGAAGTTAGAAAATGCCGCGCGGAAGTTAGAAAATGCCGCGCGGAAGTTAGAAAATGCCGCACGGAAGTTAGAAAATGCTGCGCGGAAGTTAGAAAATGCCATGCGGAAGTTAGAAACTTCTGCACGGCGTTCTCTTGTTATGTGCGCAGCCGCGCAGCTTAGAGGGAACAGTGTTTATCACTGGAGGCTTTCAAAAGAGACTTGACAACCATTTGTCTGAAATGGTATAGAGTCTCCTGCTCGAGGAGGAGATTGAACTAGAAGACCTCCAAGGTGCCTTCCAACTCTATTATTCTATGCTCTCTTCCTGAAGGTAAATTGCTCCTATCAGCCACAGTCTATTCAGTTTCATTTATAAGACTGCCAGGAGAAAAAAAAATCTCAAAAATGCATCCTTGCAGAACTTGTCATCCTCATAATCTCACTAACAGCTCCCTCTACGTTTTTCATAAGCTTTCTAAGATGGGCTTTCAAATATTGTCAAGACGCAGAATCTGTTTGTTTAAAAGAAAGAAAAAATAGAACCTGATCAAGATGCAACCTTTTAAGGATAGAAGCTTGGCTGCATCTGTCTACTTTTTGTGCCCAGAACTCCATTGAGTTCCCATTGAAGTGAAGGGGTTCCACAGAGTGTTGTTTGAAAACCCCATTCTCAGCAACCCACAGCCTGAGTCTGCACAATCTGCTGGTTGTTTGTGATACAGCAGCTGAGGTGAATGAAGTCCTTGGATTAGCAGGTTATATCAGGCCATTGAGGTTTAGCTGAATAGACTTATTTGTTTGGACACAATATGTTATGTGGACACAAGAGTCAAGTTTTATTAACTTGGATTTAGGGTATTTTATGTAACATGAATTGAACCAGGGAATATCAAAGACATACATAAATAAGAATAGAGCTGCATTGGAAGTAGAGTAGAGTAGAGTAGAGTAGAGTAGAGTAGAGTAGAGTAGAATAGAATAGAATAGAATAGAATAGAATAGAATAGAATAGAATAGAATAGAATAGAATAGAATAGAATAGAATAGAATAGAATAGAATAGAATAGAATAGCAGAGTTGGAAGGGACCTTGGAGGTCTTCTAATCCAACCTCCTGCTTAGGCAGGAAACCCTACACCACTTCAGACAAATGGTTATCTAATCTCTCCTTAAAAACTTGCAGAGTTGGAGCATTTACAACTTCTGGAGGCAAGTTGTTCCACTGATTAATTGTTCTAACTGTCAGGAAATTTCTCCTTAGTTCTAAGTTGCTTCTCTCCTTGTTTAGTTTCCACCCATTGCTTCTTGTTCTACCCTCAGGTGCTTTGGAGAATAGTTTGACTCCCTCTTCTTTGTGGCAGCCCCTGAGATATTGGAACACTGCTATCATGTCACCCCAGTCCTTCTTTTCATAAGACTAGACATATCCAGTTCCAGCAACCGTTCTTTATGTTTTATCCTTGAGTCCCTAATCATCTTTGTTGCTCTTCTCTGCACTCTTTCTAGAGTCTCAACATCTTTGTTACATCATGGTGACCAAAATGAATAGAATGGAGGCTACTGAAATAATGGAACCAACTAGAATCCTACTAAATTTCTCTTTTAAAGATTGGACTCTTTTTCACTTACATCCTTTCCTGCTTATCAAGGTTCTGGTCTTCTACGATTACAGGTGGTCCTCAGCTTACAACCATTTGTTAAGTGACCCTCTCAAAGTTACAACGACACTGTAAAAAAGTGTCTTACGACCACTTTTCATAAGTACAATAGTTGCAGCATCCCCATGGTCACATGATCAAAATCCAGATGTTTGGTGACTGGCATGTATTTATGATGGCTACACTGTCCTGGGTGTATGCGATCACCTTTTGAGACCTTCTGACAAGCAAAGTCAATGACGAAGTCAGATTCACTTAACAATCGTGTTACTAACTTAACAACTGCAGTGATTCACTTAACAACTGTGGCAAGAAAAAATCCACTTCACAAATGTCTCGCTTAGCAATAGAAATTTGGGCTCAATTGTGATCATAGGTCCAGGACTACCTGTAGTTCCAGCAGAAATAAAATTGCTTTTGTTAAGATATTCATGAACTGGGAGAGCCAATGGTAACAAGGTCAGCCAATGAATAGGCATAGCAACTGAATCAGCCAATGAGAGCTAAACACTTCTGAGTCTGTGCAGAGAATCGAAACTGGAAAGTCTTAGCTTAAGGCTGGGTGTGGCTCCAGTCTCCACTCTGTACTCTTCCACTCTGAACTCTGCTGAAATGAAACTAACTGTTCTCTGCTGTCTGTAACTGCTTGAAGAAGAACTCTGCTAATGGTATTGTAAATATATATATTATGTTTATAAAGAAGTTATTGAATCCAGCTGAATCAGTCATCTATGTGCGCTTCTGGTTTTTTTGATTTTGCAAAAAACTTTAATAGCTTTGATACAGCATTTATCCACATGTACGATCGTCTTGCCATGCTTACAGGTGAACTCTGCCTGCTCCAGTCAGTGAGACTTGCTTTCAAAAAGTATTCTGGATTATGATACTCAAATGCTTTCCTACTTTATTTTAAATAGTTTCTCAGTTTACTAGGGTCCCAACTACTTTCCCAAAGGAGCGAAGTGAAGTGAACCAATAAAGGAGAAAAAAACTTTCCCCTACCTTCGTCACGTTTCCTCTTCTCACCATTTGATCGAGGAATCCCCAGAATCCCATTAATGGAGTAGGAGCCCACTGGATCATTGGAGGCACTGGAGACAGGAGGGGAAGCTGTACTGGGAACTGGACAAAATGAGAAAGGAAAAGGGCTCAGAAGAGTAGGAGCCAGCAGCTAGGAAGTGACATATACCCCCAACCTCATTTGAAGACCTTTGCCAAGAGACCAGTTCCAGTTAAGCCAAGATCCAAAAATATGTGCTTAAGAGTGTCACCAATTGTGAATCACTTTAAAAAAAATGCCTCTGTGCCTTACATTTCCTATCTTAATATTTCCAAGTCTAACTAGAAGTTGGTAATGGGAAACTCCATTGCCAAACTTGGGTTATCTGATGTGGGTGTTGCAGCTGGAACCGAAACCTGGCAGCTGGTGGGATGATGCCTCCTTCCAGCTATATCTTCCAGCTCTTATATTTAGCACTGGGGGTGGGTGGGGGAGAGAGATACAAAAAGGCATAGGGCAGGGGTGAAATCCTCCCGGTTCGCCCGGGCCAGTCCTTCGGCGTATAGCCGATGGAACTGGCGGCAGTCACGGCGCGGAGCTTCTCCCGCCTGCTTTCCCGGCCCGGCTGAACGCCGCCATTCGGGTTATTTTTCCCTCTGTGCATGCGCGCGCATGCACAGAGGGAAAAATAACCCGAATGATTGTGTTCAGCCGGGCCGGGAAAGCCGGGAAAGCGGGCGGGAGAAGCTCCGCGCCGCGACTGCCGCCAGTTCCATCGGCTATACGCCGAAGGACTGGCCTGGGCGAACCGGGAGGATTTCACCCCTGGCATAGGGCCATTTGAGCCCCAAAATTGTGGGAGAGCATGGGTGAACATGTACTTGCTCTGCATTCCTAATTGGCTTTGTACAGTAGCTTCACTGTAATATTATAGTCCATTTATTGCAATGGAGCTCTTTTTCAAGCAAATCACAGAATCACAGAGTCATATGGCTTGAAGGGCCCTTGAAGGTCTTCTAGTCCAACCCCCTGACCGAGACCTTATTCCATCCTGGACAAACATTGCTCTATGTTTTCTTGAAAACCTCCAGCAAGAAAAGAGTAGGCAGCAGTGGTGGGTTCCTACAGGTGCGGTCCACTCTATAGCACGATAGCGGCCCGCTGGTGACGTCACAGTACCGGTGCGGTCGGTTGCCGGTGCCTGGGCGCTGCCATTTTTTAAAAAACAATTTACATTTTTAAAAAAAATTTCTTCTGCGCATGCCCAGAAGCCGAGCTTCCGGCACTGCGCATGCGCTGCCTTCCTACCCCACAGTGAGTCCAAGCAGGGGAGGATGGTTAAGGGAGCGCGTGAGACGCTGAAAGAACGGGCGGCAGGAGCTATCTTCATTCCCCTCCCTTCAGCAGTCCGAGAAGCCACGAACGCGCGGTGATGATCCCAGGCATTTTCGCACATTTGAGGCTTCTCGAGCTGCTGAGGGGAGGGGGGATGGGCAGCAGGACCTATCTCAGTTCCCCTCCCTTCAGCAGTCCGAGAAGCCACGCCCTCCCGGTCACATGACCAGCAAGCCACACCCACAGAATAAGCCACGCCCACAGAGTGGTAGTAAAAAAAATTAGGAACCTGCCCCTGGTAGGCAGCCATTTGTCTGGAAATTCTTAGGCAAGAGGTTGGACTGTAAGAGCTCCAAGTCTTCATTAGAAATGAAATGCGGTTTAGGTAATCCTAAATTAACCTATCAAATCTTCAGAGGCTTCTGCAGAAACCAAACCATACATTTCAGAGGTTACTACTCGATATTTCTCTTCCCCTCCCCCTCAATTTTTGTTTTGTTTCGAGAACTGCATAGAACAGTGTTAGTGAACCTTTTCGGCACCGAGTGCCGAAATGGGAGTCTGCGCATGCGTGCCGGAAACCAGAAGAGCAGCCGCCGGGTGCTCATGCATGCACCGGGCGGCTGCTCTTCCAGTTTCCAGCATGCATATGTGCACTGGCCACCTGGTGTTCCAGTTTCTAGTGCATATGCGTGCGCAAAGACCAGGTGTCTGGTGCGTATGCATGTGCCGGAAACCAGAAGAGCAGCCACCCGCTGCTGGGAAGATGATCTTCTGGTTTCGGACACGTGCATGCACACCGGCCACCTGGTCTTCTGGTTTCTTGCACACATGTGCACATGAAGACTAGCTGGCTGGTGTGCATGTGCACGCCGGAAACTGGAAGATCATCTTCCCGGCACGCGCATGCGCCCTGGGTGGTTTCCGGTGCTCCCACACGTGTGAAGACCAGCTGGCTGGCACGCCGGAACCCAGAAGAGCAACGGGTGATGGCTCACGTGCCCGGAGAGGTGGTTCTGCGTGCCACTTCTGGCACGTGTGCCATAGGTTTACCATCATGGGCATAGAAGGATTCCCTAATAATCCATTTACACTCCTTCTCTCACACAGCTTTGGTGATGGGATATAGAGGTTTTCTTACTAGAGGTCTCTCTTGCCCAGAGTGGCACAAAATTAGCTTGAGAACTGCAGTTTGTTTAATCCAATGTTGACCCCCCCTTTCAGGGGTGAAATCCTCCGGGTTCGCCCGGCCAGTCCTTCGGCGTATAGCCGATGGAACTGGCGGCGGTTGCGGCGCGGAGCTTCTCCTGCCCGCTTTCCCGGCCTGGCTGAACACAATCACCGCTTTCCCGGCCCGGCTGACCACAATCATTTGGGTTATTTTTCCCTCTGTGCATGCGCGCGCATGCACAGAGGGAAAAATAACCTGAATAGCGGCGTTCAGCCAGGCCGGGAAAGCGGGCGGGAGAAGCTCCGCGCCGTGACCGCCACCAGTTCCATCGGCTATATGCCGAAGGACGGGCCAGGGCAAACCGGGAGGATTTCACCCCTGCCCCCCTTTTTTTTTAAATTGAAGACTTTCCCACAAAAATTTGAATCTCATTTAATCAGTACGTTATAAGACAAGTGTATGGTCTAGGGCGGGGGTGTCAAACTCACGGCCCAGGGGCCAGATCCAACCTGCAGGGTGCTTAAATCTGGCCCACAGAGCTGCCGTGGAAGCACAAAGGACTGGCCCACTTCTGCCAGCGAAAACGGAGCTCGGTTTTGTGTTTTCGCTGGCAAAGGGTGCAGAAGTTCGTCGCAGCCGAAAATGGAGCTCGGATGCCCATTTTTGCTGGCAGAGTGCTTGGGCCACCATAGATGCCCCTGACACGAATGATGTTGAGCTGGCCATGCCCACCCTAGCCCCCTGAGGTCAAATACAACCCTGATGCGGCCCTCAATGAAATCGAATTTGACACCCCTGGTCTAGGGTCACTCCACATTTTCTCTTATGTGTCTTCCACGTATTCAGTACAGCAACAATGATGCCCACCACACAATTCTGTATATTTTGGTTTTGAATAGCTTGTTTTTTTATTTATATTCTGACAGATATATATTTAAAAAACCTACACAGAATATTATTTTTATGGTTCAAGAGTATCGATATAAGGACTTTAAATTTTACTAGTGTCATACTAATACAAGTTGTGAGTTGCATTGGTTGGCAAAAGATTCCCAAGTAGTGCTTAAAGTGCTACTTTGATTTATTAAGCCTTTGGAGTGATATTTCCCAACTGGAATTGACCTAAGTGAACATCCCAGGGAAAAGTAATGGTGATCAGTCATTATGTTTCCCAGTCAGACTGCTCTACCCTACGAGTTTTATCACCTACTGGAAGATTGTGACAGAATTCTTCCGGAGGATCTTTAGCTTGGCTTAATTAGGACAATGACATTATATCAGGGGTGAAATCCAGCAGGTTCTGACAGGTTCTGGAGAACCAGTAGTGGAAATTTTGAGTAGTTCAGACAACCGGCAAATACCACCTCTGGCTGGCCCCAGAGTTGGGTGGGAATGGAGATTTTGCAATATCCTTCCCCCAGGAGTAGGGAGGGAATGGAGATTTTGCAGTGTCCTTCCCCTGCCACACCCACCAAGCCACGCCCACCAAGCATACCACGCCCACCAAGCCATGCCCACAGAACCAGTAGTAAAAAAAATTGGATTTCACCACTGCATTATATGATTGTTTTGGGATATTGTGCTAGGTATTTTAATGTATATCTATGCATGTTATTTATTATTACTATTTATTTTATATATTGTATATATAAAATATATTATATGTATATATTAAATGCTCTTTACTGTATATGTTTCAGGTTGAAAAGTATTGTGTACAGGCAAGAATCTTTTGATTGTGGCAGCCTAAAACCGAGTTAATGAATGAATACAATTAACCAATCCAGAATTTACAGTTTGTTCTTGCTTTTTTAGAAGCTTAATAACTAGTTCAGTGCAGAATTGCAAGCATTTTGGATATATATGTATCCAACCATCTGGTAAGGGAATCCACGCCATTGGTTAACAGCTTTGAGTGTCAGGAAATTCCTCTATTTCTTTACAATACCTACTCCTTAGTTCAGAGCTTACTCTCTGAGAAAATAAAGAACAAATTCACTCCTTTTTTTATACAGTATGACCAGAGGTGGGATTCAGCCGGTTCTGACCAGTTCTGGAGAACCGGTAGAGGAAATTTTGAGTCATTCGGAGAACTGCTAAATACCAACTCTGACTGGTCCCGCCCCCATTTTTCTCTGCCTCCTAAATCTCAGCTGATCAGAAGGAAATGGGGATTTTGCAGTAACCTTCCCCTGCCACGCCCACCAAGCCATGCCCACCAAGCCACGCCCACAGAACCGGTAGTACAAAAATTTGAAACCCACCACTGAGTATGACCTTTTCTAGGATTTGCAGTTGCATGACCGATCACCTAGCATTTGATCCCTAATGGAACCACAGCTACATGGAAGCAAGCACGCAGTGACAGATGCAAGTGACCAGGAACAGGAATTTAGTTCAAAACACTAAAAATATATTACATGGTACCTATACTCAAGAATCTGGTCTACTAACGGTCAAGGTAAATTGGCATGATAAAGATCCACAAAATTCACAGGGGACTGGACTTGGGTTTCTTGTGGCTGCACAGCAACTCCAAACAGATGGCACATTTACATGCACCCTTGGGCTCAGCCTATTCATCTCCTTCGGGTACTTCAAGGTTTTCTCTTGGGCCCAGTGCTCTTCCACATCTTCATAAATGACTTGGGTAAGGTGAATGGAAGGGATATTCATCAAATTTGCAGATACCAAGCTAGGGGGAATTGCTAACATTTTGGAAGATAGACCTAAGATTTAGAAGGATGTTGACAGACTTGAGCATTGGGCCCTAGCCAACTAGATGCAGTTCAGTGCAGGGGTGAAATGCTCCCAGTTCACTCGTGCCTGTCGGTCGTCGGAGAGCCAATCGCGAAGGCAGCACGATGCTCTGCCCACCCGCCGGGACACCGCCATTTGAGTTCTTTTACCCTTTGCGCATGCACAGAACGCTTTGCGCATGCGCAGAGGGTAAAAGAACTCAAATGGCAGTGTCCCAGCGGGTGGGCGGAGCATTGCGCTGCCTTCGCGATCGGCTCTCCGACGACCGACATGCAAGAGCAAACCGGGAGCATTTCATCACTGGTTCAGTGGTGAGAAGAGTAAGGCCCTACACTTAGCCAGAAAAAACAATAACATATGAACAGAATAGACAGTATTTGGCTCAACAGTAGTTTAACAGATTAACAGAGTTGGAAGGGACCTTGCAGGTCATCTAGTTCAACCCCATGGCCAAGCAGGAGACCCTACATCTGCCTCTACCCTAGGATCAAACTCACAACCTCCTGATTGTGAGGCAAGAGCTCCACCTCTAGGCCACAGCAGCTCTAGGTGTCCTGGTGGACCACTACTTGAGTGTCAGCAATGTGCTGTAGCTGCCAAAAAAAAAAGCCAAAATGGCCCTAGGCTGCATCAACAAATGTCACGGTCAGGTAATCATGGAAAGTGATACTACTGCTTTCTACTGCACTGGTGAGGCCACAGGTGGTATACTGAGTCCAATTCTGGTCACCATGATACAGAAATGATGCTGAAGCCCTAGAAAGCATGCAGAGAAGAGCAACAAAGATGATAAGGGTCTGGAGGCTAAATTTACAATGAACAGTTAAGGGAATTAGGCAGTGGTGGGATTCAGCCAGTTAGCACCTATTCGGGAGAACCGGTTGTTAACTTTCTAAGCAGTATGGAGAACCGTTGTTGGAAGAAATCTTATTTGTTTTTTTTTTTCACTTTGCAGGGCTAATCCTGTAAGGAAGGCAGGAAGGAAACATTCTGGTGTTGTTTCTAGCCTAATCTTTATTGCCCTGCTTACAGAAACTGCCTCTCTGGTTAACCCTTATTACATTGTAACAGCTGAGGCGAAGTGCCCATCGACGTGAGTGATGTTGAGTTGGCCACGCCCACACAGTCACATGACCACCGAGCCACGCCTACCCAGCTGATCATTAGGGCAGAGAACCAGTTGTTAAACTACTGGAACTAGGTATGTTTAGCCTAACAAAGAGAAGGGTTAGGGCAGTGTTTCCCAACCTTGGCAACTTGAAGATGTCTGGACTTCAACTCCCAGAATTCCCCAGCCAGCATTCGCTGGCTGGAGAATTCTGGGAGTTGAAGTCCAGACATCTTCAAGTTGCCAAGGTTGGGAAACACTGGGTTAGGGGGTGACATGATAACATCTTCCAATACTTGAAAGGCTGTCACAGGAAAGGGGTGAGTCAATTTATTCTCTAGAGTACCTGAGGACAGGACCAGAAGCAATGGGTAGAAATTTGTCAGAGGGAGAACTGGAACTAAGGAGGAATTTCCTGACAGTGAGAATAATGGTCAATGGAACAGCTAGCCTCTCAGAATTGTGAATGATCCATTGCTGGAGGTTTTCAAGAAAAGACTGGACAACCATTTGTCCATAATGGTATAAGGACACCTGCCTTGGGCAGAGGGTTGAACTGAAAGACCACCAAGGTCTCTCCCAGCCCTATGATTCTGTGATACTGGACCTAGTATTCCAAGACCAGCCTGAAGAAGACAGAATCAGAGACAATTATTTCCCATGATTTGGACTATAAGTCTAATGAATATATCCCACAGTAGCATTTGCCTTGTGAACACATCAACACTTGTGAACCACTAAGGTACCTAGATCTGTTTCAGATATTCTGTACATATTTTCTATGACAGAAGGAAGAAACTGTCAGATTTTGAACATAAACCTTATGCAACTTTCTAAAAAAAATACACCTGGTCTTTCTTGCCTGAGCTAACTTTTAGGCACAAGTTAGTTAATTTCTGAGAGGTTTAAAACAGGTTGAAGTTGGTTATAATCTTAGTTTTAAATAGATTGAAGAAAGTGGTCTCTTTTTGAACATATTCCCTTTACACTCTCCCTGAATATCCCTCCCCTCTCCCCTCTTGGCCAATACATTGTCGTTACTTATGCACATTGTGACCTCTTCTATGTCCTACTACACACTAAGATCACCAATACTGTACTAATAAAATGGAGTATCACGGCCTAGGAAATTAGTGAAATATAAATGCCTAGAGAGCAAATAGAATATGTAAATTAAAACATATAGATCAAGATACATGCATAAATCCAACAAGATTATAAATTGCCATTTCAATTCCTACAGCAATGACTGTCCAATCCAGATTACAGCAAATGAAATCCCATTAATCCCATGGCAATTGCAATAGAGCAGAACCTAGCAACTTTTTTAGAGGTTTCTGCAGAAATCTTCCCTAGTAGGAATTAATACAATCTCGATTCACTCCAGCCATTGCATCTAGCAAAGAGGGATGCATCCTATTTTCTTGGCTATTAATATTTAATGTAACAATATTAAAATGAAATGGTCATCATTTTGGGTAAATCCAGACAGGACTTGCGCTGATAAGAGTGGTCAGTAGAATAGGATGAGGATGATTGTTCTGATATGCATCCAGTGGTGGGTTGCAACCAGGGGTGAAATCCAGCAGGTTCTGGAGAACCGGTAGTGGAAATTTTGAGTAGTTCGGAGAACTGGCAAATATCATCTCTGTCTGGCCCCTGAGTGGGGAGGAAATGGGGATTTTGCAGTATCCTTCCCCTGCCATGCCCACCAAGCCACAGCCACAGAACCAGTAGTAAAAAAATTTGGATTTCACCACTGGTTGCAACCGGTTTAACAACCGGTTCGGTGATCGCGCGCTTTGCGCACATGTGTGTCTATCGCGCTTGCGCGCAGCGTTCAAAATACAGCAATTTGAAGCTCAGCTGCTGACCTTCTAAGGCAGCCCCGGTAACTAGAACAGCGGAGGCGCGGAAATTAGCTGTGCCGCGCGAATCAGCTGAGCCAGAAAGAAGGAAATATAGGATAGGATAGTGCAGGGGTGGGTGGGCGGGGCCAGCTGATCGTTGGAACCACCAGTTCACCTGAACCGGACCGAACGAGCAGCAGCCCACCACTGATTATGCATCTATGTAGAAGCAGTGGCACTCTAAATCAGGAATAGTATTGAGGGTCCCCTTTATGAGGTCCCAAGTAGATAATTGAACTTAGATAATGTAAACACATTTGTGTTTGAGGGGGAAAGTATTTTTAAAATCTGGTTTGGAATAATGAAGAAAACGTGATAAAAGTTCCATGAAACTTAAGCTTTGCCAGTCAAGGAATTGTTATTTTGCCTCAAAACTATATTTCTCCTGTTCCCTTGTTGTTAGCTAACAATCTGTCCTTAACTTTGTCATCAGGTCATCCTTGTTAAAAGGTATAAGAAATAGTAGGGGTTTTTAGCAAATGTTTTGAACTGTTATCAGCAAGAATTTTTTAACTGTTTTCTCTGGCATTGTGTCAGATCAGCCAATTTCAGCTTAATATAATAGGTTCATGAGAAATGTTACCATTATCTAAATTCAGCTAAATGATTTGGAAGCTTTAAATGGTTTGTCATTTAGTTTATTATCTATAAAGAGGCGAATTTCCCTTTCTGTAAAAGAAAATTAGCAAACAAAGGCAGCATTAATCCATAAAGGACCTGTTTTTAAAAATAAAATATTTTTTAAAAGTCAAGTTGAGAATTAGAACTATTTACTTTTACAACAAAATGACAATTACAATTGTTATAAAAATACTAAAAATATTAGTGGCTATCAATATTGTAAAGAGCTTAAAATAAAAATAAGAAAATACGACTTCAGCAACAGAGTGATCAATGCCTGGAATGCACTACCTGACTCTGTGGTTTCTTCCCCAAACCCCAAAAACTTTAACCTTAGACTGTCTACAGTCGACCTCACCCCATTCCTAAGAGGTCTGTAAGGAGCGTGCATAAGTGCACCATTGTGCCTACCGTCCCTGTCCTACTGTCCTATTGTCCAAATTTACCTATACCTACTTTGCTTTTATTTATGTTTATATCACACCTGTTATCTTGTACACGTTTTGATAAATAAATAAATAAATAAATAAAAAGCTAGATTAAAATCTTTCATATGATTAAAATAGTGTTTGCTCACAGTTTTCAGTTCTTTGAGATACAAAAGTTGCAAACTCCACATGAAAGAGCTCAGGGAAAAATGATGTGCAAAGAATCAATTTTAATAAGGGTGGGTGGGTGGGTGGGAGAATGCAACCCAAACACTGCCAAGAGACAATTTTTTAGGCAATCTTTTTTAGGCCAAATGATATAAAGGAAGTCTTTCAAGTCTTCCAATTTGCTTTTCATCATAGGACTGCCAGGAAAAAAATTAGCCACATCCGTTACAATTTTTTCGATGACCATCTCTAAATTGAGCGACTGACCTGCTGGCTTCTACAGTGGTAGCTAAACTTACAATAAATGTGAGATAACTTTTTTCTGTCAGTTTTCTGGTTAAGACCTAATTGCTTAAAATCTATTGGGATTTATATCACTTCCTTGAGCTAATAATTTTGTTTCTAGAACCTGTTACGTTTCTGTTTGCATTGTGCTGTTTCCTTTTAATGCAGTCAACAGAGACATGTCTTACAAAAATAATAGTTGATAGATGTCCTGCAGTAATAGATTGTGCTATTCGTGTTAAAAATATTATTCTTCAAAGACAGAATTTTAACAATTTTAACTTCTATAGAATGATAGAAGGAAAGGATTCAGGAACTAAAGTAGCCCTTTGCTATGAAGAGAGGCTCTGTCTACATTAGTGATGGCGAACCTATGGCACGCGTGCCACAAGTGGCACACGGAGCCATATCGGTGGGCACGTGAGCTCAGGTCCGGCGCGTATGCTCGCACTGGCCAGCTGATTTTTGGGCCAACTGGGAGTCAGGAAACAGGCTGTTTCCAGTCTCCAGAGGGGGTGAGGAAGGCTCGTATTTTGCTTTCCCCAAGCTCCAGAGCAAAAAAATAGGCCTTCCGGTCCAACCGGAAGTCGGCAAATGGGCTGTTTCCGACCTCCATCCAGAGGATCTCCGGGGAGGGAGGTTGTTTTCGCCCTCCCCAGGGTCCTAGAAAGGCTCTTGAGTCTGGGGAGAGCAAAAAATGGGCGTGCCATCACGTGCCGGGAGAGGGGGGTCATGCGTGCATGCACAGGGGGCACATGGAATTATGGGTGTGGGCACGCATGCGACCCCTCCTTTTGGCAAGCAAACCAAAAAAGGTTCTCCATCACTGGTCTACATTATAGTATATTTATCTGGCCCAACTTCAGAAAGTATTTCTGGTCTTGATCTGTAGACTTGGAACAAGCCAGTAAGATCTTCAAATTCAATCTGCTTCTCTGTGCAGGAATCTACATTAAAGCATTTCAGAACAAGGGCTGTTTAGTCTTTACTTCTGTATAATCTAGCTTTCCCTTCTTGAACTGCAGGTACAGAAAGATAGAGCCATGTTAGTCTATGGTGGCAAATCAAATCTGGTAGCACTTTTTTCAAGCAACATTGAAAAATAGTTGGAGAAGGTGCTACCAGAATTTGTTTTTCAATAACATGAATCTGTCTTAGCCTTTTGATATCCTTTACACCAGAGGTCTCCAACCTTGGCAACTTTATGAGGTGTGGACTTCAATTCCCAGAATTCCTCAGCCAGCATAGCTAGCTGAGGAATTCTGGGAATTGAAGTCCACACCTCATAAAGTTGCCAAGGTTGGAGACCTCTGCTTTACAGTACTTAAAGAGTGTCATCAGATCATTCATCAGTCTTCTCAGAGCTAACTATTTCTGATTTCCTCAATCTCTCTTCTAGACTATGGTAGTTCCTCTTCATCTGTCTTGTCTATCTGAATACCATTTTTTTTTATGTCTTCACAGTGTGGTGTCCAGGGTTTAATACAAAAATCAGATGCAGTGTGAGCCAATACAAAATGAAGTGGAAAAATAACTTCCTGTGTCAGGCCGAAGCCATTTTATTTGGGAGTTTGGGCCTGCCACACTCTATACTATTCTATTATGCATTTTCTATTGTGGGAAAATGGGAGGGGGGATAGTATGAGGTTGTTAGTATGTAGCCATAACAAATTCCTTCTAGAAAGCCAAGGTCATCCTTTGTCTCTGCGCCTCTGCACCTGCACGGAAGGAGATGGGTAGACCCTGCCAGCATGGCAATTGAAGATTGGACAACGTGATGGATTTGTGGGTGTGGGGACAAGGACTTGAACTTTCAACTGGGTGGTGAAACCGGGGGGGGGGGACTTCAGATTCGGGTTTCACCCAGATGTACCAACATGACTCTATTAATAAATTGGGACTTTGAGGAATACTTTGCCTTGGACTCTGATTTAATTTTGGATGCTATTTGGAACCCTGACATCCTGTGTTTTAGGAAATATATATTTTGTTGATATAAAACTGTATTTGGTTTTTTTTTTTTTTTTTTTTTTTTGCATTCATATTGCGCTGTTGAGTCATATTCAGTTTGTCGGTTACATTTCCAAGATCTTTTTTGCAACAGCTATTACCTAGTCAGAAATCAGCATCTTATACCTCTTGATTTCTGTCTCCTGTGAAAAATTTTGCTTTTGTCTCTATTAAATTTCATACTGTTATTTAGATTTTTATGTAAATCTTCTATCTAATGCTGCACCCTTTCAAAAACATAAGCATTCCTATGTATTTATCCATAGGATAAATACATACATATCCATGTATTTATCTGTTAAAAAAGGAACATTCCCAGGATTGAATTTTGTGATATACCACTTGATACTATTCTTAGTTTTGATGATGAGCATTGGTGAATACTTTTTGAGGGTGACCATTGGTGATTAGGCAGCTGGAAGCTGAAACATACAATGAATGTTTGCAGGAAGTAGTTAAGTTTGGTTTAATGAAGAGAAGGACTAGGGATAACATGATAGCAGTCCTCCAAAATTTGAGGGGCTGTCACAGAGAAGAAGGGATCAATTTATTCTCCAAAGCACCTGAATACAGGACAAGAAGTAATGGATGAAAACTTACGAAGGAGAAATTCAATCCAGAACTAAGAAGAAATTTCCTGACAGTGAGAACAATTAATCAGCGTAAAGGCTTGCCTCCGGAAGCTGTGGATACTTCATAACTGGAGGTTTTTAAGAAGAGGTTGAACAGCCATTTGTCCATAATGATATAGGGTCTCCTGCTTAGCAGGGGGTTGGACTAGAAGACCTCTGAGATCAGGGGTGGGTTCCAGTTTTCTTCCTTCTTCACTCAGGGATGCGCTGTGCGGTCGCACGCAAATGCAGAGTGCTAAAAACACAGCTTCTGCACAGAATGGGACTCTTCGCCTCCTCCACTCTGCCGCACCTGTTTTGTCCCCAGCCTTCCGCCCCCAAACAATCTGGCTCTGCCTTTTCTCCTTCGCCCCTTAGCCTAACCCGGGCTTTTGGGCGCACGGGACACTTTGCCCCCAGCCAATCAGAGGAGCAAGAATCCCACCCCCTTGGAAGCAGCCTTTTTAGGAGAAGGAACGGGGGACAAGTCTTCCCTCTCTTGCTTAAAAGAGACACGTTTTTCAGATGGTCCCAATGAAAGAAAGGGGAGGGAAGAACAGTGCTTCCAGCTGGACTCAATGAGATTCCCTCTCTTGCTTAAAAGAGACACGTTTTTCAGAGGGTCCCAATGAAAGAAAGGGGAGGGAGGAACAGTGCTTCCAGCTGGACTCAATGAGATTCCCTCTCTTGCTTAAAAGAGACACATTTTTCAGATGGTCCCAATGAAGGAAAGGGGAGGGAGGAACAGTGCTTGCAGCTGGACTCCCTCTCTTGCTTAAAAGAGACACGTTTCTCAGAGGGTCCCAATGAAGGAAAGGGGAAGGGGAAAGAGTGCTTCTAGCTGGACTCCCTCTCTTGCTTAAAAGAGACACGTTTTTCAGAGGGTCCCAATGAAAGAAAGGGAAGGAGGAACAGTGCTTCCAGCTGGACTCAATGAGATTCCCTCTCTTGCTTAAAAGAGACACGTTTTTCATAGGGTCCCAATGAAGTCCAGCTAGAAGCACTCTCCCTCCCTCCCCTTTCCTTCATTGGGACCATCTGAAAAACGTGTCTCTTTTAAGCAAGAGAGGGAGTCCAGCTAGAAGCACTCTTCCTCCCTCCCCTTTCCTTCATTGGGACCATCTGAAAAACGTGTCTCTTTTAAGCAAGAGAGGGAAGACTTGTCCCCCGTTCCTTCTCCTAAAAAGGCTGCTTCCAAGGGGGTGGGATTCTTGCTCCTCTGATTGGCTGGGGGCAAAGTGTCCCGTGCGCCCAAAAGCCCGGGGTGAACTGGCTTTTTGGCCCGTTAAGCTAAGGGGCCAAGGAGAAAAGGCAGAGCCGGATTGTTTGGGGGTGGAAGGCTGGGGACAAAACAGGTGTGGCAGAGTGGAGGAGGTGAACTGTCCTAGACCCGCTTCTGCGCATGCGCAGAAGCAAAAAAAACAAGATGGCACCGCCTATGGCGCCGCCGAGAGAACTGGTTCAGGGATGTGGCAGGCCTGGGTCTCTGCCGGTTCCAGCGACCCAGGCCACCAAGTTACTACTGGTTCTATAGAACCGGTCTGAACCGGGAGGAACCCACCTCTGTCTGAGATCCTTTCCAACTCCGTTATTCTGTTATTCTTTTTGAGCCAGGTGTATATCTATTTCAACTGCCTTAGGAAGTAGTGAGGATTGTCACATAATCTGTTTGAAATGATTCTATGTTTTTATTAATGCACCAAGAGACAAAAAATACTAAAATATGCCAGTTTTAGAGCATGACACACTTCTTTTTTGGAATTATAGAATTTCAAAGGAGAAAAAGAATATTTAAGTCACTGATCCTATAATCCTTTCTTTAAACTCAAGGCCCGGGGGCCAGATCCGGCCCACGGGGTGCTTAAATGTGGCCCGCAGGGCCACCCTGGAAACAGTGACGGGATTGGGAGGGCTGCACGCAGCCTTCCTGAGCTTTATTTTTGCTGGCACAGGGTTGCAGGAGGCTGTCGCAGCTGTAAACAAATAATAATAATAATTCCCCCCCAAAAAAATCCAAAAAAAAAATCCAAAAAAAAGATGGTGGCCTCCATGGACTGGCACCAACCGAATCAGTTCCATGATGTCATCGTGACATCACCAGCAGTTTGCTACCAGTTTGGGCGAACCGGGAGGAGCCCACCTCTGATAAGGACTATTGACTCACATGGGCTGCAATTCTCTCACATTTAGAAAATTAAAGATGATTGTTTTAAAGTTTCTAATACATTTTTAATACCGTGTTTTCCCGAAAATAGGAATTTTCTTATATTTGTTTGAACCCTGAAATAAGCGCTTGGCCTTATTGCCATGCACTCAAAAGCCCGATTGGGCTTATTATCAGGGGATGGCTTATTTTGGGGAAAACAGGGTATATTTTTACAAACTATGCTACAAGTTCCTAGCAATCACAGCTGCAAATGACTCCAGGGCCTCAAAAACAAGCCATCTGTTATCCACCATTATTTCAGATACATATTTTCTCAAACACCAGCCTCAAAAATAAGGAATGCAGATGAAGAAGGAAAAATTGGGGTAGAAAATGCAACTGGCATAAACTCTTATTCTTTGATGAAAATAAATATTTCCTTAACAGGAACAAATGTGGGGTTTTATTCAAGGGTGCAATCCAGCAGGTTCTGACAGGTTCTGGAGAACCGGTTGCGGAAATTTTGAGTAGTTCGGAGTACCGGCAAACACCACCTCTGGCTGGCCCCAGAGTGGGGTGGGAATGGGGATTTTGCAATATCCTTCCCCTGCCATGCCCACCAAGCCACACCCACAGAACCGGTAGGGAAAAGTTTTGAATTTCACCCCTGGTTTCATTACATACAAATATATTCGGATTTTATTTCGATCCTTGGAATGGTAACTCTGTCTGAGCTTGCATTGATTCCTGTCACTCACTCTTATTCAGAAAGTAGGGAGAAGTATTTCTCGGCTTTCAAACCTATAAAGAATTGTGGGCAACAATCGTATGTCATATGTCAAAAAGTAATGCCATTTTCTTTATTTCAGGTGAAGTTTTTGATAAAAAATACTTGAAACTTTTCCCAGTTATAAATGGCTATATCATTTACGTTCTGAAATATTTTGTTTCTTACTTTTCAGGTTTTTAGACTCACAAGGAAAATTCAAAATGGCTGCCCCCTTAGAGTTGCGTCAAAAACAAAGAGCGGTGATTGAATTCCTTGTTGCGGAGGGGGAAACCCCTGTGAACATTCACAGACGATTACAAAATGTGTTTGAGGACAATACTTTAGATTATAGCAATGTATGAACCCCATGAAAGAGGGTTTGAGAGGCAAACATTATTCCAGTGATGAGGAAGTGAAAACTGCAGTGAAGAAGTGGCTCAAAGAACAGTCAACAAAATTTTACAAGGCAGGGATACATGCTCTCATTTGAAGGTGGAACATTGCTATTGAGAGAAATGGTGACTATGTTGAAAAGTAGGGATGTGATCCACAGAGGACCAGCTTCATTTTGATGTATGCTACATGTTCCTGTGTTGGTAATTATACCTGTCCTAAAGAAAATGGCATTACGTTTTGATTCACCCTCGTACAAATAAGGTAGTAAGTGGAGCATCAACAAACACCATTAATTCAGAAGAGCTCTTTGATTCACAAAAATAAACTCCAGTAAGATTATGGAACAGAATATCAGCTGTTGCTCAAGAGGATGTCCTGCATAACGCACAATATTTAAGCTTAGCTTAAGGCATTTCATCAAAAGATTTATTTGGTTAAATGTTACATTCATTTATAAAATTTTCAGTGGTTTTGGATTTGAATCTAATTCAGCTGACATCAATCCAACTAGATGCCACATGCTAATTAAGTAAAGTCCAACTAGAGGCTTCTTCGGTATTAATGATGCTTTCATGATTTTTTTTAATGTTACCTAAACAACTTTCCTCTTACCTATAGTATGTCCAGGTGCAGTTACCCCTGTTCCGCTCCCATCCGGTGTTGGGTGAAAAGGCTGTTGTACTTTGGTCCTGATGATCCTGTCACCGTGACACAACAACAACAACATAGCACATTAGTCTGAGATACAGGCACTGCGAACAAAATATTTGATTTTATGAGTGGGTTGATTCATGCACAGTGGCCAATATATATATATTGATAAAATAACAATGATAACAATAATAACACAACTATTAGAAGACCAAGAAATTGGAGAGTATCAAAAGACCCTCTGACCATCTGAAACGTTTCACAGTTATTTTTTAATTATAAATAAATCATTTTTATAAATACATTAGATGTTTTAATTCTTAACAACTGATTAACAGCAGGCACCCATATTCCTTGCTGGTTTACCTAGGAGAGAACCATGGAGTTGTGCAGCCCCTCTGCACAAATAATTTCCAAAACAAATTATAAAGAAAATTGCAAAAAAAATGGGCCAACCTGACATCAGCTAAAGAAAGAAAATTCATAGATACCCAGATACCCATTACATAATCTTTTGGAGTACGCAATACGATATAAAATGAAAACAATAAGAACTAATTAGCAAAAGAAGTTGAATGTGAGAGATAAGAGAAAATGATATGTGTCTAAATTTAATTTATGCTGACATTATTCACCGTAACCCTCCAAAGCTTAGCATTCTTCTTACTCAGCCTTCTTTCCACTATGCCTATGCATTGATTCATACATTTCTTTTTGGTATTTTAGCTTTCCACATCTCTTATTTTTTATTTTTTATATTTATATACCATCAGTTTTTGTGACTTAGAGTTCTACAAAGTTATAGCATATGACATATTCACAATGAAAAAAAAAGCAAGCAATTAAATCATAGGAGCTGATTATGACATTCATACCAGGGATGGGTTTACCTGGCTGCTGATTTGCTTCCTCCTGCGCTGTGTGGGCACGCACGTGCGTGCATGCGCAGTACCGAAAAATCCGGGGAGAAAAAAAGCTGAAAACAAGATGGCGACTGCATGCACAATTCCAGAAACTCGGCTTCTGCACATGCTCAGAAGAAAAAATAAAATTTAAATTTTTTTTTAAAAAAATTTAAAAAGAAGAAGCCGAAAACAAGATGGTGACTGCATGCACAGTGCCGGAAACTCGGCTTCTGCACATGCTCAGAAGAAAAAAATAATAAAAAACATTTAAAAAATAAAAAAAAAAGATGGCAGCGCCCACGGACCGGCACCGACCGAACCGGTTCTGTGACATCATCTTGACATCACCAGCATGTTGCTACCGGTTCGGGGGAACCGGTCCAAACCGGGAGGAACCCACTTCTGATTCATACCCCCAAACCCTTCTGGAATAATGCAGTTTTTTACTAGTTTCTGAAGCTATTCTTCCCATTTCAGTGAGCCCAGGCCATCCTAAAGAAATAACCCAAGACCCTGCTCCTTGAATGTAGCCTTGATGTAATATGATCATCAGCACTGAGCATCTGCTGCATTCTGAACTAACTGCAGTTTCCAGGAAAGCCTCAAAGGCATTCTTGACTTACAACCGTTTGTTTAGTAACCGTTTGAAGTTACAACAGAACTGAAAAAAGTGACCTATGACCATTTTTCACACTTACAACTGTTGCAGCATCCACATAGTCACACGATCAAAATTTGGACCCTTGGCGACTGGCATGTATTTACGGCAATTTAACCTATGTTCCTTCAGTTCCTTCTTCACTCTATCTCTTGTTACTTGAACCACACACTCCTATGTATTTATGGCAATTTAACCTATGTTCCTTCAGCTCGTTCTTCACTCTATCTCTTGTTACTTGAACCACACACTCTTATTAAGCCACATAGATCTACATTCAGTTTTATAGAAGGAACATGAGGATGTTATCTCAAAGCTCCTTTCTGTAAGAAACCATGGAGGATGGACATGGGATTTGGAGAAGGGCAAATGTTGCTCATATTTCAAAAACAGGAAAGAGACCCAAGAGATGGCAGATTCATCAGCTTGAAAGTGATTTAGACAAAAGGGTGGAACAGTTTTTAAGCAGTTTGTTTGTATGCACTTAGTAAAGACCTAGGAAGAGAAAATCCTCAACAAGAAGGTAAGAAAGGTTAAGAAAGGAAAAGAAAGGCCCTAAGAACAAAGAAGTCTTCAGGACAGGAGTTTGGCCACGACCTTCCTCTTGAGTGGACCGAGTCAGATCTGGGGAACATGGCGGATCCTACGGAGTATTTAAATTACTAGCTCGGTCCTAAGCTGATTGGCTGAGGTCTACCCACTTCCTGAAGGCTGGTTCCACCCCAGGATGGAGAATGATCAATTTATGTGATCTCAGTGGACACTGGATACTTTAGCTTCAACAAAGCTTTTGACAAAATCTTTGTCAAGGCTGACGTGAGCTATAGATTGTGTAAAACAAGTATGTAAATAAGAGTCTACAAGAGAAGATGGTAAAATGTAGGCCAAATACAGATCTGGATGGACAAGTACTCCAGGAATGTATAGTACATTAATTCTCAGCATCAGATTAGAAGGTATCAAGTGGTATACCGCTGGGCTGTACTGTTCAACATATTTATAAATATGGAAGGTCGTAGACTCGCCTCTGCTAGAAGTTAGAGTTGGGTGGCCATTTGTCATACACGTGGCAGTAGAGTTTCTTGCACTGGGTAAGAGATTGTACTAAATGACCTCAAAGAAATCTTTCAATCCTTACATTGTATGATAAATGAGGAAAAGTATATGAAAATATTAATACATTTTGTGAAAATTTTAGAAACTGCATCGGAATCCATTCATGAGGGAAAAAAATTGATTTAAGATTAAAAACATGAGACGCTACCAACTGAACACTTACTGCTACGTGGATGCATCTGCATTATTGCTGATCAGTTCCAAAAACTAGAAAGTGATTAAGAATTTGCTGCTCAAGTCTTAACCCTGACAGCTGGCTTTGTTCAGAAGAGCTGAAGTGGTGCAGTGGTTAAATGCTGCGACTGCAGGCTGACTGCTAGTTCAGCAGTTCAGCTGTTCAAATCTCACCGGCTCAAGGTTGACTCAGCCTTCCATCCTTCTGAGGTCGGTAAAATGAGGACCCAGATTGTTGGGGGCAATATGCTGAACTCTGTAAACCGCTTAGAGAGGGCTGTAAAGCACTATGAAGCGGTATATAAGTAAAGTGCTATTGCTATTGCTATTCAATCTGACAAGAGCAGCACCTGGCCACTTGACCTAACTTGAAAACGTATTTGCAAAGTATGATAAAGCTTTCTGCTCATTTTATATGATCTGAAAAACACTTTTTCCCTTTGAAAGTGCAACCGAAAATATTATTTGGAGGACTTTTTAGTAATGTGGACTTCATGTTCTGTCTATATGCTATATTTTTCCTTAGTCTTTAAGCAAACTGGTTTAAGAATTTAATTTTAGGTGCCTGCCTGCCTGCCTGCCTGCCTTAAAGAAACAACCAGCTACCTCATACAGTTTCAAAAGTAGCATGCGCCTGAATGTGAGACACAAACAGGATGTTGCTGTTTAAAGGGTAAACACTATTTTGAGATGAATAACACGGGCATGGGATTCAGATGATGAGGAGAAATGGTTGCATTCTACTTGGCTTTAGTCAGCTGCCACTTGAAAGACTGTGTCCAGTTCTGATCAGCTCAGTCTACAAAGAATAGCAAGAATCTGGTGCAAGTTAAGAGGAGGGCTACCAAAATGGTGAGGGATTGTTGAAGTTCACTACACTTAGCTTGTAAAAAAAGAAGAGCAAGGGGAGATGAGAAAGCAGTTTTTTAAAGTTATCTGAAGGGATGTCAAATGAAAGAGGGGGTGGTATTGTTCTCTCTCGCTTCAGTTGGCAGGACCAAAAATTCCAGGAAAGTACATTCAGGTTACATTATTAGGATGAATTTTCTGAAAGTAAAAGTGCCAGCTTATTTATTTATAAATTTATTTGATTTCTATAGCCATCCATCTCAATAAGTGACTCTGTGATAAAATGAAAGAGGTACCTCATGAAGTAGTATATTCACCTTAACTGCAGACCTTCAACCATAGCCATCTGACTAAAATATTTTGCAGATCTCTGAGTCATCTTCCAATTCTTTGACTCTACAATATGTAGAACATCTGTTCGCCCCTGAGCTCAATCAGATCAGAAATCTGTTCCTAAAAAGAGATAGTTATTTGGAAGCTGCTGATCTACTAATCTACCACATCACTTCAGAATTTGTGCATGAATGTGTGCACTGATGAAAAAAAGATGGAGGCTCCAGCTGCAATGTCTCCATGCTTATTGCCCCATGCTTGAAAAATATCATTTCAATGATAATTGAATGTGTAGATATAGTTTCTCCCTGTCCGTTCATGCTTAGTAACAGTTTCTCCATTAAATGCTCTCACACACTGTTTGGTTTTTCCAAATGGATACTCACGCTCTGGTAGATTTTAATTGTAATTGTCTTTTTCTTTTTAATGGATAGAAATTATTGTTTTTAAATCTCTTATTGTTTAGGGTTTTGTAAGCCACTGAGTCTTTGTTGATTAAAATGACATAGAAGCCTTAGTAAATAAATACAGTAAATATATTTTAAAATTCATATTTGGCACTCTCATGTGAGTGTCAACTATTTTTTCTTCTCAATCTCAAAAGATGTACATCACCAAAAAAAGAAGAAAAGAAAATTATAATCATTGACATCACTACTATTACAATGTATATCCTTATGCCCTTCTACCATGTCAACCTTTTCTCATGAACTACAATTAGCATTACAGCCAGTGGTGGGTTCCTACCAGTGCGGTCCACTCTACAGTACTGGTAGCGGCCAGCAGAGGTGCTATTTGCACACGACAGCTCTGGTGCCGTCTTCGCTGGTCTGTCAGGTGGCGCCATCTTTTGGGGGGGAATTTTTGGGCTGGTTTTGCTTCCTGCGCATGTGCGGAAGCAAAATCTCGCGAGGGGACGTGCGTGTGTGCAAAATTTCGGATTTGCTTCCATGCATGCACAGAAGCAAAAAAAGTGCCAAAATCATGTGTGCGTGCGCGTCCCCTCACGAGATTTTACTTCCGTGCATGCACAGGAAGTAAAATTGCGCAAGAGCGTGCGTGCGCATAGAGAGCGCACGCGCGCTGAAACATAGTGATGCGCGCACAGCACACTGGTATTGCGAAGAAGAAGCAACCTGCCCCTGATTACAGCTCACAGCCATGTAACACCTGTGGGTTAGGCAGAGGCATCGGGCTTGTCTTTCCCTGTTTCCAATCTCTGCAGAAAGAGACTGTATGAAAAATCAAAAGTTCCAAAATTCATCAGTGCCTGGAAAATTGGTGAAAGTGAAGATGTTCTTGGAGGTAACTTCCCCAGTTTGTGCCCTATCGATGGGTGGACTTCAACTCTTAGCTTACTAAGCAGATTTGTATTCTGCTTTTCTCTCCAAAATGATACTCAAGGCAGTTAGGAATTCTTTTATCTGATTTTTTTTTTACCATTTCATCTGGATTTAAAATAAATTGTTATCCTTTAGCCAGGATATATTTGTTTGAACTTCTTGAACTTGAATTCTTGAGCATTTTAATCTTTAGCAGGAATATATTGTGGAGGCCTCAAGCATACATTAAAAGAAGTGTATCAAATTCTTAAGATCTGGCCTAGTTATCTGATGTACTTCCAATGCAGCCTGCTCAGCAGGGGTAGGTTCCACTTACCTTCCCTGTCGGTTCGCATCGCGTCCGAAGTGCGGATTTTGCATGCGCTTGCTCGCTTCGCTCACGCGCATGCCTACATCATGTCAGGGAAATGTGTTGGAATATTCATGAGCTGGAAGAGTCATGTAGTAACTCAGTCAGCCAATGAGAGAAAAGTGCTCCTGAGCATGTGCAAAGAATGAAGCTAGGAGCTGGACGTGTTCTTCAGTCTCGGTCTGCCTCTGTATCTCTCTGTGTAAAGTCTTCATTGTGCTATGATATCTGCAAGCAGTATGCTTTCTACTTGATGTAAAGAAGGATGTATGGTACTGTAAATATTTTGATATGATTATAAAGAAGTTATTTGAATCAGCTAAATGCAGTCGACTGTAAGAGCTTCTGATTTATTTTCTTCAACAAAGAATTAAAATTCTCTGATAAAATGACCATCTGTGCATGTGCAGAAGCCTTTGTGCATACCAAGAGCCGAGGTGGCGCAGTGGTTAGAATGCAGCACTGCAGGCTACTTCAGCTGACTGCTAGCTGCAGTTCGGCTGTTCAAATCTCACCGGCTCAAGGTGGACTCAGCCTTCCATCCTTCCGAGGTCAATAAAATGAGGACCCAGATTGTTGGGGGCAATATGCTGAACTCTGTAAATCGCTTAGAGAGGGCTGTAAAGCGCTATGAAGCCAGTGGTGGGTTCCTACTGGTGCGGTCCACTCTATAGCACCGGTAGCGGCCCGCTGGTGACATCACAGTACCGGTGCGGTCGGTTGCCGGTGCCTGGGCGCCATTTAAAAAAATTGTTTTTTTAATTTTTTAAAAAATTCTTCTTCGCATGCCCAGAAACCTGACAATTAAGTCTTTCCCTGTCCCTTCGCTTGAAAATAATAAGAAGCTCGCATTTGATACTTTTCCTTCACTTTTGCCTAAAGCTTCCCAAAGGGGGCGTTTTCCAAAAGCTTAACCTTTCATACTGTTAATTTTATACAGTTTTGTATTGTTATTCTTTAGACGAAAACATTGAGGACTGTTAAAAGATACAGTTCTTTTAACAGTCCTCAATATTTTAGTCTAAGGAAACCAAAAATGCTGTATGAGACTTGCTTGTCTTTTAACTATAGCATTTTCTGCATATAAAGGTTGCTGTGTTGCCATGGTGTAACACACACTTTGTATGCAAAGCTTTTCATGTAAGGTATAAAATAGCAAAAATAGTAGTAACATCTCTCTGAAATAACTAATATATGACGGGCAAGCCATGCCTACCCGGTCACATGGCTGGCAAGCCACACCCACAAAATAAGCCATGCCCACAGAGTGGTAGTAAAAAAAATAGGAACCTGCCCCTGTATGAAGCGGTATATAAGTCTAAGTGCTATTGCTAAGTGCTATACGCAGAGGGTTCTTTGCCAGCTGCTTTCGAGGAGCGGTGGCTGGAGGACCGGTTCAGGAGTGTGGCCAGCTGGCCATCAGTGCCGGTTCAGCGAGCAGGGGCAAATTTCCGCCACCGGTTTGGGCGAACTGGTCCAAACTGGCAGCAACCCATCACTGCTGCACAGTGATAAGAGTTACCCAAAAATGGTAGACTTATTCTCCAATAGTATCAATCTTCCTTATTAAGTGTGCGGCCCGATATAACAATTTCATCTCCCTGAAAAATAATGCATTTCTAAAGAGCACGTGTCCGGCATAAAGAGCTGCTAATGCAAAAATTATATGATGTGAACTGAGCTACAGCTACAAAGGCTGACTAGAAATGTAAAAGTAAAGTCCTCTCTGTTAAGTATTCAGAGCCGCCGGCAACAGCCAGCGGCTCTCCCGATTGGTTGCAGCCAAGCCGGCGGCTGAGCGGGAGAACGGAGAGCTTCCATTGGCTGCTGCGTCTGACAGCTCCATATAAATGAGCTGTCAGAGTGGGCTGAGGCAAGTTCTCGCTACTGAATCACAAGCAAGTTGTATCTGTTATAATTGTTAATAAAAGGGTTATCCTGAGAGACTGGCTAAGCGTCTTATATGCAACAATTAGTGGTGACGAAGGAGCTGGATCAACTCACCGCGGCCGATTCCCAACCCGCTTCATTCCAACCAGCTCTGGTACGTCCACTATCACCTGCTCCCTGGCCATGGCCCGAAACAATAATAATCCGACCTCTCTCGAACCCTACTGCCCAGGCTCTGAGACCTGGGAGGCATATCTGGAACATTTTGACTGCTTTCTGGAGGCAAACGACCTCACCGACCTATCAGACGCCCCAGAATATTTACTTCTCTGACTCTCAAGTACAACAGACATCCTGTACACAATTCTGTATTCTATAGCAGAATTTCTGGCTGGGGATTTCTGAAGTCCATATAGCTTAAAGTTTCTGAGCTTTAAAAAACTCTGTTCTAAAGGAGGCTTGACAGTACTTCCCAGATGAAGAGGTGCACAAAGAGGTGTCCCGATTTCACCCTAGAGAGTTGCAACCAGCTGGGCAGACAGTGCTGAGGGAGACAAATTATCTCACTTAGTAGAATGCTGTATAGCAATAGCACTTAGACTTATATACTGCTTCATAGTGCTTTTACAGCCCCCTCTAAGCGGTTTACAGAGTCAGCATATTTCCCCCAACAATCTGAGTCCTCATTTTACCCACCTCGGAAGGATGGAAGGCTGAGTCAACCTTGAGCCTGGTGAGATCTGAACTGCCGAACTGCAGCTAGCAGTCAGCTGAAGTAGCCTGCAGTACTGCACTCTAACCACTGCGCCACCTCGGCTCTTAATTCTACATCATGGAAACTTCTTCCCTGGCAAATCATGTGATTTTTTTGTTTTTTTAAATGTGACATTCCTAAAACTGTTGCATCTATTTCATGACTGGCAAATTATTATTATAATCAGCACACTGGGCGCCATACAAAAAGCCTTGGATGACATTGAGAACATCTGTGCATTGACAACATTTCTATATGTCAATTACAAAAGGCAACGCTGCTTGGATCCGACATATACTACTCAGATGTATTATGACATCCTAGGTCAGTGATGGCGAACCTGTGGCACGCGGAGCAATATCTGAGGGCACGCAAGGCGTTGCCCTATGTCAGCTCCAGAGCACATGCGCATGCTGGCCAGCTGATTTTCGGCCTTCTTTTTGGCCGTTTTTCGCCATTCCCAGGGTTCAGGAAAGCCTCCTGAAGCCTGGGGAGAGTGAAAAACGGCCCAACAGCCCAACCGGAAGTTCGTTTCCAAACTTCCAGTTGGCCCATTTGGTCATTTTTCACTCTCCCCAGGCTTCAGGAGGCTTTCCTGAACCCTAGGGAGAGTGAAAAACAGGCCAATGGGCCTACCGGAATTCCGGAGGCTTCAGTGAGGCCTGTGTACATGTGCTGGGGGGGGGAGCACGGGGGGATTGTGCGCATGCAGGGGGCAGCACACATGCACAGGGGGAGGGCATTGCATTATGGGTGTGGGCACACACGCACATGCTATCTCGCACGCACGCACCCTTTGAGCAAAAAAAGGTTCGCCATCACTGTCCTAGGTTTTTGGAAGAACTTGATTCATATGAAGGCCATCCAGAACTAAGAACTAGCAGCCGTGATATCATGTTGTTACGTGCATCTTCATCATTATGGTGTATTCAACTTGTATGCTCCTGTCAATAACTCTGAAGAAACTAGCAATACAAAAAGGTAAACAGGTGTGTTTGAGTTTCTACACTGCAGTTTTGCCTCTCCCTGGAAAAATTCCCACAGACATCTACAAATCTATAGAATAGATAAGCATAATGATGCACTTCACCAGGGGTGTCAAACTCGATTTCATTAAGGGCAGCATCAGGGTTGTGTTTGACCTCAGGGGGATGTGTGGCCGTGGCTGGCATGGGCGTGGTCAGTTTGACATCCTGCAGCCCTCTGCCAATGAAAACAGAGCCCGGGAGGGCCACGCCCAGCCCTCTTGGACTCCGATTTTAGCTGTGAAGGTCTCTGCAGCCCTCTGACAGGGAAAATGAAGCCCAGGAGGGCCATGTGCAGTCCTCCTGAGCTCCATTTTCACTGGCAGAGGCATCGTGGGCCGGTCCTTCGTTATTTTTATTTTTATTAGTGAGACTTATATACCGCCCCATAGTGCAAGCACTCTCTAAGTGGTTTACACCAGTAAGCAATGTATATTTATATTGCCCCCAACAATCTGAGTCCTCATTTTACCTACCTCGGAAGGATGGAAGGCTGAGTCAACCCTGAGCCGGTGAGGTTTGAACAGCTGAACTGCTGATCACAGTCAGCTAAAGTAGCCTGCAGTACTGCACTCTAACTGCTGCGCCACCTCGGCTCCTTCGTTGTTTTCAGGGCGGCCCTGTGGGCCAGATCTAAACATGGGCCTTGAGTTTGACACTCCTGCTCTATACTGGCAAGATAAAATTTTAGCACTAATAAAACAATTTATTTAACTGCATTGATAATAAATAATGAAATTAAATAACTACAGTATATGGTTAATATTTATTCCCCAAGATATCACAGGACAGTGAATACCATTTGGAGGCCCATACCAGTCATAAACTAACCTGGTATTCTCACACTAATCTAAACATACAGAAAGACCTGGAAAGAGAGCAAAAGAGGATCACAAACTGGCTAATGGCCTGACCTTAAGGAGAGATAACTGTTCCAAGGCACAACTAATCAAAGAATCGATAAGAAATGGTTTAAATCCCATTTAACGGTTTAAGATCCGTTCTGGGAATCACCAAGCCACGTGGAAGCCATGTTCTTCACAGCAACTGTCCAGATCAGTCAGCCAAAAAATACTTTTCTCACTTCAAAATAGGGCCTATTGGCCAAAAATGGAAGAATTAAAAAGAACGAAGAGACCCCTGTCACTAACACCAGCTAAATAAACCCTCTTGTGAATTTAATATCTTTTGGAATATTAAAAGATGCAAAATTAGTGATGCTGGTTAAAAAAACACAAGAAAAGTTGCTAAGTATTGCAGGAGAATAATTGCATTTATTAGCAGCGCAAGATGTACAAATGGCCATTATTTGAGTGTTTGCAAAGAAAATCTGTGTCTGGTCTCCAGTAATACAATTTAAAACATCTGTTCAGCAGAATGAAATGAATGTCAACACTCAGAGGCAGCTTGTTTCAAAGCAGTAGATCATGGTGAGAAGCCATGTTCATTATGTCCATATGACTTCATCAGGAGTATCTGGTTTTTGCATCCTGCTGGAGACCCTCAACTTAAGGACCTTACGGTAGAGCCGAGGGTGAAATGCTACCGATTTGGCCCGATTCGGGCGTACCGGTAGCAGCAGCGGCGGCTGGTGGTTCAGAGAACTGGCAGCAGCAGCAGCACGAGGCTCTGTCCACCCGGCCGGAGGTCGCCATTTTCTTTTTTTAACCCTCTGCACATGCGCAAAGCATTCTGCACATGCGCAGAGCAGAGGTGGGTTCCTGCCAGTACGCTCTTACCTGTCGGTCGCCGCAGAGCCAAAGAAGCTGGTGGCGTTTGCGGCACGGGGCTTCCCCCACCCGCTTCCCCCGCCCGCCTGGACGCTGCCATTTGCGTTCTTTTGCCCTCTGCGCAAGCAGAACGCTTTGCGCATGTGCAGAGGGCAAAATAATGCAAATGGTGGCATCCAGGCGGGCGGGGGTAGCGGGTGGGGGAAGCCCCGCGCTACGAACGCCACCAGCTTCTTTGGCTCTGCGGCGACCGACAGGTAAGAGCGCACCGGCAGGAACCCACCTCTGGCGCAGAGGGTGAAAAAACACACGCGCAAGCGGAGCACAGCTGAAAAAGCGCACGCGCAAAGCGTGCCCTTCCGAACCGGTAGAGAAGGTACGTAGATTTCACCGCTGGGTAGAGCACAGGGAAAATGTCCCCTCCACTGTAGCTTTGAGGTAACACGAAGCATGTAGTGAAGGAGGTACGTTCTAGAGCTATTCTGTACTGAAAGTAGGAATGGACAGATTTCACCATTGTTCTGCTGCCAGGCTGCACTATAAAGTTCTGCATGTGTGAGCATATTGATCCCGCATCTCTGCTCATGCCTCCCCCTGCAGCAGCCCCAGGAAGCAGTGATAGGGTGCAGGAAAAGGAATGGAAATAGAAAGCTATAAATTATTTGTGACAGGAAAGCAATAGTGCCGGAGAGATACGCACAAGTCCTGTGTCACTATTAGATTCCTTTTAGCCTGATGACACTCTAAAAGAGGTTAAGTGTCTGATGGAATCCTATATGTGGGGGGCTGGAGCAGCCTGGGAGCAGAGCAATCCACAGAGAGGGCTTATATCAATTCTGGAGGCCAATAATATTCCTTTCATTGATCACAGCCCAAAGTTCGAAAATCTCATTACAGCTTGTCAGACCTGGAACTTTTCAAAAATCAATACAACAATATAATGTATGTATACTTAGTATAAATGTATCTATTCATCAGTCTGTGCATCCAAAATCTGCCCGAGGGGGGTTCTGAATTAAGCCTATCCTTTACAGAACGTTCTGTTATATAATAATATGCTCATGGTAAATGAATGAGCTCTGAAACCTCTTGACAACCTTAGTTAACGCACAATTAAAAGTGTTTCCTTCTATTTGGGGCCATTGTAGATACCAGCCATGCTGGGGTCACTAAACTAAGCTCTGATCAACAGATGTAACCTTTGCAACTTAACTGCAACTCAGTTAATCGTGAGAATAGTGGTTGTTTTCTGAAGAGACAGCTAAACCCTTTTCCGATGCAGCTGCCCAAGCCCTCCACAGGGTCCAGCTCCTTTCACAATTCAAAATGGCCCTTGGTATGTACTGCTGGACATTGTCAAACATCTCTTCCGAAAGCTTTGCATAGACTTGCTACTCAACTTTTACAGGCCTCCAGACAATATAGCACAGTGATGGCGAACCTTTTTTGGCTCGGGTGCCAAAAGGGTGTGCGTGCACGCTATCGCCCACACCCATAATGCAATGCCCTCCCCCCACGCATGTGCACAACCCCCGAGCTGCCCCCCCTCCGCACATGCACACAGGCCTCACTGAAGCGGTGGAGCTGCCTTACTACTTACCTTCAGATAGTTGCAACCAGGCCTCGCACACCTTGGCCCATTTCTTCTGTAGCCTGCAAGGCTTTCCTAAAGGCCTCTCTAGCCTATAACAGAGCTCCAGATCAATCTGGAGCTCTGTTATCGGCTGCAGAGGCCTTCAGAAAAGCCTTTCTGGCTGCAGAAGAAATGGGCTGAGATGTGAGAGGCCTGGCTACAACTGTCCAAAGCCAAAGAAGTTCCTGAAGACCTCTGACAGTGAAAAGGAGGCTGGGGGTGAGCACACAAGTGAACTTCCGGTTGGGCCGTTTTTCGCCGTCCCCAGGCTTCAGGAGGCTTTCCTGAAGCTTGGGGAGAGCAAAAACGGCTGAAAAGAAGGCCGAAAATCAGCTGGGCAGCGCGCACATGCACACTGGAACTGACATAGGGCAATGCCTCGCGTGCCCTCAGATATGGCTCCGCGTGCCACTTGTGTAAGGTGACCAGACGTCCCGATTTTGGCGGGACAGACCCGCTTTTTAATGCTTTGTCCCACGTCCCGCCCGCCCTCTTAAAAAGTCCCGATTTTTGAGCCCCCGCTTCTTCCTCCAGCCAGACGCGCGCCCGAGCGACAGGCTTCCGATTCAGTCCCCTCTATTCACAGGGTGGCGCGGGGCGGGGCAGAGCGAACCCTGAGGGGGGGCGCCACTTTGCACTTGTCCCATGAGGCCATGCTAAGTGTGCCGTGGCAAAAGGGGCGGGGCAGGGCGGGGCGCGCGTCCTACCTGAGACTTTTCCCGGTAGCAGCTTCAGTCGCGTTCCTTGCTAATAGCGTCCAGAGCAGAGCAGCCCCTCCCAGAAGATCGCGAGACGTTATCTTCTGGGAGGGGCTGCTCTGCTCTGGGCGCTATTAGCAAGGAACGCGACTGAAGCTACCGGGAAAAGTCCCAGGTCGGACGCGCGTCTCGCGCTGGGGGTTGGGGGGGGCGGGGCAGGACTGGCGGACGGGACGGGGCGCGTGTCTGACCTGGGACTTTTCCCGGTAGCTTCAGTCGCGTTCCTTGCTAATTGGCGCCCAGAGCAGAGCAGCCTCTTCCAAAAGATAACGTCTCGCGATCTTCTGGGAGGGGCTGCTCTGCTCTGGGCGCTATTAGCAAGGAACGCGACTGAAGCTACCGGGAAAAGTCCCAGGTCGGACGCACGTCTCGCGCTGGGGGTTGGGGGGGCGGGGCAGGACTGGCGGACGGGACGGGGCGCGCGTCCGACCTGGGACTTTTCCCGGTAGCTTCAGTCGCGTTCCTTGCTAATTGGCGCCCAGAGCAGAGCAGCCTCTTCCAAAAGATAACGTCTCGCGATCTTCTGGGAGGGGCTGCTCTGCTCTGGGCACTATTAGCAAGGAACGCGACTGAAGCTACCGGGAAAAGTCCCAGGTCGGACGCGCGTCTCGCGCTGGGGGTTGGGGGGGGGCGGGGCAGGACTGGCGGACGGGACGGGGCGCGCGTCTGACCTGGGACTTTTCCCGGTAGCTTCAGTCGCGTTCCTTGCTAATTGGCGCCCAGAGCAGAGCAGCCTCTTCCAAAAGATAACGTCTCGCGATCTTCTGGGAGGGGCTGCTCTGCTCTGGGCGCTATTAGCAAGGAACGCGACTGAAGCTACCGGGAAAGGTCCCAGGTAGGTAGGACGTACAGTGGCCTCCCGCGTCCCCCCTCCCCCCCTCCCCCCCACCTCACCTGGACGCCGACATTTGCTGTTTTGCCCTCTGCGCATGCGCAGCGTTCTGCGCATGCGCAGAGGGCAAAACTCAAATGGAGAAACCCACCCCCGTCAATGGTGTCCCGCTTGAAGAAAAAAAAATCTGGTCACTTTACACTTGTGGCACGCGTGCCATAGGTTCGCCATCACTGATATAGCATGTTATGAGCCAGTTTCCCAACTTCTGACCCCATAGTCTTCATTTTGATCTCTCACTGGGCAGTAATCTGCATCTACTTCTACTTTTAAATACACACACACATGCATATGCATCTTTTTTTTTTTTGGCCATCATCTTTCATTCTGTGGCTCTATCATCTAAAATTCAATCAAGTAAACCCATAAAAAATTCTAAACTAAACTTCTAAACTAAAAGACTTGGTTAGAAATGTTTTAGGCAGTCCCCTGAACAAAGGGGAAACCAGCCTCATCGACAAAGCACACTATTTTTTTTTTACTATACTGAAAAAGTAGTTAGCTGTTGGTACGGTATTAAACCAATTTGTGTCAGGACTTACAAAGAGTGCCCTACTGAAAGTCTTAAGAGAACAGGGCATGTGGTATAGAAGCAAGTACTTTGCAGTTAATTTTGGACTGTGACTCATGCTAGGTTTATTATTACCAGAGTGAGAACTTGTAATTCAGCCTAGAAAATAAACAGTAGCAAGATATCAGTAGCAAGATCCATTCATCCATACTGCTGCATTCTGAGGCAGTCGTAATCAGTAGACCATCTTCAAGAGTCAACCCACAAAAAATGGTCTATAGTGCATTTTGAATAAAATCCAAGTGCACATGTCACCAATGTCAGGTCTCTCTCTTCATAAACAGGCACACCTGGCTTTTCAGAACAGAACAGAACAGCTTTATTGTCACTTTGAATGTACACTAATCGACATACATTAAAATGAAATTTCGTTGCATATAGCTCTCAAAGGGTCACCACCTCCAATATACACTACATAAACATGACAAAATAAATAAATACCATGTTTCCAGGCAAAAATCATATTTAACTCTTTTTTATAGATACATCACATCAGTGTCCCCCCCCCCCCATGCCACTACTCTGCTAAACAACTAATTCCCACAACACGGTCAAGCTATTTAGTAAGGCTGTATTACTATTAGTCTTCTCATCTTTTCTGTTACCTGTCTCCTTTTCTACTTATCACTATAACTTTGTTGCTTGTATCTTTACAATTTATATTGTTTAGTTTCCTAGTATGATTTATCTTGATTGCTTATTTAGTATCCTATGACTATCACTAAGTGTTGTATCTTATGATTTATGATGAATGTATTTTTATGATGACTATGATCATGATTTATCACTTATAGCTTTTATGTACACTGAGAGCTTATGCACCGAAGGCAAATTCCTTGTGTGTCCAATCACACTTGGCCAATAAAGAATTCTATTCTATTCTATTCTATTCTATTCTATTCTATTCTATTCTATTCTATTCTATTCTATTCTATTCTATTCTATTCTATTCTATTCCACTCCACTCCACTCCACTCCACTCCACTCCACTCCACTCCACTCCCTATTCTATTCTATTCTATTCTATTCTATTCTATTCTATTCTATTCTATTCTATTCTATTCTATTCTATTCTATTCTATTCTTTTCTTTTCTTTTCTTTTCTTTTCTTTTCTTTTCTTTTCTTTTCTTTTCTTATTCCACTATTCTATTCTATTCTATTCTATTCTATTCTATTCTATTCTATTCTATTCAGCTCATACTAAATTTGCAATTAATTGCTATTTAAAATTTTTTTTCCACAAGTACTTTTACCAAGCCACGTGTCTTTAGACAAGTTTACTTTCCTCTACCCTCTCCCACTAGTAAATTTTGTAAATCATGCCATCATGTTCAGTCACTGTATGGCATCAGGTTTTACCCATGATGCCATTTAATCTAGAAATTTGAGGAAACTTGGTGTATCTAACTTTACTTTTTGTGATGAGACACATATAACAAGCAGACTTCTTATATAGAAGGCAGACACTACATTTTGGTTAGGCTAATTTTTTCAGCCACAAACATTGACCCCCTATAACTTTGGTCTACAACTATCAGTCCTTGGAACCGAAGATAAAGGGAAGCACTGTGACCTGGTTCACAAGCAGGCCAAGGCACTGTCCAAACAGAACCTTCTAACGATGGAATCCCAGACTGACCTAGTATAACATGTGGCATTAGGAAAGCAATTGAATGGGCTCAGAAGAGCAGTGAGCAATGGATCAGTCAAATCAATGGGCCGTGTTTTATTATTCTGCTTTCTATAGAAATTCACACAACAAACTAATGCAAGGGTGTCAAACTCAAGGCCCGGCGGCTGGATCCGGCCCGCGGAGTGCTTAGATCTGGCCCGCGGGGCTGCCCTGGAAACAGTGAAGGACCGGCACACGGTGCCTCTGCAAATGAAAACGGAGCTCGGGAGGGCTGTGTGCATCCCACTTGAGCTCCATTTTTGCTGGTAGAAGGTTGCAGGAGGCCATCTCAGCCAAAAAAGGAGCTCGGAAGCCCGTTTTCACTGGCAGAGCGCTCAGGCCACCACAGGCGCCCTCAACACGAGTGACGTTGAGCTGGCCACGCCAACCCTGACCACATCCACTCCAGCCCCCCCAAGGTCAAACACAACCCTGATGCAGCCCTCAATGAAATCAAGATTGACACCCCTGATCTAATGTCTCTCTTTTTTCACCCTGACAAGAAGCAGAATTCACTTTCAACTTCAATTTGCATAAGGGAATTTGAGATTATTATGTTTTTCCTTTTGCTTTCTACTTGGTGTTTGGCTGAAGTTCGGTATTTTGCTATAGCAGAATACAAAAAGTTCAGAAAGGAAGACTGTTAGTCTCCCTTCCCTGCTACTCATTTTTGTGCTAATAGGACAAAATGTCTCTGCATGTAACACTATTTATAATACTGGTCAGCGACAGTAAGAAACAAGATTTGATTTGAAAAAAAGGCATCAAGACTAAAAGAGAAAGATAAATAGGTAGACTATTTTAGGCACAATCATTACTTAAAAGCATGGACGTTTTTCAGGGTATGCAGTGCACATTAAAAAAAAAACCAAGCAGAGCTTCAATCACATCATTGTGGCCACCATCTTGATTTATTTTATTTTATTTATTTATTTATTTATTTATTTGTGAGATTTATATACCACCTCACAGTGCAAGCACTCTCTAAGCGGTTTACACCAGTAAGCAATGTATATTTATATTGCCCCCAACAATCTGGGTCCTCATTTTACCCACCTCGGAAGGATGGAAGGCTGAGTCAACCTTGAGCCGGTGAGATTTGAACCGCTGACCTGCGGATCACAGTCAGCTAAAGTGGCCTGCAGTACTGCCTCTAACCGCTGCGCCACCTCGGCTCTTTTACCATTCTTTTATAGAACCCTTGCTTGCAGGAAGCAAATAAAATAGTGAACAGAGCCATTGCTGTGAATGCAGGATTAAAGGATGTCTGCAAAGCAACCTGCCTTAACAGCAATTCATTGTCCATCTACCCAGCTCTGGGTCTTTCAGGACTGGAGGGCTTCCAGGAACCTTGCCGCTACTGCTGGGTCTCCTTCAGAGAGTAAAAACCTGCTCTTTTGCTGAGGTTTTGAATGGGACCATTGAACTAGAGCAGGGGTCTCCAACCTTGGCAACTTTTAAGACTTGTGGATTTCAACTCCCAGAGTTCCTCCCAGAGTTCTGAGAGCTAAGCTGGCTGAGGAACTCTGGGAATTGAAGTCCTCAAGTCTTAAAGCTGCCAAGGTTGGAGACCCCTGAACTAGAGGACTATCCACGGAGATCCCTAATCTGCTATCTCATCTGTAGAGCAGTTGAGATACCGTATTTTTCTGAGTATAAGACGCACCTTTTTCCTCCCTAAAAGTGGCTGAAAATTTGGGTGCGTCTTATACTTCGAATGTAGCTTTCTTTCCAGCTCTAACTAGGTGCTAACAGATCTTCCCAGCTCTTACCTTGCAGACTTTTTCATTGTTACTCTCTCCAAAGAATGTTTTTCCAGCCCTAAGTCTTTGCAGAATTTTTTTTCATTGCTCTACTTGCTCCGAATAAGGTTTTTTCTAGCCCTAACCAGGTGCTAACTATCTTCCCAGCTCTTACTGGCTTGCAGGCTCTTTCATTGTTACTCTCTCAGAAGAAGGTTTTTTTAAGTCCTAACCAGGGGATAAAATAATGTGCTGAAGCTGACCAGATTAAGGACGCTAGCCAGATGAATATCTGGTAGGCAGATTGTTTTCCCCTATTTTCCTCCCCAAAAACTAAGGTGCGTCTTATACTCCGGTGCGTCTTATACTCCGAAAAATACGGTATTTCTCCACTCTCCAGACAGAGCTTCTGGAAGGGAAGAATAAAGGGAGGGAGGGAGGAATGGGAGAAATGGAGAAGGGTGGAAAGAAGGGAGGAATGAAGCTAGTGTGAGGGACTTGAAGAGTAATGGCTGCAACCTGCCTTTGCATATCTGGGTGGGTGATAAGCATTTAGATTCAGTGAGGACTTGGGATGCCTATGAGCTGGGGTTGTAAAGTTTATAATGGATTAATGGGATAATGGCTTCCTTATTGTGTTTGTTAATTGTTTCTTAGTTTGTTGTTCTCCTTTCCTATTTGTGCTACAATTTTTTCTACTTGAAGAGAAGATGTTTGGGGCCTAGAAATGTGGCATCAGTGATCCCATGTCAGTATTGCATGGGAAAGGGAAATTTGATGGAAAAGAAATCTTTTAAAGGAAGGAGACCCCTTCAGCTATAACAGTTCCAATCCCTGTCTCCTCCACAATAGAAGTACTGGGGAGATATCTTTTTGCCATGGTTGTTAAGCAAATCATTGAAGTTGTTAAGTGAATCGCATAGTCATTAAGTGAATCTGGTTGCCAAGCATCGAAAGTTTGTTCATGGTACTGGGAATTTTGCAACAGTCATAAATGTGAAAACTGCTCATAAGTCATTTTTTTCAGTGCCATTGTAATTTTGAATACTCATTAAACAAATGGTTGTAAATCAAGGACTACCTGTATGTAGGACAGGACTTGTTTAGATCTATTTATTGTCAACCTACTGTTTGGAAAAGAGTCATTTCCTTAATTCATTAAGAATTACATCTCTCTTCCCTTCTCCAGAATCTTACCAGCTTCAAAGATATGTTCTTCCTTTTAAAATTGGCAATCAGAAGGTCTGAACTGTATCAAAGTTCTAGTAATCTCACTGACTGTCAGAGTCATATTAGCTGGAATGAACGGGCTTACAGGTGATGTTGGAGACCACGAGGTCTTGGAAGATCTCATCATTCACGTTAAGGTCACTTGAGCATGGGTGGTTCATAATTTATGGGTTTCACAAAAATTATTTTAGAAGCTATCCATGGACAGTCGACTAAATGATGAAATTTGTATTGCTGCAGCATATTGCCTACTGCAAGAGTGAAGACCAAATTAGAAAGTTCTGGTCCCAGGAATCAATGGATCTTGCCATATTGCTGGAAGCCTTGGAACATGTTTTCTTGAACCCGGCCATTTAGCTCAGAATGCCAACTTATCTGGGCAATCAGCATTGTGCTTCCTATATTAACAAAATATAACAGAATTGAAAGGGATCTTGGAGGTCTTCTAGTCCAACCCCCTGCTCAAGGAGGAGACCCTATACCATTTCAGACAAATGGCTGTCCAGTCTATTCTTAAATGCCTCCAGTGATGGAGGACCCACAACTTCTGAAGGCAAGCTGTTCCACTGATTAATTGTTCTCACAGTCAGGAAATTTCTCCTTAGTTCTAGGTTGATTTTCTCCTTGATTAGTTTCCATCTATTGCTTCCTGTCTTGCCTTCTGGTGCTTTTGAAAATAAGCTTCTTTGTGGCAGCCCCTTAGTTATTGGAACACTGCTATCACGTCTGCCCTAGTCCTTCTTTTCATTAGACTTGGCATATCCAATTCCTGCAATCATTCTTAATACATTTTAATCTCAAGGCCCTTAATCATCTTTGCTGCTCTTCTCTGCACTCTTTCCAAAATGTCAACATCTTTTTTATAATACGGTGACTAAACTGGATGCAATATTCCAAATGTGGTCTTTTAGGTCTTTATAAAGCGGTACTAATACTTCATGTGATCTTGATTCTATCCCTCTATTAATGCAGTCTAGGATTGCATTGACTTTTTTGGCTGCTGCAGCACCCTACTTGCTATTAATTAAGTGATTATCCACAAGGAATCCAAGATCCCTCTCACAGTTATTGCTATTGAGACAGGTTTCACCTAATCTATACCTGTACATTTGGTTTTTCTTTCTTTCCTTTGAATTTCATTTTGTTAGACAGGGCCCAGTGTTCAAGACTATCGAGATCCATCTGGATCATGGGCCTATCTTCCTGGATGTTGGCAGTACCTGCCAGCTTAGTGTTGTCTGCAAATTTGATTACTTCCTCTTCTATTCCCTCATCTAAATCATTTATGAAGATATTGAAGAGTACTGAATCTAAAAAGAATGTTGGGGTATCCCACTGCTTACTTCCCTCCATGTAGATGTAGTTCCATTACTACACATTGAGTGTGATTTGTCAGCCAGTTACAAATCCATTTGGTGGTGATGCTGTCTATGCCACATTTTTCTAGCTTGCCAAGAAGTAGGTTGAGGTCTACTTTGTCAAATGCCTTACTGAAATCCAAATATACTGTACTATGTCCATAGCATTTTAGTGGTCCACTAATTTAGTCACTTTGTCAAAGAATGAAATAAGATTTGTTAGGCATGAACTCTTTTTGACAAACCCATGTTGGCTTCTTGTTTTAACTTTGCTTGCTTCTAAGTGTTCACAGATCTGTTGCTTGATCATATTTTCCAGGATATTACCAGGTGTTGATGTCAGCCTGATTGGTCTATAGTTTCCTGGATCTGTTTCCCCCCCCCCCGCCTTTTTTTGAAGATGAGAACCATATCACCTCTTTTCTAGTTCTCTTGTAGTTCCTCATTTTGGTACTTCAGGATCTTTGAAAGATATGGTTCAATGGTTCCGAGATCACATCTGCCAGTTCCTTCAAAAATCTGGGATGTAATCCATCAGGTGATTTGAACTTCTCTAAGCAGATAGGTGTTCTCTTACATTTTTTTGCTTATTTTAATTTGTATTCCTAGTCTGTCTTTTATGGTTATGGTTTTAGGCTGAGCTATTTTTTTCTTTTTGTGTGATGACAGATGGAAAGAATGAATTAAGCAGCTCTGCTTTCTCTCTGCCCATTACTTGCTTGCCATCTTCTCCCATTAGTGGACCAATTGTTTCCTTGACTTTTTTCCTTGTTTTTTAAATGTTGAAAGAAACTTTAATTACTATTTTTGACATGAGTTGCAAATCTTAGTTCATTCTTAGCCTCCGCTTTTCTGACTTCATCTTTGTAAGTTTGGGCTATTTGTTGGTATTCTGCCTTAGTTATATATCCCTCTTTCCATTTATTATACTCATCCTTTTTGTCTTTCAGTTTATCTGTTTATGTGCAATCATGCTGGTTTCTTCTTGGATTTCTTATTTTTCTTTTCAGTGGCATTTAGCTGGACTGCGCTTTTATAATAATATTTTTCAGAGTTTATCAAGCTTCTTGAGTTGTTTCCCCCTTTAAGATTTTCATTCATGGAATCATTCCCAAGCTCTCTTTAAATTTGTTAAAGTTAGCTCTTTTAAAGTCTAAGACAATGATTTGCTGCAGACTGCTGTCTCTTTCTCCTTTTCCCCATTCTTAAAAATCCTGGCTTGTAGTATTGTTAAAATGTATCTAAAACAAATTGGTAGCCACGCTATATGTGCTTTTGTGAAAAGCCCAGTATAGATTAAAAATAAATTAAAAATGAGTTAAAAATATTATAAAAATACATACATACATACATACATACATATATACATATACATATACATATACATATGTGTGTGTGTGTGTGTGTGTGTGTGTGTGTGTGTGTGTGTGTTTGTGTGTAGGTTTTCACGGGTATAGTTATGCAGGTCTTGGTATAAGATTACACAGGAAAAGACCCGAATATACCAAGACCTGCACACACACACACACACACACACACACACACACACACACACACTGCCTGTCCTCCATCTTAGCTCCTCCCCCTCCAACATAACATTTGATTATGTTCTATTGCTTGTGTTTGCATTATATTGAATTCCTACATGACATGGTCATTCTCCCCCAAAGTTCTGGCAACGTGAACCCCCTCTATCACCTCTGTTAGTTAGAGGCGAGGTGGCACAGCGGTAGAGTGGGGTACATCAAGCCACTTTAGCTGACTGTGATCTGCAGGTCAGCGGTTCAAATCTCACCGCCTCAAGGTTGACTCAGCCTCCCATCCTTCCGAGGTGGGTAAAATGAGGACCCAGATTGTTGGGGGCAATATAAATATACATTGCTTACTGGTGTAAACCGCTTAGAGAGTGCTTGCATTGTGAGGCGGTATATAAATGTCACTAATAAATAAAATAAATAAAAGGGTTCCAGTTTCCCTATCCTATATTGGAGTCTCTAAAATATTGTGGTATTTGAAGCCTTTATGAATGATAACATGCAGGAACACATGGCTTGAGTAACTATGGTGAATGTCCAGAAGTGAGTCTGACCAACTACAAGGGATAACCATAAGGTCTATGCTGCACCAATCAGCATAGGAGAGGCAAATTAGATTCCCTCCCTGATCATATCCACATTCAAGATTATTCTTTCAAGTGAGCAACCCTAATTTTTATTCATTCTGGGTTATGTAAAAAAAAAAAAGCAGCCATGCAGTGTTTCTTCTTCCCAAAATGTCCCTCATCTTTTTTCAGTAAAGAAGCTCACAAAACAGCAACCCTCCCCAGATTTAGGAGAGTTGTTAAAATAGACGGATCTATTTAAGCCTTTGCATTTGCTTTTATTGTTCTCTTGTTCTACCTTTTCATAACTGTTTGTATAGCTGTTTTAATGGATTTTTGTAAGCCATCCAAAACTATGTATTTTAAATTGATAAATCAATCAACAACATATAGTACACATTAACACTGAAGCTTTTTACATGCACATTTCCTTCCTGGTTTTTTTTTTCCTACACTATAAAATCAATCATATAATGCCTTTTGTTTTTTAATTCACATGTTCACATCAATGAATGCAGTATATAGCTAAGAACAATTAGTCATTACTAATGTCTGCATTCTTTATGTAAATGACAAAGTTAAATATTACCGTAGCTTACATAGAAAGAATACATGCAAAATGGAAAGCTGTCCAATAAAACTTGAAACAGCATAGTATATTTTTAATAAAATATCATCATAGAAGTATTTTTAGTTCTCATGTTATGTTTTCAATCTTTTTTTAAACTTAACGAGGGCTTATTAAGTGATGTCATGTGTGTTTTGTATTCCTAAGAAGTGTGTTATCACTGCATTCTACTAGTGATAAGTTGCAATTCAATCCTGTCCCTTACTTGTCCTATTCTCTATGTCTCCTCAGTGAACCTATGTTTACATAAGTACACCCCATTTTCTATATCTTTTGTTTTCCAACTACATCTAGAAGATTTGGGGCCAACTTGTGTTGGGAGAAAAGTGCCAGTAACCAGTGCAGAAACATCCTCCGGCCACAGATCTTAAATAAAAAGCCGCTCTAATATACAGAAACTTGTCCCTTTCCTAGCAGATGTTGTTCAAAATATTATCCAACATCTGTGTGCTGAGAAATGTTTGCATGCCTATATTTATTCTGAGTTAATTCCAGAGTTTATATCACAGTGCTGCATAACACAGTGGATGTATAGTACAAAAACAGCATCTAAACCAAATATCACTGAAGCATGATTTATTGGATTAACTCAGTTGCTCAGGCTCACACAACACTTTGATCCCTAGACTAAATAGTCATGCTGGGTTTGTACAATATATTGAGTCATAAAGTAGCTAACTCTAGTTTAGCTTTGCAAACTATGTGAAACAAGCAGATCAAGAGGCCAGGCCTGTGTTTTCTTAGCCCAAATAATCTCAAAAGGCAAATCTCTATTTCTGTGTCTATATAGAAGGTTGAAAGTGATAACCCATTGATTTTTCAAACCCTAACTTGCCTTGTATCTCTTTTCTTTTGTTATCCTGGAGGCATGGTGGCATGCCCCTATTTTAAATACCTTTGCTTCCTCCCATCTCCTCCTCCCACTCTTCCGAAAAGTGTCAATATTTTATTTGGATTTTTAACTTCACTCCATAACAGTTGCTTGACCTCCTGACTCGTACAAGTCATATAAATTCTGAGACTTTATTCAGGAGCCATGTTCATGCTATTGAATAAGCAATTTGGGAGGATGAATTAATGACTTCTGCTGTTGCTGGAAAGTCCCTGAAGAAATATTAAAATTGCTTGCAGACTGAATCAATACTCACTGAACACCAAAGCATGAGATCTTGGAGAAACAAGTATTTGGAAAAGGAAGGGGAATTCCTGCATAAACCATCCACTTCCCTAAACCACCCCTAATACATTTTTTAAAAGAATCAGCTGATTCTTTTTAAAGGGGGCTGCCTTCTGACTTAGGAACAAGAGAAAGGTAATTCCTCTTCTTTTGTGTTGCTGCAGGAACAGCAGCTGGGCATACCGTGCACCTGAGATCATCCTAACCTGACCACCTTCACAGGATGGAGAGGTCAAGTCCAGATACCGCATGCCAGCCATTCATCTCAACTAAAATCAAGGAACTGGGTAGATTTTAGTTTAAATATTTTATATTGTTTTAAACGTGTGCACATTTTGAAATGGCTTACTACAAGAATATAAAAATGCCATGAAGGGAAAAACCATCTACTAGAAAGACAAATATTCGTGGATTAGACAATGCCAAAAATATGCCAACATTTAAAGCTGTTGAAAGGAGTTTGGCACAACAGCAGCATGGAGGGGAAAAAAATAACCCCTCAATGTTTAACAGCTTAGCCTTAGAAGAAAAACAAATATGGACCACTCAGTGGACCACTGAGAAGAACACAACTATCCAGAGGTTTTTCTGAAATGTGCACAAGAACAAGTGAGAATGTATAAACGTTGAGATGTTTACACAAGCATATTTCTATCCTAAGGGAATAAGTGGCAGGGTTGATTTTTGAAGGAGGCTCTCCCCCACCAATGCCGGTTGGCGGGGCCGCGGGGGAGAGCCTTCTCTGTGGGAGCTCCGTCTCTCTGGAACCAACTGCCCCCAGAGATCAGGACTATCCCCACCCTACTGGCGTTAAAACATGGCTCTTCCTGCAGGCGGGGTGAAATTGAGATCAATCCCCCATGTTTGAATGATGGCTTGTTTTTAATTTTTGTAATTTTTTAACTATTAGTATCGTTTTTATAAACTGTTCTTGTATTATGTTGTACGCCGCCCTGAGTCCCGTGGGAGTAGGGCGGCATATAAAAACGACTAATAAATAAATAAAATAAATAAATAAGTGCCTTATACAAGGCTAAGTGAAGGAAAAAGCAATTAGCTTTTGAGAGCTCACCAAGATCTGTAGTATTTTCTGATGTTCTGACAGATAAAAAGGACGAAGTTGGGTAGAAGCACTTTGACTAAGGTTAAAGCTACCTGATCAGAGTGGCACAGGGTCACAATCTGCTTTGACTAACTGATTTCTCAGAAACATCAATCATCATTGCCTGGAAACATTTCCCCCCTGCACAGTCTGAATGGGTGGATGCTAAACATGTCCGGGCATCTAAACTCCTACAGATTTTTCATAGAAAATACCCCAACAAACCCTGAAGGAATCACTGTTCTTGGTGTGATGTATTGTGCGTTTCACCTGTATAAATTTTCTCTTTATGGCTAAAGCCTCTGTTACGGGGGCCCGAATGTCAGCTAGCCTGCTGCTTGCTGCCATAGAAAAGGGGGGAGGGATCAGTGGAGAATTTTTCATTGCAACTTTGCAACTACAACCTGAACTTTGCTTATCTCTCCAAGGACAGTTCTTTTAGAGCTGGTATGCAGAAGCACACAGGTTGCCTAGCTACAAGGTGGTTGGGCTATACAGTTTGTTTCAAGTTGCTGTTTTCATGCACTTTGCCTCAGAGCTTGCCTGGAATTTCTGGCTTTCGGTTGGTTCCTAGTAAAAGTACTTTTCTCTAAATCTATGGACCAAATAATTTTTCTTTCCTAGGAAATGGACAGAGGCAGCCCTGACAGCTAGTCCTATTTTTACCACACACAAAAAAAACCACAATGTTGGTACTCTTTCTAAATAATGCTAAGTGCCTGTTCAGATCTAGTAGCTTTTTCAAGAATATTACCTCATTACTGTATATAAGGATCCTGTCAAGCAATTTAGCAAGAATTGACCAGACAATTTACAGGCAGCTATTCCTGCAGAAGACAGTCTTTGGTGTCTGGATGGGAGAAGACATGTTTGTAGGAGCCTCAACTGGCCAACAGGGGCTGGGCAGATCTCAGTCTCCAACTATATCATTAGTCTCTTCATTAATGGAACATCATAGATTGGACTCATCACAAAATGTGTGGGCAACAAAGGGAATACAATTGTTTTAAAACTAGAACACAGAAAAGATGAGCCAAAGGCATTGTCATCAGCGGTGTGAACTGGTAGCAGCGGCAGGAGGCTCCGCCCACCTGCCCGGGACGCTTCTGCACATGTGCAGAAGCATCATGCGCGAGCGCAAGCATGAACTGGTAGCAACGGGTTTTAGAACCCACTACTGATTGCCATGAAGACATAATACAATAAAACAAGGGTATTTTCTGGTCACAACTAGAGGAACACAAAGACAAACCTTAGACAGTTGATGATATTTAATGTACAGGTAAAGTGTTTGTATTTCATTCAACAATATTTTTAACCCCAAAACGATTGTCTTATGACAAGAAAAATGCTGAGGTACTAGGAAAATTAAATGATTTGGTAGCTTTGAGGAACTAGCTATAGATTGTCAACATCCCTAAAGGAATGGAGGGCCTGGAACAGATTTGTTCTATGAGCCCGCTGCAAAGATTGTGTTTCAAGGCCTTAATTATATTCAACAAGGACAAGCATAGATATGTAAGGAATCAATCCCTTGGCATTTAACTATTTTATAGCCAGTTCTAAGAGCAGCATTTTTCTTTCTTAAAGGGGTCTCGCAGAGACATTGCATAAGCATATTCTTTTAATCTATCAAGAGTAGATTACCAAATCTACCAAGAATATACAGTGCTCTGATGCCACCCGTTTCTAAAGTTCTTTTTTAGAATTTTTTTTAATGAAGAAATAAACCCACATATTCTAATAGGTCTGGTAAATGTTAAATATGTACTACCCCATATACTAAAAATGTGGTTGCTTTTTTAGATTCTTCTATTGTAAATAACTATGATTGCATTACCACATTTAAATGTTGCATTTTCCTTGATCCTACCAATATTATTTTGTAATTCTTCAATATTAACTTAGCAGGGAATCTCATGTTTCTCAGCTATTAAATAATAACATCAAATGTCATAATTCTGTCAATATTAAATATTATTTTGCTTTTTTATTTCTACAGCTACAATAATTTCTTTTATCATATTCAAGTAACTACAGTACAACTATTTTATTTTTAAAATACATACAACATTTAAGTGAGGAACTATATTGAAAAATCATGTAATTAAAAGAGCTGTAGTCCTCTTTTTCTACAACTCTTCCACTTGGGAAATATTATTTTGAAAGCCAGCCTATAAAGCCTATCAATCAGTCATAGGTATCATTAATAATGTCACTCAGACATGTTAACAAAAATGTAGGGCCACTGATTGCAAGCATATATATTTTACTTATCTACTGTATGTTTGCATGTTTATGTGGCCTGCTGTCTGAAAAATGCCATGCTGACAGACTTAATCGGATAACAGCTGACTCTAGTGAATGATGGCAATGAGGAAAACTTTAGTCCAGAAATCTACAGTTTCTGTGATACGTTTAGTTGCTTTTTCATGCTTACAATTTGGTGTGATGGTGGACAATCGGAATTATCATTCCTGATGATGCTATAGAATAGTTACCCACCACGTTCTGACACTTCATGCTGACCTATATTTATTTTATGTCTGAGAAAAACCATGTATTTACAACATACCAAGCCATACAACAGACTTTCGGAATTCTACCTATATAGAAAACCAGCACAATATTAACTGTATTTATAAGCTTTCATCTTCTATCTAGAACTTACAGCCAAACTTATGACTCATCACTTAAGATCAATTTGACACAGAGAGAATATAAAATGTTTAAAATCAGGCACTTCTCAAACTACAATACCCATCCAATGAAGTTAAAAGTTAAAAAAGCAGATCCTTGAATCTGCCTTGAGTTCCAGGAATAATTTCCTACCAGGCAGACCTGCAAAAATAAACAGTAAAATGGCATCTGTTATCACTTAGATTTCCTTAACTAATATCATTCAATGATCCACAGTCAGCGGTGGGTTGCTCCCGGTTCGGCGTGGTTCTAAGAACCGGTAGTGCCGGCAGCGGGAGGCTCCGCCCACCCGCCCGGGACACTTCTGCGCATGCACAGAAGTGTTGCACGCGCAAGCGCGCGTGCGAACTGGTAGCAAGGGGTTTTAGAACCCACTACTGTCCACAGCCCATTGTGGATGAAGATACTTCTTTTTCACAGGCCTTGCTTGCAGACAGCCACTTACCCCCAAACAACTGCTAACTAACAAGATGTGATCAAACTGCAGTGGCACATAGAACTTAATATACCACGTAATGATCCAAAATGATTATTCTGCTTCCATATCTAATCAATAAACACCATCACAAGTATTAACATCACCTGCAGCATCACAGGAGCCTGCATTGTTGTTGCTTATCTTTCGAAGTTGCAAGTCTGTCTGCAATGCTCTGCTACAGATAACTGGTGAAAAATAAATGGACAACCTGGAATGAATCCTAAAGTTTTAAGACTCCATTTAGGATCATCATGTTGAATTGCTGTTTCGTGTCAGAATCCAGATTTACAAAAATCTGACCTCAGTCATAAAACATTTCAACTTTGTCTCTCGTCTCAGATTGACTTTTGCTAGAAAGTAGTCTGGTTTTATTTAAAGCAGCTAGGTTAAAATTTATTGGAAGATTTAATATATTTTCTCATTGATTAAGCAGAGACCAAAGTGTCTTATTTTTTGTATAATACAAATATGTTAACCAACTCAAGCAAGGTTATTTGAGATATAAGTGCCAGTTTGGTCTAATGGTTAAGAGACCAGGCTAGAAAGAGGAAGGCAATAAATTATATTTAGTGGTGGGATTCAAATTATTTTACTACTGGTTCTGTGGGCATGGCTTGGTGGGCGTGGCTTGGCTTGGTGGGCGTGGCAGGGGAAGGATACTGTAAAATCTCCATTCCCACCCCACTCCAGGGGAAGGATACTATAACATCCCCATTTCCTCCCGATCAGCTGGGAGGCAGAGAATAGATGGGGGCGGGGCCAGTCAGAGGCAGTATTTCCCAGTTCTCCGAACTACTCAAAATTTCCGCTACCGGTTCTCCAGAACTGGTCAGAACCTGCTGAATCCCACCTCTGGTTCTATTCTCACCTTAGTCATGAAAGCTAGCTGGGTGACCTTGGGCTGGCCATTGGTTTTTGTGATGGGGAAAATAGGAGGAGGAAGGCATGTTGGATATTTTCCCCATCTTGAGCTATTCGTAAAAATAACTAAAGTAGGATGCAAATAAATGCATGTGTCTCACTTAAGTACAACTTTGTTAATGCCCATTATTTTATCTGTCTCTTGTTTCCCCTTCTCTTTCGTCCCCTACCTTGGTCACCAATAGCTGAATCCATACAACACATCTTTTGAACTATATTCATCTCGCCTGATGAAATTGACTGAGATCCATGGAAGTTTAATAAATATGTAACCTGATTAACCTGATGAAACATTCCTGCTGTTTCAGTCCATACAGGGAGTGCCTCATTTGTGGCTGTTATTAAAAACCTATGAGGACTATGTACCAAATGAAGATGAACATCTTCACTGCAAATGAGTAAACAAGACAGAGTATGCATTATAAAAACCACAGCATTAGCAAGAGCCAATACATGGATTTTTGTATGCATGTAGGCAATAGCTTTTTTTTCTCTTCTGTGCCATGAGCATCTATTTATCTCTTATCAGTTGCCTACACGAAGGGCTACTGGCAAGGGATGGACTGCACCTCACAAGAACTGGAAAGAATATATTTGGAAAAGACTGGTTCATCTTATCAAAAGGGCTTTTAAACTAAAATTGAGTGGGGAGGGGGGGCAATCATTACAACCTTAAGAACCTAATTCCAAGCAAAAACCACTAGATAACCAATCACATAAGGAGGTAGGGAATAAAGAGAAAGAAGAAATAAAAAAAAGAAAAACATTTCATGGATAATAATCCTAAAAGGGAAAACAACTCAAGAAGTGTGGGAAACTCTGAAAAATATGATCAGAAAAGCCCAGTCCAACACACCACCACTGAAAAAGAAAAACAAGAAATCCAAGAAGAAACCAGCATGGTTGCACAAAGATCTCTCTGATAAACTGAAAGACAAAAAGGATAAGTACAAAAAAATTGAAAGAGGGACACATAACTAAGGCAAAATATCAGCAGATAGCCTCAATCTGCAAACATGAAGTCATGAAAGCAAAGGACTCAGAATGAACAAAGACTTGCAACAAAAGTCAAAGATAATTTGTAAAAAGTTTCTTTCAACATATAAATAACAAGGAAAAAAGTCAAGGAAACAGTCAGTCCACTAAAGAGAGAAGATGGCAAGGAAGTAAGAGGCAGTAGAGAGAAAGCAGAGTTGCTTAATTCATTATTTGTACAGTCTTCACACAAAAAGAAACTATAGACCAACCTACCAAAAACATAACTGTAAAAGACAGACTAGAAATTAAAATTAAAATTAAAATAAGCAAGAGAATGGTAAGAGAATACCTGTCTACCCTTGATGAATATGAATCACTGGGACCTGATGGATTTCATCCCAGAATTCTGAAGGACCTGGCAGATGTTATCTCATTGTACCATATCTTTTAAAAAATCCTGGAGCACTGGGAAACTACCAGAGGATTGGGAAAGGGCTGATTTATTTGTTTATTTTATTTTGTGAGATTTATATACCGCCTCACAGTGCAAGCACTCTCTAAGCGGTTTACACCAGTAAGCAATGTATATTTATATTGCCCCCAACAATCTGGGTCCTCATTTTACCTACCTCGGAAGGATGGAAGGCTGAGTCAACCTTGAGCCCGTGAGATTTGAACCGCTGACCTGCGGATCAGTGTCAGCTTAAAGTGGCCTGCAGTACCTGCCTCTAACCGCTGCACCACCTCGGCTCTGATATGGTTCCCATCTCAAAAAAAGGGGGGGGACAGACCCAGGAAACTACAGACCAATCAACCTAACATCAATACTGGGAACATATTAGAAAAAATAATAAAAAAACAGATCTGTGAACACCTAGAAACAAATAAAATTATAACTAGTAGCCAGCATGAGTTTGTTAAAAACAGAACATGCCGAACCAATCTTATTTCATTATTTCACAAAGTGACTAAATTAGTAGACCAGCGAAATGCTGTGGACATAGTATACTTAGACTTCAGCAAGGCATTCAACAAAGTAGACCACAACCTACTTCTTGGTAAACTAGAAAAATGTGGGATACACAGCATCACCACCAGATGGATTTGTAACTAGCTGACAAACCATACTCAATAAGTAGTCCTTAATGGCACTACGTCTATATGGAGGGAAGTAAGCAGTGAGGTACCACAAGGTTAAAGTGACCAGATTTTTTTTAAGCGGGACACTGACGGGGGGGCGGGGCCGCCCATTTGAGTTTTGCCCTCTGCGCATGCGCAGAACGCTGCGCATGCGCAGAGGGCAAAAGACCGCTAATGTCGGCGTCCAGGTGGGGGGGGGAGGCGGGAGGCCTTTCCTCGCCTCCCGCCTCCCCTTCGGGAGCCGGCAGTGGCTTGGGCACAGCCGCGTTTCTTTCTTTGCATCCTATTTGCTCTAGTTTTTAACTCTTCGGGGATCTCTCCCCTCTCCTATTTTACTACTCTCCCCTCACCTGCATTATTAGAGGAACTGAGGAAGAGTCGTCCGGAGCTGTTCCAAGGATGAGGAAGAGAGAAAGCCATTGTGCTGCAACCTGAGCGCCTTTGGTGGCCTATCGCCTTCTTATATCGCCGGGCTTTCTAATTTGCATGCCCCAGGTAGCGGTCATTGGCTCCCCGGTCACTGTGGCTGTACCGGGGAGCCTGTGTGCTTGTCATCAATGGAGACGCGCGCGCGGAAGGCACCACGGAGCAGAGGCACCTGGCGAGCGAGGCGAGTGGCGGCATCGGCGGCAGGCTCCTGCCCGCGTCTCCTGCCCGCCTGCCCGCTCACTCGCCAGGTGCCTCTGCTCCGTGGTGCCTTCCGCGCGCGCGTCTCCATTGATGACAAGCACGCGGCTCCCCGGTACAGCCACAGTGACCGGGGAGCCAATGACCGCTACCTGGGGCATGCAAATTAGAAAGCCCGGCGATATAAGAAGGCGATAGGCCACCAAAGGCGCTCAGGTTGCAGCACAATGGCTTTCTCTCTTCCTCATCCTTGGAACAGCTCCGGACGACTCTTCCTCAGTTCCTCTAATAATGCAGGTGAGGGGAGAGTAGTAAAATAGGAGGGGGAGAGATCCCCGAAGAGTTAAAAACTAGAGCAAATAGGATCACTGTGGCTGTACCGGGGAGCCCGCGTGCTTGTCATCAATGGAGACGCGCGCGCGGAAGGCACCACGGAAACAAGGAGGAATCTAGTAACAATCAGGCTAAAAAGATATATTCAGTTTAATTTTTAAAAAAATCTCGCCTCGTTATTTTTTTATAACTGATGGCAGCAAACATACCCAATACCGCTTCCGCCTATTTTCGCCCCACAACATCAACTCTGCAAGATAATAAGTTGGGCTGAGAAAGAATGATTGGCTGCCTTTCTTAAAGAGAAACGAGAGCTTTGAATTTTTTCAGATGGAATTTTGGATAATCAGCATCGATGGCTGGCTCACCAGCTAGAATACCCCGCCTCCAAAACAAACTAAGGTTTGTTCCCTCGTTTGCAGGGGCACGAGAAAAAGATCAGCTGCGGACAAACCGAGAAACCCTCCCCAATGGTTTGGACGGACTTCCATCAGCCTCAACCCAGCAGAGCCATTGCAAAGAAAGGCAAAGGACCTCGGGAGGTACAGCACCCCTTCTGGCCCCCTCCCTTCTTGTGAAATTTCTCCCTCCCTCTCAGCCTCCCCCCCACCCCCAAAAAATAAGGCGAGCTGAACATTCCACAGCACTTCAGAAATTAAAATTTATCGCCGCTGTGCCGGCCAATCCCAATCACCTCTTTCTCTTGGCCGACCAACCCTCGAACGCTCGAGCAAGAAGAGCCTCTGTCTCGGAGTCAACAGCTTTTTCATTGGCAAACCGACAGTCTTACGTCAACGGTGGTGCGCGCGGCTGATTGGATGGCGGGGTTTGGTAGGCGGGGTTTTTGCACGTATGTTATTGTCCGCGCTGCATTCGGGAGATAACGCCCATGTGTCTTACTCTTCGTCCAGCCAATCAACTGACCGAAGGTCCGCCTCCTTTTTTCTTCCTACTCTGCGATAGGCCGGAGGTCTGCAAAAAGCCACGCCCTCCCTGCTTACTGGAGGGAGATTTAAAGCCGCATTTCATGCTGGCCATTAGGGTTTTTGGAAGGGGGTGCTCCGGTTCGGCGGCCAATCATGCAATTTCCGAATTCTTTGTCGGACTCCTCGACTGCCGTAACTGGCCGGTAGTTGCCTTTAGATTTTGGGCGTTGGGTGTTGGGTGGAGCTTCGTTTTAAACTGCTGGTATCTCTGCCTTCTCCCGTCGGAGGTTTTAAAAGCGGGACTTTTTTGAAACGAGGCGGGACGCGGGACAAATTGCGAAAAAGCGGGTCTGTCCCGCCAAAAGCGGGACGTCTGGTCACCTTGCACAAGGTTCCGTCTTAGGCCCAGTACTCTTCAATATCTTGATAAATGACTTAGATAAGGGAATAGAAGGGGAAGTCACCAATTTTGCAGATGACACTAAGCTGGCAGGAATAACCAACACCCCAGAAAACAAGCTCAGAATCCAAAAAGATCTTGACAGACTTGAACAATGGGCCCAACAACAAGAAATTTAATGTGGAGAAAAGCAAGGTTTTACACCTGGGCAGGAAAAACCAAAAGCACAAACACAGAGTAGGCGAAACTTGGCTCAAAAGCAGTTAATTGTGAGAGGGATCTTGAAGTCCTAGTGGACGATCACTTAAACATGAGCCAGCATTGTGTGGCCAGCAGCCAAAGTAAAAATACAATCCTTGATTGTATAGACAGAGGCATAGAATCAAAATCATGTGAAGTATTAGTAGCAATTTATAAAGCCTTAGCAAGGCCACACCTGGAATACTGCATCCAGTTTTGGTCACCACATTACAAAAAGGATGTTGAGACTTTGGAAAAAGTGCAAAGAAGAGCAACTAAGATGATTAAAGGCCTGGAGACTAAAACATATGAAGAAGGGCTGCAGGATTGGGGTTTGGCCTAATCTAAAGAAAAGAAGAATTAGGGGTGACATGATAGCAGTATTCCAGTATTTGAGAGGCTGCCACAAAGAGGAGGGGACCAACTTATTTTTCAAAGCACCAGAGGGCAGGTCAAGAAACAATGGATGAAAACTAATCAAGGAGAGAAGGAACCTGGAATTAAGGAGAAACTTCCTAACAATGAGGACAATTAACCAGTGGAACAGCTTGCCATCAGAAGTTGTAGGGACTTCATCACTGGAGGTTTTTAAGAAAAGATGAGACAGCCACCTATCTCAAATGGTATAGGGCCATGATGGCGAACCACAGGTGGCACATGGAGCCATATCTGAGGGCACGTGAGGCGTTGCCCTATGTTAAAGTGACCAGATATTTTTTTTTTAAGCGGGACGGGGGGGGCCACCTGGGCACCGCCATTTGTTTTGCCCTCTGCGCATGCGCAGAACGCTGCGCATGCGCAGAGGGCAAAACAGCAAATGTCGGTGTCCAGGTGAGGTGGGGGGGAGGGGGGAAGTGGGAGGGCGCTTGGATGCCTGCAGCTCGCGACAGGTAAGCTGCCGGCTGCCTCCTTTCCCCATCTCCCGCCTCCCGTTCGTTGCTTGCCAGCCCGGCCGAAGGGAAGGTGGGAGGCGAGGAAAGGCCTCCCGAAAGGGAGGCAGGCTCCCGAAGCCTCCCCTCCTTTCGGGAGGCCTTTCCTTGCCTCCCGCCTTCCCTTCGGCCGGGCTGGCAAGCAATGAACGGGAGGCGGGAGATGGGGAAAGGAGGCAGCCGGCAGCTTACCTGCTCCAAGCATCCAAGCACCGCGGTCTCCCGGTCGCCCGCCCGGCCCCAGGGCAATGGCGGCAGTGAGGCGACGGGGGGAAGAAAGGGGAGGGGGACGAGGAAGGGCTGTTTGCGCCGCTCGTAAACTCAAAGCGGCGATGGCTCCTCGTCCCTCACCCCTCCCAACCGCAGCGGCGCCTCCGAGGGTGGGGCTAGGGATGGGGCGGGGGAAGGAGAGGAGGAGCAGCCTCACTTCCCCCTCCCCCCAGCTTCCAGCCGCCGCCGGAGGAGTCAACAACGCGGGACATGGGACGTCTTGGGGAAGGCTGTTTTTGCTCTCCCCAGGCTTCAGGAGGCTTCCCTGAAGCCTCCAGAATGCGAAAAACTGCCCAACGGGCAAACCGGAAGTTCGGAAAAATGGACTTCCGGTTTGCCCATTGGGCAGTTTTTCACACTCCGGGGCTTCAGGGAAGCCTGAGGGTGAAAAACGGCCCAACGGGGGGGGATGCACGGGGATCCATGCGTGTGCAGTGTGGCGCACGTGGGGGGGGTTGTTGGCACATGTGCACACGCTAGCATGCGCACACTCCCATTTTTGGCACGCAAGAAGAAAAAGGTTTTCCATCACTGGTATAGGGCCTTCCGTTCGATCAGAGGGTTGGACTAAAAGACCTCCAATGAAGTACGCATGAGCACAAGTGCCCTCCACTTACACGAGTGGAGCTTCACATGCAAGCATAAGTGCTCACTGCTTGCACGAGTGGATCTTCGTGTGCGAGCGCGAGCGCCCTCTGCTTGCACATGAAGCTCCATTCGGTGAATGGAAGGCACACACACCCCTCACTTGCACCAATGGAGCTGTGCATGCACAATGTGCACCTGCCACTCACACACACACACACACCCTGCACTGGGCTAGGCTGCCAAGGCAGAAAGTTTGGGGACCACTGTTGTAGATGGTATTTTGACAGCAAAACTGAATAAGAGCATTCAGCTACCTTTATTTCACAGGTCTATTTCATAGGTCTATTTCACAGACAAAAGCCAGGAAAAGCACCAGGCCCAGACAAGATAACTCCTTCTTGCTGAAAAACTTGTGCTGACCAACTGGACCCCATCTTCACCCCCATCTTTAATAAATCACTAGAGATGTGCTATGTTCCTTCTTGCTTCAAATGCTCTACTATCATCCCAGTGCCGAAGAAATCCTCCATCAAGGAATTAAATTACTTCAGACAGGTTGCTCTAACATCTGTAGTTATGAAAACCTTTGAAAGGCAAGTGCTGGCCCACTTGAAAACCATCACGGGTCCATTGTTAGACCCCTTGCCTACCGAGCAAACAGATCAACAGATGATGCTGTTAATATGACTCTGCACTACATCCTACAACATCTTGAATCTCCAAAGACCTACGCAAGGGTCCTCTTTGTAGACTTCAGCTCAGCATTCAATACCATCATTCCAGATATTCTTCTAACTAAACTAAATCAGCTAGCTGTACTTGATCACACTTGTAAATGGATCGTAAGCTTCCTAACAGACAGGAAGCAGCAAGTGAAGCTAGGCAAAATCACATCAGATACGTGTACAATTAGCACAGGAGCCCCCAGGGCTGTGTGCTCTCACCACTTCTCTTCTCTCTATACACCAATGACTGCATCTCAAAAGATCCCTCTGTTAAAGTACTGAAGTTTGCAGATGATACAACAGTGATTGGTCTCATTCAAGACAAATATGAATCTGCATACAGATGGTAGGTTGAACAACTAGCCTTGTGGTGCAACCAGAACAATCTTGAACTAAATACACCCAAAACCGTAGAAATGGTGGTAGATTTTAGGAGAAACCCTCCTATACCACCATCTCTTACAATACTAGACAATACAGTATTAACAGTAGAGACCTTCAAGTTTCTAGGTTCTATTATATCTGAAGACTTAAAATGGACACCTAACATAAAAAATGTCATCAAAAAAAGCACAACAAAGAATGTTCTTTCGGCGCCAACTCAGAAAGCTCAAACTGCCCAAGGAGCTGCTGACTCAGTTCTACAGAGGAATGATTGAGTCTGTCATCTGCACCTCTGTAATTGTCTGGTTTGGCTGTGCAACCAAACAAGACAGACACAGACTTCAACGGATAATCAGAACTGCAGAAAAAACAATTGCTACCAACCTGCCTTCCATTGAGGACCTGTATACTCCACAAGTCAAAAAGAGGGCTGTGAAAATATCTACAGACCCCTCACATCCTGGACATAAATTGTTTCAACTTCTACCCTCTAAACGACCACACTACACATCAGAAAAACTAGACACAAGGACAGTTTTTCCCGAATGCCATCACTCTGCTAAGCAACTAATTACCACAACACTGTCAAATTATTTACTAAGACTGTATTACTGTTATTCTTCTTATCCTTCCTAGTACCTATCTCTTCCCACTTATGACTATAACCATGTTGCTTGTATCTTTACAATTGATATTGTTTTATTTGTTTCCTAGTATGATTTGATTGCTTATTAGTAACCTATGACTATCACTAAGTGTTGTATCTTATGATTCTTGATGAATGGGTTTTTTTTTTCTTTTTATGTACACTGAGAGCATATGCACCAAAGACAAATTCCTTGTGTGTCCAATCACACTTGGCCAATAAAGAATTCTATTCTATTCTATGCTATGCTATGCTATGCTATGCTATGCTATGCTATGCTATGCTATGCTATGCTATGCTATGCTATGCTATGCTATGCTATGCTATGCTATGCTATGCTATGCTATGCTATGCTATACTATACTATACTATACTATACTATACCATACCATACTATACTATACTATACTATACTATACTATACTATACTATACTATACTATACTAAAGATTGCCAACATCTAACAGAAAACTTGGCAGGGAATGCAGATCGACATAATTCTACCAACAGAAGGAAATTCTGCTGAATCTTACTTTTATTTTGCACATTAAAAATCTCATTGTGTGGCAATGACATTGAACAAGAATGAAAAGGCTCTCTTTAATATGATTAGTGCCGTTATCATTTATCACATACACAGACTAGCTTGGCCTTTTTAAATAACTGTAATCCTTAGAATGAATTGCTTTTACACTTTCCCCCCAAAATTTGTGAGTGAGGGTGCTCATATTTTGGGCTGGCACTTCAAAGCAATCTAATCTAATGCCAGATTGGCACACTACAGAAGCCCTGCAGAGCTAAGAACTCCCATAACTACATATAAACTCACATTTATAGAATACAGAATAACAGAGTTTGAAGGGATTCTTGTTATTCACACACACACACACACACACACACACACACACACACACACACACACACACACTCTTCGTTCGAGCAGAAGAGCCTCAAGACTTAGAGACCACAGATAACCAACCATCAGCAAGATCTTCACTGTCTGGAATCATCCAGAATTAAGACATGGGTCATCCAACAATTATAGTCTAAATGTGCTAAAGCTAGTCATTTTGCATGGCATAAATCATAAAGCCAAAGAACAAAACCTGATTCTCCAGATCAGTGTGAACATCCCTGAAAATATTAGAGAGTTGATACTAGCACTCCTCAAATATTTGCCACTTGGTACGGTAGTGATTATTAAATGTCCAAATGTTAATAAATACATGGGAAGTGGGTTTAATAATTGTATTTAAATTTTAGGCATGTATATAAACTAATTTTAATATAGCTTATGTGAAATAAATAAAATTTGATTTTTTGTTCCAGTACCCGTTACTGTTAAATTTCAGCCCCAATAGGGCAATTTACATAGAAGTAGAGTTTAAATCCCATGTATCTGTACAACTATGCCATGGCTCACAAGAGAACTTTGTTTGGTTGCTAGAAAACATTTGCTTTTTCCTGCAAAGGAGAAAGAAGTATTTTCCAGTAGAAATTTTTTTCTGAAACTAAAAAAATCCAGAAATACCCACAATTTAAAGAATTCAAATGTAATTTTTGAAGTAAAACTTTCACATTCTAAATGCAACTGAGTTTCCCTGAAAGAACTCAAGCATATTCATATTCAGTTCCATATTCAAGGAATTTTCACTGGAATTGGCCAGACCATTTTGCTCGCGTTGGAGAAACGCCTTATTGTTTTCCATGTCCCCACATAGAAGGGCTCTGTCCTGCTCTAATCTTTTTCTTCCCTTCAACTTCTGTTTGATCAGTATTTGCAGCAGAACTATTCAAATTCTCCATCTGCATGTATTTCCACTTGGAGTGGTGCAGGGATGGGTTCTGGCCAGGGGCGGGTTCCTAATTTTTTTACTACCACTCTGTGGGCGTGGCTTATTTTGTGGGTGTGGCTTGCCAGCCATGTGACCGGGTGGGTGTGGGCCTCGGGAGCTTGGCAGCAGCCGGAGAAGCGGGAGGGCATTGCCCACCCACAATGAACCCCCCCCCACAGCGAGAGCAGCAAGACCGTGACAGTGGTTCTTCTAGGAGACTCCGTCCAGCCTGAATGCTTCTCCCCATTCGATGATCCTCGGCTCCTGCCGCCCGTTCCCCCTCCCCTCAGCAGCTCGAAAAGCCTCGAACGTGCAAAAATGCCTGGGATCATCACCACGTGTTCGTAGCTTCTCGGACTGCTGAAGGGAGGGGAATGGAGATAGCTCCTGCCGCCCATTCTTTCAGCATCTCATGCGCTCCCTCAGCCATCCTCCCCTGCTTGGACTACTGTGGGGCAGGAAGGCAGTGCATGCACAGTGCCAGAAGCTCAGCTTCTGGGCATCCACAGAAGAAAATTTTTAAAAAAATAAAAAAAAATTTTTTAATGGAGGCGCCCAGGCACCGGCAACCGACCGCACCGGTACTGTGACATCACCAGCGGGCCGCTACCGGTGCTATAGAGTGGACTGCACCAGTAGGAACCCACCACTGGTTCTGGCTTACCTCGCTGCCAGTTCACTCCTTGACATGCCGCGCGGGTACGCGCGTGTTGCCTGCCACATGGGTGCATGTGCAGTGCTTAAAAACCAGCTTCTGCACATGCACAGAAGCAAAAAACAAGATGGCAGTGCCTATGGCGCCGCTGAGAGAGCCAGTTCAGGGGCATGGCAGGCCTGGGTTGCTGCCGGTTCTAGCGACCCAGGCTGCCAAGTTACTACCAGTTCCATAGAACCGGTCCGAACCGGGAGGAACCCACCTCTGGAGTGGTGGTTTGGGCATGGGTGGTGGTACTTGCACCCCAGGAGCAAGACTTTCCTTAAGCCTGACCTCCCCTCTTTGCCACTGGGGGCTCTTTCTTTCCTTCTGACACCCCTTAAAGCTCACTTTAATAACTTTCATAACAGACCTACCACTTTGCACTACTCCCCCTTCATTACTCAGGGCCTGCTGCACCCTACCGCCTACCATTATACATATTCTTCTTGTAATTACAAGAAAACTCAATTGTGCAAGGAGACCAAACAACGCTATCTATAGCTACACAATAGCTATAATATATGAATTGTAGATTAGAAGCCATCTTGTTGTATTACAATGATTAAAAAAAACCGGTAGTTATATAATAAGAGTATATTGGCAAACAATATTGTGCACCCTTTTACCTTCTTGCTTTCCTTGTCTCTTATTAATATGTGCGTGACCTTTAGTATTATATGTAATTTGGGTTTGTTATTATCGGCCTCTCTACACCTAAACATAGGTTTCCTAGAAACCTATTAAGAATGTAAATTTGAAAAGTGAGGGTGATTAGAGGGTACAAAAGCTGTGCAAGAAATAGAGATACACAACCAATTTTTTGTATCTAACCTCCCTACTGCAAAGAATTAATCTCTTGGCAACTGTTAGCTTTTTAGCTTCCTTGGAAAGGGAGGCATCTCATTCTAGATTTAGGTCAATTGAGTTTTTATAAGATTGTGTAGGTTAAAAAGCCAGAAATGAATTGTCTTCTCTGATCGTCTTAATTATGTTTGTCCCCACCCAAAAAAAATGTCTCTGAAAACTGCATCAGGCGTGTTTCCTCTCCCTTCTAATTTATACTGTTTGGTTTTCTTCCTCATGTCTTTTTCTATCACACTCACATCACCCAGGGTGGCGTTATTCTTTTCAAAATGTTGATAAAAGGCAATGTCACAAGACGATTCATAGCATCTTACAGCCTCGCCCAGTGATTGTTGTGGCAATAGAAAAGCCACCTTCAATGCAAAATAGAGACCCACAGTGACGGCTGTGAGATAATAGAAGATTTGGAATTGGACAAGGACGTTAGGGTAACCAAACTTTTTTGGACATTGACTTTGTATTCTTACTTAAAACTTGGGGGAAATATTTTTTTTTACCAACTGGAGAAATATTTTTACCAACTTACTGTTTGTAAGATAAAGTTAATTCAGAAACAGAATTACATGCTTCCATGAAAATGGGAGGTTGGTAGAGAAAGAAGCATGTTCCATATTCAAATGTGAAAGGATTACATATTAATTATCTTTAGGGGAAATTTGCAGCTATAGTATCCATTTACAAGAAAACCGTTTCTGAAAAGCAAACAACCGACACATTTTGATCCTGCCCAGTTCACAGAATGACAACCTTTCTAGCCTGTCCCTGTGTGAGTTTAATTATTTTTAATGTGGATTACCTGGAAATCAAAGTGCAGCTAATACTCATTGATGAGAAAGAAAAGTAGCTGTTTAAATTGGGAAAAGTCTTGGCAAAAACTAAGCTCTGGAGAGGTAGAGACTGGTAAAGCTTGCCCATACAACAGCCCAGGTATGATTAGAGATAGACAACTTTGAAGGAAGGTGGAGACAGAAGCATCTGCAGCAGCGGTGAAATCTCCTACCAGTTTGGAAGTGCACGCTTCATGCTTTTTCACTCCGCTCTGCTTACGCGCGTGCTTTTTCACCCTCTGCGCATGCGCAGAATGATTTGCGCATGCGCAGAGGGTTAAAAAAGAAAATGGTGGCATCCAGGCAGGTAGCGCTGCCACCGCTACCGGTTCTCCGAACCACCGACAGCCACCGCTACCACTACACCCGAACCGGGCCGAACCGGTAGCATTTCACCCCTGATCTGAAGGATCAAAAGCAACACTGCACCACTGTTCTCTCTCTTGCCTCACCTGAGCATGACTTGTGGGCAGGGCATAGTTATTTTGTTAGGCCTTTCTGATGTCATTCTGTGATATTGCCCTTGCGGGGTGAAGGGAGAAGAGTTGAAAGGGTTTAGAAAGTCCTTTACGTCCCCTTTTTCTGTTTTACTGAAAATAACAGGAAAAATCTACCATCCCACAATTTCCAGACATAACCAGGATATGCCTAGTGAAAGCAGGCGTGGGAAAACATATTACCAGATACCTGGATCTTACTATCATATGTGGTGGACATGTGTAGAAGCAAAAAAATATTGGACAAAAATAAGGACATGGTTGGAAAAGATGACAAAACAACACATTGATCTAAAACCAGAAATATTTTCGCTGGGGATATTACCCGAAAGTTATAATAAAGAGAATACCCGTGTTTCCCCGAAAATAAGACCCTGTCTTATATATATTTTTGAACACTGAAATAAGCGCTTGACCTTATTGCCATGCACTCAAAAGCCCGATTGGGCTTATTATCAGGGGATGCCTTATTTTGGGGAAAACAGGGTACTTATTTAATTATCCATGTTTTAGCTGCAGCTAGAATTGTATTTGCACAATATTGGAAAAGTGAAGAAATTCCTACTGATGAGAAGGTGATTAGGAAAACATTAGAATGTGCAGAAATGAACAGATTAACACTAGCAATTAAAGAGAAAGAACAAACTGAATATTATATGATATGGGAAGTATTTTATCAATGGTTAGAGAGTAAAAAAGGGAACTGGAAATAAAATGAGAAGATCAAAGAAGAATAGAAAATATGTTAAGGTATAAATAAGATGATAATTGTCAGAATTATAATGATGAGGATAATTAATGTTATTATTATGGTATTTTTTACTAGAAAACATGTTGAGGAAAAATGAATAGGATTAAAATGCTTAATTGTTTAACATACTATAACCTTAAGATTAGAAAATTATAGGAGCCGAGGTGGCGCAGTGGTTAAAAGCAGCACTGCAACCTACTTCAGTGACTGCTAGTTCAGCAGTTCAGCTGTTCAAATCTCACCAGGCTCAAAGTTGACTCAACCTTCCATCCTTCTGAGGTCGGTAAAATGAGGACCCAGATTGTTGGGGGCAATATGCTGAACTCTGTAAACCACTTAGAGAGGGCTGTAAAGCACTATGAAGTGGTATATAAGTCTAAGTGCTATTGCTATTGCTATAGTAAAGTGAATGATGTAAACGTAGAAGATTGATGCACAGAGATATTTGAACCGAGATGGCACACTGTTTAAAGGAAGATGGAATGTTTGTATTTTGAAAAATAAATAAAAAATAAAAAACTTTTTAAAAAACACATAAGCAAACAATTAAATGTGCTTTTAAGGAAACAATTAAATGTGCTTTTTTTCTGAGACTGTAAATGAAAGAGGAATATTGATAGAGGAGAATATTTGTAGCTCAAGATTGAATTTTGGAGTGCTTGGTGCTCTCAAGCATGGTTGTCCTTTTGCAGACGTTTCATCACCAAAACTAGGTAAAGTCATCTAGGCCCTGAACCAAGCTCAGAGAACACCAAGGACTCCGGAGAAAAATATGTTTTTTATGAACGACTGCTGACAAAAAAAAATGAGGTGGAATTAATGTGAATATATGCCATTTAATTGTAATTTGCTTGTGGAAATGTTAATAGTGTTTTTTCTCTATTAAAAGGAAAAGCTGAGATTTTAATTTGTGCGGGAGGTGTGTCACTGTTAGGTAATGTAATAAACCAAAACTAGCAAACCATATTATAGTTTAGCATGACAGAAAACACAGGCCAGTGTAGTTTATTCAACAAACTATGATTAAAAACAGTGCAGGAAACAGACTGTATTTTTTTCCAGTAAGTTTAGAGAAAAAAAATTCCATATCCTGTTCTTTTTACTTACATTTATGAAAGTTAGGTTTCACAGAAAGTTAAATTAGTCACATCCAAAACTTATGCAAACTTGTTTCTGCTGACCCCATGTCCCGACCAACCACAAATGAAAAGTATAAAAGATAACACGTTGCAGTGAGAAGGGCATTATGCTTCTTTATAGTCTGTCTGTCTGTCTGTCTGTCTGTCTGTCTGTCTCTCTCTCTCTCTCTCTCTCTCTCTCTCAATCAATCAATCAATCAATCATCGTCTGTCTGTCTGTCTGTCTGTCTGTCTGTCTGTCTGTCTGTCTGCCTGCCTGCCTGCCTGCCTGCCTGCCTGCCTGCCTGCCTGCCTGCCTGCCTGCCTGCCTATCTATCTATCTATCTATCTATCTATCTATCTATCTATCTATCTATCTATCTATCTATCTATCTGCCAGCCATCTCACATATGTGCTAGTTGTTCCCAACTCCAGGGGGCAGTGCTCATCTCCGTTTCAAAGCCGAAGACTCAGCGCTATCCGAAGACATCTCCGTGGTCATGTGACTGCCATGACTAAACGCCCAAGGAGCATGGAACGTTGTTACCTTCATACCAAAGATGGTCCCTATTTTTCTACTTGCATTTTTACATGCTTTCGAACTGCTAGGTTGGCAGAAGCTGGGACAAGTAATGGGAGCTCACTCCGTTACACGGCGCTAGGGATTCGAACTGCCAAATTTGTCCCTCCAGAAGACCCTCTCCAAATATTTCCTTTTAAATTTTAAAACCCTGACCAGGTTGTTTTCTAGATCCAATGAAACATCATTTTCCAAGTCATTCCTTGGGCAAAAAAGTTGTAAATCTACCTTCAATACCATCTGTATCCATCAGCTAAAATTTGGTCTCTATCTGTCATTTATTCAATAACTAGGGGTGTCAAACTGGCGGCCCGTGGACCAGATGCGTCACTCACAGGCCACGCCCACCCCAGCTCTGCGAAGGAAAAAAACATCTCAAAATCACAGGATGGCAATGTGATGCCGCGAGTTTGACACCTGTGCTCTAGTCAGTCTATCCATAAAAGCAGACATATTACTGACATTGTTGATATTGGGACTACTAATTTCTGACTCCATTTGATAAAACAAAAGAATGACTAATACATTTCTTCCTACTGGATTTGCAAGAGAGATTCTATAAAATTTTAAATAACTTAAATAATTCTGTGTGATGAGACAAAGAAGAAATGAAGAGAAAACAAATCCTACAGCATTTGAATGAACTAAGATTAAGACTATTAGAAGTATAAGGAAGGGATATAAATTTGGTTTATTTGATCGAGGTTAAAACAAGATGTGATCTTACTTCTGGCAACCCTTTATAGGATTTCTGCTGACACTGGGACTGAAAATATGATTTTTTATAGATTTGCCTAGAGATGGGAAATGGGATGAAGAGATCATTATTTGTAATGTTAGAAGGGGTGAAGAGTCACTAAATTTGTTTCCAGTTGTTCTAATGAAGGTTAGAAATCACTTTTTTATATATTTATTTTCTTTTTATTATATTTGTACTTTTTTCTTTCTCCTCTTTTCCTTCTTTTTTCTTTGTCCTTGCATCTTTTACTCTCTTCTTTTAAGTTTAGTTTAAATTAGATTTACTATTATTTTCAATATGTGTGCATGCGTGTGCACATGCCTGTATGTGTGTGTGTATGTGTGTGTGTGTGTATTTCATTCATTTCTATGTTTGATTCAAACTCTTGGTTATGAATTATGGAGTATTAAACAGTTGTTTTAGGATTATTTGCTCACTTATAAAAAAGGAAAATAATGCTGTTTATGCCCTTTCTATGGGCAATATATTGTCTGTAGAGTTGAAATATATTCCTCTATTGCTGAAGGACAAGGCACATGACATATCTGCATAATTTAAGGTAATGTTATGGTGTTAACCTTTTTTTAAATATAGCAATAATTTTATGCATATTTTATTCTTTTAACTTGTTACAACTGTGCATTTGTCAATAGGAAAATAAACAATTTAGCAAATGCTGTTGTACATCAGAGAACATAAGCGACTCAGAATAGAATAGAATAGAATAGAATAGAATAGAATAGAATAGAATAGAATAGAATAGAATAGGAAGAAGGAGAAGGAGAAGGAGAAGGAGAAGGAGAAGGAGAAGGAGAAGGAGAAATAGAATAGAATAGAATAGAATAGAATAGAATAGAATAGAATAGAATAGAATAGAATAGAATAGAATAGAATACTTTATTGGCCAAGTGTGATTGGACACACAAGGAATTTGTCTTTGGTGCATATTCTCTCTGGAAGATTATTCTCCTCTGGCATCTTTTGCCTGAACTTGAAACTGCAATGGTAGTCCTTGAGGAGATCTCTGAGGGCTTGCCTCCCTTTGAGAATTTCCAGGAACTGAATCAGCGGTGGGTTGCTCCCGGTTCGGACCGGTTCTTAGAACCAGTAGCGCTGGTGGCAGGAGACTCCGCCCACCCACCCAGGATGCTTCTGCGCATGTGCAGAAGCTTCTGTGCATGCGCAGAAGCGTCGCACGCGGTAGTTAAGTGTTTTAGAACCCACTACTGAACTGAATGTGCTTTTATCTTTAATTTTCAGGAGAAAAAAACATGTCATTTGTGTAGGCTAACTTACTAAGGTAGTGGTTCCTAATAGTTTCATAAAAAGCTTCCCCTTCTTCCACCCTATTTTGGAAAATGAATATAACAGGCTAAAACAGGAGAGAGTATTGTCTCTCTTTTTTATATAGAAATATAAGCACACAACAAAAATAAAATTGATAAAAAAATTGAAAGATATAGATAAAATAATGCAAATGTGGGAAGAGAAATGCTCTGGATTTTGTGCTAGAGCAGTGATGGCGAACCTATGGCATGAGTGCCACAGGTGGCACGCGGAGCCATATCTGCCGGCACGCGAGCCGTTGCCCTAGCTCAGATCCAGCGCGCATGTGCGTGCCCGCCAGCTGATTTTTGGCTCGCACAGAGGCTCTGGGAGGGCGATTTTGGCCACCAGAGGGCCTCTGGGGTGCCGGGGGGGAGTGTTTTCGCCCTCCCCAAGCTCCAAGAAAGACTCTGGAGCCTGGGGAGGGCAAAAAACAGGCCTACTGGCCCCACTGGAAGTCGGGAAACAGGGGAGTGGGGGGTTGCACATGCATGCGCAGGGGTGTGGGGCAAGTGGGGGGCTTTGAATTATGGGTGTGGGCATGCACACGCATGCGATAGCACATGCGCGCACTATTTCGGCACCCGAGGGAAAAAAGGTTCGCCATCACTGTGCTAGAGTGACAGCATACCTTACAGCTAGTAAGTTCCTGAGATAATAGTGCAACCACACCCTTGAAATAGTAGTGCTATCACATCCTTGAGATAGTAGTGCAACCATACTCAGCAAGTGGGGCTAATTCCCCTACTTGCTGAGAGAGACTGTATTTTCCACTGATAAAATGATTTGTCCACAAAAAGAGCAACTGCAACAGCTGAAGAGCATCTGTACAATTATTGAAGAAATAGTCTGAGGAAAAAAAATGCCCTGAGGCTCAGATTTTAAAAAAATATATATCACTAAACTGTCTCTCAAACAAATTGTGTTCAACTCAAGGAGAAGGGCTCTGGGTACAATTCACAAAGGCAAATTTAACTCTCTGCTCACATGAATCTAAGGACACAGAGCAATAGCTGTTCCTTGGGCCTATGTTCCAATTTAGAAGACACATACCCAACCACTGCAAACAGGGAGCCAGACTAAAGTCTAGCTCTTAACCTGGCAGGTGCCTTTGAAATAGAGCCGAGTTGGTGCAGTGGTTAAATGCAGCACTGCAGGCTACTGCTAGTTCAGCAGTTCAGCTGTTCAAATCTCACCAGGCTCAAGGTTGACTCAGCCTTCCATCCTTCCGAGGTGGGTAAAATGAGGACCCAGATTGTTGGGGGCAACATGCTGAACTCTGTAAACCGCTTAGAGAGGGCTGTAAGGCACTATGAAGCGGTATTTAAGTCTAAGTGCTATTGCTATTGCTAAATGATGGCATTTCATATATTTTCTAACATCCGCTCAAACAAGACACCAAACAACTTGAGAAGCAATGGCTTCACTGATGAAATGCAGCTTTTTAAAGGGGCAAGTGAGTGCTGTATCCCTTTTTCACCTTTCCCCACTAAGTCCTCTGTGTCGATGTGCAAATATAGGCACTGTTCTTCAGCGCACAGAGCCTCTGGTTCATTCTCCATTATAGTTTCCAGCAGTGACTCCCTTCCGTGGCCCACCAGCATCCAACACTCCTGTTGTCCTTTTCACGGCAACAAGAGCTCTTGTTACAAAGTTATTGATTGGTTTTCCTGCAGACAGATGGGCTTGTCAACGTCTGCTCCCCCCCCCACCATCCTGTGGAATCTGCCAGTGTATGGGCTGATTGTGCCTCTCCGGGGGATAGGGTTGCAATGGGAGACCACCCTCTACGCAGCATCCTTCACACAGGCCACCGACTGTAATAAATAGAGCTGGACTGAGTGATAATAAAAGCAATTGAAAGGGTTACCTGTGCAGGCCTAAGATTTATATCTTCTCATATTTGAAGTGATTGCTTTATTGAGTTCTCCATTTGGTTAGGATGCTATATATTTATTTATTTAGTTATGGATTTTTGTGGTGTTACCTAGCCTCTTTTCATTTCTCTGATGGGATTGTGAAAAGAAGTGGTATCCTTTGGAAACGAGCCCTTTAAGGAGGGCTGTTTATATACTGAACATATTTTCCCCCCCTCCCTTAGCTACAGTGACTCTAGCTGTGATCCTGGCAGAAATAGTGTGATCGTTAAAGAAACATAAACTGTGTGCTCAGGAGCGGAAGATGCCTTACAGCAGAAAGGAGAAATATCCTGTTTACTTGACCATAAATATACAGATGTGGATGAGATTCCATTTCATCACTGTTATGGCAGAGAACATAGGCACTGTTCAATCTTATCACAGACTACTTATATAGCAGTGAGGGACTGTCAAAGTGTTAACCTCCTACCTTTGGCACAGCACAAAACAATGCTGGCATAGCACTCGCAACCCCACTGCCAATTCCTATCCTGTTTCTATTGTGTCCATTCTGAATCAGATCACGTGGCCTGATTTGCAACCCTGCACTTGCGAGAGACAAGACTGTTGGTTTTCTTCTCTGACTTTGCTACCCTGCCGATCCCCACTTTGCTGGCACAACATCCACCAGTTGGGGAGGGGGGCATTGCAGCAGGAATGAGGAAGGTTAAACTTCTGGATTCTGCATGGACTGATTGGTCTCCCCTTCCTCACACAACCCATTTGGCCACTTCCCAAGTTAAAATGAAATCATGGGTACTAAAGAAACGAGTGGGAAAACACCAAGGTTGAAATAATTCTAGAAAGGAAAGTGACAGAATCTGACATGACTGTGCAACTAGCTATGTGAGGAGAACAGAAATGATTAGCTCCTGGGCAGCCACTCTCTAGCTTCATTAACAATTGCAGAGAAACTGACAATAAGTACCAATCAGTGGTGGGTTCCTACCGGTGCTGTCCGATGCTTCGTTCCGGTAGGGGCCCACCGATTGCGTAATGTCGGTGCGACGGCTCCGGTGCTTTCTTTGCTGGTCCTTGCACGCCGCCATCTTTTTTTTTTGAATTTTTTGCAGTTTTTGGCTTTCTGCGCATGCACAGAAGTAAAATTGTCCTTCTGCACATGCACAGAGAGCCGAAATCGCATGAAAGGATGCGTGCACGCACACAATGTCGCAATGCGCACTGGTAGGAGAAGGTAAGAGGAACCCGCCCCTGGTACCAATACACCATACATTCTTCCTCAGATGAAACAGTGAAGCTCTGCTCTCAGTTGTTGACATTGGAAAGAAGATGGGATCAAACTAGAAAGTTCTGGAACATGGAAGTGGCAGGTTAGAAAGCAACTCCAGAAACAAAGATTTAATGGAGAAGATAAAGGCTGGAAGAGTATGGTATACAGCCAGAGGTGGAATTCAGCTGGTTCGGACAGGTTTGGACAAACCGGTAGTGGTGACCTGCGGGTGTGGCCGCCCACCCGTCCCAGTTCTATGCCGACCTATTTAGGCACATTGTGAAGCCGTGTGCATACGTGCAAGCCGCATGCGCAATCAAAGCGCATGCATGGAAGGAGCACGTGTGAGCGAAGCAAGCGTGTGCACGCACATGCTCACATTTGCGAACCAATAGGGACAATAAGTGAATACCCACCTCTGTATACAGCACCCTCTGTATACAGCCCACCAGAATTTATACATCCTGAGGTTGCCATTGAACGTTGTCAGAAGAGAGAAAACGTTTGTCTCGACATAACTAATGAAAACGTATGGCTGATTTACTCATGGACTAGGGAGGAGACAAGAGAAAGGTTAGAGCTTGATTGCCCCATGGTTACTTCCAAGTAGGTAACTGGATCCAAAGTATGACCCTATGCACTGAAAACATCTTTTTGCCTTTGAATCCTAAGGGCTGCCTGCACAGCCCTACTTCGGGACTGCATCCTACCTCATACATCCCTACGACCAGTTAGGTCCTACAGAGTCGGTCTCCTCCAGGTCCCTTCTACCAAACAATGCCGGTTGGCGGGCCCTGGGGGAGAGCCTTCTCTATGGGAGCTCTGGCTCTCTGGAACCAACTCCCCCCAGAGATCCAAATCATTCCCACCTTGCTGGCCTTCCGGAAAGCCATTAAGACATGGCTCTTCCTGCAGGTGGGGTGATTGTGACTGTTGCTTGTGTTGTTTTATCGCTTTTAATTACTATTTCATTATTGTTGTTTTTATTGTATCTTTTGATACTATTTAGCTGTTCTTATATATGTTGTACGCCGCCCTGAGTCCTCAGGGAGTAGGGCGGCCTGTAAGAATCATAAATAATAAATAAATAAATAAATAAATAAATAAATAAATAAATAAATAAATAAATAAATAAATAAATAAATAATGGTTTACATGAAGAACCACTTCTTCTTGTTACTCTCTACCTCCTGCCAAGTGGATGGCCTTGGGTCACAGCATTAGGAGATGGGGCAATTATATTCTCCCTGTTCTCTATCTTCAATACCGTCGATGATGTTTAAACCTTCTTGATGTCCCTTCCATTTTCTTTAAACTAAAAATACTAAAACTTCTCCTTCTTCTCATTATTGGGAAGGAGTTCTAAGTCTCTGGTAATGTTGTTCTTATGGACATCTTTTCTAGCTTTATTGGTATTTTTTTTAGAAATGTTATATAGTGACACTAAAAATAACATACCGGTAATTCTGTTTTTACTTCCATTTCTTCCTGACTTGAAATGGATTTAGAAAAAAAAGTGTCAAGAGCTAAGCAATTGATTTTAAATTACTGAAGACTAGAGAAAAATCTCAGGAGAGTATCACAGCTAATTGTTCAAAGTATATAACACTTTATTAGGGCAAACTGGCCTTGCTTTTGGCTGATGGACGTGGGAATATACAGGGAAGCTGCTATGAATACTTTGCAAAAAGAACAGAATTTATGGGCAAATGAAAAAGTGCTGAAATGAAGAGTGCTTCAGAAGAATGCTTAATAACCAGGAAATTCTGGGAAAAGGGAGAACTGAGGAAGAGATGAAAGCATATGAATCTTCTGTAAGTCCTGTCAACTACATATTTGCAATACTGGAAGAAACATAAGAAAACTCAAGATGCAGGTACAGTAGATATCAAATTACTGCCAGTTCATCATGTTTGCTCTTGTCTTCTGCTATTGACCACTTCATAGCGGTACAGTTCTACGGAGAGGTGTAACTGACCTTTTTACAATGAATTCAAAACTACGGTGGTTAAAATAACTACATAACAGCAGATTTTAACTCTGGATTGTGGTGGTATGAGAAATATGAAAAATAAATGGATAAATTTCCAGTATAATTTCCCATTCTCTTAAATCAGTTCTTTAAAGTTAAACAAAATACAGGAAGTTTTTTTAAAAGAAGTAACTCAGTTTCCGCACTATTTTCAACCTCCGTCAATATTATATTCATGAATCAGTGATGCCACTTTCTAATTCCCATCACTATTTAAGCAATATTTTGATGCGCACCGGGAACTCTCAACTTGGAAACCTATTAGAATTCATCATTAGATCAAATCTTTACCACTCTTTTCTTTAAATACATGCGGTATTTAAAAAGAACTAACATTATTCCTCAGCAATCCCTTTTTAAACATAAACACAGATCATTCAAACTTTCTTCACACTTTTCCCCCTTTTCTGAAAATATTTATCAGACTGAATTAACGCAACGACAACAACAACTTTTGGGAAGTAAAATTTACTATAGAAAAGCTAAAAGCCTATTGTGAAAGAATCCCAGTGACTGTAATGTATCAAAATCTATCTCTGTTTATGGTGGAAGTAGTGTTCAAATTCTCCTCTTTGTTCTCCTCCTTGCAAAAGACTAGAAGCAACTCTTTTCTAGGCTCGAGAGGCAGTTACTATCTAGTTCCCTGTTTTGGAATCTGCCTCTGAAAGTCTGTGAATTGACTGTCAGATCTATTTGCTTGCCTCTGCTTAAAATGCAGAATTCCAGCTATGCGTAATATTTGGGTGCCAACAGAAGATCTCTTCCTAGGCACCTTTGCTTTCTGTGTGGTGTGGTGTGGAAATGTTCATAGGCCAAAGAGAAAAAGCAGTTCCTGCCACCCTATCCATATATAAAATATTACCCAACCAATGGAAAGTATTTCATTTAGTCCAGTAAAAATCATGTTTCTTTTCAAGTGCTGTACCAGTGTGGCAATTAAGGTTATTGGCGGGGGGGGAGGGGGGGAAGAGGCTGCTTAGAGCTAGATATAAGGGCATTTCTCTGGAAGTTGACTTTGATTACAAAATTTCTTTTGCTTTCTAAAGCCAAGGGACAGCATTTATGAAAAATATTTTATCATGAAAACCCTTAGAGAAAAAAAGCATTTTAACATGCTCAGACACAGGGCTTGTTCCTTTCTGATGTTTTATTTTCCTTTTTTTAAAAAAAAATCGTTACCTTTTCTTGTAAATTTATAGGCAAGAATTGCTACATTAGTTTATTTTTAATTCCATATTACTTGCTGATTTTTCTTTACTCTGTATATGTATTTTTATTATTTAGATGGGGAAAGTTCTTCTTTAAAATTACTGAGAAATTTAGCAAAGAGAGCAGTTCAATTATTTTTTTCTAATTGACTTTAAGATACTGTACCTATAAGATCAGAGGTGGTATTTCAGCCGGTTTAGACCAGTTCGGGCGAACCAGTAGTACTGACCTGTGGGCCGCCCACCTTTCCCGGTGCTATGCCGTCCTATTTAACCGCATTTTCAAGCCGCGCGCATGCGTGCAAGCCGCACGCATGAGCAAAGCGCGTGCATGGAAGACTGCACACATGTGCAGAAGGCGTGCACGTGACCGAAGTGAGCGTGTGTGCGCGCTCTCACATTTTCAGTCCTGGGTGAACCGGTAGGGAAATGATATGAATCCCACCTCTGTATAAGATACCAAGAAACAGTTACTTAGTGGGGATTTTAAGTACTGGAGCACATAACACCCAACAGGTCACTAGAAGGCAAAATCACAAAACTATGTGTCAATTGCTTTGGCCATGTCATGCAGGGAAATTTGCTGGAGAAAGCAATTATGTTTGGAAGAATTCGTGATTTTGTGGCTTGAAACCAGGCCATCAAAGAACACCATCACTGAACACCATCAAAGCTGACACCAGTCAGAGCATAGAAAAACTCAAAAAAGTAGTGCAAGATCAGGAGACGTGGAAAGACCTAGCCCATAGAATGGCCAAGAGTCCAACTCGACTGAATAGATAATATCATCAGGGGGGATTTTAAAGTGATTGTAGTTTGTAGTATGTCCAGTATGCATTTCTGTTGTAAGGTATTGTCGTCACACAAAACAATTAACCTGAATGGAATTCTTTAGGAAATATCTGCATACCTTTATCTTAGAACTTGCTCTTGTGGATCTGGAACTCTTCACTTCCTGGAATGAAGGAGGAATGCCGAAATATTTTCAGAACAAGCCCCCTGCTGGGTGAAACCAAGTAAAGCACTTTATCTGGAATAGCTAATTAAGTGACACCTTCTTAATTTAGGTTGCGCCTGTTAAATAGAAAGTTTTTCCAAAACTTCACATACTTTGCAACTCGAGACGTTTAAAACCTAAACCTGTGCTTGGTTGGCAGATGATGACATAGAGATTTTAAAAAAGTTCTTTAGCTCAGAGGTCCCCAAACTTGACAACTTTAAGACTTGTGGACTTCAACTCCCAGAATTCTCCAGCCAGCAGAGCTGGCTGGAGAATTCTGGGAGCTGAAGTCCACAAGTCTTAAAGTTGCCAAGTTTGGGGACCTCTGCTAGCTGTTAAAAAAAACTAATGTGGCCCTGTTTTCCCTTGTTCTGTTCTTAGAAATTTATTTTTTATTGTTGAGAAGGTTATTTTTTATTGGTTTTGTGTTTAATTTTCAGATTTTGGCTAGATCCTTTATTCCCAAATTCATGTCCATTGTTTGGATCGCAGTCTTAGCCCGACTTTCAAACTACAGGCATGGAATACAGTATTGCGAAATCTGAGTGAATGTGCCTGGAGTTGTGTAGCAGAAGCGGATAATGTTCTGTTTGTTTTCTTTCATATTCTAGTAGCATTTGCACACTGGCCTCAATCTCTTGGGGAAGAAATATTTGGAGAGAAAATCGCGCAGAAGGACTCTTACAAAAGCTCCCAGATATTGATAGTTATCGGTGATATTTTTCTCCTGAGCCAGTTTGTACTTATTTTTCTCACAGTGTTTTCATTTCCAGCCCTGATTCTAAGAGTACTATAGATGCTTTGCCAATAATGTATAATTGGCAAGAACAGACCAAAAAGAATGCCTCGTGAATTAGGAGCTCTGCTTGCAAATTACTTTGACCTGTACTGAAGCGGTCAGGACAAGCAATACCAAACTTCAAGCCCGGGGTTTGTTTGTTTTTAAACTGTCAGTAGTTTTATGTAAAGAAAAAGAAAGATATTAATTTATCGACTAAAAATTATATTCCACCACCTGACAATTTTATTAATTTTCAAGACAAAATATATTATCCACAGATAACACAGGAGAAAGGGACTTTAAAAAAAAGTAAAATAGAAAAACACAAAATCAATGGATACCGCAAAAAACTACTGTAAGAAGCAACCTAGTGGTGGACTTCCTGCTCTGTTGAGATATAGCCCCCCCCCACCCCAAATGAACTCTATAAACACAGCATCAGTCCTCTGCTTAGCATTTAGCAGTGCTGTGTGGTGCTGCCTTCTCCGCATACAGCTGGAAAGGTAGAGTTTAAAATATCAGCTTTTAAAGCTTCTATGGAATTTTGCAAGTATGCTTTTGAATTATGTCTCATTAGTTAAATGTTTTCAGTCGGAATGTATATGCATCCGCATGGAGGCATTATTTAAAAGCAAATGAAAGTGCATAATGTATATTTTAATACATTCGCAAATAAAACCAAGGACAATAAGCAATTAGAAGCATTTCTTCCAAAGGGGGAAAAAAAACAGTAAAAGACTGGCAGATAGAATCTACCAAGTAGGATGCGAGCCTTCCCAGAAAATTTAGCCTTCTTTGCACATTAGATTCAGCCTATGTAAACTGGAAGCATTCACAGGTAAACTAGGAAATATAAAAGATTTTTTTTTCCTCTTGGGTTTTCAAATATAATTGAGACTAGCTCTGGTTCTATGTACCACTCTCTGTCGCTCTCAAAAGCTGACAATTAAGGGATAGCACTCCTCAAGCTATTTCAACCAATTGCACATGACAACAATTGGCTGTCTAGATTCTCCTTAAGTATCTTAGATAAATGTGAAACTACATCTTATGAGGCATTAAGATTGTTTACCTAATGTTAAGCTGGAACCACTTCCTCGCCATAAAGAACACTAGGCAGCCATTTCCTGTATGACAACCTTTAGGGTTTGTTTATTTATTTTGTTGTTTTCAATAATGCATCATAAACATTTTTTTCCCCATGCCATAGCATGCCGGGTGGTCATTTTTGAAAGTGCTCAAGTCAGTTAATATCCTACCTAAGCTATATTGCTGAATTGGACATATATGACGGGGCTAATGCCAGATTCACATTATACTGCTGTTCATGAAATCTAGGATTTCATTAGCATGTTACTGCCATTGTTATTTTCAGCATTTGAACCACAAGTGATGGCTTGGATTTTCTGCTTGGATGTTCTGCTTTGGCTGCCTTGATCCTTTCATAAGCATCTATTCCAAGGGTTTTAATGGTAAAGGACGCCGTGAAAGCATCCTTCTGTTTAATAGCTAATTTGAAGAAGAGGTTTGTAAATTATGAAAGCTACATCACTAATTATAATTCAGCTGATTCTACAAAATGAATTATTCTATTGCTGTTTGGATTCTTCATTAATAAAGGCTACATAATCAAGACATTTATGAGTAAAACTGCAATTTATGATTATTTAACAAGAAGTCCTATTGAATTCAGAGGCATTTACTTCTGGGGCAAGAGCGATAACAACTGCTGTGGAAGCCTCTTAGTCAGTTGCTAGTAAAATGAAAATCATTCTCTAAAGTCACTAATAATTTCTAGTAATAGACTTCTATAAGTAAATTTGCAGATGTGTTATTTTGTAATCTATCACACCAAATCAATGGTATTCTATACCCATGTATTTAGCCTTACATACATCTGTGTCAGAGTCTGAAGAGTTCGGCCAGCCCTGGGGTGCTACATAGACAGACAATAAACAGTGATTTTGACATAATGGGATTTAACCCAAAAGTGATCTACATGAACAGGATGATTGAAAATGCTAATATTGACAATAATGTGCTTCAGTGTATCTTTACTTATTGGTTAACAATTAAATAGTAAATAATGCCATATGCCATAACCAGTCTGTTACTTTTAGAAATAGTCATATTTTTTCATCTAGTCAAACTATCTTAGAATGGGCAACATTTTGGTGTCTGGAAGGGTTACGCTTAATGTTTTCTTTAGATGGGAGAGGACTAAAATGGCAAAACAATTTGGTGAAGTGGAAGCAAGTTCACTGGTAGGAATGGATGTTTTCTTTGGGGAGAGCTAGGCCCAGGCTAAGAGGGTTTTGTTGTTCTTTTTTATCTTTGTTAAGTCTACCACATTTATTAGCTACTACATTTCTTGTGTTTTCTTTCTCAAATTTCCAAGGAACTGTTTCGTAATAATTTTCAGTAACTACAGAGCTGAAATTCAACTTCAACTTCAGCAATATGATTGAAAAGAGCTCCTGGAGCTATGAAAAGTGGAAAAGGAAGGGGAGGGATAGGGAAAGGAAAAGGAAAAGGAAAGGAAAAGAGGAAAGGAAAGGAGAGGAGAGGAGAGGAGAGGAAAGGAAAGGAAAGGATGGAAAGGAAAGAAGGAAAGGAAAGAAGGAAAGGAAAGGAAAGGAAAGGAAAGAAGGAAAGGAAAGGAAAGGAAAGGAAAGGAAAGGAAAGGAAAGGAAAGGAAAGGAAAGGAAAGGAAAGGAAAGGAAAGGAAAGGAAAGGAAAATCTTGCATAGATTTCCCACCTCTAATTTAAGACAATAGAAATACCGGGTTTTTTTGGGGGGGGGGACATTTCTTTCTTGCATCAGACCAAAAATATTCCATATTACTTTCCTATGGATCACATACAATTGCCACATAGGTTTCATTCTAGGTCAGAAATGTTCTAAAGAAGATGCTAAGAAAAGGAGTATTTTGGCTAGCTTTTAAGCAAATTTGTATCTTCCCTCTATAGGGAAGTTCGTCACAGGGTTTTGGTGATCATGAAATTAGCTGTATTGGATTCTACGAAGGAACAAATGTTGAATGATACCGATGCACATAGAAATAAACAGATTTCAAAGTAGTTACATTAATATTATTATGCCTACTCCTGTGTTTTTAACAGCAATATAATCTGCAAAAAAAAGATAAGCGTTCCATTTTCTACTACACATTAAACTACCATTAAAAGCCAAATTACAGGATATAGTTCAAAAGTGTGTAACTCTACTTGAATCGCCTTCACCTCTACAGTCTAGAGAGATCCTATGCAGCTCAAATACTTTCATTCTTAAAAGTGGAGAAATTGCATAAAGACTTTTTCTCCTTCCTAATAGTTCGCAAGAATACATAAAGACGGAATCAAAGCACCGTTTTTTAAAACTTTCATGCTCCAGAAAATCAGCCACCTGCGATGCTAACCTGCATCATTCTATCCTGTTCTTGCTTAAGGTATCCTTATACTTTTCAACCAGTGTTTAGAAGCTCAGAAAAAGACAGATGGGGATAGAGCTTAAGAATCATATAAATAGCTGCAGTGAAACAAGATGAAAGACATCCAAGTTTGAGAAAGTCATTCACTCAGAAAAATTATAAAGATATTGAAAATCTACACATAACCTCTATAAATTAGTGTTCCCACTGTTTAAAGTACTGCGATGACATTCTTGCTATTTCTAATCTATAGGGCTGAAATTCTTGGGATGATCTGTTTGTGTCATATTGCCTGTGTAACAATAAAATCTGCCTTTTTTTGCTGTACTGTAATTTACCACCTAGTTTGACAAACAATTAAGGTATGAGGAATTTTATCCTATTAATCACCAGTAGCTGCCCTTTTCAGAAAACTGATTCTTCCTCCAAGTATCCTGACGCATCATTTGATAACACACACATTCAACTACATTTTTGTATCATCAGAAAATTCCCCCGTCTCTCTTAAGATAAAATACTATGACACAAAAAGGTCTTAACTTATTTCTAGAAGGAGCCTTCCAATGTTTTAAAAGTGTTTGCTATGTGATATTCCTATGTCAGTGCCTCCAGTTGGAATAATTTGACCGGAGCTGAGACATTTTCCATACATATCTCATTAATGCATTTATTTAACTCTCCTTTTATTTATCATCCAACTGCTTCAAAAATAAGGAACAAAGTTGAGAAAGAAACTGTCAGGTATGCAGCGGAGAGAATAAAGTGGCCAGGGATCCTTGGAGCACTGATCGTCAAGGAATTTATATTGTATCTAGACAAATAGGAATGGGATAAAAGGAAGCATCTTAGCCAATTTTGCATTTTTTTTTTCCTTTGAAAAAAGGAAGAACGGAAGGGGAAATAAAAATACTAAATGAGCAAAACCAAATAATAGTTGTTTTAATGGTGTGGGGCAATGTTGGAAACTTCTCCTTTAACATACCCTATTGTAATGTAGCCATATTAGTGACAACTTGAAGTAGTAGTAGTAGTAGTAGTAGTAGTAGTAGTAGTAGTAGTAGTCGTAGTAGTAGTAGTATTGAAAATTCAGTATTTAATGTTTAATTTAAATTTCTGTGCCATTTAAACCATTGAATCTAACCATCTACTTAATGAAGGAGTCCACATTAAAGCATAACAGATTCTGGACTTTAAAACATCTAGCAAAATAGCAGACTACCATTTCTCTGGGTCATCGGTTCTATTCACATGACTTTTAAATCCAGAAAGTATATGAAAACAAGATTACAGTGAAGTTGGAGGCAAACATTAAGAGTAATAATTCAAAACGCCATATTGTTTATGGGATTCAAGACACTGAATGTAAAACTTAGTACTGACATATCACTTACCATTATTCTTTATATAACTCTATTTTACTATTTGAGAATTAGGAACAGAAAAAAAGAGAAAATTAAAAAATACCCAAACATAGATTTTCAGGCAAGATGGAAAAAATAATTTTTTAATGTTTTTCTATAATAATCCCTTTGTTTATAAGTCTATATGGTATATGCAAGGCATGAAATAATTATTGGCCCCAATCTTAATATTTATCAAGAGAGAAATCTATTTACTTGTTTTTAATTTCCAACAATGTAATTTCAAGAGTTCTGTTTTCCGTCATGACAAATCGAGCCATTTCTTTTATTGATTTCAGAGATCAAGGAAATACACACACCACAACATATGTATGTGTATATGTATTCACCAAATCAGCTTTATAATTATCAAAGATTATATGTATAAAGACCAGCTTCTTCCTAGTTTCATTTCAGAAACTTCCAATATTGATTCTAGTATCCCTAAGAAATACTGGCTTAGATTTAATGACAAAACGCTGCCCAATGTGGCATATTTACCTCATTTCAGGGATAGATTAGGTAATGGGTAGAAAAGTCAAGGCTTAACTGAGACCAATTGAATCCTAGATTCTTGATAGCTGCCTTGGGCTTATAAGCAACAATTTGTGGTATTTACTTTTTATGTTTCCGCATGCCTGGTGTTGGCTGCTGCAGTTTATCTGGAAAATTCTTGCTATTCTAGTGAACTGCCATCTAGTCAACATTTACCCGGACTATCATTAAGTGTTGTACCTTATGATTCTTGACGAACGTATCTTTTCTTTTATGTACACTGAGAGCATATGCACCAAAGACAAATTCCTTGTGTGTCTAATCACACTTGGCCAATAAAGAATTCTATTCTATTCTATTCTATTCTATTCTATTCTATTCTATTCTATTCTATTCTATTCTATTCTATTCTATTCTATTCTATTCTATTCTATTCTATTCTATTCTATTCATTTAAAGGCAAGCTAGCATCTTTCTAGAGATAAACATGCAATGACCAAGCCATGAAACATTACAGTACAGATCCATGCAAGGCTACCTGACACAGATAAATATCTACCCTTTGATAAAATTATCTCAGTTATAGCAGAGGATTCTCCCACTGTACTGAATGTGGTCTTTACTACACTAAGGGTATGATGCTAGGGTGTCTCTCTGAGAAAAAATTTCTGGAGAGAGGATAAATTACTTGCTTCCCCCCACCCCCACCACCAAGCTCTCCACAACCCAGGGCACATTTTTCTACCTGAGCAGATGCCTGGGGTGGCTCTTCACCTTTTCTGCAGTAGCCCAGGAAAACATTTGAGAAGTGGCATCTCCTTTTTACCAGAAGCCTAGTTTTGAGCACTGAGGCCCCAGCCTACAGTTCTCTCTCTCTCTCTCTTCTGGACCAACTGCTTCTCAAGAGGCGCCAATGTTACTTCTATTATCTCCATCCCTGAGACAGGTGGAGCCTCCCTTTCTTTAAGGAAGGCGCATAATCAGCCAGCCAGTTTGAACTTAACGCTGTTCATAACCTAATGACCATTTTAATATTGATAGCACACACTGGGATAATTTGGTGGGATAACATAGCCATATATTACAAAGAGCCATCATATTGGGGAGGCATCTCTTTACGCCAAGGGAGGCTCCCTTGTTAATTTCACCTGTTATTTTCAGATGATTTGGGATTATTCCACATTTTTTTTCTAAACTATAAAAAGCCACCGAGGTTGGCAGTTTACAAAACGTCTATTATTTGTAAGAACAAAGAACAACATTTTTACATAAAGACACCACTGTTTCTATACTTTTGATGCACATTGCTTCGTTTTAAAAAAATGCTGAATTTACTATTATATAACTATTGAACTCAACAGCTGTTGAAATGGATGTGTCGGCTGTTGTGTCTGTCTGGATCGAAATATCTTGATAGGGCTACTTTTTTTTTGACATAGAGATTTATAATAGGGCACACTTGCAGCAGCTGCTCGTTCCATCATTCACTGCTGAAGGTACCCAAATATCACTTTATGTATTCGAAAAGATATCCATGTGGATTGTTATAGGTTGTTCCTAGAGGATCATGAAGCTCAAACAAAAACAAAAAAAAAGCTTTGGAAACGTTTGATATCCACCAAAAGTGCTAAATGTAAAGCTCAAGCAAATATGCCGCCTGCATTTGTTCATTTGTAATTAGTGACAGCTCAGCATTTGTGGGAATGGGTTATAGATAGGTGACATCTCCCACTTTTCAAGCATCGTTAATTATGTGTCTGTCCAAAGAACCATTCTGTGCATCTCCCCCCCCACCCCCACCCCCGTCTGTTTCTCTTCCAGACCAGTGGACAGAATAGACCAGAGCACTACTCTGCTCTTTCCATGGGGCGTTTTTTGTACATCTGCCTGGCACAGGTGGCACAATTCCTTTCTCAGCATCACCTTGTAAAGCACATGGGAATCTAAAATTACCGGACATTGCCTGGATCAGTCCCAGGCATATGTTTCAGCCCCAGTGAAGGTGGGGGAAGCTGTGGACATTGCAGGCCTGGCCAAATCCTGTAGAGGAGGAGCAGACCCCACCCCAAGGCTTTTGGTCAATAGGGATTTCGCACCAGAGATCCTAGACAGGCAAGAAGCTTCGGAAGGAGAGAGTGAATGCTCAGAGGTTCAGACAGTCAAAAGCAGCAAGCAGCCAGCCACGGTTCTGTTCTCTTTGCAAGACCTCGACCAACAGTCACAGCACAAGGGCCTGGAGCAGCGGCGTGCCATGCAGGCAGCCACCCCAACGCTTTGTCCTCCTTGCCCGCCCACCCACCCCCCAAAGCCCCACAGACGCTCTGCGTACTCTGCCCAGAGGAGGAAACCGCCCAAGGGAAATCACCAGGAGGAATTCACCCTACCGCCCCTTGGCACGTTCGGGCATCTCTGCGCGGCTTTCGCCCCCGCGGTTTCCCCTGCCCGCCCTTCGCCTTCTCGGGTGGCAAGACCTTCGATCCAAAGGCTCCCGAGACACGAGCATGGTGGGGGGACCTAGCCGTCCGGAGCGTCCTGCGGGGAGGGCAAAAAACGGCGGCGACTTACCGGTTGATAGAGGAGACGCTGGGCACCGTGTCGTTGTCGCAGATGCCCTCTGCCAGGAGCCGGTCGCGGATCTCCCAGGCGAACATGGTGGGGTTCTGCCTTTTGTACTCGGCGATTTTATCCACGACTTTCGGGGTAGCCACCTTCGGCTTAGAGCCGCCGATCACGCCGGGCTTGATGCTCCCGGTCTCGTAATACCTGCGGGGTTGCAAGAGCCCGGCTTTAAGCGGCGCTTCCATAGCCGCGTCTCGGTCCCCGCCGCAGCCCAGCCAGCACCTCGAGACCCGCCCGCTTTCCTGCCCGGGCCACGGTTCGAAGGCCCGGCTTCCCCCCGCGCCTTCGCTCTCGGCCACTCTCGCCTTGCCCGGGCCGGCCAGGCCCTAGCTAGGTAGGGCCCAAGCGGCTGAGAGGCCCGAAAGGGACCGAGGTCAGAGAAGGCGCCTGGCCTTCGGGGGACTCTTCTTCTCCGGCCTCGGGCTCGGCTCTGCCCCCCGGCCGTCGGTCTCTTTGGCGGCTCCCCACTCCCATCCTAGCTGAGCTCTCTGAAGGCGGCGGCGGCGGCGGCGGCGGCGCGCGGCCGGGTTCCTGCTGACCTGCGGCTGGAGAGAAAGCAGGGCCCGGCCTGGCTTAGCTGGGAGGCGGGGAGGGGATGCTTGCCGGCTGGTCTCACCGCAAGCGGGGCGGCGCTCGGTTTGTCCCCGGGCTCGTCGGGCTTTTCCCCCTCTTTGCGAACCCACCGCAGGTCCCTGTGTCGAGACAGGCCAGACAAAAGAAAGCGGCAGGAAGGAGCGGGGTGGGGGCTCGCCGGGCCCGGGCAGGGCGAGGGACCCCGAGGGGCAGCCGAGCAGCAGACCTCCCCCCTCCCTACCTCCCGCCGCCGCCGCCGCCCGCTCATACCTGCCCAGGATCTTGCTGACACAGCCGTGGCTGACCCGTAGCTGCCGGGAGATGTCGCAAGGCCGCACGCCCTGGTGAGCCAGCTCCACGATCCTCTGCCGCACCACGTCCGGTAGGGGCCTGCCGTTTACAAACACCCCCCCGAGCTGGTTGACACCCCCGTGCCCTGCTGGGGAGAGAGAACGGAAAGACAGAAAAGCAGGCGAGCGGGGCGGGGAGGGGGGGGGGGAAAGACGAGAGAAAGGCATTAGTCGGGGCAGTTCGGCTGAGCTGGAAGCCGGATTGGGGTTGGCGGGGAGGGGGGTCACTCTGCCAGCACTTCTGGGCCCAAGAGGGGGGGGGGGGCAAAGTCTCTTTGCCGCTTGACGCGGACCCTCTTTCCAATCTGGGGGCGCTTCTCCTTCTCCTCGGCCTTCCTGCCCCCCCCCCAGTGCCCAACAGCCGGGCGAGACTGAGGCTGCCAAGTGAGCCCCATGAGCTGGTCGCGCCCCTCGAGGGGAATCGACCCTCTTAAAAAAACAAAATCCGAAGACTCATTTTCCCCCCCACGCTAATGAAAACGTTTATTTTATTTACGAAATGCTTGTCCACCAGCTGCTGCTACTACTGGTGTTGCTGCTGTTAATATTGCTCTTATTACCTTCTCGTTTTCCGGAAGAAAAAAATTCTCCAGATATTAAACCAACGCCGAAACCAAAGGTTTGATTTCGTTTGATTTTAAGTCTTTTTTCCCCCCAAACATTCTAACAAAAAAAAAAAAAAACACAAAACCCCAGTCTCTTCCAGACCAACCCTCAACCTCTTTGGATTATTTAGCCTAAAATCTAGCACGACTGAGGTGGAGGAGCAAGAATTTCAGGAAGGCGATTTTTTTTTTTAAAAAAAAAAATCCGACTTGACTTCTTGCCCAGCCCTGAGTCTCTTCTATTCTCCGTTTCTTCGCTTTTGATTATTCAACCCAGTTAACCCCGCGACCTCCATTTCGGCTGATCTCCTCCGAATGAAATCTGCAGCGCTGCTGCTCCTGCTCTGGAAAGGAAACGGGTCCCAAGGCGGTTTCGATCTCCAGAGATCTTAATGGCTACGAGAGGGCCAAGCAGGTGGATCCAAGAGAAACCCCGCCGTTACACCCCAATCTTCCCGTAGACAACCCCACCTGAGCTTCCTTCCCATCCGACGGGAGCAGTTGAACAGGATTCGGAGGCTGGCTGAAAAATGACCTGTTTGCATTTTCTTTGCCAGTCTCTCCCTCTCTCTCCCTCTCAACTCCCCCTCCCCCTTTGTGATACTGACTTATGGTCTCTGAACTTAGTGGCAACTCTTCTTGCCCTCTATCGATCCCAAGTCTTTTGGCAAATTAAGTTTTTTTTTCTTCTCATCTCCTTTCTAGCGGCAGCCGTTGAAGGATGCTGAACCGTCCGGTTAGTAGCTATTTATCAGCGCGTTACTTCGCCCCTCATCAACTGCCACGGTTCTGTGCTCGGTGTCAGGGAAGTGGAAGTCGGTGGGAGTTTCGGATCGCCTTCCTTGCCTCCTTCTCTCTAGACCCCCCCCCATTCGCCCCTCGAAGTATCTGCTTATTTCCTTCCTTGATCCGATTCACCTTTTGCAGATGTTGCCTCTAAAGTTACAAGCCGGCAAGCAATTTCTCCAAGACCTCAATTCTGAATAATTCAAAGCACCTTTGATAACTCACATTACAGAGTATGAAAAGGCAACAGATGCAAAAAAAAAAAAAAAAGCCAACAACGATCACGGAATTAATAATTCAGAGTATTGCACCTGCTTCTTCCTAACCCAGAACGTTTGCACCTTGCTGAGTTCATTTTCTTGGTTTCCAACCGTATTTCTGTTCCTGACTTTTCTTTTGTACTGAATGCAAGGTATACTTTCACAGGAAGCAAATTTCCTCCATTAGAGGAGGGGGGATTGTAAAAGGTGCTAAAGAGAACGAGTCACTTTATTTTTTAGTTTTAACTGGTGGCTCCAACCTGAAAATCGGTCTGCAAATCTGATCTCTTTCCAACTGAATTAAAACTAGAACTAGTCAGTTTTGTTCCTTAAGTGATGAACAAGACACGCAGTAAGGTGAATCATTGTACATAATCTTTTTAAAAAAAAATAATTGAAAATTTCAGAAAAATAAAGCTTCCCAACGTCAAAAAAAAGCGTTTTGTTGGTATATAACGTCCTCACAGATTTTCCAACCTCAAAATATTTTTAAATTTTAACAGATCAATTTTCTTTTCTTTCTAAGCCTGTTGTTGTTAGATAAGGGAAGCTAAAAGCCAAGGGTGTAAGAAGGTTAGCTTGGCATATACTACTTAAGCTTTGTTGCAATCGCCTGTTCTGTTTTTATTTCAAAGTTCAAAAGCCGAAATTGATTCTCTTTGGTTTTGGGGTTTTTGTTTTAAATACAGTAATGCGTGGAGGGAGGGAACCAGCGTGACGGAGATTCTGGATTTTCCACCCGTTTTTGCCTCGCGTCTTTATTTCTTATGAATCAACGCGATTCCTGCGTTCTATGAGTTTTAAAACTGCAGGACGGGCAAGGTTGGGAAAAATCCGAATCAAAAACAAAATCGGCCACGCACTTTAATTTCCACCAATGCGGCATAATATTTTCGACCTTGAAATGTGGTTTCTCCCCCCCCCCCCAAAAAAAGAAATAAACGCATATAAACCGGGCCGTTTGTTCGTCCGCCGGGGCCGCCTTCGGAGTAGCGAAGGAAAGGTCGAGGGGGCAGCAAAAGACTGCCTCCTTCGACTCCCCGCACGCCGGAGCCTTGCCGCGGGCATTCCTGGAGGCCTCTTCGGGACCAAGACTTCCCGAGGGGATTTGTGATGGAGCCGCGCCGGTTTCAGGACCGGGAGTTTCCCCCGAGTCCTCACTGCCTTTCTGGCAGACCCAAGCGGCGAGCGGCTTTCAGGGCGCTCGGCGGGGCGGTCAGGCCCCAGCAGGAAGACCGTGGGAAACGGAAAACCCCGAACTTTTCTACTGGGCAGCGGGATTCAGGAGACAGCCGCCGGGCGTGGGAGAGGAGGGGGAAGGCTGCGGCCGGTACTCACGGTGCATCGCGGAGAAGGGGTCTGCTTTGCAGTGCATATCCATGGGGAGGCAAAGGAAAGGGAAGAAGTCGGCTGAAGCCGCCGTTTCGCCTCGGAGGTTCGACTTCAGGACTTGGGGGAGAATCAGAAGAACAAGCCGTGGATGCCCGGCCGGCGGGCCGCGCGTGGAGTCTCCTTGCCCTCAGCCCGCTGCTGGCCAAGCGAGCTGGCGAGCGAGGGGAAGTTATGCCCGCTGCAGCGTTCACACGATCCCTGCCTGGCTGGCTAAGGGGGGGCCGAAGCAAGGCATGGCGGGGTCCCTGTAAGGTGGCGGCGACGGCGGCGGCTCTCCTTCCCGGGCCGGGTCGGCTAAGCTGAAGTTGGCGCGCTGCGGCCAGTCCGGGCACGCGGGCGCTCCCTCCCCAGGCAGCCTTCTCCGCCTCTGTAGCTCCAGGTTCCTTGGCGACGGCGGAGGGCTCCTTCTGCTCCGGCCAGACTTTTGCCTCCTCCTCCTCCTCCCCCTCTTTGCCTTCCTGGCGGATTTGCGCCAAGGTGGGGATGTGCTTGCCACGAGCTTTGCCTGGAGAATGGAGCTGCCGCCGCCAGTGCCCGTCTCTCTAAAAGCGGCAAAGCCCCCTCCAGATCGCACCCGGCTCCCCCCTCGTCCACACACACACACACACACACACCTCCACCCCTCCCTCCCTGCCTCCCTCCCTCCCCCGAGCGCCGGGCCGGGAGATGGATGACTTGTCAGACAAAGGCAGTAGATTCCAACACTCGCGGATTCGCCAAAGCGCAGCGCCCCATCCCCGGCCAGTGGCTCCTTGACTCGGCCCCGGAGATCCTCCAGCCGCCCCCGCGAGGCATGCTCGGGTCTCGGGCTGCCGGGAGCCGAGACACCCGACATCCGCGCGGCAGACCCACTCCTGGACAGCCCGAGAACACCTGGTTGCTCCGGTATCCCTGCTCTCGCCTCGCTACTTGGTTGACCGTTGGGGGGGTGGGGTGGGGGGAAATGGGCGCTTCCATCTCTCAGACGCCGCGGCGGGGGCGGCGGGACCTTCCCCGCCACCTTGGGGTGTGTGTGTGGTGGTAAACTCCGATCCTCCACCGCCGCCATCATCACCGCGCCTTCCCACACGCCAGGCCTTCTGCCGTCAGGAGGTCGGGTCCGAAAGAAGCTTGGGAAGCGAGGTCCTCTCCCCCAGAGCGCGGCGGAGACACAGGCCGGCCGGCCGCTCCGGCTCCGGAGGTGCGTCTTTTACACGCTCCGCGGCGAAGAACCGCCACGACATCCGCCGTTTGAAACCGGGCCTTCTTGGAAGTCCCCCCAGACTCACCTTGGAGGAAGGAGACAGCTGCGGATCGCTACAGGGGCCGAATTTCCTTCCGAGAAAGGGAACAAGCGGTTTCAAGGTCCCGGCCTAGGGGCTGCCGGTTGTGGCGCCGAGCTGGTCCGAAGGGGACAGGAAGGAGGGCAAGGAAACCCACTCTCGGGGGACTTTCTTTTGTAGTACCAAGCCCAAGTAAGTCCCATTTAGCTGGACGCTCCGTAGAAGGGGTGGGGTGGGGTGGGGGATTCTATCCGTCAATGCGTATTTCGACCGCCCCAGATTTTCCTAAGAAAATGCATTAAAACGCACGCTTGCCTGCGTTTCTATTTCATTCTGCCAAAGACAGGACTTAACCCCGCTTATTTTGCGGGGTGTGTTTTTTTTTTCAACTGTCTCCAGGAATAACTTTGTATTTGTGTGGTTGTTTTGTTTTTAACGTTTACTATGCATAAAAGAGATTTCCTATCGATTTCAAAACGAAGTAAAGTGTTTTTTCACTTCTGAGAAACGTTCAGGAAACGAAAGAGGGCGAGGGAGCCTGCGGCAAATCAATAAAACTCCCTGCCATTTGCTCTTCAACGCGGTTTTCGTCCTTTCCAGGTAACGGGTAGTGGCAGTAGGCGAAATGAAACTCTCTCTCCCCCCCTCCCCGCAACCCCTTTGCTTAGATCTTCCGGCCTCTCCACTTCGCCAGCGGAAAGTCTCAGGTTCGCAACCAGCTGCGCCTCTTGGCGTGGAATATTTCTCGGGATGACATCAATCAGAGTGACACTTCCCTCTGTCTCTCTCGCCTGCCCACTTTCGGGGGCCCCATAGGCTCCGACAGCTAGGCAGACTGCCTTTTCAAGCGGAGCGTGCATGGCGAAATGCCACCGCCGCCGCCAATGATCCTTTTGCCCCTGCGCCTCGGCTGGTTGTTATGTTGTTCTATCCTACCGTGTGTGTGTGTGTGTGTGTGTGTGTGTGTGTGTGTGTGTGTGTGTGTGTGTGTGTGTGTGTGTGTGTGTGAGAGAGAGAGAGAGAGAGAGAGAGAGAGAGAGAGAGAGAGAGAGACTGGCCGGTCCCAATGCCCAACGCAATGGCCCTTGTGCTCGGATCAAGCGGGCCATTTACAGGGCTGAAAGACGTAGAGGCGGGTGGCGAAAGCGGTCCTCCTTTTTTTGACATTGGCCGGGAAAGCCTTTCGCGGAAATCGTGAAATCTTGGAGGGGACACGCGCGCACAGTCCACAAATTCACACGCGCGCAGAAACACGTTTCTTCTGACCTCCTTCCACCCAATCACCCCTTCCACCCGCATTGCTTGGCCCCGGCGCAGTTGTGGCAGCCCGAAGCGGTAGGTCGGTGAAAGAATTCTCCCTCCTCCGGGGGTCGGGGCGAGCTGGAGTCCGGAGGGAGCAGAGGGGTGTGGGGCGGGGTGGAGGTGGGGAACCCTATCCCGGACGCAGGTGGACGGAAGGTGGAAGTTCCTCCACTCCTCTAAGTTTTGGGGCAACCGAGATTGTTCCAAGCGGCACCTACAGAGGGCGTTGGGTGTTTTGCTGCTACTCCTTAGATTTCGGGAAAAGTTTCAAACTAAACCGGGCTCTAAATGACTCTTCAGTCCAGGAGCTTTGATCATCCCCTCCCCTCCCGAAGCTGAGTCATCTCCCCCCCCCTTTCTTTTTAGGAGTTTGGTATTTGAGCGAGGCACGAAACACAATCACACCCTCTTTAAGATCTGCCCAACCCGAGATCTTCTCCCAATCTGTTTCAAAGGAGCCTGCTCTCGCCTGAGCTGTGCCAGAAAATGAAATGAATCGGCCACTGCAAGTTCATCCCTGCTTTTTCCACCGGGCAGAGACTTCGCAGTCTACCTGGAGATACCTGGCCGTCGGGACTTATCTGGCCAAAATCCCCACCAACGCCTGCCACTGAACTCCGGCAATTGCTTCTGGTCTCAGCCGACCAACCTCTCAGTCCAAGCCCCAGCGCGGCCCTCTGCCTCCTGTCTCGGCTGCCCCACATCGGGCCTCTTGCCTGCCGACTGCTTTCCAATCCCCGAGTCCACCCGCTTAGCCCTAGGCACGCCCCAACTATATGTGATGGCAGTCGCTCTGAAAGAACCTCCCGGGCGGGCCTTCCAAGTCAAGAAGGGAATGGGGGTCGAAATGCGCTGCGGTTGGTACCAGACAACTTTCTTTAAGGAAGGTTGGGTTTTGAAGAGCGAACCAAAGCAAGCAAAAGGGTGGGTGGGCTGCTTGGCTTAAAAACTGCTGAAATCCTCTGGCAGGATTTCCTAAAATTAAACTCGCTTACACCTTTATCAAAAGCAATCCTATCCTGAGATCAAACCAACCAAACCAAACCACAATAATAATAATAAAGGCGGCTTGGAAAGCGTCCTTGTAGGGATGCCCTCTCTGTTGGTGGAAAAGTATTAGATGTCTCTGTGTCAACAGCCCAACCCCCCCCCTCTTGGGAGTCTCTAATCTCGGCTCACCTCCCAAATTATCACCTCTTCCTGAGCAGGACTTCCTGGAGGAATTGCTTTGTCAACAGTCAAATCTACCCAACAATTTCTATCACCCGAGGGCGGGGGGGGGGGAGGATGTGTGGGAGCGACGACGATGCTAATTCTTCCAGCAGGATTCCTGAACTCGCTTCTCCTGGCTCTCTCCTTCCTCCTAGCTAGCCCCAAAGAGATGGAACGGAGGGATTTCAAGCGCTATAAAGAATTCCTCCCCCACCGCTCCCCTCCCCCCTCCTCTGTTATCTTTCGGAAAACTCCCCAAGCCCAACTCGCGGCTGGTCAAGCTTGGCTGCTCCCGCTAGTTTTACTTTAAATGAATCTTCTTTCTCCCTTTTTCAAAGAGGGTCTCTTACCCCCGCTATTCATTCTCTTTCCTCCCCTTTCTCCCCCCCCCACACCTTCCAACTCGGAGCATTTACACTTCAAAAGCGGCACCCGCGTCTCTGCGGAAATTTGGAGAGAGGGGGGAGAAAATAAACTTTGGGGAGGTTGGGAAGATAGCAATCTCTGTATTTATTTCATTACCTCCAACTCCCCCAACTGATCAAGCAAAGCGAAGTCACTGATCTCATCCCGCCCTCCCCCCCACCGCCACCGCCCCCAACTAATATGAACCCTCAGCCCTCCATGGACTCTACGGGACAATATGATTTCTCTTCCTTCCGGAGAATCTTGCTTCCCCCCCCCCCCTCCTTCGACCTGGGATAGAGAACAAGCAGCCCATTGGTGTTTCTGGGCGCCTCGGCCGTTACTGCTTTTCTGAGTCCTCCAGTTAGGTTTGGGACCGAGTGTAGGGTCTGCTAATTCAGCAGACTCCATTGCTGCCCATTAACTGCTCTGTCCTGCTAAGGAAGCTTAGGTTGCCGCGTTTGACCCAGCCAAGGATGCGTGGCTGTGCTTTTTCCCTCCCGCGTTTGTTAAATCGGCTTTCTCTCTTCCTCAGTCCTCCCATCACCACCACGCAATCTCCTTTGGGAAGGACACCAAGGGGGTAGAAGAAGACCTTCAATATCTACAGCTGGGCAACACGAGGACGCAAGCCAACGCTCTAATTTGAAGTAGAGAGAGAGAGTCCGGCTTTGGGACCTTAAAGCAGGACCGTCCTGGGTAGGCCGAGGTGCCACTAGGGGTAAAGAGCAAAGAGGGCAGCGCAAAGACACCCCACCCCCCACAACACCGAGGAAAGGGCGAAGGGAGCGGACGACCAAGAGGCTGGCCTCCACCCACCCACCCACCCACCCTGGCCAGCTCGTGCCGCCGCCTAAACCGTGCCAGGAGCAACAGCTCGAAGAAGGGGGCTTGGGAATCCACGCGAGCCCCTCTCGTCTGTGCAAGGGGGCCAAGTGACGCCCACGCGCGGCCCTCCGACACTTCCGCTTTCAAGCGTGGAAGAAATAGTTCCGGCTCAAGTGCTCAAACTTAATGGATCGGGCGCGTCTTTTCCGCGTCGCGCAGGCAGTGTTAGACCAAGGGCGTGTTGTCAAGCTCAGCTCCGTCCCCTCCGTCTCTGCTCTCCCCCCCCCACTCCACCCGTCACCTTGGGGAGGGGGGGGAAACGCTTCTGGTACAATATGGAGCCCCGCTGCAATTTCATACTACTACTCTCCTCTTTTTGCTCCCTTCCTCGCCAGGGGCGGAGGGTGCTTTCTTGGGCACTTAGCAAGCCGAGGAAAAGGAAAAGCAAGCAAGCAAGCGGGCAGGCGGGCGGGCCGGGCTGATGGTCTCCTGCAGCGGTGGCTTTTCCCTGCGCTGCATTTGTTTGCCCGCCACGCTAAGAAGCCCACGTGCGCTGCTCTTTATTCGGCGCACCGGCACTTTAACCTCTTCTCTTTGACAAGAGCGCGTTTGCTGGAAAACCCCAGACAAGCCGGAGACCTTTTACAGCCTCGTTTGAGTTGAGGGGAAGCCAACAATAGGTCGGGGGGACTAAGGAGAGGAGCTGCAGAGCGAGCGAGCGAGACCAGCTTGCTTTGCTCAAGGGCCAAATGCGCTCCTGCCAGAAAAAAAGGGGGGGGAGGTCTGCCCCACGCGGTGGTGCCTGCCTGTCTCCTCCCGCCGTGCCTCGGTCTTTTGCCCCAGAAAAGCCAGCGGGCTTGCGGGGGGGGGGGAGCCACAACTTCAGCCAAAGTTCAGAAACGGCTAGACGTCTGTAGGATATAGCGGCTGTAGGTGCGCCCTTTATGGAACGAAACGGCGTCTGAAATAGAGAGGCTATGTAGGTCTTGCTCGTGAAAAGGGGTACCCATCACGGCCGCTTGACTAGGTTCGATTAGTGGGGGAAATGAGGTCTATTGGTGGTTAGGAAGCTGTCGGGATTAGAAGAAACGGAGATAACATGAGGCCCCAAATCTTTGGACCCAACAAATAACCGGTCTCCTAGCACCCACAATATGTTTCTTCGGGTTTTTTTGGCAGCGCCACTGGCCTCTGGTTGGAAATTGGGCCTTCTGTCGCAATTTCCTCCCTACTGGATACAGTTTGGACTTCTCCCGTTTCTTCATAAAATTTCCAATTAATGAATTAAAAGGCTTAGTCAAGCCTCGTTTTAATCAGCAGTAATGAAAGATTCCACCCCTCCCCCCCTAAATCATTTCTCCTCCACCCCCACCCACCCCAATCCTTTCATCCAAGGTTGCGTTCCGTGGCCTGCGGGGCGTTTTTTTTTTTTTACAAACATTTGGATTTACAGACTTCGCAAGCAAATCGTCCTGATTGCCTCTCGCTGCAAGGTCCTCCATAAAACTCAGACCAATCTGGTGGGAAAGTGCTGTGGATCAGCAAAAATGCCTCCAATTTGCCCGTTGTGGAAAATTCTCCGGAAAAAATGCAGGAATAAACTGGGCTAAAGGAAAAGGGGTGAGGATTTTGAAACAACTTAAGCACCCTTAAAAGAAAGGTTTCAAAATACAGGAAGCTTCTCCTTATCTAAACCTAAGCAGCGCCCTGAAGTCAAGCGGATAAAAGTTTCTCTAACGAACTTCATCGCTTACTTATAACTTAATTCCATAGCCTCCTAAGAAAGTAGCATAATAAATCTAATTATTTCTTTTTCTTTCCCTCTCTTTCTCTTTTCTAAGTCTTCCTTATTTCATCTGGACAATTTCCGGGAATGAGACTATTTGCCCGAAATGGGGGGGGGGGGAGAGGAGGAATAAAATCCTGCTTTCAGATCTGATTTGAAATCAAATCTTTGATTTCTTTTCATGATTGTGGTGTCTTTGTTTTAACTGCAACCAGCACATTCTCAAAACATCTTCTGAATATTTCATTTGTTTTAAATTTCATTGGCAATTTATTTCAACAGAATAAAGTCGCTTCTTTACTAAAAAATTAAATAAATGAAGCTGATGAAAGTTATCGTTTGACAACGAAGTCCATTCCTATGAAGAATGACCAGTGCTGTCTTCATTCATTGCTTTGTCTAAGCAGTAAACTGTCAAAGCCCTTGCTTGTCATAGCAAAAGACCTCCCTTCCAGATCCGAAACGGAAAGCACACCCTTCTATCTTGCAAAAATTAACTCTCCTAATCTGTAATGAGCTTGCATTGGCCAGGAGACCGAAGAGCCAGAGAAAGTTTATTTTTCCTTCTTAAATGACAATTACCATTGTGTTACAAATTTGTTCTTGCTTTGTATAAAATCTGGAAACCACTACATCTCGGATTAATCTGTTATGGTCCAAGTCATTTGACTTTGGCAAGAACTGTTATGGGGGGGGGCGAGGGGAGGGGGGGAGAGAGAAAATGAAATAAGGGGGGGAAACCAGAAAATATCAGGAGCCAAAGGCAGAAGTGAAGCACTTAAAATCCAGCTCAAGGAAAAGAGCCCCCAGTATCTGGTGCTGCCAAGAACTAATCCGCCCAAGCCAAAAAAAAACTTTCTTCAGTTAAGTGAACTTCGGAATGTTCAAAAAATGTTGGCTTATATATAGGGCATCCAAACAATTATCTAATAAAACGCTTATGGATTAGCAGGTTCCGGATCTTGAGTTGTTATTTATGCCTGTGTCGTTGAACTCCCCAATCAAACCATGCATATAAAAAAAGGGTAAAGGAGAATCCCCTAGTTAAAGATAGAGTAAGAGCCAACCTAATTGCAAGTGGAAATTGTTCAGGTGGACGGGGGCAAAAAAAATAGAACTTGTGACCAATGCAGGCCCTGGCACCCTCCCCACCTCGGTTAGGGATTACAAGAGAGCCAGGGGCGATCCCAGCGAAGCTCGGAGAGTTTCTTGGGGATCAAGCGAGCGCGAGGAAGGACGGGGATGCGGGCGGCGGCGGCAGGACCCTCCCAGGCGCACCGGCTGCTTCTCTCTCGGCTAAGAAGCGAGAGAAAATACGAAAGAACCACGGAGCTGGGAGAGGGCGGCCTGCCCGACCACCCCGGCGCTACCCTTCCTTGCCCGCCCGCCGGGCTTCTTCGGTCCTGGGTGGTTTCCCCGGCTTCGTTTTCAGACTTCGCTCCGTTGCCGCCGCAGCCGCCGGGAGCTTCGCACGTCTCCAACAGGGTCGCCGGCAAGCAAAGCCGGGAGCCGACTTCCCTTGCCTTGAGACCGGGCTCCGCTCTCCCCCGGCTCCGGGAGTTCATGGACTGCCGGCCTGGTCAAACTTTGCTCCACAATTCGTTCAAGCGGGTTCAGGGTAAGCTGCTGGGACAAAACCCTTCTCTCTCTCTCTCTCTCTCTCTCTCTCTCTCTCCTCTCTCTCTCTCTCTCTCTCTCTCTGTGTGTGTGTGTGTGTGTGTGTGTGTGTGAAGACCTCTTTTATCTCAAAGGGGAAGAACTTGAGTTCTTAAAAAAAAATGCCAGGATTTGCTCAGAA